>CM066035.1:123468683-124068683 GCA_033557465.1 Ichthyophis bannanicus
CTGTGCTCCGGAGGGCAATGGTCAAGAATCCTGACTTCTGTAGTCTTTAACTAAATAGTTCCTACCTACTCTGATATCATTCGATAGTAGATATGACTGGCCGCAAGCCGACGTGGCTGGATTACCAAATACCTCAAAATGCCAGTGCAAAGAGAACCAAAATGGAGCCTCTCTCACCTCACAAGATGGCGGTCATCAGAAACAGTCCGGAGGCCTTGCAGGAACTTTTGGCTGAGATTCGCACTGTTAAAGACTTGGTCAAAGCTAATGGAGACTCGTTGTGCACAATGCAGGAGGATATCAGCGCCTTAAAAAATGCTTTGGAGTCAATTATGGTCAGATTGGAGAAGATGGAGAGCATGGTGGCAACGCATGGGGAGTGGTTCAGGGCCGTTGAGAAGCAAGCAAAGTTGATACGGTTATTGCAAAGAGAATTAGAAGATGGCAGCAATCGCGTTCAAAGGAACAACATAAGAATCTTGGGGGTTCCAGAGGGAGCCAAAGGTCCTGACATGATGGCTTTTTTGCAGTGAATGATCCCGAGTGTGTTAAAGGTGAAGTTCGCCATGCCTTTTGAGATCGACCGTGCCCATCGAGTTCCTACTCAGTCCACAGTTGCAGGCAAGCACCCACGCCCATCATAGTTTTCACTTTCAACAAGTAATACAAATAATGGAAGCAGCCAGAGTACACTCTCCCTTGGAGTATCAGGGATACAAACTCTTATTCTTCCTTGACTTCACGAAGGTGACGGTAGATCGGAGAAAGAGTTTTTTGGGGCTACGTCCACGCTTATTGCAGTTGCAGGCCCGTTTCGGGTTACTCTACCCTGCTCGCATGAGAGTCATGCTGCACAACCAGACAAGGACTTTTGATGATCCAGGGGAGTTGCATGCGTTCTTAGAGCACAAGGAGTTGGTGTTGATGCGGTGAAATGCTTGCTTTGCAATCAGTGGCTTGTAAAAGCTCTTCAACGCTTTCTTATTGGGTGTTTTGACTGGTCTGAGGTCGTGAAGTAACGACTCATTCATTCAGAGTTGACTTTCAATCATGCAGAGTTGACATTTGATGTGCCATTCAATGTCACTCTCTTGGAGGAACTCCAGGGTATTTCCCTGGTCAATAATGTCTTATTCTTTGCTTCTTTCTCTCTCCTTTTATGTTTTGTGTTGTTTGTGATGTCTGTTGTAGTTGGAAGGGCAGTGGGGCTTGGAGGAGCGGGACGGCCCTTGCCTACATAAATGTGGTTTTTTTTGGGAACATAAATTGTTTTGGTGGGGGCAGTCTTGCTATAACGTTTGGTGCTCTGGGTTTGGGGATGCTGTTTCTTATTTCTGGAATGGGTAGTGTGTGGTTTAAGTTGATTTAAGTGGCAGTGGAGTTGAAGTAAATTAGTTAATTTTTCCCTCCGTGCCTATCTTGTCCCTTTGGGCTCACCTGCTTTGAGCTGTTATAGCCCCCCAGGGTTTTTGGTGCCTTTGTTATTTAGAACTATGTGTTTTTATTTTGAGCAATCTTCCACAAGGGCAATGGCTAAGCAGTGGCTTTTTTCTCTGTGGTTTTTTTTCTTGGGCTATAAGTGCAGCTATCATTGTAAGGGCTTTTAAGGTGTGGTTCAATAATGTTAAGACATATCCTACAACTTGGTTTGTTTCTGTTACAGTAGGCTGTCATTTTGTACTTTATTGTCAATATGTCTCCCTTTAAGATATTCTCACTGAATGTTAAGGGCATTAACAATCCCATAAAGAGGATAAAGATATTTTTATATGGACGTAAGGAAAGTGCTGACATCCTAATGTTACAAGAGACACATTTGATTGTGAAGGAGTCGTTAAAATTAGATATAAAACCCTTTTCACTAGTGGCTTTTTCTGTTGCCAATCAAAAAAAAAAACGGGGTGGCCATCCTAGTAAGGAAATCTCTAGCCCCACTGTAATACAAACTACATCTGATACAGATGGGCGGTGGGCAATGGTTGTCTTTAAAATAGGATCTACAGAACTGGCCTTAATTAATGTATATGCTCCTAATATAGACTGCCCTGCCTTCTTTGGCTCCATTGTGGCTGGCACAAGAGGTGTCCAGCTATCTAACTATTGTGGGGGAAGACTTCAACCTCGTACTAGACCCCTTATTAGACAGAGGTCCAGTGAGAACTAATAAGGTTCCCAAAACTCACCCTGTTCTTTTGTCTCTAATATGCAAGAATTGGGGCTGATAGACATGTGGTGGTTGCAACACCCTATGGACAAAGAATACACTTTCTTCTCTCCCCGTCATAACTCGGTATCACGCATAGATTATTTCCTAGTCTGCAAAGGGCTATGCTCTAGAATTAGTGAGTCGAATATACATGCAGCTCATATCTCTGATCATTCCGCAATCTCATTCACCCTATTTGACTCAACAAGCGGCCCATCTCATTCACGCTGGCATTTTGATAGAACTCTTCTTGGCAGCCAGGAGTTCCGGAAAACTATCCTGTTGGCTATAGAGGAATATTTTCAGTTTAATTTACCTCAGGATACCTCAGGTTGGGTGTGGTGGGAGGGATTTAAAGCTAATATGTAGGCTACCATTACCAGTTTTGCTATACGACAGGCCAAGCAGTGTAAAGCAGAGCTTGAAGTCTTAGACAAGCAGATTAAAGCGGGAGAACGCATCTTAGGGCAGAAAACTGATCCTAGTATTCTGATACGGTTACAACATCTTAGATTTAGATATACCTTGATTTTAACTACTGAGGCATCACAGAATATTCAAGTGCAGAAAGGGCGGTATTACTTAGAAGATAACAGGGCTGGACGGTTACTAGCTAACTCGTTAAAAGGCCATAAGGAAGCTTCTCACATTACTGCTTTGAGAGATCCTCAGGTTGAACAACTGATTGTCAAGGAGGATTATCGCAGAGGCCTTTCGCTAATTTTATGCTCAGTTATACTCCTCAGAGATAGATTTCTCTGAGGAGGATTTTGACAGATTACACAGAGGCTGGTGTTAGATCAAGATATAGCGTCAGGACTAGACAAACAATTTACAGTCATGGAAATCATTCAGGCTATTAACTCTATGCAAGTGGGCAAGGCCACTGGCCCAGATAGCCTTCCGGTTGAGTTTTACAAAACCTTTTCCAAAACTTTAGGCCCATACCTGCAACAATATTACAGACTTCTTTTGGAAGCGGAGGCCCAGACTGGAGCGTTTGCCTCTGCAAATATTGCTGTTCTTGAAAAACCTGGGAGGAACGCTCAGTTGGTTAGTAACTACCGCCCAATTTCATTACTAAATGCAGATTATAAAATTTTTGCAGCCATTTTAGCTGGTCGTCTCTCCAAATTGATCCCTTCTTTGATACATCCGGACCAATGTGGCTTCACTGAGAGATGTTCCACAGCTGACAATGCTAGAGTGTTGTGTCACATTTTGGAAGGTGCAGAAAGAATAGAGGGCCCACTTGTGGGATTATTGCTAGATGCAGAAAAAGCATTTGATCGTTTAGAGTGGCCTTTCTTGTTTGCTGTTCTGAAGTGGTTTGGGTTTGGTGAGAGTTTCAGTAAATTGATCAAACTAATGTATGTGAAACCAAGTGCCAATATCTCTGTGAATGTGACTCAGTCTAAAGATTTGCTTTTAGGGCGTGGCACCCATCAAGGTTGCCCCCTTTATCCCATCCTTTTCAATCTGGCCTTGGAACCTTTAGCCCTATTGTTAAGACAAAGCCTTGTGGTTAAAGATGTGTCCATAGCTGACTTGGAAATTAAACTTTCTGCATACGCTGATGATTTACTGCTATTTACTATGCCCAGCACTAAACCGGCTATACTAGAGTTGATAGAACAATATTCAGGATTATCAAGTTATAAAATCAATTGGTCAAAGTCTGTAGCATTCCCTTTAAACTCAAGGGTTTGCAGGGCGGATCTAGAAGATTTTCCCTTTGTGTGGGAGTCTAAAATGGTGAAGTACTTGGGAGTCCATTATTGTTATCCACTTATTGATACTTTACTGTTCAATGAAGGGGAGCTCCTTTCTACAGTTCGTAATATAACTGCGAAGTTGTCAACGGGCTATCTTTCTTGGTGGGGTCGTCTTGAAGCAATAAAAATGACAATCACTCCTAAAGTGAACTATGTGTTAGAAATGTTACCAGCTTTTCTTACAAGTAACACTTATCGTCAAATTGAAAGGATTCTTGTCCAATTCTTAGGGAAGAATAAACCGCCTAGAATTGCTCTTAGGAAGCTTAAGTCTAAAAAAGAGGAAGGGGGTGTGAAGTTCCCTGATTTTCAGGCCTACCATTGCGCTTTTCTACTAAAACAAGGTTCAAAATGGGTGGAGGGGGCTGGGGGAAAACGCCCAGTATGGCTGGACCTGGAAGAGAGCTTAAGTGCTCCGTTACCCTTAAATCAACTCCCTGACATGGTGTCTTCTGAGAAGTTGAAGTCTCACAGGGTAATAGCAGATACTCAAAGGGCCTTTCAGCAGCTAGCGAAGGCAATTCCTAAAGAGGAATGCTTATTGAAGCTAATCCCCATCTGGCAGAGTCCTTTTTTAAAAATTCATCAAAGTCCATTTGCATGGCAACAATGGTTCAGTAGGGGTATTTGGGCCATTGGCCAACTGGTATCAGATGGCAAGTGGAATCCTTCTACAGCGGGAGTTTGACTTGCCTAAATCCTTCTACTTCCAGTGGATTCAGCTGAGACATTGTATAGAGAAATCCCCTATTGATATTAAATCTTTACCTGAAGAATGGGGGTTGTTGAACATTATAGGTTCAGCCCAAATGGCTTCTGGGGTGGCTTCTTACTTTTATAAATTGGTCGTTCAGAACCACACCCCACAGTCCATTGGTGTTCAGCGGATATGAGAACATGACACAGGGGAGACTCCTTCTCTGGAATCATGGGTGAAATTTTGGAGCAAGACAAATGGAATATCTCAGTCTGCCTCTATTTCACAAGCTTTATATTTTTTTTGCACACAGAGCTCATTTTACCCTGATAAAGGTTGCTAAGTGGGATAAAACGATTGGAAATGAATGTTGGTCTTGTCAGAGTGATGTTGGCACTTTAAGACATGTGGTATATGACTGCCCTAATATTCAGTCCTATTGGATTTTGATTTGGAACCAAATCCAAGAGGTCTTGGGATTCAAAGCCACTCTCTCCTGGTCTGTGGTCGTATTTCGGTCAACAATTGGCATCTCGTCGTTACAGAGGGATTGTCATTTTTTATTCGACTTTATGATGGGAGTGGCTCTGCATCTCATTATTGCAAACTGGAAACATTCTGCAGAACTTAGCTGGCACGAATGGTGGAACCGTTTGTGCTTATGCTGCAAATATGAACAAACGCCACGGTATGGTACAACTCTCATGCCTTCCACCCTCCTCAAGTGGAAACCCCTAAACACATCTCTAAAGCATGATATGGTGCATATTAAGGGGTAAATAGTCACGCTACCATGTTCCTACATGGTGAGGAGTTGGTGTGGAGTCATAGCCCTTGTAGGTCCCCCCCCCCCTTATTTTTTGTGCTCATTTCATTAGTTTTTTTGATGAAAGCATGGGGAAGGGAGGGAGAAGGTTGGGGTAGGCTAGTAGTATAATGGGTACACTACTTGTTAAACTGATTGACAGGTGAGATAAGGATGACAGGAGCCAATCAGTGTTCACTTCCAGTGTATGTCCCGCCTTAGGCCACGCCCCATCCCGCAGAGATTCGTTACTTCCCTACAAAAACAAAACAATGTCACTGTGAAATTGTGAACCACCTCTTCTATAACTTTTCTACAAAAAAAAAAAAAACTTCTCTTACCTCTGCTGATCCTAGTTCTTCCAATAAACAGTTTGTTTCTACATCTGCCACAGCGTAATATAATTCTGTATCCTCTGGATCCATTGTGTTGTCAGTTGTTAAGTCAATTTCGGTGTCAGAATCGCAGGGTTCTTGAGAATCGAATAATATCTGACCATCTGGTAGATATTGACCCCCTGATAATTCATGTCATGTTTTAAAAAAAAATAAAAAAAAATAAAAAATGTTCAGGCTCTGCCGGACTCTCCTGTAGTTCAAATGAATTTTCAGTCGGTGGATACCCCTCTGCTGCGGCATCACGATCCTTAAGAAAGTAATTAATGTTGTGTACCCTGCTGGAAATTCTGCTTGGTGTTCCAAAAAGAGCATTTTTTCTTTTTGAATCTCTGTGTTAAAATGTTCACCTACACAGGACACACAGCCTTACACCAGGAGCATGCTCAGAACACCTGGAGCATGCTCAGAACAGGCCTCTTGTTTCAACCAATCACGTTTTACCACACTCTAGAGAGGCATGTTCAGACTTGTCTCTCTGTATTGGTTTTTTCAAAGCCACTACAAAATAGCTGTATTAGTAGTAGTGGGATTTGAACACAGCTCTCTCTCTCCAAAAAATAGCTGTATTAGTAGTAGTGGGATTTGAACTCAGGCCTCTCTCTCTCTCTCTGTATTTCAGTCTGAACTACACTGTGTTTGCCAGAATACTTCTCTTTAACCATGAGGTCTTAAAAGCAAAATTCTATCACGTATTTGTAGCCATTGTTATAATGGGACAAGGCTGCCATATCAACTAAATCAGCCTGCCATTGTGCATCCACATCTGACACGATCATCTTGTTTCTTTTAAAATGGACCCTAGCAGGTCTGTGTAAAGTATAAGCATCTTGTCCGGTAGCCCATCTAACTACATCGTTTCTGTTGACTGTTTTATCCTGCTTTTTAGCAGCTTGAAGTAGAGGATTTATGCCCCCAAAGCTCCCTGTTGCTTTGGGGTCATAGTAAATGCTCTTCAATAAGGTTTCCTTCATGATTGCCGTGCTTTGACTATTCTTTTTATTTTGCCAACATCTTCAGAATGGATTTATTCTACAAACCCTATGTGTTTTAAAGTATAGCCTGTTCTTTCTACCAATCACACGCTACCGTATCCTAGAGGCATGTTCAGACTTGTCTCTCTGTATTGGTTTTTTCAAAGCCACTAAAAAATAGCTGTATTAGTAGTAGTGGGATTTGAACACAGCTCTCTCTCTCCAAAAAATAGCTATATTAGTAGTAGTGGGATTTGAACTCAGGCCTCTCTCTCTCTCTCTCTCTCTCTCTGTATTTCAGTCTGAACTACACTGTGTTTGCCAGAATACTTCTCTCTAACCATGAGGTCTTAAAAGCAAAATTCTATCACGTATTTGTAGCCATTGTTATAATGGGACAAGGCTGCCATATCAACTAAATCAGCCTGCCATTGTGCATCCACATCTGACACGATCGTCTTGTTTCTTTTAAAATGGACCCTAGCAGGTTTGTGTTAAGTATAAGCATTTTGTCCGGTAGCCCATCTAACTACATCGTTTCTGTTGACTGTTTTATCCTGCTTTTTAGCAGCTTGAAGTAGAGGATTTATGCCCCCAAAGCTCCCTGTTGCTTTGGGATCATAGTAAATGCTCTTCAATAAGGTTTCCTTCATGATTGCCATGCTTTGACTATTCTTTTTATTTTGCCAACATCTTCAGAATGGATTTATTCTACAAACCCTATGTGTTTTAAAGTATAGCCTGTTCTTTCTACCAATCACACGCTACCGTATCCTAGAGGCATGTTCAGACTTGTCTCTCTGTATTGTTTTTTTCAAAGCTACTAAAAAATAGCTGTATTAGAGCTGTGGCAAAGTGCAATCAATGAATAAGTCCAGGAGTCGATTGACAGGGTCAAAGTCAGTTTATTGTGCACAAGGCCCAGTCAGTCAAAGCTTCAAAAGGTACTGAGCAAAGGTTTATACAGAGACATAACCATTTATACCTCTTTTTCAGTTTGATACATGAAAACTTTCTATTGGTTCCAACTCGATACATGCAAACTTTTCATTGGTTATACATTCCCTTCATTTGTCCAATTAGAAATCCCTCCGGAGCCTAGCAACCGGCCCCCTCCTTTAGGATTGCTTGAACAATGGTACAGTTCTGAATCTCGTTACTTTTCTACTGCAAGGTTAACTTCGGCTTCTGGAATGCATATACTGTTACATTTCTGTTCTTTCACACACAAGAGAATAATAGAAGACATGAATTCATGAAAACGTCTTATTAAGCATTTTAAAACAGCTGTCTTATTTTTCACAGATTTTTGGTCCTTTTCTAGCTATAATGGGAGTTAGGATCCAGGCCTAACTTACAGGTCTTTCATAGTAGCAGGCCATGCTAGGCCATAGCCTACCTCATTCCCCCCTTTGATTATTCTCACCCGCAAGTGAGGAAGGGTGATAATTAAATCACTCATTAGTCAATTAACACATTATACTGGTGTAATGGCATCATCTTCGTGGGGTATAGGGTAATATCGCCACATAGCTAATACTTTCGCAGTGGCCATCCGCTCTATAGTGTTATCAATTGATGATGTTATTGTAGCAGCAGAGCGCAGACAAACCAATAATACCAGGAGTCTGTTCAGAAGGTCCAAATCATTTATTTGTGCACAAGTCTCAAGCAAAGTCAATTTCAAAATGGCTGAGCGATGTTCTCTGGCAATACAACAACTTTTATAGACTTTTGCTCCATTCTGGGTATTGACAAACATTTCATTGGTCCCGGTAACCTCCCGTACCTCCCTTACCTCTTCTATTGGTCCCGGTACTGATATGATTATCCAATTATGTTCCTTGAGTGGGCTCAGCACCTGCTAACCCCCCTTCTAGTCCCAATTACAATGGTCAGTTCACCAACTTGTTACTTTCCTACTTCCAAGGCCATTGGACTAGTTAGTACGTGCGGGGAAGCAGGGTTCTGTAATATTTCTGTCAGCAGTTTCAATTAAATCCCTTACAGCTGTATTTTCTTATCAGTGGCTTTTAAACATATTTTTCTGTATTTTTCCAGTGCTTCAATTCTACTTGTCTAAGTTAATTCAATACTTTACTGAGTTCTAATTCTACAGCAGCATATTGGGGGATGTGCAATTCCTATGGCCTCTCCACAGGCTTCATTTACAGGTCAAGCTAGTTAGGCCTACCTGCTTATGTCAGACACTGTGGATCACAGGCCTTCACCTGCCACATTCCCCCCTTTGATTAATCTCACCCTATTACTTAATAAGGTGTGAGAATTAAATCACTTAAAATAGTTATACCAGGGTCGGATGATTCCGACTATATGTAGGAGGTTTAGGTTGGTATAAGGCCATAATCTTAGTTGCGGTCTTCCGCTCAACTGTACTTTCAATAGTACTATGAATACAACGTACACAACATGGGATTATGCATGGTAATAAGAAAATTACAGCAACAATTATCAGTATTAGTATAAGGAAAGTCTTAAGTCCTCCTATCCATGAGAAAAGACCAGCAAACCAGTTAGGAAACTTTAGTGAATGCCAAGTTTGTACTGGCACATAAGCTTGTTTTCGCATAGTTTCAGCAATCTCTTCAACTACTTGGCCTTTATCATCTATTTTTAAGCAACAATTAGTTAGATTCAACTTACCACATACTCCTCCTTCAGCCGCCAACAAATAGTCTAAGGCTAAACGGTTCTGATATATAGCAGTGCGCATCTGGGTACTCTGTCTGGCTAAAAGTGTGAGAGCTTGGCTAGTTTCATTAGTTATTATTTCAACCACTGCTTGTAAGCGAATAATACGATTAATCATATAAACTGGGGTTCGATAGCCCCACATACCATCATCATTCCAAGTGGCAGGTCCATAGTATTCAATGATTCTCTCTGGTGGCCAATCATCACCTTGCCACTTTTCCCATTTGCCTACCTGGAGGGGTGCTCTCTTTTGTCTTAATGCTCTTTTGTGTCTGTGATTAGTAGTGTACACTGGGTATCCTAATTGTTCTCCATGTTCTATATTTAGAAGGAAGAAGGAAGGTCTGATGGTCCCTAAGACACATGCTCCTCCCCAGTATGTAGGGAGTCGGGCATATGCTCGGTTTCCACAGATCCTGTATAGGCCAGGTCGGGCTTGCCAGGCATGAGGTTTGGCAAGATTAGTCCATAAACTAGCGAGCTCTGGGAATCTTGCTAATGGGTTAGGGGGTTCAGGTTCTTTAATTCCTGAACACCAAGACGTCTTTTTGGTGGTGGCATTATAGAACTTTTGGCTAAGACAGACCAGCTGTCCTACCTGTTGTTTGAACTGGGGTCCAGTTCTGGCATAGCAAAGACGTCCAACTATTGTGTGCACTAACACCCATTCGCTGGTAGTCTTGTATATTTCAGTCTGATTATAAGTCATTGAGTAATTCAATTCTTGGGCTTCCCATGGCCATTGGTCACCCATACGTGTTCTCCCACAAAAATAACAATTGGAAATATTTAGACTGGATACTACTGCTCCAGCTAATTCTAAAAATAAATTCTGGGAAGGATGGGGCATGTCAAATTTATTTAAATGCATGGTTTCATAGAATGTGTTGTGGATTTGATACTTGGATGATTTATGAGCTTGAGTATTTAATTTTATATATACTATGGTTCCTGGATCTGATCCAGTTCCATCAAATCGGAATCCTTGTTTCCAATTTTCTGGTCTTTGTATGACTAACTCTAAGGGATTGCAAGCATTTTTCTTACATTTGTCTAGGTCTTTGACATGTGATGGTTTTCGTAATGTGGCCATTCGATTATCTTTATTCCATACCATACCAATCCAGGTGGCATAATAAACACATTCCCATTTTGGGCAGAAATAATCTGACTCTGGAGCTTTACTATATACATTAGCTAAAATTTCCTTTCCTGTGCATACTCCCCATCCAGTAGACCCTTCTGGACACATATATTTGCCACTCTGTGAGTATGTTTTTTCCCAATCACCACACTTAGAACGACTATCTCTATTGATTACTTCACAAGCATCAAAATACAAAATAACATCTTTACTAGGATCTGTTAGTTGGCGTGTGGCGTTAATTAAAGGTCCATTTGCATCTTTCCATCGCATTTCTAAAGTATAATAGGATGGATTTTGATGCGGATTGAAGCATACTTTAGATTTACCTTTGGTACAAACATTCAGTTCAGTGGTGTTATATATACACCGAGTCACTGTACCAGTGCAAGTATAGTAAGAATGATAAAGCAAAGTCTGAGTTATTTTCATTCCAGTCCGAGTGGAAGTGATGCAAGCAGTACATGGAGGCAAGGCATAAGTTAGTTCAAAGCCTCCATACCAGGCAACCAGGACAAAGCAAAAACAAAGATACATGTTGATTGGAGTCCTTCTGAATCCTCAACTTGCAAATCTTGACACGACGTTCTTTTCTTCGTCCCGTCTGCTAATAAAGCAATTCAACAGGTGCTGGGTGTTGATTGAAGATCCTCGAGTTGTCCATCACACATTAACCAACTTATCAGTCTCAGTTGGCTCTGAAATATGGTCAATCAATGTAACATCAAAGTAGTGTGTAAAGTTACACACCTGGGGTTCGTTGAAACAGAACTTTTGCTGTATGGAAAACAGCAATCCTCTTCGAAAGACTTGGCTATTGCATGGCACTGTGACAAAGTGTCTAAGCTGCTGGTTGCCGTCTCAAGGTGATACGCAAAGGTGCATCAAGGTGCTGCTCTGTTGTCCACTGCTTAGGTTCTGGATCAGTTGCAGGCTTGACTCTGCTGTGATGAATCCAGGCATCGATCTCCGCTACCTTTACTGCAGTTGGGGTAGACAGGATGACGGTGTATGGTCCCTTCCAATGGGGTTCCAGCGGTGTCTTTTTCCAATCTTTGATCCACACCGAGGTACCAGGCTGGTAGGGATGCAAGGGTTCTGTCAAGTTGATAGGCAACTGGTCTTGGATCCACGCATGGAGAGTCTGCAGAACAAGACTAAGAGCTAGGAGTTCTTGTCTGGTTATTTCTGAACCAATCTGGGCTAAACTCCCTTTAATTCCCTGCACTATTAGTGGGGGTTTACCATACAGAGCTTCAAAAGGAGAAAATCCTGTTGACTTCACAGGAGCTGAACGTATTCTGAGTAAAGCTATTGGGAGTACTTGGGGCCACTTCAGGCGAGTCTCCTGACAAAGCTTAGACATTTGGGCTTTTAATGTACAATTCATTCGCTCTACTTTTCCTGAACTCTGAGGTCTATATGCAGTGTGGAGTTTCCACTGTATCTGTAGGGTTTTTGCTAACTGCTGTGTAATCTGAGAAACAAATGAGGGTCCATTGTCTGATCCTATTACTGCTGGGATTCCAAACCTAGGGACAATCTCTCTCATTAAAACTTTGGTGACTTCTCTGGCTTTCTCAGTTCTGGTTGGGAAGGCTTCTACCCACCCAGAGAAAGTACAAACTAATACTAACAAGTAGTGATACCCATTGGCTTTTGGCATTTCAGTAAAATCAATTTGCAGGTGGTGCATGGGGGTTACACCTCCTAACTGAACTCGGGGTGCTGGTGTGGGACCTTGTTTGGCATTATTTCTGGCACAGATTAAACACTGGCGTGCTATTGAAGCTGATAGGGCTGCTAACATGGTGATACAGAAATGTGGTCTGAGTGCTTTTTCCATAGCACTTTTTCCATAGTGTGTGGCTTCATGGAAGGCTTTAACAAAAGCTGGGCACAACAATTCAGGGATCACTATACGCCCTGGGGGCTGACTGCCTTCTGCTGGTGGCAGCTCAATCCACCCATCTTTTAGTACTCCATTTTCCTTATTACAATAGTAATCCAATTCTTTGGTGGTATATCGTGGTGTCCATGAGTTCAAGGGTACTGGAAACAATGCTGCCTGTAATGGCATAGCTTGTGGCGAAATTTGTCCTGTCATGGCTGCTTGTCGTGCTGAGGCATCTGCAAACCTATTTCCTCGAGCAACTTCTCCTTTTCCTGCTTGATGTCCTCTGCAGTGCATAACAGCTACACGAGTTGGGGCCCATACTGCATCGAGTAACATTAATATCTCTGGGCCATACTTGACTGATTTTCCTCCGGATGTGATGAGCCCTCGTTCTTTATAGAGAGCTCCATGGGCATGCAGGGTAGTGAAGGCATACTTTGAGTCTGTATATACATTTAACACAAGTTTTGTTCCTAGCAGCAGCGCTCGAGTAAGTGCTATCAATTCTGCTTTTTGGGCTGATGTTCCTGAGGCTAAAGCTGATGACTCAACGACTTCATGTTCAGTGACTACTGCATATCCGGCACAGCGTCATCCATTGATGATGAGACTGCTTCCATCTACATAATAAATTTGGTCAGGATTGTCTATAGGCACATCTGTCAGGTCAGGTCGACTTCAGAATACAGTGTCCTTAACTTCTATACAGTCATGTTCTGGAGGTTCTTCACTGATAGGTATCAAGGTGGCTGGGTTTAAAGCATGGCTTACTTCTAGTTGTATCTGTGGATTTTCACATAACATGCTTTGGTATTTCAACATTCTGGAATTGGTGAGCCAATGATTTGCTTTTTGTTCCATAAGGGCAAGGACTGCGTGTGGCACAGTGACTCGTAGATTCTGTCCTAGTGTGAGCTTGTCTGCTTCACTCACTAACAATGCTGTGGCTGCAATTGCTCTCAAGCAAGGTGGCCAACCTTTGGCCACAGTGTCCAATTGTTTTGATAGGTATGCTACAGGTCGCTCCCAATTTCCCAATTTCTGAGTCAACATGCCTAAGGCATTTCCCTGTGCTTCATGTACAAACAAGTGAAAAGGCTTATGTACATCTGGTAATCCAAGAGCTGGTGATGACATTAATTCTTCTTTTAACGTCTTGAAGGCTGTATCCTGCTCAGGTCCCCACTCTAGTGGCGACTTTTCTTCTCCTTTTGTGGCTTCATACAATGGTTTGGCGATTTGAGCAAAGTTGGGAATCCAAATTCGGCAATATCCTGCCGCTCCTAGAAAAGCTCTGACTTGTTTTCTGGTAGTTGGGGTTGGAATTCTGCATACTGCTTCCTTCCTTTTTCTGCCTAACTTTCGGCTTCCTTGAGTTATACGAAAGCCCAAGTATTTTACTTCTTTTTGGCATAGTTGTGCTTTTGCTCTGGAAACTTTATATCCAGCTTCATCTAGTAACTGCAGAAGGTCTTTGGTAGCTTGTATACATTCACTTTCTGATACAGCAGCTATCAGCAGATCGTCCACGTATTGGAGAAGCACTCTCTTCCCCGGGGCCACTGGATAGCTTGAAAGGTCTTGATTTAGTGCAGCACTAAAGATGGTAGGCGAATTCTTGAATCCTTGGGGTAATTGTGTCCATGTAAGTTGGCCCCCTCTTCCAGAAATGGGGTCCTGCCATTCAAATGCAAATAATATCTGACTTACAGGGGCCAACCTTATGCAAAAGAATGCATCTTTTAAATCTAGAACAGTGAAGTGGGTAGCTTCAGCAGGAATCAATCCTAGAAGGGTGTAAGGATTTGGCACAACGGGATGTATAGTCTCAACTGCTTCATTCACTCTTCTTAGATCTTGCACTGGGCGATAATCATCTGTTCCAGGTTTTTTAACTGGCAGGAGTGGAGTGTTCCATGGGGATTGACATACTTTTAATAGGCCATGTTCTAGTAATCTTTGCAGGTGGCGGTGGATACCTTCAATTGCAGCTCTTGGAAGAGGGTATTGCTTGACATGTACTGGTGTAGCACTAGGCTTGAGGGTTACAATTACTGGAGCTATATGTTTGGCTAGGCCTGGAGGACTTCCTTCTGCCCATACTTCAGGTGGGGCATCAATACTTTTCAAGGTTTGTTCAAAATAGGTGTCTTGGACAGAATCATCACTGAAATATCTCCATTCTTCTTCTCGGGGAACTGTAAGCAGCATTATTCCTGCAGGTTTGGCTTGGGAATTTACGGTCATTTGCATTTCTCCTTCCTCAGTAAAGGATATTTGGGCTTGTAACTTGGCTAACATGTCTTGTCCCAGTAGTGGCACTGGACATTCAGGCATGTAAAGGAATTGATGGGTTATTTGTTGTCCTCCTAGACTGCATATACGATTCTGAAGAAAAGGTTTTGTAGCTTTGGCACCAGTTGCTCCTACAATGGTGACTGTTTTTGTGGAAAATGGGGCTATCTTCTTGTCTACTACTGAGTGTTCTGCTCCAGTATCAACCATAAAGTTCATAACTTGGTCTCCTATTTGTATTCCGACCATAGGCTCCTGGAGACCTAAAGCAAATTCGGAGCCCGATCTGTCCTAATCCACGTCATCTTCATCATGGGCTGTCGTAGCCAATGCTTGTACGGCTTCTCCTCTTTCTTGCTGATATTGCTCTCGATTGGCTCCTCCACGATTTCGGGGACGGCCTCGTCTTTCTTCTCTCCATTGATGATTGTCTTCGTCATCTTGATGGGCGTCTTCGAGTTGTGGGCATGCATCTCTCCAATGTCCCTCCTCCTTGCAGTAGGCACATTGGTTCCTGCCTAGCTGGAACCGGCTTCCACCTCGGCTCCGCCCCCTTCCTCTGCTCCGTCGACTAGGGATACCTCCCCTTTTCTGTTCAACTATGGCCGCAGCCAAAAAGTCAGCTTTCTTTTTCATCTTTCGATCACATTCTCTCTGTTTTTCATTATCACGATTTATATACACTTTATGAGCAACTTCCAGTAACTGAGTTGTGTTCATGCCTGCAAACCCATCTAACTTCTGTAATTTACGTCTGATATCTGGTTGAGACTGATTTACAAAAGCAGAATTCACCATGCATAAGCTTCCTGGTGCATCAGGATCATAGGGAGTATACATTCTATATGCTTCAGTTAATCTTTCATGAAATTCTGCTGGGCTCTCTTCTATACCTTGGATAACTCCTGCAACTTTGGAAAGGTTCATGGCTTTCTGGCCCCCCCTTTTCAGGCCTTGTATAAAACCTTGTCGAAAACGGGCTAGGGCTCTGGATCCTCTTTCTGTATTTGGATCCCATCGGGGGTCTTCATTCGGGAATTCTCTCTGGGCTGCTTCCCGATTATCTATTCTTTCCACCCCTGCCTCTGGAGCTACAGGGTTATCCGCCAGCCAATCTATAGCTGCTTTTCTAATTCGTGTCCGCTCCTCTGTGGTAAATAAGGTAGACAGGAGCTGGCGACAATCTGCCCATGTTGGTTGGTGAGTTTCCATAATAGTATTCACTAATTCTGTAAGTTCTTGGGGCTTATTAGTATAGGAGGCATAATGTGTCCTCCAATTCGACAAATCAGTAGTAGAGAAGGGGACATACACATAGCTTAGGGGTCCCGCCACCACCTCATTATCCTCATTTCTTACGGGTATTCCCGGGACTTGCTGTAAAGGCATCATCTTGGCAGTAGATGTCTTGTGGGATCTGAGGGATATTTTCGTAACTTTCCTGTCAGGGGTTGTCTTTTTCTCTACCCGCTTTACTCTCGGTTTTCGTTTGACTGGTGAACTAACACTGGCAGCTGCTTTTACACTGTCAGTGTCACTCGGGGAATTCTCAGTTTCTTCCTTCTCTGTTTCTGTATCTGATTCTCCTTTCTCTTCAGTTTCAGTAGAATCATCTTCTTCATTTAAAGTGGGCTCATCTACCTGCTCTTCGGGTGATGGCTCAGGGGTTGGGTCCCGCTCCCGCTGCCTCCGGGGCTCAGGGGCAGGGCGCGGGGCTACTCTTACTGGACACTGGGTTTGGGGCTGTCGGGTAATTATTTCCAGGGAGTCCAGATTTACCAGGATGGGTTTCTTCCTGGACTTCTCACCTTTCCCTTTCTTTCTGGGCTGTTCTATTTTCTGACTATAATCTGTCTTTGCTAACATTATTCTGCACTGTTCTTCATAACAGCGCTTTGCCCGGGAGGGCTGGTTTTCACAAATACTTAACCAGGAATCTATATAGGGGTACTGATCGGGATGCGCTATTCGCACTCTACGGTGAACTAACTGAATAATTCCTACATTGAAGGTTCCCTCTCGGGGCCAGGTAGGGTCTAGATCGGGCCACTCCCTAGTACACAAAATCTGTAGACGAGCTGCAGTCATTTTAATACCATAGTCTCCAGAATATCCTTCCTTAAAATGTGCGATCATACATTCTAACGGAGTGTTCCTAGTAGACCCCGCCCCTCCCATTTCGATGTGTGCGCGCAACAACAGACAGAAGGGAAAAGGAGGGCGGACCGTGGGTAAGGGGTCCTCACGACCCTAGAAACATTTAAGGAAAACAAATAACAAGACAAGACGACAGTCGCTTCCCCCTTTTCGCGACCTGAACGCGGTCGCCCGGTCAGGAAATGCGCTATACAGGGGTCCGCCTTCGCTTGGTCCGTGCTGCCAGACCTCTCATTCACACTTCATTCACTCAATCATGCTAGCAACGTATCCCAGAATGCATTCATTTCTATCTATTCTGACTAGTCTCAAGCAAGTTTCAAATACTAGAAAGACGGGGGTTTCGCCCTACTTCTCTTACGTAGGGGTAGTCGGCCCGTCTTTGAGAGGTGATCAAGCTCTCTTACCAAGTTCCAAGTTCAAGCAAGATTCAAGTGGCAGTACTGCACTTTCTTAGCTGTCTAGACATACAAAACCAAAATTCTACTCACCGGATCCGGTCCTCAAACTTCCCAAGCAGGCGCATGAGTTGGACCTCGGACTCCCCTCACTCGGGTTCGAGGTGTTGGCTCCAGCCGGGCTCAGCACCTGCCGAGGTCCGACCAGCTCCCTCCGATACAAGGGACCGGCGGCGCCAGGGAGCAGCCCCCGTCGGAAAGGCGCGATCCCGGCAGGACCAAACCTATAGAGGCGGAAAGTCGTGGTATATTGCCCTATATACACTCTGATTCCACAACTTCCCGGCCAACGCACCAAGAATATGTAGCAGCAGAGCGCAGACAAACCAATAATACCAGGAGTCTGTTCAGAAGGTCCAAATCATTTATTTGTGCACAAGTCTCAAGCAAAGTCAATTTCAAAATGGCTGAGCGATGTTCTCTGGCAATACAACAACTTTTATAGACTTTTGCTCCATTCTGGGTATTGACAAACATTTCATTGATCCCGGTAACCTCCCGTACCTCCCGTACCTCTTCTATTGGTCCCGGTACTGATATGATTATCCAATTATGTTCCTTGAGTGGGCTCAGCACCTGCTAACCCCCCTTCTAGTCCCAATTACAATGGTCAGTTCACCAACTTGTTACTTTCCTACTTCCAAGGCCATTGGACTAGTTAGTACGTGCGGGGAAGCAGGGTTCTGTAATATTTCTGTCAGCAGTTTCAATTAAATCCCTTACAGCTGTATTTTCTTATCAGTGGCATTTAAACATATTTTTCTGTATTTTTCCAGTGCTTCAATTCTACTTGTCTAAGTTAATTCAATACTTTACTGAGTTCTAATTCTACAGCAGCATATTGGGGGATGTGCAATTCCTATGGCCTCTCCACAGGCTTCATTTACAGGTCAAGCTAGTTAGGCCTACCTGCTTATGTCAGACACTGTGGATCACAGGCCTTCACCTGCCACATTATCATGCGTAAGCAAAGGGGTAGGAGACAAGGGAGCAACAAGCACATAGCTAATATGAATAGTACGATAAACATAAGGGATTTCAGACCACCTATCCAAGAAAACAATGAACCAAACCACCCATCCATCTTTAAACTGTGCCAAGTCTGGACAGGCACAAATGTCTGCTCTCTCATCTGGATGGCTAAATCTTCAACTACATGCCCATTATTATCAATCTGTAAACAACAATTACTTAGATTCAACTTCCCACATACCCCACCTTCAGCTGCTAACAAATAATCTCCATATTGCAAAATATTTTGAGCTGAGACCATGGGTTCAGACTAATGTGATAATGATGCAATAGTTTGGTCACACATAAGGCATAAAATCAGAATCTTATCTTGATTAAAATAGAGGGTTTCCCATATATATTAACAAATAATCTAAAGCTAAACGATTTTGATAAATGGCTGTACGCATTTGCGTACTTTGCTTTGCTAGTAGGGTTAGTGCTTTACTAGTTTCATTGGTTATTATTTCAACAACAGCTTGCAAACGTATTATTCGATTAATCATATAAACAGGAGTACGATATCTCCAAGTCCCATCCTGCTCCCAAGTAGCAGGTCCATAGTATGAGATGATTCTTTCTGGGGGCCATTCTTCACCATCCCATTTGTCCCATTGGCCTATTTTCAAGGCCTCCTTCAGCTGTCAACTTCTGTACACAGGATATCCCAGCTGTTCTCCCTGGGATGTTGGCAGAAGGAAAAAGGAAGGTCGTATGGTTCCCAATACACATGCGCCTCCCCAGTGATGAGGAAGTCTGGCATATGCTCGGGTTCCGCAAATCCAGTACAGTCCAGGTGGTGCTTGCCAAGAATTATATGCTGCTAGGTTAGTCCAGATGCTGGCAAGTCTGGGTAATGGACTAGAGGATTTGAGGGTTCAGTAGCGTTGGCTCCTGACCACCAAGATGTTTTCTTAGTGGTACTGTTGTAAAACTTCTGATTGAGACAGACCAGCTGCCCCACTTCCATATTGAACATTGGTCCATAGCGAGAGAAACATAAATTACCCACAATGGAGTGGGCCAAGACCCATTCACTTGTGGTATTGCGTATATTAGTCTGATTATATGGAACAGAATAGTTCAGTTCTTGTGCTTCCCAAGGCCATTGGTCTCCCATTTTTGTTCCTCCACAAAACAAACAGTCTGAAACATGGAGACTAGAAGCAACTGCTCCCGCTAATTCAAGAAATAAGTTCTGGGAGGCAGGAGGGATTTCAAACTCTGATTTCATGGCTTCATAGAAGGAGTGATGTATACGATAGGGTGAGGATACATGGGATTTGGTGTTTAATCGCAGATATAAAATAGTCCCAGGATCTACACCTCCTCCTGCAATACGCAACCCAAACTTGTATCCTTGCTTCCAGTGGCTGGGGTTGGCTATGAAGAGTTGTAGAGGATTACAGGCACCTTTCTGGCATTTCTTAGGTTCTGGTATGCTGATCGTCGTTAGGCTGCCTTTGCGATGATTGCCGTCTTGTCCCGTCGGTGCATTCTTCCAGGTAGCAAAATATACACATTCCCATTTTGGGCAAAAGTAATCAGGTTTAGATGCGGTGGTGTAAAATAGTGGCTGCAGTACTCTTTCCTGTACATCTTCCCCATCCGTAGGCTCCTTCTGGACACATGTATTTATCATCATGGTAGTAGGCTCGCTCCCATGACCCACATCTGTGGTAAGCATTTCTGTTGATGGCATCACAAGCGTCAAAGTTCAAGGTGATAGGTTTGGTGGGGTCGGTAAGGGGTTTTGTCGCATTCAGGATAGCTCCATCTTCATCATTCCGTCGTATCTCAAATGTATAGTATGATGGGTTTTGTCGAGGAGTATAACAAGTCTTACTTCTTCCCTTTGTGCAAATGTTCAGTTCGGTGCCCTTATAAACACACCGGCTGACTGTTCCAGTGCAAGTATAGTAGGAATGATAGAGCAAAGTCTGAGTAACCTTTTGTCCTGTTCGGGTGGTGGTTATGCAAGCTATACAAGGGGGTAGAGCAAACGTCTTTTCCAGGATTCCCAGGATCACCACTCCCACAAGACAATAGTGGAAGAACATTGTGATTACAGTCTCTGGAAGTTAACTGGAAAGTTGAGGATAATGAACTGTGCTGAATTTTCTTCTGTTTCTGTAGTGATGGTCACTTTCGCGTGACGTAAGTGGACTCTGAAGATTCTCTATAAAGCTGGCTGTCTCCTCAAGGTGAGTCGCAATGGAGTCTCGGGATCATTCACTGATGTCCATTGGCCAGGATCAGGAGCAGCTGCCGGCTTCACTCGACTGTGGTGGATCCAGGGTTCGAATTCTGCAACTTTCACTGCGGTGGGGGTTGACAGGATGACGACGTAGGGTCCCTTCCAATGCGGCACCAGCGGGGTCTTTCTCCACTCTTTCACCCACACGGACGTTCCTGGCTTGAAGGGATGCAGAGGTTCAGTCAGGTTGATGGGTAGTCGATTTTGCACCCATGTTTGGAGTTTCTGCAAAATAGAACCTAAAGCTAATAGTTCTTGTCTAGTTATTTCAGATCTTAACTGTCTTATGTCTCCCTTTATTCCCTGCACTATGGGTGGAGGTTGCCCATACAAAATCTCAAAAGGGGAGACACCTAAGGATCTGGTGGGAGCTGAACGTATCCTAAGAAGGGCTATTGGGTAGAACTTGGAGCAACTTCAGGTGTGTTTCTTGACAAAGCTTGGATAACTGAGTTTTCAGGGTTCTGTTCATTCGTTCTACTTTCCCTGAGCTCTGGGGTCTGTAAGCAGTGTGCAACTTCCATTTTATTTGCAAAGCTTGTGCTGTTGAGTCACTTGAGATACAAATGATGGACCATTGTCTGACCCTATAGTTGATGGTATTCCAAATCGGGGAATGATCTCATGGAGCAATACCCTACTGACTTCTCGGGCTTTCTCAGTTCGGGTGGGGTAGGCTTCTACCCACCCTGAAAATGTGCAGACTAACACTAACATATAGTGATATCCATTTACACGGGGCATTTCAGCAAAGTCTATCTGAATATCACTCATGGGGGTCACCCCTACTGACTGAACTCTTGGGGGTGGAACAGGACCTTGCTTGGCGTTATTTTTGGCACATATCAGGCATTGCTGTGCCACCGAGGCGGCCAGAGATCCTAGCAATGAAATACAGAAGTGTGGTCTCAGGGCTTTCTCCATGGCTGTTTTTCCATAATGTGTGGCTTGGTGGAAAGCTTGGACAAAGGCTGGCCCTAATGCTTCAGGGATGACGGTAGGACCTGGAGGTGGACTACCTTCTGGGGGTGGTAGCACTATCCAACCTTGTTCTGTTAAGACTCCTCCCTCCTTTTCACAATAATAGTCTAACTCTCTTGTAGTGTATCGGGGTGCCCAGGAACTAAGGGGCACAGGGAATAGGGCTGCCTGCAGTACAGTATCTTGGGTCCTGACTTGTCCTGTGGTGGCTGCCTTTCGGGCGGTGGCATCTGCAAATCTATTCCCTCGTGCAACTTCTCCTGCTCCTGCCTGATGACCTTGGCAGTGCATGACTGCCACTTGTTTGGGGGCCCACACAGCATCTAATAACATCAATATCTCGGGCCCATACCTAATGTCCTTACCTCCTAAGGTGATTAACCCTCGTTCTTTATACAAGGCTCCATGTGCATGCAAAGTAGTGAAAGCATATTTGGAATCTGTGTACACATTTATGCGGAGTCCTTCTCCTAATGTCAAGGCTCTAGTGAGGGCTATCAATTCAGCTTTCTGTGCAGAAGTTCCTGGGGTCAGGGCTGAGGACTCAACTACCAGATCAAGGGTCACCACTGCATATCCAGCACAACGATGTCCATTGATGACCAGACTGCTTCCATCTACAAAGAAAGTCCGTTCTGGGTCCTCTAGAGGGACATCGGTCAAATCAGGGCGACTTGAAAATACAGTGTCCATGGTTTCTAAGCAATTATGATCAGGTGGCCCAGGACCAATTGGGAACAATGTAGCAGGGTTCAGAGCTTGGCTAACTTTCAACTGTATCCGAGGGTTTTCACACAACATGCTTTGATACTTCAACATTCGTGCATTGGTTAGCCAGAAGTTTCCTTTGTGTTCCATAAGGGTCAGAACAGAGTGTGGCACGGTAACTTGAAGAGTTTGTCCTAGTGTGAGTTTGTCTGCTTCGCCCACTAGAAGGGCTGTTGCTGCAACAGCTCTCAGACAAGGAGGCCATCCTTTTGCAACTACATCAGGTACTTCAGGCCGGAAGGTCGGGGGTTCAAATCCCACTAGAGGACAGCAACCTTGGGCTGGAAGGACTGGGGTTTCTAGTCCCACAGGTGCTCCTTGTGGTCTTGGGCAAGCCACTTAACCCTCCATAGCCCATGTTCCCTGTAAAATAGTTATCTCCAAGTTATAATGCCCTGTTCAATGTAATTTCAGTTTGTTCAATGTAAACCGCGCTGATGCAGAATAGTGCGGTATATAAGAGAATGTAAATAAATAAATAAATAAAAATAAATAAGCCACTGGCCGTTGCCAGGAACCAAGAGATTGGGTCAATACTCCCAATGCATTTCCTTGTGACTCATGGACAAAACGATGGAAAGGCTTCTGAACATCTGGAAGACCTAAAGCTGGAGATGACGTCAGGGCCTTTTTCAAAGTTTGGAATGCTACATCTTGTTCAGGTCCCCAATCTAGTGGGGATTTTTCCATTCCTCTGGTGACTTGGTATAGTGGTTTTGCAATCAGGGCAAAGTTGGGGATCCATATGCGACAATATCCCGCGGCCCCCAGGAAGGCTCTTACTTGCCTCCTAGTGGTTGGTGTGGGGATATTACACACAGCTTCTTTGCGTTCTGGTCCTAAACGTCGGATCCCACTGGACAACTGGAATCCTAGATACTTGACTTCAGTTTGGCATAGTTGTGCTTTGGCTCTTGAGACTTTGTATCCGGCATCTTTGAGAAGGTACAAAAGTTCACTAGTGGCTTGTAGGCATTCACTTTCTGAGATGGTGGCTATGAGCAAGTCATCTACATACTGGAGAAGAACCATTTTTCCTGGGTCCACTGGGTAACTTGAGAGATATTGATTTAGGGCAGCACTGAAGAGAGTAGGTGAATTCTTGAATCCTTGGGGTAATCTGGTCCAGGTGAGCTGACCCCGCCTTCCTGTTGTGGGGTCTTGCCATTCAGAAGCGAATAAAAGTTGACTGGTGGGTGCTAGGCGCATGCAGAAAAAGGCATCTTTCAGGTCCAGGACGGTGAAGTGAGTAGCCTCAGCGGGGATCAGTCCCAAGAAAGTATAAGGGTTTGGTACTACTGGGTGTATAGTTTCAACTGCATCATTTACTCGCCTTAGATCTTGTACTGGGCGATAGTCCCCTGTCCCAGGCTTCTTTACTGGGAGAAGGGAGGTGTTCCAAGGTGACTGGCATTCCTTGAGAAGTCCGTACTTCAGCAGTTTCATCAAATGGCAGTGAATTCTTTCTATAGCTGGTCGAGGGAGAGGATACTGCTTCACATGCACTGGTTCCATTCCTGGCTTGAGGGTGACAATGACAGGGGCTATATTCTTCGCTAGGCCAGGTGGATTATCTTCTGCCCATACTTCAGGTGGGGCTATAAGGTTGGTAGGTATACAGGGACTGGTTGACTTTATTGAAGGTGCACTATAGAACCGCCACTCTTCTTCTCGGGGAACAGTAAGCACCATCAATCCAGCAGGCTTTGGGTTCACAGTCATTTTCATTTCTCCCCCTTCAGCAAAGGATATTTGGGCCTGGAGCTTGGCAAGCATGTCTCGGCCCAGTAGTGGAATAGGGCACTCAGGCATATACAAGAACTGGTGGGTTATCTTCTGTCCCCCTAGTTCACACATGCGGTTCTGCAAGAATGGTTTTGTGGCTTTATTTCCAGTGGCTCCTATAATGGTGACAGACCGTGAGGACAGTGGAGCTACTGGCTTGGCTACTACTGAATGTTCTGCTCCTGTATCTACCATGAATTCCATGTATTGGTCCCCTATCTTTAAACTGACCATAGGCTCCTGGGGACCCAGGGTGAACTTGGAGCCCGGTCTGGCCTAGTCTTCATCTATGTCGTCCAGGTCATAGCCCGTTGCTACTGCCACTCCCTCAATGGCTTCTTCCCTCTCCTGCTGGAACTGTGTTTGATTCATTCCTCCTCTCCTTCGAAATCTTCCTCCGGTCCTCCAGGGACTCCCTCCTCCCCTTGCAGGGGCAGAGTCCAGATGCGGGGACTCATTTCTCCACTTGCAGTAGGCGCACTGATTTGCACCCAATTGAGGCCTTTCGCTTCCACGGCCTCTTCCACGTCCTCTGGTCCTTTGATTAGGAAAACCTCCTCCACGTCGTTTGGTTATAGCAGCAGCAAGAAGATCTGCCTTCTTCTTCATCTTTCGTTCACTTTCTCTGTCTCGTTCATTTTCACGATTCACAAATACTTTCTGAGCGACTTCCATTAACTGAGCTGTGTTCATGCCCGCAAATCCATCCAATTTCTGCAATTTTCGTTTTATGTCTCTCTGGGACTGACTAACAAAGGCCGCATTTACCATGCGTAAATTTTCCTGAGCGGCGGGATCATATGGGGTATACAATCTATAAGCTTCTGACAACCGCTCATGAAAGGCCGCTGGGCTCTCATCTGGACCCTGGAGAACTTCCGTTACTTTCCCAATATTCATGGCCCTCTGGCCTCCCTTCTTCAGGCCCTGCACTAAGGCCTGGCGAAATCTAGTTAGGGCCGCCGCCCCCCTTTCTTCATTCGGGTCCCACCCGGGATCTTCATTGGGATATTCCGCAGCAGCTGCTTGCGGGGGATTTATTTCCCCCCTTTCTACAGGGTTCTCTTCTAACCATCGGAGGGCTGCTTGCCCGATTCGGCCTCGCTCCTCAGTAGTGAAGAGGGTGGACAGGAGCTGGCGACAATCGGCCCAGGTAGGCTGATGGGTTTGCATAATGCTAGACATTAATTCTGTTAATTCCTGGGGCTTCGCTGTGTAGGATGCATAATGCTTTTTCCAGTTTAATAAATCTGTGGTGGAAAAGGGTACATAAACTAAGCTGGTTAGTCCTGGCGCCATCTGGCCCTGATCATTCAAAACAGGAATTCCAGGCACTTGGCGTAATGGCATTAGGTGCCCTGCTTCTTGGGAGTTACACTTCTTAAATCATAAGGCTCCCGGGCACTAGTCTCCTTGGTGGGTGACCCTGAACTGGCAGGAGAGCTTCCGCTTTCTATCTCATCAGAGGAATCTAGTCCCCCTGCTGTGCTTGGGCCTGACTCGGGACTTCCACTCGGGGTAGGGTGCTTCTTAGGCTGTTGCTTCGGTATTTTCTGGAGCTCCTCGTCGGGCTCTAGTTCAAGTTGCGGGGCTGTGGGGACTAATTTCTGTGGGTGCCGAGGTAAACTATCCAAAATATCTGAGGACTCTGGGTCAGAATACACAGGCGGCCTCGCTTCCTTAGCCTTTTTGGTTCCCCTAGTAGTAGCTACAAATATTTTACAGTGCTCCTCATAACAGCGCTTCATCCATGAAGGCTGCTGTTCACATATACTTAACCAGGAATCTATATAGGGGAACTGGTCAGGATACGCTCTCAGTATGAGCTGATGGATGCGTAAAACTGTCTCAAAATCAAAGGTGCCCCCTCGGGGCCATGAAGCAGCTAATGTGGGCCACTCCCTTTCACATAACATTTTTAATCTGGATGGAGTCATTTTTATACCATAATCGCCCGAAAATCCTTTATGGAAATTCTTGATCATACATGCCAACGGAGTGTGCGTGGACTCCGTCCCTCCCATAACGTAGACGCACCTACCTACACTTTCTACGTACTCAACGTACCTGCGTACGTTACGTACCCTACGTCCCTATGTACACGTAATGACGTACAAGACAACGAACAATAAGGATAGGTAGTATGGCTGCAGGTAAGGGGTCCGTACAGCCCACAGAACACTGGGGGGAACAAACACCACTCGCTTCCTCCTGTTCGCAACCTGGGCGCGGTCGCCCGGCCAGGAACTGCGCTACTTAGGAGTCCGCTCTCGCTCGGTCTGTATTTCAAGACCTCTCACTCACATACGCAAGCATATTTCAACAAGTTATCATATTTTAATATTTCAAGTGCCCAGGTTTTCTGACTAACTGACTATTCCAAACAAGAAGGGTCGATGGCTTCAGCTTCCGCTTTCCTTACGCGGAGCTTACTAGGACCGCCCTTATGGGAGGTGATCAGGCTCCCTTGTCTCACGTATACTCATGCGAGATTTCCCAGTATATACCAAATATACCAAATCAGTCTTGCGCAAGCAAAACGCTGTCCCAGGCTGTTCTCTCTGACTATTAAATCACGAAAATGTCTACTCACCGGATCCGGTCCCCGATACCACACCAGCTTCTGAGTTGGAACCTGGACTCCCCCGGGTCGGAGGTGTTGGCCAGCTGGACCCGATGGCCCGCCGAGGCAGGCGGAACCCTCTCCGGCACAAAGGGGCCGGTGGTGCCTGAAGTTTCGCCCGCGGTCGGACAGACACGGTTCCAACCGGGCCAAACCTCAAGGCGAATTACGTGGATTATTCACTTGAATACCATTTACCACTCGCACTTCCCGGCCAACGCACCAAGAATATGCTGTGGCAAAGTGCAATCAATGAATAAGTCCAGGAGTCGATTGACAGGGCCCAAGTCAGTTTATTGTGCACAAGGCCCAGTCAGTCAAAGCTTCAAAAGGTACTGAGCAAAAGTTTATACAGAGACATAACCATTTATACCTCTTTTTCAGTTTGATACATGAAAACTTTCTATTGGTTCCAACTCGATACATGCAAACTTTTCATTGGTTATACATTCCCTTCATTTGTCCAATTAGAAATCTCTCCGGAGCCTAGCAACCTGCCCCCTCCTTTAGGATTGCTTGAACAATGGTACAGTTCTGAATCTCGTTACTTTTCTACTGCAAGGTTAACTTCTGCTTCTGGAATGCATATACTGTTACATTTCTGTTCTTTCACACACAAGAGAATAATAGAAGACTTATGAATTCATGAAAACGTCTTATTAAGCATTTTAAAACAGCTGTCTTATTTTTCACAGATTTTTGGGTCTTTTCTAGCTATAATGGGAGTTAGGATCCAGGCCTAACTTACAGGCCTTTCATAGTAGCAGGCCATGCTAGGCCATAGCCTACCTCATTAGTAGTAGTGGGATTTGAACACAGCTCTCTCTCTCTCCAAAAAATAGCTGTATTAGTAGTAGTGGGATTTGAACTCAGGCCTCTCTCTCTCTCTCTCTCTCTCTGTATTTCAGTCTGAACTACAATGTGCTTGCCAGAATACTTCTCTCTAACCATGAGGTCTTAAAAGCAAAATTCTATCACGTATTTGTAGCCATTGTTATAATGGGACAAGGCTGCCATATCAACTAAATCAGCCTGCCATTGTGCATCCACATCTGACACGATCGTCTTGTTTCTTTTAAAATGGACCCTAGCAGGTCTGTGTAAAGTATAAGCATCTTGTCCGGTAGCCCATCTAACTACATCGTTTCTGTTGACTGTTTTATCCTGCTTTTTAGCAGCTTGAAGTAGAGGATTTATGCCCCCAAAGCTCCCTGTTGCTTTGGGGTCATAGTAAATGCTCTTCAATAAGGTTTCCTTCATGATTGCCGTGCTTTGACTATTCTTTTTATTTTGCCAACATCTTTAGAATAGATTTATTCTACAAACCCTATGTGTTTTAAAGTATAGCCTGTTCTTTCTACCAATCACACGCTACCGTATCCTAGAGGCATGTTCAGACTTGTCTCTCTGTATTGGTTTTTTCAAAGCCACTAAAAAATAGCTGTATTAGTAGTAGTGGGATTTGAACACAGCTCTCTCTCTCCAAAAAATAGCTGTATTAGTAGTAGTGGGATTTGAACTCAGGCCTCTCTCTCTCTCTCTCTCTCTCTCTCTCTCTCTGTAGTTCAGTCTGAACTACAATGTGTTTGCCAGAATACTTCTCTCTAACCATGAGGTCTTAAAAGCAAAATTCTATCACATGGACAGCACTGGTTTCTCTAACAAAAGATGTATTAATTGAGGTTTAACATTTGTAAAGAAAAGCTTCTACCCTGTCTGTGCCTCTGTGAAAAGCCTGTATACCCCTTGTGCTAAGAATCAGTTTTTGTGAGAAAAAAGAACTGGGGCATCGGGAGAGAGAAAGCATTTTTGTTTTGTTTTCCAGGGTTCCTGCTTTTTGCAGATGTAAGCATCAACCAGAAGCAAAACACATTTCCGGAGTCAGTCACTCTGCTTCCGCTGATGTCATCAGAAAAGCGACACAGCTCTTTTCTGATGACACCCTGTTTCCGGTGATGTCAGCAAAAAGCGACAGTCCATTTCTGATGACACCCTGTTTCCGGTGATGTCATTTCCGGTGATGTAGGCAGGGGCGTGGTTGAGGGTGGGAGGCTGTGGGTGTGGCACAACCTGGAAGTGGGCGCTGATTGGACAATGTCATCCTTGGGGGCGGGGGCATGTCAAGGTGGGGGCTGTGGCCATGCCTGGCGGCGGGAGTGGGTGGGGCTAGATCACCATTCACTTCTATGTGAGGGGGCGTGGCCTAAGGCGGGACATACACCGGAAGTGAACACTGATTGGCTCCTGTCATCCTTATCTCACCTGTCAATCAGTTTGATGAGTAGTGTACCCATTATACTACTTAGGCTGTTAAAGCCTTGTTTTTGCTTGTATGTTTAAACATTTTCATTGTAATTTTTGTTTTTGTTGTAATTTGTTTGAAAATGTAAATAAAGAAATTTAAAAAAAAGGAATCCTAGAAACATTCATGAGCTAGAACAAATCACAGTTGAAGAGTGGGAGAAACTACTAGTAGACAGATGTATGAAACTTATACAGTAGATGGTTACAAGAAATATTTGGAGACTGTCATCACTGCCAAGAGATGTGCAACCAAATATTAGTGAAGGGTGCCATTAATCCTGTCCAGGTCATATTTCATTTTTTTCTCAGAAATTACTGCTTCTAAGTTGCACAGACATCTTTTTTTTTGTTGTATATGTTTGAACATACTATTAAAAGGTTATGATGGCATAGAGACGGAATGTTTCTAATTATTTCTCAAGATGTATTACACAGCATACCTAAACTCAAGGGTGCCAATAATGCTGACCACAACTGTAAATATATATTTTTGTCAGCTCCAGAGCAGGTATAAATATACATATGTGCCTGCTGCTGCTGGATATACAGTAAGTGGTAATTTTGCTGTTATTTACATTACACTGGCCACATTGCTGAGATGTCCAGTTCTAAAATTGTCTTCAGTGTGTCCCCAGGAGAGGAAGGATAGGAACGCACTCTCCCATGAAGAAGTGATTATGGGCTTGATTTTACAAGAAGAAGCCTTTGTGAGAATTCCAAAAAGGTACCTATTTTAAACCTATTTTATAAAAGCAACATAGGAAACTATGGGCCCTTTTAACTAAAACCGAATAAATATTTGCCATTAACTTGCCTATTTCAGGTATATTAATGGCAAAGGACACACGTTAGCTGTTGGGGCATGTTCAGTATGTCCCCGGCAGCTAACACGAAGGGAGTCTTGCAGGCTTTCTGTACTTGGCATTTCGGCAAAAGCAGTATCACTTTACCCTGTCCCTTTTGGGCAAATCAGTAGGTTTCTCTCCAAGCCCTTTCCTTGGAGTAGTAGCACAGTGGGGATTACGGCCTCCCTCAGATGTTTGTAGGGGGTTGCTCCATTGCTGGAAGGTGACTTATCCTTCCTAGCGGATGAGCATTTTGTCTCATCTGGAGCACCTAGCTGCTACACTGTTGAACAGATTGAAGGGGAGAGAGAAGATTCAAAGGGAGACCAGCAAGGAGTAGGTTACAATAGTCAAGACGGGAGGTGACTAAGGAGTGGATAAGTGTCTTAGTAGTGTGTTATCTAGTCATAGCTTCATCATGGAAGGCTTCAAAGAGCATGTTGCACACACATTTGACTGAGATAAATTAGGTACAGTGGATCATACCCAGAAAGGGAAGGAATGAACCAACATAGTAACATGGTGAATAATGGCAGAGAAAGACTAGCTGGCCCTTCCAGTCTGCCTAGTTATTCACATCAATAAAGCAAAATCCTCCAAAAAGGGATTGATAGTCAAAAATGTACACCACAAATAATTGAGCCCTGGATACCCCACAAAGAAAGCCAAAAATAATGACTTCAAAACATAAATTTTTGCTGGACCAATTATCATGAAATATATCACTTCTCATAATATGGTTCTTTTTACCAAGTAAAAGTGTCCCATTACTGAAATTTTGTGTTTAAATGTAGAATCTCATATCCATCTTTTTCTTTTTTATTTTTTAAAATTCTTTATTTACATTTCTTTATTTACATTTTCAAAAAAAAAGTTACAAAGCCCCCCCCAAACAAGGATACAGTTGAAATGATACATCCCTTTGAACATAAGTAAAGACAACCTTAACAGCCCACTCCAACACCAGCCCCCCCCCCCTTTTTTCAGGCAGCCATCCTGGAAAGAGACTAGAAGAAAAAAGAAAGAAAAGTGGCTTGCAAGGGCTATGATATCACAAAAACTGCCCTATACCGTGTGCATACATGGTTGATTGATTGCCCCCTAAATCACCGCATATTGTGCTTTCGATATATAATCATATAGGGGTTTACATTTAAGCAAGGTAGAAGGCATAGGAGTTGAACCATGACATGGCATCTGCTCATATTTACAACATAAGCATAATCGATTCCACCATGTGTGCCAACTGAGATCTGCCATGTGTTTCCAATTGGCAATTACGAGATTCAGCGCCACTCCCATCATAAAATCAAACTACTACTACTACTATTTAGCACTTATATAGCGCTACACATGCAGCGCTGTACAGAAAATACATGTAAAGACAGTCCCTGCTCATCAGAGCTCACAATCTAGTCAAGACAACACAGAGTAATAGTCAGGAAACAGGAAATGACAATCCCTCTGTAACGGCGAAACGTCAGTTGCTGAACGTAAAACAATAATAGACCAAGAGAGAGTGGCCCTGAATCCCAAGACCTCTTGGATTCGGTTCCAAATCGAAATCCAGTAGGACTGAACATTAGGGCAATCATAGACCACATGTCTTAAAGTGCCAACATCCCTCTGACAAGACCAGCACACATTGCCAATTGATTTATCCCACTTGGAAACCTTTATCGGGGTAAAATGAGCTCTGTGCGCAAAAAAGTATAGTGCCTGGGAAACAGAGGCAGATTGAGAAATTCTAATTAGTTTACCCCAGAATTTCCCCCACGAATCCAGAGAGAGAGTGTCCCCAGTGTCATACTCCCATATCCACTTAGTGCCAGTGGAATGTGGAGAGGAACGATGGGCTACCAACTGATAATAATAAGAAGCCACCCCTGAGGCCTGTTGGGCTGTTCCAATAATGTTCCAATAATCTTTACCCATTCCTCAGGTAAAGCTCTGATATCGATGAGGGATTTCCCTATACAGTGTCTCAACTGAATCCACTGAAAATATAAGGATCTAGGCAAATCAAATTCACGCTGCAGACACACAAAAGGCTTCCATTTACCATCAGATATCAGCTGCTCTATGGACCAAATACCCCTGCTAAACCATTGCTTCCAGACGAACGGATTTTGATGAATTTTTAAAAAAGGCCTATACCAAATGGGAATAAGCATCGACAAGATTTTTTCCCGAGGAATTATACTCGCTAACTGCTGGAAAGCCCTTTGGGTGTCCTTATAACCCTATGGAACTTCATCCTCTCTGAAGACACCATGCCAGGGAGGAGGCTCAAGGGAAACAGGGCCGTCATTCTCTCCTCCAAATCAAGCCACACTGGACGTTGATCCTTATGTTTCTCAAACCATCTTGACCCCTGTTTTAACAAAAAAGCGCAGTAATAGGCCTGAAAATCAGGAAAGTTCACACCTCCCTCCTTTTTTTAGACTTAAGCTTCCTAAGAGCAATTCTAGGCGGTTTGTTTTTCCATAGAAACTGGACAAGAGTCCTTTCCACTTGTCGGTATGTTTTATCCTAATGAAAATATATCACAACTCTGTACCGTAACTTGAAAGTATCCTGCAGTCTTCAACTGACTTGTCGTTCTTATGTAGCACTCAAAAACTAGTTTCAGAAGTGGCAAGAGAGGTCTCAGAAAAACCGGGCAACCAGTGACTGTTCAAATATAGTCATTGTAAATTACTGCCCTTCATACATCAATGACCCTCTGTAAAGCCACTAACCAGTCTTTCTATCTGGTATAAGCCAAGAAACATAAATTTTCGATTTTTTTATAGATTTTTGTAAATTTTATGAAAAATGGTGCTTAACTTAGAAGTATCCAGCTTCTGGCCTGTCTTGGGGAAAGAATCAATAACCTGGATAATTTCTATGACCGTGATCTGCCTATCGAGAACTGCAGCTGATTCCTGATCCAGAATAGGCCTCTAAACATCGGCCAGTAATCTCTCGAAAACTTCCTCAGAGTATTCTATCTCTGGAGAGTACAGCTGAGCTTAAAATTGACAGAAGGTCTCTGCATTTTCATTATCCGCAAGAATCAATTGTTGCAACTGGGAATCTCTTAAAGCAGCAATGCGAGAAGCTTCTTTGTGACCTTTTAATGAGTTAGCTAGTAACCGTCCAGCCCTATTGCCTTCCAAATAATACCGCCCCTTCTGCACCTGAATATTCTGTGAAGCTTCAGTAGTTAGGATCATATTATATCTAAATCTAAGGCATTATAAACGTATCAGAATGTTAGGATCAGTTTTCCAGCCTAGGATGCGTTGTGGATATCCTGAACACCTGACTGGCCTGGAGGTCCCAGGGGACTGGGTTGAGAACCACTGATGTAAAGAGATATCTACATCATAGAGTTGCAGATGTATCACACATCACAGCACACTGCTGTGTACTCTGGTGGGAAGGACACAGATATAGCAGCTCCAAAACACATCTTTTTTCATATAGTACCCATTTATATGATACTTTTTCCCAGACTCTGTCTAAGCTGTAATCTCTTATCTAAGCAGGCATCATGGGGTTTCCCTCATTCATTTACAAGCAGGGCATATACTATTGGAGGTAGCCTATTGCACTGTTTATGTTTATTGAATTTGATATACCGCCTTTCATTACAAAAGCAAAGCGGTGTACAATAGTTAAAGATCAAAATAAACGGCCGATGGCCTAGGAAAGGAAAAGAAGTTACAATATTGATAGGACAGTAAAGAGAAGGTCAGGCATACCAGATAGAGGGGGGCACACACAAGGACAAGGGGTCATGCAGAGGGAGTGGGAAGGCTGAAAGCAGAGGAATATAAGTGGGTTTTCAGCTGGGATTTAAAGGTACGATAATCCTGTTCAAGCCTGAGGGGAGAGGGTAGCGAATTCCAGAGTGCGGGTCCAATAAAGAAAAAAGCAGAGGTGCGGGTAGACTGTAGATGAGCCCGGGAGGGGGATGGGAGATGGAGGCGATTGACATGAAGCGACCATAGAGTGCGACTGGAGGTATGAGAGTGGATGAGGTCAGCAAGATATTGAGGAGTGCATGTATAAATGACATGGTGTACGAGAGTAAGAATCTTAAAACGGATGTGATAATATTTGGGGAGCCAGAGGAGGTGGATGAGAAGTGGGGTGATATGATCAAGTCAGGAAGAATGGGTTATGATGCGTGCTGCCATGTTTTGAATGTGTTGAAGTTTATCTAATTGGGAGTGGGGAATGCCAGTAAGTGCTGAGTTGCAGAAATCTAGACGTGAAGTGACAAGTGAGAGAACAAGAGTAGTAAGAGCTTAGAGAGTGAGAAATGGATGAATTGCACGAATCTGACGGAGATGGTAGAAAGACGTTTTAGTGACATTGGAGATGTGATCGTGAAAGGAGAGACCAGAGTCAAAGAGAACACCAAGATATCGGAAGGAGGAGACTAAAGGAATAGAAGAGCCTGCAAAGGCCAGGGCCAATTGAGGGGCAGGACTATCATGGGGGAACCAGATAGCAAGTGTCTTGGAAAGATTCAAGTGTAGACAGCTGGAAGTGAGCCAGCTGGAGACAGAGAGAAGACAGAAGTTGAGAGGAGAGGAGAAAGATTGGGTAGAAGGGAGGAGGTATGATGGAGGAGGACAAGATCATCTGCATAGAAGAAAGCCAGGATACCAGATTGCTGGATCAGAAGAGTGAGAGGTGCCAAGAAAACATTAAACAAGAGAGGAGCCAACACTGAACCTTAGGGAACACCACAGTGTAAGGGAAACCAGTCAGAGGGGGTGCTCGAAGATGAATGAGAGAATGGGAGAAGAGATAGGAGTGAAACCATCGAAAAACAGTGCCACAGAGCCCAGCATCACGTAGACGAGAGAGAAGGAGAGAATGATCCACAAGATCAAAGGCAGCTGAGAGATCCAGGGAAACCGCCACCGAGATATCACCACGATCATGTGCAACATGCAATTCATTAAGGAAGGCGAGGAGGACTGTTTCTACGCTGTGCCCAGGCCGAAAGCCTGATTGACGAGGGTGAAGAAAATTAATGGTATCCAAGTGATGAGAAAATTGAGTGAAAACTGCTTTTTCAAGTATTTTAGAAAGGAAGGGGAGATGACAGACTGGCCAATAATGAGCAGGGATAAGAGGTCAAGAGAAGGTTTCTTAAGAATGGGGCGAATAAGTGCATGCTTCCAAAGGAGAGGGAAAGTGCCAGTGGAGAGACTAGTGTTGATCATGGTGAGGATAGGGGGAGGAAGAGCAAGGGAAGGTGTAAGAAGCCATGAGGAGGGAATAGGATCAAGGGAGCAAGTAGTTTTACTCGAAGAAGAGATAGACTTGATAAGCTCTGAAATAGTGAGTGGTTGAAAAGATATCCAACAGTGAGAGAGTGAAGGGGAGGGAGGAGGAGAAAGGGGAAGGAGGGGATAATGGGGAGGGCAATAAGGAAGAGAAGCATGGAGATCCATGATCTTGGAATGAAAAAAGGATGCCAACTGACTGGGAACGGGAGTGATCGGAGGGGGTGGAGGGTGGGAGGGAGAGTGAAGGGAAGTAAGAGATTTAAGGACAGAATAGAGATGGCAAGTACGATTAGGGGCAGTGGTGATTGCAGTGGAGAAGTTGAGCACAAACATGTCACCTGACAGAGGTCATGCATCACTCCTACTAAAGGTTTTTTCACCTCCTTGTTGACTGCACCCACTATTGCAGGTGTGAGGTATTCAGGTGGAGGCACACTACAGTCCTACCTCATTATGAGCCTATTCCGTGCATTGGTATCCTGTCTGCCTCAGATTCATTCACTCATTATTTTTTGGAGGATTCTTCTCTAATTCGCAGCCGGACTGATGGTAGAGAGTACAATGGCAATGAGGTTCAAGATGTTGAGGAGGCTCTCCACCACAATAGACACCATGTACCTGCAGATCTGGACCTTAAGTCAGCACACAGCACTTAGGTCTAAGTATACTGATCTCTGTCAACTACAGTGACTGGTATTCCTCCCCATTGAGTGGAAGTTTTGGATGGACATTGACAGTTTTGTAGAGATCAGGGTGTCAAAGATTCACATCTTATCCTATGTGCAATGTCAGCATTTGGCCTTCATAGACCCTGTCATTTATAATGTGGCCTGTTTGTTTACACTTGCTAATTGTAGTCCCTTGTGTGACACCTGCTCTGCATTGCTAATTGCATATGCTGGGGAAAGTTTGAAAGCAAGCACTGGCAGGAATGATCATTGTAGCCCCATGTAACATATATAATTCAGTATATCTACTAGGATCAGTGCAGGAGGGGGGAGAAGGGGAAGAGAAAGGGAGGGGGAGGGGGAAGGAGGGAGCAGACAGCAACTAGCAGGGTCTTCCACGACCAAAGTCAGCAGCAGGTTCCCAACAACCCGTGAAGAGCTGCTAGCCTCTCTTTCTGAGAATTCTAATCAGCTAGATCAATCACAGGCAGCTTGCATATGTAGGGCAACACAGGGCTATGTCATTCACTCACTCACAAACCATCTGTGCCTTATCTGCAAGTCATCACCCACTACATGTACACATAGAGCCCGATTCAGATAGGGGGACGTCCGGGCCATCCCTGAGGTAGACGTGCCCCTTTGGACCCAATTCTGAACTGCGGGAACAAAATATTCCCACGGTGCACAGAACTGGGCCTGTGGACGGCCCGGTGTGCCCCTGCTGGGACATCCTCCCTGCAGGTGACCCCAACTCCCACAGCTTCGGCACCCCTTTTCCCCACCACCCAACCCACAGCTGGCCTTCATCAGGCGGCAGGAACTCCCCCTCCCCACCCCCCTCAGCCAGGGATCCCCAGGCCCGATTTATGCTGCTTATTCCACCTGTGAAATAAGCAGCATGTCCCCTATGACCCGGCAGGCCCACCCCTGCCCCACCCCACTCGGCTCTCCCCGTCCTGATGCTCAGGAAGTATCGGGAGAGCCGGAGGGGGGGGAAATCAGGCCTAGATGGCTTGCAGGGCTGTACATCCTGCATCCCAGAATCGGGCCCATAGCCACCACGATGGCGTGGGCTTTCTACGAGCTGCATGGACATCCAGCAGCCTGACTTGTGACTGGATTGCAGTAGAGACACAGCACCCATATCACTACAGCTTGAACTTATATAGTAATATGTGGATACATAGCCATAACATGGTCACTGCTCAGTCAGAGTGAGAGTGTCCTCTCATCATGATCTTATGTGTGCACCCTGGCATGCTCGCAGCTGACCAACATGAGGAATGAACTGAGAGCAGCTGAGGCTTGCATAAAAGGCTTCAGAGCCCTGCCCTGTTGAGGCATTCCTAACAGGGGCTATACAGTTCAAACAACAGTAAGACTTTGAAGGTTTATTTTTTTTAATTGCTAGCTCTCTGACTGGGAGCTCTTAAAAAGGTTTTGGTATATTTTTAAAACAAAGTTATATTCTTTTTGGTGCTTTGGTAGACATATTTTCTTTAGTGGGGTAAGTTTAAAACTCCGCTTTGGTAACTTTCCCAGCTCTTGGGAAATGCCGACACCTAATCAGGAGTTAGTGGGTCTGATAAGCCTGTGAATGAACTGAGAGCAGCTGAGGCCTGCATAAAAGGCTTCAGAGCCCTGCCCTGTTGAGGCATTCCTAACAGGGGCTATACAGTACAAACAACAGTAAGACTTTGAAGGTTTATTTTTTTTAATTGCTAGCTCTCTGACTGGGAGCTCTTAAAAAGGTTTTGGTATATTTTTAAAACAAAGTTATATTCTTTTTGGTGCTTTGGTAGATATATTTTCTTTAGTGGGGTAGGTTTAAAACTCTGCTTTGGTAACTTTCCCAGCTCTTGGGAACTGCTGACACCTAATTAGGTGTTAGTTCCCTCCCTACCCCCCCCCAACTCCCACCCACCCCTAGTGAGCAGTCTTGCTTTATAGGGCACCTCCCCATTTAACAAAACACAGGGTCTTGGAACAGCACATTTTGAATGTAATTAAAGAGATTTAACTGCTTTATCTCCAGGAACAAGCAGGAATGAGTCTTCACATATGGGTACGTCGGTACCGACGGAGCCTGCACGGGATTGCTCCCCAGCATCCAATCAGAAAGCTTTTGGGAGCATCCCTCGCGCCTGCGCACTACCTTCCTGCCTTTTCCACTGCCTCTCCTCAGTTTTCGTTTTTCGGCGGAGCCGGCAGGACGTCCTCCTGTCACCGCAGAAACTTTTTTCTTCAAATCCTTTAGTTCTTGTTTTCTTGTGGTCGCGGCTGTTTTTCCCGCCGCCACCGGTACCACCGGTGGGTTTTTCTTTTCCTTTTCTTAAACTCAGGGAAATTTTTCCCTCAGTTTCTGTCTTACATTTTTTGGGCCTACAAGGCCTCTCCATCATGGAGCCTTCTTCTCCTAAGAAGTGCCTTCACTGTGGAAGCACAGTTTTCTTTTTAGACTCCAATGCCTGGTGTCTAACCTGTTTGGGTCCTGACCCTTTTTCCCCTGAACATTCAGGCTGCAAAACTGTGAGAAGAACTTCCCTCTTTCGAATTTCCCTCGATACCGTTTTCCCTCCCGGAGTGAGGGCACCGGCCTTTTCTTCTCTACAGGATCAGGTAACCCACAAACAGTCTGTTAAGACTAGCCAATCCTTGAGTGGTAGGTCTCATGCCAAGCATGATGATGGCTCCAGCCTTGCCCTCAAGACCCCATTGGCATTAAAACCCCGGCGGGAGTCTCCGGGCTCCAAAGCATTTCAGGGGTTCAGGTTGTTCCTGGGGCTCACCCCTCACAGAACATACCTGGGCCATGTCCGGTGGTGGCATCCGCTTCGAGCGGTACCGATACCCCGGCATCGGCACTGGTGTTGAGTGATCCACTCTTCTCCAGGGATCGTCATCTGGCATTCTCGGTACCTTCGGGACCGATCGATACGACCCAGATTGACTTTCCTGTATCAACAACATCACCGATACCACCACCGACATCGGTACTCTCTAGACATGCATCGATGGACTCGCTCCCTTCGATGCCGAGTCTGGAATCGATATCTAGTCTAGATGACTGGGTACCGACGCATCTCGGAACCGACCCTTATAGTTTCCGGATACGCAGTAACGAGGATATTCACCAAGCGTTTCTGGTTGCCTCGGTACTGCTTGAGCAGCCTCTGATGACTGCTTCGATGGCGTTACCGTCTCCGATTCCAACTCAGCTATCGGTATCGGTATCGATGTCGGTTCCTGCAGTTACATCGGCACCATCGATCCTCTCTATGCCTAGTTTGGAATCGATACCTGGCATTGACGATGCAGTACTGACTGCCTCAAATCGTGACTGCCAGTACCACTATCCATCTAGTGGGGTTCTTTTTCTGCACCAGATCAGTACATCCTCTGGTGCTCGGGCTGCTCCTTCAACCTTAGCCTGCCCAGGGATAGTTCCCATTGAAGATCCCTCTTTTCAGAAATTTCTCCTTGACATGGCAATATTTCTTGCTATTCCTATCCCTGGCTGTGATTCTACTCGAGGCTCTCCTGCAGAAAAGGAAAATATAATGCTTCCTTTACATCATTCTTTGCAGGATCTTCTTCTGAGAATATGGGAATCACCTTTAAGGGTTCCCTCATCTTCTGCAGCAACTAATGTTCTGTATCAGGTGCCCCCCTCTCCAGGGTTTCAAAAGACTCAACTTCCCCATAATTCCATTGTAGTGGAATCAGCAATGAGGAAGGTAAAAAGCAAGAAGAAGCATTCTTCTTATCCGCCAGGTCGTGCATCTAGAGCACTTGATGCCTTTGGACGTCAAACCTTCCAAACATCTTTGCTGGCATCAAGGATTATCTCTTATATTTTTTATATGAGTCTATCTCTCCAGGAGGTCACAAAGAAATTATCTCTTTTGACTCCTTTTCTATCAGAGCCTAAGGCTGCAGACTATTCCTTACTTCTTAGTCATAGCCAGAATCTCTCTTGGTTTCTTTCTCGTGCTTCTCTAGACTCTTTTGAGTCTGTTAGCAGATCCTCTGCTATTGCCATAGGAGCACGTCGTAGAGCCTGGCACAACACACACTGGGTAATTCTCCTTGTATTGGAGAAAATCTCTTCAAAAAGGAGGCTTTACGTCAGGTTGCTCTCTGCTCCACTGACTTCCCTGGTTCTGGAAACCATCCTAAGCCTTCTTCTTCCCCAGGAGGTAGGAAATGTCCTACCAAACCTTCTTTCCCTAAGAAAAGAAGGTTTCACTCTTCTCCTGCCCATCATCCAGATGTACCCAAGCAGGGGACACCTCGTCCTGGTCTGAAGAATCCAAACTCTAGCCAGTCTGAGCATACCCAGCAACCATAGGTTCCTGAAGGTTGCAACCTACAGTTAACTTCTTCTTAGCAGAAGTTTGTTCACTGTTTTTTTTCTTAAAGCTCTACACATGGATTCCTTTCTTCAGGATGTACTGAGCTGTCAGGATATTCTTGTCTATGGGTTACAGATTTCTCCTCTTCTTCCTACCAAGAAGAGAAGTTAACTACTATCCCATGATAGTTTCTGTCCCAACACGAACATTTTTTTCTTCAGCTGACTCACCATATGGTAAGTCACCCTTCAGTTTCTGTTTTTCTACCCTCTCATCCAGGTTTTCTCCTGATTGAGTGGTACCATACTGTACACCTTTCATTCCAGTGTAGAGTTTTTCTTTGAATAAATTCTCTAGACAGCTTATCAGACAGGGACAGGACTACTCCTCTCCCTTTGTCTGTTCTCTCTGTGTTTTCACAGGAAGATTCCCTCTGCTGTCTCTTTCAGTTGCTGTTCATGCAGGAGTTCCAGTGATTGATCTACTGGTACTTTTCCACAAGTTTCCAGTCTGTCTAGCCTTAGTAGTGATTCCAAGATAGTCCTCATCTATCTTGGATAATCCTACTCACTTCAGGCTTCTTATATTATCTTCTTTCTGGCCATCTCCATTTCCTTGGATTTGGCAACTCAGCTGACCTACAGTCAGTTTTATCTCCTAATTCTCCTGCATAATGCTCTCTGCAATCTTCAGAGAAGCTTTCTACTATGGGCCCTTGCTAGAGAGCATTGAACTTTGTCTCTGATGACTATTCCATATAGTAGAAAAGGCTTATCAGTCATTTTCCATGACTGTGAGGGTTCTCCACACCCTCTTGTCTCCTGTTATAATACAGGATATAAGCTTTTTCTGCGTGAATGTCCAAGGACTTTCCCAATCCTGCAGGAATATGCTCTTTTTTTTCCTTACAGCTTGGCCCCATGCTATCCTACTCCTCATGGACAGCACATATTCTACTAGTAACGCATGATACCCCTGTGTCCCTCCAGTGGGTCATCCTGGTATCTCCCTCTATGCGTTTTCTGTCCATTTACCATGTCAGAGTTCTATAGAACTCACGACTTGCTCTCTGCAGACTGATATTATCCTCAGTTTTTTCACGCAACCATCCTGGTTATTTCACTGGATAGCATTCCCGCACCCTCTTAGCCCACGAGGAATAGATTCTCTATATATCTTTTCAAGTAGGTTCCACCTCCTTGTTATTAGATGAATCTTTCTCCTTCACATCTTCCATGTGAATGTTCTTATGGGGCTTAGTTGCAAATATGTATTTTCAAGTTTACATATTCATGTATGTATATATCTCTATTTATTTCTATACGTACATATGTCTGTAAGCTGTGTGTGCATGGGTTATGCCCTTATATATAATGTATATATATATATCTATATCCCTCTATCTATATATCCGTTTTTATAGGTAGATATATCTTACATACTATCTCCCTAACTGTCTCTGCTATAAAGGTTTTTACCTTCATAGAGGTTCCAGACAGTGGGTTTGCATATCTTCGTACTGTCCCTCGCTATGTAGGGGCTGTTATGCACAAAACCACTACTGTGGTACTAGCAGCTTCCACTTTACTCTAGGTCTCGCTATCCCTGAAGCATCATGCTTCAATATCTTTCCTATCTCTCACCAGCTAGGAAAGACAGTGTAGATCTGCAGTAGTGCTGAGGTTTCAGCCCTTCACACATCTGTCCTCCTTGGGAATGCAGGCTTTTTTCCATACCCCTTTTTCCCTCCAGGACTGGGCTACTTGTCCAAATCGGTCAGTCTTCCTCTTTTACTCCTCAATGTCAATGACTCTGTAGCTAAAAGAGTTTTCAGCTTTTTTCCATAAAGCTTTCCACTGAAGACCTGCCGTTCTTATACTACCCCAGTTGACCCCTGGGGCACCTGCCAATTCCAGATTTGGACCTTCACCCTCACTGCGTGAGGTCACCTTGAGGATCCTCTACTGAATCTCCAGTAGACTCCATCACGCTCTCTACTTCCTACAACCCAGTAGGTAAGATCCATTTTGTGATTGTTCATTAAATAATTTTAATGGTAGTTATCATACATACCAAGGACTCCTCTCCTGTAGTCCTTAGCTTTGCTGTTTTCTTACAGCTCCTCTCCTTTCAACTCCTACCCACCATCCCTCATGGGATGCCGGAGATCCATGTGTGGGTACTGCAGTACTGATCCAGGGACACACATTTTATGGGATCTCCCCCTGGCATCTCTAGCTAGGGAGTCCCCATATGTGAAGACTCATTCCTGCTTGTTCCTGAAGATAGCACAGTTACTTACCTGTAACAGGTGATCTCTGGGAACAGCAGGAATAAGTCTTCACAACCCACCCACCTCCCCTAGGAGTTGTATCTATCTATCTATCTTCCTTTCCTCTTTCTCTCCTTTTGTCTCAGCTATGAAACTCAACTGAGGAGAGGCAGTGGAAAAGGCGGGAAGGCAGTGCGCAGGCGCGAGGGATGCTCCCAAAAGCTTTCTGATTGGATGCTGGGGAGCATTCCCGTGCAGGCTCCGTCGGTACCGATGTACCCATATGTGAAGACTTATTCCTGCTGTTCCCAGAGATCACCTGTTACAGGTAAGTAACTGTGCTTTCTCTGAAAGGACAGCTGAGAAACCGGCTTGTACTTTGGTAGATTTCTCCACAAACTGAACAATGGCTCGGAAAAATTGTATTGCTAAAGCTGTTGCCCCCGTTACAGCTTCTGCCTCTGTCCAGACAGAGGTCCCAATGCCAGTTAAAGGACCGGTTCCATGTGCAGGGTGCCTGCATGCTGAAGCTCTCAGGAAACAAGTGGAGAACTCAGAGAGGAGGTGGCGAGGCTGAGGAGCATTCAAGACAGTGAGAAGTACATTAATGAGATACTTCTTGCAGCAACCAAGCTATCTGGCAGAGGAGAAGATGGGTGCTGACAGAATGACGAAGGTTGGACACAAGTCACGAGGGCCTGCAGAATCACCAATACAACTTCTCCAGCCCTTGAACTAAAGAACCATTATGCAGCCCTTGAAGTAGAGGAGGTGAAAGCATCCCTGGAAAGGGAAGAACCAGAGCTCAAGTACCCCAAAGTTGCAGAATCAGTGACCACAAGGAAGCGAAGGGTAGTGGTGGTTGGTGACACTCTTCTGAGGGATACTGAGACGTCCATCTGCCGACCAGACTTGATGTCCAGAGAGGTATGCTGTCTGCCTGATGCCAAAATACAAGATGTTACGGAGAGTTTGCCGAGACTCATCAAGCCCACTGACTGTTACCCAGTGTTTCTAATCCATGTCAGAACAAATGATACTGCCAGGTATCCCTCTGAGCGTATCAAAAGTGACTTCATGGCTCTGGGACAGAGGGTGAAGCAGTTAGGTGCACAGGTGGTGTTCTCTTCAATCCTCCCTATTGAAGGTAAAGGCCAAGGCAGAGAGGCTCGCATCCTGGAGATGAATGCATGGCTGCATGGATGGTGTCATCGAGAGTGTTTTGGTTTCCTAGACCATGGGATGCTGTTCCAAAGGTTGCAGAGCAGAGATGGCATCCATCTGTTCAAGAAAGGTCGACATGTCTTCAGTAGTAGACTGGCTAATCTACTGAAGAGGGCTTTAAACTAGATTTGTTGGGGATGGGTGAAGAAAGCCCCAGGTAAGTGATACATTAAATACCTTTATGGAAATGGGTAAAGCATATGGAAAGCAGTCTGTATAAATGCCCGTAGCATGGGAAATAAGATCCCTGATGTTGAAGCTTTGGTGGGAGTTGCCGACTTGGATTTAGTGGCAGTTACAGAAACATGGTTCACAGAAAACCATGACTGGGATGTAACTATACCTGGCTATACTTTATTCAGAAAGGACAGGGTAGGAAGAAGGGGAGGAGGAGTGGCACTATATGTAAAAAATACTATTAAAGCTTTGGAATTACCAGAGCTTAAAATGGAGAGAGGGGGCATTGTGGGTTAAACTAGGAAGAGGGAAAGAGAAATCTATTTGCATTGGCGTGATATACAGACCTCCCTCACAAGAGGAAGAGATGGACAGAGAGTTAATTGAAGACATAAGAAGCATTGCTAGGAAAGGGGAAGTGCTACTGATAGGGGATTTTAATATGCCAGATGTTGTTTGGCACATTCCTGCTGCAGTATCATCTAGAAGTAAAGATTTTCCTGGATTCTCTATAGGGAGAACTATTCAGGCAATTGGTAACAGACCCCACACGTGAAGGGGCCGTACTGGACTTGGTGCTTATCAATGGTGAAAGTGTTTCTGATGTTATAGTGGGAGATCATTTTGCATCTAGTGATCACCAGATGGTGTGGTTCAGTATTAGGACTAGGGCTGTTAGAATCCATTCAAAGGTGAGGGTCTTAGACTTTAGGAAGATTAACTTTGCCAAGATGGGCCAATACCTCAGGGAGTCGTTAGCAGGATGGGGAACAGCTGGGGGATGTAGAAAAACAGTGGGCAAAACTGAAAAGGGATATCTTAAGGGCAACCAACCTTTTTGTTAAAATGGCAAATAAAGGTAAAAGGAAAAGGAGACCGCTATGGCTTTCGAAAGAAGTAGCTGAAAAGGTGAAGAAAAAGAGGGAGGCCTTCATAAAATACAAGAGATCACAGAGAGAGGAAGACAGGCCATGTATATTTCGAAAAACTTAGAGAAACTAGCAAAGTAGTCAGGAAAGCAAAGATTCAAAAAGAGGAGGAAATAGCCATTGCAATAAAATGGGGGAATAAAGCACAATTACTTACCTGTAACAGGTGATCTCTGGGAACAGCAGGAATTAGTCCTCACTTATGGGTACGTCGGAACCAACGGAGCCTGCGCGGGAAAGCTCCCCAGCTTCCCAGAAAGGAAGCTTTTGGGGCCTCCCACTGCACATGCGCACTGCCTTTCCGCCTTCCTGACCAGCTCTCCTCAGTTCGAGTTTATAGCTGAGACAATAGAAAGGAAGATAGATAGAAGATACAACTCCTAGGGGAGGTGGGTGGGTTGTGAGGACTAATTCCTGCTGTTCCCAGAGATCACCTGTTATAGGTAAGTAACTGTGCTATCTCCAGGAACAAGCAGGAATAAGTCCTCACTTATGGGGACTCCCTAGCTAAGATGCCTGGGAGATCCCCTTCCAAGGGTTCGCCATCTTCGTATGGATCTCAGGCATCCATCCTGGGAAGGTGGGCAGGAGTTGTTCAAGTATGGAACAGGTGTTTGAGGACAGCCTGACCAAACAAGGCATCCCGGCGGGAGTCCTTGTCCAAACAGTAATGGGCTGTGAAGGTATGAACCGAGGCCCATGTGGCGGCTCGACAGATCTGATCTATGGATACAGAGTGAAGATGAGCCATAGAAGTGGCCATGGCTCTCACATTGTGAGCTGTGACATGGCCTTCCAGAGAAATATTTTTACTCTGGTAAGTAAAGGAAATACACTGAGCAATCCAATTGGAAAGTGTACGTTTGGAGACTGGAAGTCCCAAATGAGAAGGATCAAAAGCCACGAAAAGCTGGGAAGACTTTCGATGTGGCTGAGTCCTGTTGAGGTAAAAGGCAAGAGCTCTTTTACTATCTAGAGTATGAAGGTTCCTCTCTGCACTGGATGCATGAGGAGCTGGAAAAAAGACAGGTAGATATACCTCTTGATTAAGATGAAAAGGCGAGATCACTTTGGGCATAAAGTGGGGATTCGTCCTAAGGACCACCTTATCATGATGAAACCTGGTATAAGGTGGATGAGCCACTAAGGCCTGTAGTTCACTGATGCGGCGAGCCGAAGTGACTGCAATAAGGAAAATGACCTTCCAGGAAAGAAATTTCAAGGAGGTAGAAACCAACGGTTCAAAAGGTGGCTTCATAAGCTGACCTAGAACTAGGTTCAAATCCCATGCTACCGGAGGAGGCCGGATGGGAGGTTTAGTTAGAGTCAGGCCTCTCATGAACCTTGAAATAAGAGGATGAGAGGAGACAGGTTGTCCATTTATAGGTTGTAAAGATGCTGCAATAGCACTCAAATGGACTCTTACTGAATTAGTCTTAAGGCCTGCATTGGAAAGATGCAGGAGATAGTCTAATAGAGAATGCAAAGGAAGTGCTAGAGGGTCAAGACCCTGTTGAGCACACCAAATGGAAAAACGTTTCCATTTGAAAGCATAGGAACGCCTCGTGGAGGGTTTCCTAGAGGCATGAAGGATATCTTTCACTGGTTGAGAAAGATTGAAGTCATGAAGGCTTAGGCCTTCAGTAACCAAGCTCTGAGGTGTAGGGACTTGGGGTTTGGGTGCCACAAAGTCCCCTCCTCCTGAGAGAGAAGGTCTGGCGCAGCTCCCAGGTCCAGGGAGGGTCCCTGGGAGAGATGCAGAAGTAGAGGGAACCACACTTGGCGTGGCCAGCGTGGAGCTATGAGGATCATCGATCCGTGATCCCTCTGGAGTTTGAACAGAGTCTTGGGAATCAAAGGAATGGGTGGAAAGGCATATAGAAATTCCTGACCCCAATGTAGGAGAAAGGCGTCGTTGGCCTGAGCTCCCTGACACGGAGTCCTAGAACAGAACCGGGGAAGTTTGGCATTCCACGGACTTGCAAAGAGGTCTATGTCCAGGGTTCCCCATTCCTGAAAGATTCTGCGTATCTGGTCCATATGCAAGGACCATTCGTGTGGAAGCAGAACTCGACTGAGTCTGTCTGCCCGAGAGTTTTGAACCCCTGGAAGATACACTGCCAGAAGATGAATTTGATGCTCTCTGGCGAAGGCCCATAATCTGAGAGCTTCGTTGCAAAGCGGCAGAGAGCCTGTCCCTCCTTGTTTGTTTATGTAGAACATGGCCACCTGATTGTCTGTATGGACTAGGACGGTCAGGTTGACAAGGAGGGTATGGAAGACTTTGAGGGCAAAGAAGATTGCTCACAGTTCCAGGAGGTTGATGTGAAGGGTGGTCTCTTGTGGAGACCAAGCACCCTGAGTGGAGAGGTGTTGAAGATGGGCTCCCCACCCTGTTTGGGAGGCATCCGTTGTGAGGGTTGCTTGGGGCAACAAAGGTTGGAAGGGGGACCCCAACAACAGATTCTTGGTGGACATCCACCATTGGAGGGACCAAAACAGATGCTTTGAGGTGAGTATTTGGTCGGAGAGTGCTCCTGATGCTTGAGTCCACTGGGTGGCCAAGGTCCATTGGGCTGCTCTCATATGAAGACGAGCGTAGGGCACCACGTGTACCGTGGAGGCCATGTGGCCCAGAAGTCGCAGCATTTCTCTGGCTGTCAAGTGACTGCTGGACTGAGCTTGGGAGGCCAAGCACACCAGACGTTGGCCCCGGACTTGAGGTAGGTAGGCCCTTGCAGTGGTGGTGTCCAACTGGGCCCCTATGAATTCCAGAGACTGAGTAGGGATGAGTTGAGACTTGGGAAGGTTTACCACCAGTCCCAGATACTGCAGAATGTGCCTTGTGCGGTCCAGGGAAATCTGGGCCTCTGACTGAGATGGAGCTCGGATGAGCCAGTCGTCCAGATATGGGAAGACAAAAATTCCCAGACCTCTTAGAAATGCGGCAACAACTGCCATGCATTTGGTGAACACTCTTGGAGCAGAGTCTAGACCGAAGGGAAGTACTCTGTACTGGAAATGTTTTCCCTGAAACAGAAATCTTAGATATTTTCTGTGGGATGGGTGGATGAGTACATGTGTGTACCCATCCTTGAGATCTAGAGAACAAAGCCAATCCTGACTCTGAAGGTATGGAAGGAGAATGCCTAGAGAAAGCATCTTGAATTTCTCCTTGTACAGAAATTTGTTCAATTCTCTCAGATCTAGGATAGGTCTGAATCCCCCTGTCTTCTTTGTTATGAGAAAATAAGGGGAGTAGAATCCTGTCCCTTGTTGAAGAAGAGGAACCTCTTCTATTGCCCCTTGGGCAAGGAGAGAAGAGACTTCCTGATCCAACAGGCCCAGGAGAGATGGGGGAGAATTGAAGTGCCTCACCATGGTATATGGAGGAAGGTTGGAAAAATGAAGTTTGTAGCCCTCTCTGATGATAGAGAGGGTCCATTGCTCTGATGTAATTTGCTCCCATCTGGGAGCAAAGTGAGCTAACCTTCCGGGAATGGTGAGGGGCTCTGGTTGTTCTAGAGCCAGAAAGGTTAAGTTCTCTAGGGGCAAGTCAAAACCCCTGAGGGGGTTGAGCCTGCTGAGGAGTGGTAGACACTGCAGGCTTTGACCTTGCCTGTTTAGGCTGCTGACGTTTAGCAGCAAAGCGAGGCTGAGAAGATTGTTGGCCAGTATTTGTGGAAAATCTGGCCTTCTTGTAGTAAGGCCTCTTGAAAGACTTTTTCTTGGCAGGAGTAGAGGTAGACTTAGAAAGTCTATCTAAGGTGGCATTTTCTGCGTCCATTTGAGTGGCTTTAATTTGCCAGTCTTTACCAAATAAGTTCTCACCTGTACAGGGCAGATTCCGTAAGCCATCCAGGACCCAGGGTTCTAGGTCAGAGGCCTGGAGCCAAGCAAGTCGTCGGGCTGCAATGGCAATGCCCGAAGCTCTACCGGCACCTTCAAAGGAATCAAAGGCTGCTCTATTGGAGAACTTAGAAACATCTAGAAGCTGTTTCACTATAGAAAGGAACTCCTCCTTTCTATCGTCAGGGATAAAGGGGGCAAAAAGCCGTACCTTTAGGGCAAGCTCTCTGAGAAACATGCCCATATACAGACTGTATGAATCAATCCTGGCTATAAGCATACTAGCCTGGAAGACTTTCCTACCAAAAGAGTCTAGGGTCTTACATTCTCGCCCTGGAGGGGTAGAAGAGTGCCTTTTGGTACTCTTAATCTTTTTCAGCGCAGACTTCACCACAATGGAATGGTGAGGCAGCTGAGTCTTTTGAAAACCAGGGGAAGGAGGGACCCGGTACATGGTGTCCAACCTACGAGAATAAGGAGACAACGTTAGAGGAGCCTCCCATAAGTCCATCAAGTGTTCTTGAAGGATTTCATGGATAGGCAGGGTGACTGCCTCTTTAGGAACCTTAGGGTATCCTAAAATATCCAGTTTCTTTGATCTAGGTTCTTTTTCAGAGGATGTGGTAATAGAAAGTCCTTTAGCTAGTTCTATAATGAAGTCTTGAAAGGACAAATCCTCTGGTGGAGACATTCTCCTCTTTGGGGAAGAAGGGTCTTCAGGAAGAACTAGAGACAGCTCATCAGAGTCCTCAGAGGAGTCAAAATCCTCAGAAGAATCAGAGTATCCTCTATTTGCTTCCAACGCACGATACGCATACCGTTCGGTATCGACATCGGGCGTACCGGGTATGGGATCGGTATCGGGTGAAAACCCGGATCCAGCATGCGGAACCGATCTGCGTTTGGAAGACGATGGTCTCGGTTCCGATATGGGAAACGATACTGGAACCGGACCCGGAACCGCTGGATGCGGTACCGAGGGCGTCGCAGCTTTAATGAAAGCCAGCATGGCCTGCTGCATGGTCTGAACAGTATTGCTCATAGACGCCACTGCTGCCTGGATGTCGGTACCGGTATGGGCCGGTACCCCAGAGCAGTCTAACAGGTGATCGGTCGAGGCCGTGCCATCGATGTCAACCTGTAACCCCATAGATGGAGCTTTGGAAGCCAGAGCTTCCCGCCGGGGTTGTTTGGCTGGGGCAGGATCCTCAGATTCAAAAGTGAGAGCCTCTCGATGCTTTGAAGGAGATTTGCTCTTTGAGGACCTGCCCGAAGAAGGTTTGGTTACCTGAGATCCATCCGGAGAGGAAGACCTGGATGACTGTGATGCTGGATTATCTGAAGCAAACAGCACATGGAATTTGTTGGCCCGGTTCTGCCAACCACGTTTAGACATCTGGGAGCAGGATGGACAGTCCGGAATGGAGTGGTCAGGTCCCAAACATTTAAGACACCATTCATGGGTGTCTGTGACAGAAATAACAGCACTACACTTGGTACACTTCTTAAAACCAGGGGCTGGTTTCTCCATGAGGAGAATTTGTGTAGGCCTGAGGCCTAACCGAAGTCACCAAGTTGTGCAAAGATAAAGTTTTTTGTTTTTTTTTATTTTAAAAGAAAAGAAAAGAGAGACCGGCGGTACCGGTTTCGGTATGGGGAAGGCAGGTACGCGGTCTAAAGAAACAAACTAAAACAATAATATTTCTTCAGCGGTGACAGGAACACGACCTGCTGGCTCCGCGGAAAAAGAGAAACTGAGGAGAGCTGGTCAGGAAGGCGGGAAGGCAGCGCGCATGTGCAGTGGGAGGCCCCAAAAGCTTCCTTTCTGGGAAGCTGGGGAGCTTTCCCGCGCAGGCTCCGTCGGTTCCGACGTACCCATAAGTGAGGACTTATTCCTGCTTGTTCCTGGAGATGACATTTTTCAGATATGTTAGTGAGAAGAGGAAGGGCAAAAGTGGTATTGTCAGACTCAAGGGTGAAGGGGAGGAATATGTAGAAGCAGATGAGGATAAAGCGGAATCGCTTAACAAATATTTCTGTTCTGTGTTCACAGATGAAGAACCAGGAGCAGGACCTCAGAAAACACCCATAAACAGGAACAGAAGCGAGGGACATCTTGAACAATTTTCAGAAGACTGTGTTCGTGAGAAACTAGCTCAACTTAAAGTAGACAAAGCGATGGGACCGGATGGGATACACCCTAGAATACTGAGGGTACTTGGGGATGTTCTAGCAGCTCCACTGACTGACCGTTTCAATGCCTCGTTGGAGTCGGGAGTGGTGCCAAAGGACTGGAGAGAGACTCATGTGGTGCCTTTACACAAAAGCAGAAGTAAGGATGTTGTTAGTTTAACTTCGGTGGTGAGTAAATTATTGGAAATGCTGCTGAAAGAGAAAATTGTGAGGTTTCTGGAGTCCAGCGGATTACAGGATCCGAGGCAGCATGGATTCACCAGATGCAGGTCTTGTCAGACAAATCTGATTGATTTCTTTGACTGGCTGACCAGGGAGTTGGACCGAGGGAGAGCCCTAGATGTGGTGTATTTAGATGTCAGTGTGGTGTATTTAGATGTCAGATGTGGTGTATTTAGATGTCTAGTCCTATAGGTACTCCTTGTGGTCTTGGGCAAGCCACTTAACCCTCCATTGCCCATGTTCCCTGTAAGTATTAGCGTATGTGTGTCATATCCCCTCGTGTTAAATGTATCTCCCAATTGAACGCTTTGACCCGGTGAAAAGCGGGATATAAATACAGCTAAATAAATAAAAATAAAATAAATAAATAAATAAAGCCTTTGACACTGTTCCTCATAGGCGACTTATAAACAAACTGAGCACCCTAGGGATGGACCCTAAAGTTACTGCTTGGGTTAGAAATTGGTTGGGTGGGAGGCGACAAAGAGTACAGGTAAATGGAGCTCACTCTGAGGAGAAGGATGTTACCAGTGGTGTGCCCCAGGGATCTGTCCTTTTTCCGATTCTTTTTAACATCTTTGTTAGTGATATAGCGGAAGGGCTGTCAGGTAAGGTTTGCCTCTTTGCGGTTGATACCAAAATCTGCAATAGAGTAGACACCCAGGAAGGTGTAGATAACATGAGGAGGGATCTAGCTAAGCTTGAAGAATGGTCTAGAATTTGGCAGCTGGGATTGAATGTTAAAAAATGCAAGGTCATGCATTTGGGCTGCAGCAATCCAAGGGAACAATATAGTATAGGGGGTGAAGTACTTTTGTCCACTAAAGAAGAGCGGGACCTGGGCGTGGTTGTGTCTGATGATCTTAAAGTAGCTAAACAGGTAGAAAAAGCGATGGCAAAAGCTAGAGGGATGCTTGGGTGCATACGGAGAGGAATGGCTAGCAGAAAAAAGGAGGTGATTGTGCCTCTGTATAGGTCTTTGGTACGGCCTCATTTGGAGTATAGTGTGCAATTCTGGAGACCACACCTTCAAAAGGATATAAACAGGATGGAGTCAGTACAGAGCGTGGCTACTAAAATGGTCTTCATTATAAAGCATATGAGGACAGATCTTAGTATGTACACCTTAGAGGAAAGGCGGGATAGAGGTGATATGATTGAGATGTTTAAATACCTCAGTGGTATAAATGTACAGGGGGAGAGCCTCTTTCAATTGAAAGCAAGTTCTGCTACGAGGGAACATGGGATGAGGGTGAAGGGGGATAGATTCAGGAGTGATATGCGGAAATATTTCTTTACGGAAAGCGTGGTGGATCCGTGGAATAGTCTCCCAGTGGAGGTGGTAGAGATGAGGACAGTATCTAAATTCAAAAAAGCATGGGACAAACACAGAGGATCTCTAAAGGAAAAAAGGGGGCTGTTGTAGTTGTTGATATGGAAAGACAGACTAGATAGGCCATGTGGTCTTTTTCTGTTGTCATATTTGTATGTTTCTATGTGGGTGGCTCAGGCATTTACCTAACCTGTGATTCATATACATACTGTGCATACCGCTCTGCTCTTCATTTGTGTACCATTTATGTTGAAAGTGGGGACAGCTTCTGCAATGGAAGGTTTACCGGTTAGTGCCCTGGAGACTGACTGTAAGTGTATGTAGGCCCATACCCATACATCTATGACACCTCCAAATACTGTTTCACCCTAGACAACTTTGGACATTGGGCATTGAACAAAGTGCCATGCTTAGACTTCCATTCAATGTCATATCCTTAGCCATGGATACAGCAGAACTGACCAGTGCAGCATAGGCACTGTTCTATACTTCAGACCCAGTTGGCCCCCCTCCTGAGGTTCATTTATTTTAACAGTTTTTTTTTATACTGCTTTATCATTTCAATCAAAGAGGTTTACATTGTAACTTAAATTTGGTAATGTACATTAAACAGGGGCATTAATAACTTGGATTTTCTGAGGCAATGGAGGGTTAAGTGACTTGCCTAAGGCCACAAGAAGTGCTAGTGGGAATCAAACACTGGTAGCTTAGCTCTCAAGCCAGTAATCTAACCATTAGACTACTCCTCCACTCCATTTGGAAGCATGGCCAGTTGGACATAGGGTTAGATGTTGGCGCAGTTGCTGCCTACACATATGCTACCATTCCATGCCTCTTGCTACTGTAAAGACATCTTTGTGACTGTCATACTCAGTGCCCTGGGAGAGCAGGTGTGATTATCAAGCATGTCCGCTGCTATGACACATGCAGACACTGAGTGCGCCATCCTAGGTTCAGTGCTTTGTGCAGCAATGCTACCTTCATAGGGCATATGGAAAAAGAGGTATGGCACTGTTTCCCCCACCTCCACCCCTACCCCACCTCCAGGCACTGCCTTACCATATTTTGGCAGCAACAAACAGACACACATGACATTCTTTGGCACATATTGCCTGCTGGTATTGGGCACAAACCATTCAGAGGTCAGTGTCCCAATGTCACCATGAAACAGACACGTGCATTTTATTTCAGGAAAAATGAGGTATGTTGTGGTTCTGGATGAATAGGTAATATACAGTGGATTGCTATGTTCAATGATCAGTAGACACTGTGGACAGTGTATACTGTGTGCAACTTTGGCTGATATGGTCCTGCCTCTATGTGCATACTGTGCCTGGAGCAAGGAATCCCTCAGATTGCACTCTCTGACTGCAGCATAAGACAGGAGCTACGTGTATGCAGGTACATCACAGACTCTTTGTAGTGTCACCAGCTAGGACTATTGTGGAAAATCACAGAGGCCAGCCCTCCACTAGAACCTAAATCCCTATATGCTACAGCCACACCAAGATGCCTGACAGCGTTTCCTCGGATACAGCTATTCTGGCAGTTGGCGGTAATCAGGCCTCTCACTTGGGCATATAGGTGTGTCGTGAGGCCTGGATGCTCAGTCGAATATGACAGTTGCTACACAGACACATCTCTCTCCCCAGCTCACTACAGTCACATCTGCAGGACGTATGGGATCTGTACAGCGGTGTCAGGTTGAGAGGTAGGTGTAGGCGAATGCTGAGGGGATGGGGCTGGACAATGATGTGACAAGGAATTCATTACATTGTCACAGCTGTGGAGACAACATGTGTACATGCACATCTGGTCATCCAGTGACTCCCACTGGTTGCAACTACTTAACTGTGACCTCACCTTCTGCTCGCATATGGTGTCTCGAACAGTGTGTGGTTTTGCTGTCTGGCTGACCAGAAGCATGTTGTATGCACAACCATGATGCTTGCCCATCATATGCATTGCTTCAGCTCACAGTACTCTGCAAACACACACACATGATCCCAATGTTCAAAGCTGTGGTAAGTTTGCATTATTACTTGTGAGTCTCCTTTAATGCGGAGCTATTGTCCGTGCCCTCTCACTTTGCAGGCGCTGTTAGCATGCTCTGACACAGTAAATGTGCAGGCACTATTATCGCGCTCTGCCTTCCAGCACTTCTGGGTGCAGCCTCTCAGTGTATGGACTCATGCTGAATGAGATGAGAAGGGTTGCACATACTGATACAGCTCTGGAACTGTAGGATAAAGTTAATCCACCTGGACATATTAGTCCTGATCCACAGACTGGTCTTGAACCCCTGACCCTTCTCTTTTATACATACTAGCCATGTGTTTGGAGCCACAGAACAGCCGCATGGTAGCATGGGCCCATGAATTCATGTATATATATGTGGCCATTGTCGTGGTGATTGACAGCATGAGTCTATATTGCCTATGTCTGCGTTGTCGTTGCCAGGCTTTGGCCCATACATGATATGTTAGCGGTGTGGGAGAGGGACATCTGGTTAGGTCAGTATATGGCACCGCATTGCTATGCTGCTGGTTCAACTAACATTCTAGTCTTACATACGTGATCTGTCCTGATAGATGGGAAGGCCACGATACATGCACACACTCATTCCAGACCATGGTTGACCTAGCAAAGTGAGCAACATACCATTTCCAGGTGTGTACAGGTGGCGCAGTCTGGGGAAAATCTCGTATTTATCAGAATACAGGAGGAAGATTAACATCATATGTGGCTCAGCTCAGTGTGGTTGCTTGAGGGCTTAATCATGGGAGAGTCACTGGTTCATGCACACATTATGGTCATCATCTTGCAACTGAGGGAGCATGGTGGTTATTTGTCCTCTGCCATGTGCTGTTATCATATTGCATGGTATGCCTGCCTCAGTGGCATATTTTCCCACCAACATGGACATATCATAGAAACATGATGACAGAAAAAGACCACATGACCTATCTAGTCTGTCCTTCCATAACAACAACTACAACAGTCCACTTTTTACCTTTAGAGATCCTCTGTGTTGGTCCCATGCTTTTTTGAATTCAGTTACTGTCCTCATCTCTACCACCTCCACTGGGAGACTATTCCACGGATCCACTACTCTTTCCGTAAAGAAATATTTCCGCATATCACTCCTGAATCTATCTCCCTTCGCCCTCATCCCATGTCCCCTCGTAGTAGAACTTGCTTTCAATTGAAAGAGGCTCTCTCCCTGAACATTTATGCCACGGAGGTATTTAAACATCTCAATCATATCACCTCTATCCCGCCTTTCCTCTAAGGTGTACATATTAAGATCCTTAAGTCTGTCCTCATATGCTTTATAATGAAGCCCATTAATCATTTTAGTAGCAACCCTTTGCACCGACTCCATCCTGTTCACATCCTTTTGAAGGTGCGGTCTCCAGAATTGCACACCATACTCCAAATGAGGTCGCACCAAAGAATTATACAGAGGCATTATCACCTCCTTTTTTCTTCTAGCCATTCCTCTCCGTATGCACCCAAGCATCCTTCTAGCTTTTGCCGTCGCCTTTTCTACCTGTTTAGCTACTTTAAGATCATCAGACACAACCACGCCTAGGTCCCGCTCTTCTTTAGTGGACAAAAGTACTTCACCTCCTATACTGTATTGCTCCTTTGGATTGCTGCAGCCCAAATGCATGACCTTACATTTTTTAACATTAAATCCCAGCTGCCAAATTCTAGACCATTCTTCAAGCTTAGCTAGATCCCTCCTCATGTTATCTACACCTGCCTGGGTGTCTACTCTATTGCAGATTTTGGTATCATCCGCAAAGAGGCAAACCTTACCCGACAGCCCTTCCGCTATATCACTAACAAAGATGTTAAAAAGAATCGGACCAAGGACAGATCCCTGGGGCACACCACTGGTAACATCCTTCTCCTCAGAGTGAGCTCCATTTACTTGTACTCTTTGTCGCCTCTCACCCAACCAATTTCTAACCCAAGCAGTAACTTTAGGGTCCATCCCTAGGGTGCTCAGTTTGTTTATAAGTCGCCTGTGAGGAACAGTGTCAAAGGCTTTACTGAAATCTAAATACACCCAGTTTGTGCATTTTGGGGGCATTCTGAGGTAACCCTTCCCCCAAAGGTACTGTCATACATAGAAACATGATGACAGAAAAAGACCACATGGCCTATCTAGTCTGTCCTTCCATAACAACTACAACAGTCCACTTTTTACCTTTAGAGATCCTCTGTGTTGGTCCCATGCTTTTTTTAATTCAGTTACTGTCCTCATCTCTACCACCTCCACTGGGAGACTATTCCACGGATCCACTACTCTTTCCGTAAAGAAATATTTCCGCATATCACTCCTGAATCTATCTCCCTTCACCCTCATCCCATGTTCCCTCGTAGCAGAACTTGCTTTCAATTGAAAGAGGCTCTCTCCCTGAACTGCTAATTACTGCAAGATGTGCGAGTCATGGGTGGACACAGGCAACCTGTCCAGCACTTTTGGACTGATGATGTTGTCAGGACCCAGTTCACATGCACATTCAGAGTAGGAAAGCAATAGCAGGTGGCAGACACCACTTCCCAGTCTCTCTGTGTTATAGGGATCACATAGTAACATAGTAAATGACGGCAGATAAAGACCAGTATGGTCCATCTAGTCTGCCCAGCAATATAGCAGAGTAGTTGCACCCCTTCCCATGTCTTTCAGGGAGTAGGTGCACCCCTACCCATGTCTTTGCTTAGTGGTGCACCCACCAGGAGCAGGTGCACCCCTTCCCATGCCTTCATCCCTCCCAATATCTTTGTTTAGGGGTGAATCCACCGCTCCTCCCCCATCGCTCCATGTAGGACACCACTGTTTGTTGAGAAATTAGATAGTTCAGTTTATTTTGATTTAATCTTGTTGCTGTAAAGTGATCCACTGTGTCTGTCCCAGGCCACTTTGAATTCCGTCACTGTGTTTGCCCCCACCATCTCCATCGGGAGGGCATTCCAAGCATCCATCACCCTTTCAGTAAAAAAGTATTTCCTGACATTGCCTTTCAATTTACCACCTTGCAGTTTCATGTCATGCCCTCTAGTTTTACAGCTTCCCCGTCTCTAGAAGAGGTTTGTTTGTTCATTATTTCTCTTTAAGTATTTAAAGGTCTGAATCATATCTCCCCTATCCCTGATGTGTATATGCACTATTTCTTTGGCTCAGCCATACATTCTATCATAATGCAGGTTAAGTGTCACACAATGTTATCTCTCTTTAGGAAATGCATGATCAGTCCTAACTCATCTGCTCATGGCACAGTACCCAGGGATGTGCCATCCAGTGGGCAACCTAGGCAGGTACCTGGGTTCACCTATCTACATGTATGTCATGATGGCCAATCCCTCACTCTCTACAATTAGAAGCACAGGCAATAAATCAGTTCTGCAGGTGGCCTTGAGGTAGGGGCACAAATGCAGCTAGTCACAGCATGCTGCTCCTGCCCCTGCCCCCCACCCCCAACAGGTGCTGTGGAAACACAAGCTGCTGCCTTGACCAATGTAAGGACGGGAGGATTTACCATGGCCTCTACTCTCCCTGCCAGTAAAAATCGTGGAAAATCCATGACAGTAGACACAGCAGCATTGCACCTGACATGCAGGGCCAGTACTAGGCTTTCTACAGCAGAGGCAGAAGCAACTGTGACCGCCATCCTCACCCAAACAAAATGCTAACATGGCTGGGTGGTGGCAGTGGCAGTGGGGAACTCTTTTCAGACAGCAGTAGCATGTATGTGGGCCAGAGCTGTAACAGCAAAGTCACCACAGACATCACAGAGATATACCCTAGGAAGGTGCCTGGTCAGCCTAGAGGACCAGCCTGACCCACTGCATTGCTCCCGTGCCACCTGCAGTGGCAATCTGGCATCAGCATAGTCCACTTCATTTCTAGGGCACCATGTTGTCACTGCCAATGGAGCACTACTATCCCTAATTCTGGGACAATGATGGGAGTAGCACATGGCATACAGCCAAATAGGCTCCCTATATATTGCTTGCACAATGTAAACAAATCCCTCCCTTCAGAGGTAAGCCTTAACATGAGCTATGAGCTCATGTTGGGGTTAGAACATAAGAAATGCCATACTGGGTCAAACCAAGGACCATCAAGCCCAGTAGCCTGCTTCCAACAGTGGCCAAGCCAGGTAACAAGTACCTGGCAGTTTCCCAAAAAGACACACAGGTTCCATAATGCTTGTATGGGGCAAGCAGTGGATTTCCTGGGTCCTCTTTAATAATGGTTTATAGACCTTTCCTCCAGGAACTTGTCCAAACCTTTTTTAACCAGAGTTACACTAACAGCTTTTACTACATCCTCCGGTAACGAATTCCAGAGTTTGGTTACACATTGAATGAAAAAATATTTTCTCTTATTAGTCTTAAATGGGTTACACTGTAGCTTCATTGCATGTCCCCCTAGTCTTTCTATTTTTTGATGGTGTAAACAATCGATTTACGTTTACCCGTTCTACTCCATTCATTAATTTAGAGACCTCTATCATATCTCCCCTCGGCCATCTCTTTTCCAAGTTGAAGAGCCCTAACCTTTTAAGCCTCTCTTCATAAGGGTATCCTTCCATCCCCTTTACTATTTTGGTGACTCTTCTCTGTACCTTTTCTAATTCCTTTATATTCTTTTTAAGATATGACGACCAGAATTGCATACAATATTCAAGGTGCGGTAGCACCATGGAACGATATCGAGGCATTCTCCATTCCTTTCCTTATGATTCCTAGAATTCTATTTGCCTTCTTGGCGGCCGCTGCACACTGGGCAGAGGGTTTCAACGTGCTATCCATAATGACACCTAAATCTTTTTCCTGGATGGTGGGTCCTAATGTGTAACCTTGCATCATCTAACTGTAGTTTGAGTTGTTCTTTTCTAGGTGCATAATTTTGTACTTTTCCACATTAAATTTCATTTGCCATTTGAATCTTCAGCATTTGAATTTATCAAGGTCCTCTTGCAATTTTTCACAATCCTCTTGGGTTTTAACAACTTTGAATAATTTTGTGTCATCTGCAAATTTGATTACCTCACTCGTTATTCCCATTTCCAGGTCATTTACAAATATGTTAAAAAACAGCGGGCCCAGCACAGATCCCTGGCATACTCCACTATTCACCTTTCTCCATTGGGAAAATTGGCCATTTAGCTCTACCCTCTGTTTTATATTTTAACCAGTTCCTGATCCACAATAGTGCACTGTCTCCTATCCAATGACTTTTTTTTTTTTTTTTTTATTGAAAGGCTTCCAAGGAATACATAGAATCATAAACCACAAAGATCTTCAAAGAAGATGCAACAGGAATAACATAACTTCAGATCACAGCAACATTCAACAATAAGCCTTCATTTTTGCAGTTTTAAAATAAGGAAACGGGGAACAGTAACCCCCCGACCACCCTTTCTCCCCCCCCCCGAAACCTCCCTAACCCAGGACCCCCCTCCCACCCAACCTCCCAGCCCCCCCAACTATGGCTAGCTAATGTTCAAGCACGGGAAGGTGGTGAGCAAAAGACACACCCAGGGGGCGAGCTCCCTGCAAAGTTTGCATATTCCCCCCCTCTTATCCCGCACAGTCACGCACCATAACGAGAGACAAAGGGAGCCCACACCATCTCAAAGCGCGCCAAGCACATCCTACTGACCGCTACCCCTCGCTCCATGGCATACATATCCCACATCCGTTCCAGCCAAACCTGAAAGGAGGGGGCCAAGGTACGCTTCCAGGCTGCTGCAAGGGATAGCCTGGCTGCATTCAGGCCATGGCGAAGCAAAGCGAGCTGCAGAGCCCGTGCACCCGGCACCGGGGCCCCGAACAGGAAAATCCCCGGGTCCCAAGGGACACTCACTCCCAGAAGCAATTGCATCCGGAATTGTATACCCCTCCAAAAAGCGCGAATGCGGGGGCAATCCCACCAAATGTGCCCTAGGGTACCCCGCTGCCCACAGTGACGCCAGCAGAGGTCCACCTCCCCAGGGTATATGCGCGCGATCCGCGCCGGAGTCATGTACCAACGGTACAATATTTTATAATTAGTTTCACGAGCATTAATCGCTACCGCACTCTTCCACAAGTGAGTTTCCGCACTCTCCCACTGCTGTTCAGTATAGGAGAGGTGCAAGTCGGAGTTCCAAAGTTCCCTATGTCTGGTAGAACACGATTGTGATCCCTGCAAATGGGCCTACAAGGTCGCCACGAGCCCCCTAGTGGTAGTGCACCCCTCACAGTAACGTTCCAAATCTGTCAGGGCCCGAGCAACCTGGGGCCGAACAAGCTTGGATCGAACCCAATGCGTCACTTGCATATATTGATAATGTTGCCCGGCCGGTATGTCAAATTCATCTTGTAACGCACGAAAAGATTGTAATTGACCATCATCAAAAAGCTGTCCGACCCGACTAAGGCCATGATGTCCCCACTGCCGAAAGACTGTATCACTTAACCCCGGCGGAAAAGAGGCGTTGTCTACTATAGGGGCTAAAGGGGTTAAGTCCCCATCGCGAGATCGAAAGTGCTGGTCCCAACAACGGAGAGTATGAATAATATAGGGATTGCTAGTGCGCTTGGCACGGCGGAGTTTTGGACCAAGCCACAGCCAGTCTCCCAAGCCAGCTCCCCCCGCCAAGTTCATTTCCAGTTGTACCCATCGCTTAGTGCTATCCGCAATCATCCACTCCACCCCCGCCCGACATTGCGCCGCTGCATAGTACCAATGTAAATTGGGCATGCCCATACCTCCAGAACGCGTGCGAGCATAAAGAACCTGTCGCGCCAAACGCGGACTACGATAATGCCAGACGAATTTCATAAGCAGCTGCTGCCAGGTCGCCAAAGTAGCCTGCGCGATGGGAAGCGGCAGAACCTGAAAGAAGTAGAGAAAGCGGGGAACAACCACCATCTTGACTACGGCTATACGCCCGAACCAGGAAAGGAGCAGGCCATTCCAAACCTCTAGATCCCGCCGAATCTGACGAAGCAAGGGGTCATAGTTGGCCCTAAAGAGGTCTGCCCGCTCCACAGTCAGCTGCACCCCTAAATAACGTAATGTTCTGGACACCCAGTGAAGGGGATAAGCTGCTTGAAGCTCCGCACAAACCGCCCCGGGAACCCCAACATTCAAGATTTCCGATTTAGTGTAATTCATTTTAAAACCGGATACCCGAGCATAGCTTTCGAACAACTGCATCGCAACTGGAAGGGAAGTGGACGGATCCACCAGGGACAATATGATGTCATCTGCAAAGAGTGCAATCCTATATTCCGCTGGGCCAATATGAACTCCCCTCAAGCCCAGATGTTCTTGGAAGCTCTGAGCCAAGGGTTCCATCGCGAGTGCAAAGAGTAGGGGTGAAAGAGGGCAACCCTGTCGCGTGCCTCGCTCCAGCAAGAATTGTCTCGAGTGTCCCCCATTGACCCGAACGCACGCCCGGGGCGCTTGATAAAGACTACGAACCCAGCAAATATAGTTAGAGCCAAAGCCCATTTTCTCCAGAACACACCACAAGTACTCCCAATCGACCCGGTCAAAAGCTTTTTCTGCGTCTATCCCCACCAGCAGGGCTGGTTGTGGTTCCCGTTGGGCTGCGTGGATGACCTGCAACATACGCCTAATGTTGTCTGCCGCCTGGCGACCCGGCACGAATCCAACCTGATCTGGGTGAACCAAGCCCGGAAGCGCGCCGCCAGCACAGAGGCAAATATTTTAACGTCAACATTTAACAGGGAGATGGGGCAGTACGACGCCGCGTCGTGTAGTGGTTTACCAGGCTTGGGTATCATCACGACCAATGCCTCGCGCTGGGTCGGTGGTAAAGAAACCCCGCCCAGGATCTCATTGAACAAGATTGTCAGGGTTGGCGCTAGTTGTAGCCGAAACTTCTTATAGTATTCTGCTGGAAAGCCGTCACTACCTGGCGCACTGCCAGTTTTCAAACGTCGGATTGCTGTTTCCACTTCGTCTACCGTTAATTCAGAATCTAGCTGAGCCCGATCAAGATCGGAGAGATGTGGCAGGCCAATCCCCCGCAAATAGTCCTGTACACGATCCCGCTCAAAGGGCTCCGCCTTATAGAGCTGCTCCAGAAAGTCAGCAAATAGATCACTTATCTCCCGGGAGATAACCCTCTTCCGTCCCCCAGCGTCGCGCAGTTCGCGCACCACTCTCGCGGATTGTTGTTGACGAAGACGCAAGGCGAGGAAGCGGCCTGTTTTATTCCCATGCTCATAAAAAGTTTGCCGTAACTTCCGGCGCTTATTATCTAATTCTTTCTGCAAACACGCATCCAAATTGGCTCGAGCAGTCCGCCACTGGCGCAGGACCTGTTGCGAACCAGTTCAGGCGTGCTCCAAACCTAGACGAGCAGCCTCCTCTACCAACTGGTCGTGATCATGTCTCCACACTTTGCGCGTGCGGGCCGCCTCCGCCATGAGCTGACCTCGAGCCGTAGCCTTATAAGCATCCCAGACCGTGGGGAGGGGAACATCCCCAGAGTTGTTAAGCTCAAAAAATTCCGTGATAAAACGGGCATGGTCCTGCACTGCACCCCGCCGCCTTAGGAACCTCACATCTAGGCGCCATAGCCGTTGATGCTCACTGTACAGTCCGGCCGGAAGCGCAAGCCAGCATGGGGCGTGATCTGACCAAGTCAGCGCTCCATGTCCAGCCTTCACTCTCCCGTCCATCAGGCGCTGATCCAATAAAAAATAGTCAATGCGAGTGTGAACCTGATGGACCGGAGAGTAATACGTATAGCCTCTCTCCCCCCCATGGGTGTCCCTCCAAACATCCCGCAAACCCAGGTCTAGCATAAAGCGCTGAAGGGCTCTTGCCGGCCCCCCCACTCTCCCCCCAGCGCGACTTGTGGAATCCAAGTGGGGCACCAAGTGCGCATTACAGTCCCCCCCCAGAACAATGGGACCCTTTGCAAAATCCGCCAGTAGGGTTTTCAATCGTGCAAAGAAGGGCCCCTGACCGGTATTGGGCGCGTAAACATTAGCTAGAGTTAGCAAGTGTCCTTCTAAACGGATATTCAAAAAGAGCCACCTCCCCAGGGTATCCTGATTTATCTCCTCTATCTGTAGAGAGAGGCTCTGGTGAAATAGTAAGGCCACTCCCCGTTTCTTCCGTCCCTGTGCGTCTGAGGCCACCTGCACTTCAGTATACGGGGTCCTCTTTAACCAGCCCTGTTTGCAATTCTGGAGATGGGTCTCCTGTAAGTAAACAATGTCCCCCTGCAAAGTGCACAATTCTGAGAACAGCAGAGACCGCTTCATCGGGGAGTTCAGGCCCTTAACATTCAAAGAGATAAAGCGCACCATCAGCAGTTACAATCCCACCCCTCGCATCCGCCAGCTACCCAAAAGGTCCCAATGGCAGCTCCCCCCCAGCAAACCCGGGATATTAGTTAGTCGGGTCCACCCATTCCATCTTCCAAGAACATAAGCCATAGTCCCTCCACCCAAACCCACCCAACCCCCCCCCTTCCCGTCAATACCACCTGCCTGTCAAAGATAATACAGGACACAGTAAATTGACCACAAACCCTATTCCCCCCCAAACCCCCACAAAGCAACAGTGCAAACAAAGCAGATGATAACAGCTCCCCACTATCCCCCCCCCCATCCTGAGTCAGCAACTCCATCACGTCTCCTCAGCAAGACAATATCATCATCAAGACATTTGCCCATCACCCATCACCCCCCCTGTGCACTAGAGTGGGAGCCCAGGCCAGCTCAAGCCAATGACCGATAACTCAGTGGAAAAAGAAACTATTAGAAGAGATTACAAAACGGTCAGGCATCAAGAGCCAGTCCTGTTATCCCAGAGCTGAAGGTCGGGAGACCCAGCAGATGGGGCTCGCAAAACGGTAATAGGAGCGTTTCCACTCCCCAAAAAGTCAAGCGGAGTAACCCACTCGAGTCCACTTAGAGTGATGGGGCTTAGGGGGCGGCGGGTGAGGCTGAGCATTATCATCAACTAGTCCTGCCTGACGAAGAGCTCGCCAGGCTTCAGTATGGTCTTTTGCAGAAATCTTTTTGTTTCCCAAAAGGAAGTTCATTCGAAATGGAAAAGACCAAGAGTAGCGAATCCCCTTGCTATTCAGGACCGTCGTAATTGGCTTCATCTCCCTCCGACGCGCCAAGGTGAACGTCGAAAGGTCTTGATAGATGGATACTGTGGCGTCCTGAAAGCGGATCGTTTTCCTCTCCCGGCCACGGCGGATGAGCAGCTCAGCATCAGAGTAGCGCAAGAATCTCGCAATAACATCATGAGGTTGATTATTGGGAGGCTTCCCCAAGGCCTGATGAACTCGTTCAATTTCCATCCCGGAGACACGGGCAGCCAGATCCTCCGCCGGGAGTAATTCTGTCATCAACAGCTTAAGCACAGTCGGCAAATCCTCTCCGCCCCCCTCCGCCTCTGGAATCCCTCGAAAGCGCACATTATTGCGGCGGGAGCGGTTTTCAATGTCATCAATTTTGTAGGTCAGCTCCATTGCTTGCGCATGCTGCCGGTCAAGCGCACACTGTAAATCCACCAAGGATCCATCGTGGTCAACTACCTTGGTCTCCACATCCTCCACACGGGCACCCAGCTCTTTGACGTCATTTCGGAGTTCTGCTACATCCTTCACCAGTTCCTCACGTAATGAGCGGAATTCGCTGGCTAACTCCGCAAAACCCCTGCGTAGCTCTTGTTTGATTTGAGCAGATGTCAGCGGCTGATGGGAAACCAGATCATCCTCACTTACAGTCTCATCATCAGTGTCTGATGGACGAATTTGCTCAGGGGGGCTACCTGCGGCCCCAGATTTACTCTGCAGACGCTGGGAAGAACGCGTCCCCTCTCGGATATCAGGGTTTTTAGCTTTAGCGGCCATTCTGCAGGGCCCCCAATGCCACACAGTGTTAGGAGAAGGAGAGAGTCAATGTCAGCAAAGGCAGAGGCTCTAGAGAGGCTGCAGAGCACGGGGCTTCACAAGCGCCGCAGGATAGTTATTAGCACACAGTGTTAGGAGAAAAGCATAGGCAATGTCCGCAAAGACCAAGGCTCAGAAGGAGCAGCAATGCAAAGATGGAGACGGCTGCTTTTGACCCCCTCGGGTAGTTGGATTGCCAGATATGATGTTCCGAGAACTCTGAAGGGCAGGAGGAGAATAGTTCACAAAAAGCCCCTGGCTGCAAGGTGTGTGCTCCAAAAGAGGATCCAAGATCGCAGAGAACTCAGGAAAATCCCAACAGGGCACAGGAAATCCACACTGATAAATGTAGGCCTCAGCAGGGCTCCAACTCGCGAACAGGCAATCACTGTCGGTGGTTCCACATATTGTTCAGAGACTCTGAGATTCGGAGAAGCAAGAGAGGGGCAGTCTGTAAACCAACCCCCCTCAGGAGATGTGCGTTTGAAGGCTGAGATACTGGGCCATTTATTTTCGCCGCCAAAACTCCAGGCCTTCTCCTCAGCCCCCCGATGTGGCTCACAGGTCACGTGCAGGCAGTTCAGCCCCGGAAAAGTTGCTCCACCCGGCAGCCCGCCGTCGCACGTGCTTCGACCCGACGGAGAGATCCGTGGAAATAGCCCCAGGGAAGCCTGCTCAAACACCGCTCAGCTTACCCAAATGGTGGGGGCAGCCGCGGAGTGCGCCGGGCCCAAGACAAGCACCAAGAAGCGGAACTCAGCAGGCCGCACTGCAGAGATGGGCTCCACCGCCGCCCAGCCGCCAGAGCTCTTACCGGGAGACTGAACAGGCTTCCGCAGGACACCGCTCACCGGCGCCGACCCAGGGTAGGTGATTTCGGGGGAAGTTTGCTGTAGGTAGCGCATGTTAGCTGTAGTTTTTGTGGTGGTTGAGACGGAGCTCAGTTAGAATGTGGCCATCATGTAGCGGGCTCACGAGCGCCCCCCTATCCAATGACTTTTTAATTTCGCCAAGAGTCTCTCAGGGACATTGTCAAAGGCTTTCTGAAAATCCAGATACACTACTTTGACAGACCCACCTTTGTCTACTTTGTTTATTCATACCTTTGTCTACCTTGTTTATTTACACCTTCAAAAAAATTTAAAAGATTAGTAAGACAAGACCTTCCCTGACTAAAGCCATGTTGGCTATCTCCCATTAATCTATGACTATCATTTAATGGTCAAACTGACTCTCACACAGATTTTTTGCTATGAATTTACTTGAAAAAAATTGTATTATGCGTTTTTGCTTCCACGGCAAGCTTGTTTTCTAACTTTTCTCTTTGCTTGCCTTATCAATTCCTTGCATTCTTGCCAGTGTTTATGTTGTTTCCAGTTTTTGTCATTTGGCTCCTTTTTTCATTTCCTGAAACTCCTTTTTCCATTTCCTGAAAGATGCTTTTTTGACTTCAACAGCCTCTATGACCTCACCTTTAAACCATGCTGGCAGTTTTTTTGACTTCCTTCCACTTTTCTTATAGCGTGAAATACAGCTGGTCTGGGCTTCCAAGATAGTATTTTTAAACAACACTAATGCTTGATATAAATATTTAACCTTTGTAGCTGCTTCTTTTTTTGTAATTATTGTCCTCATTTTATCATAGTCTCCCGTTTGAAAGTTAAAAGGTAGTACTGTGGATTTCCCTTCTCCACTTATGAAGTCAAATGCAATCATGCTATGATCACTGCCAAGTGTCCCCAACACCCTCATCTGTTGCACCAGATCTTGTGTTCCACTAAGGACTAGGTCCAAAATGGCTTCCCCTCTTGTCGGATCATGAACCAGCTGCTCCAAGAAGCAGTCATTTATTTCATCTAGAAACCTCTTCAGCATGTCCTGCAGTGTCACTGACACAGTCGATTCTTTGAGCATTTCATCTTCCATGTGTTCATTCTGTCCAGACGGTCGGTAGTACACCCCCACTGCCAACGCCTTCCCCTTTTTACATAGAATTTCATTCCATAGATATTCTATTGTGTATTTTATTTCCTGCAACACTTTAATCCTGCGTGACTCAATGCCCTCTCTAACATAGAGTGCAACCCTTCCATCAATTTGATCTACTCTATCATTGCAATATAACGTGTATTGGTTGTCCACCTTCCTCCAGGTCTCTGAGATACCAGTCATATCTATACTCTCATTTAGTAATATATATTCCAACTCTCCCATCTTATTTTTTAGACTTCTAGCATTTGCATACAAGCATTTTAGAGATTGTATTTTATTCATATTAATCTGGTTATCGGTAGGCAGGGGTAATTTGGAATCTTTAAGCTCTGTCTGCTCCGTACTTAAGGGCATTTGGGTTACTTTTGTCTTTATTGGAACCTCTCTGTCGATATGCTCTAACTTGTCTTTTGCTAGTATCCTTCAAGGATACATCATTCTGAACCATGCGCTCTCAGGCGACTGTCAACTTTCACCTATTATCTAGTTTAAAAGTTGCTCTATCTCCTTTTTAAAGGTTAATGCCAGCAGCCTGGTTCCATCCTGGTTAAGGTGGAGCCCGTCCCTTCGGAAAAAGCGTAGTTACTCACCTGTAAAAGGTGTTCGCTGTGGACAGCAGGAATCAGTCCTCGCATATGGGTGACGTCGGCGCTGGCAGATCCAACGCGGTAATCTCGAGATACACCTCACATGTGTGGTCCCCGTCCCACCTATGGGTGCCATCTTGCCTCAGTATGAAATCATAGCACAAGATGGCAAAAAAACAGTAAGAAAAAACTCCACAAGGAGGAGGGAGGGTTATGAGGATTGATTCCTGCTGTCTCCAGAGAACACCTTTTACAGGTGAGTAACTACACTTTCTCTGGGAACCAGGAGGAAGTCAGTCCTCACATATGGGACTCCCCTGATATAGGCTACTGAAAAACCTGTAAAAAGACATGCATGACCAGAAAAGGTGAACTGTGAGCAACTGCATCTGAGTCAGAAGAAAACAGAAAATAAGCGACCCAAGTGTCCAGAGAGGAACCAGTTCACTGGTAGCCCGAACACAGCAAGGGCCGGAGGGCAGGAGTTGCCTACACTCCGAACAAATGACGGAGTACAGTCTAGCCGAAGGCACTGTCCCGACGGGACACCCTGCCACACCAGGGTGATGCTATCCTGTCACGTGACCTCTCTCCTCCATGGCAACACGGAGGTTGCCAGACTGGAAGTGGGACTTTAGTACTGCGTCCCTGTAGGTCTTGTCTATATATATATGTTTTATCCAAGTTCTCTGACCTTGTTCTCTGTAAAACCAAACAGTTTGTTCATTATGGTATGTTGTTATATTGTAAACCGCGCTGATGCTGAGTAGAGCGGTATATAAGAGCCTGTAATAAATAAAAATAAATAAATAAATAAATATACCTCTACCTCTCTGTGTTCCTTGTGTCCTCCAAGTCTGCTACTCTCGCCTAGACTTCCCTGAGAGAAAAGAGCTCCTTGTACCTAGTGCACATGTAAGACCTCATTAACTGGGAGAAAATCATACATGTGACATTCAATGCAGAAGATTGGAAAGCCCGCATCTCGCTGCTAGACTGCTGTCTGCATCTTAGTTTTAAGGTTTTGTTTAAGCATTTAAGTTGTTTACTTACTTAGGATTGCTGGGGATACTTATACTAATACAACTATACCTAATGCATTTAATGGACTTTATTCACCTCAAGATTAATTAATCTCAGGTCCTTAATTAATGTATTCCTGATGAGGTTAACCAGCCGCACCTGAAAGTGAATATGGTCTCCTCCTTCCCTTTAATAGATTTAAAAGCCTATAAAGCTAAGATCATCTCTGGGTGTGGGCGGGAGCTCCTCCTCACTTCCACAAGCTGCCAATCACCAGGCCAGCACAACGGCTTTAAAACCGCCGCTTCTGAGGCGCCTAGCAGAACGGGGAGAGCAGCAGCCACGATCGGAGGGTGTGGGCGGGAGCTCCTCCTCACTTCCACAAGCTGCCAATCACCAGGCCAGCACAACGGCTTTAAAACCGCCGCTTCTGAGGCGCCTAGCAGAACGGGGAGAGCAGCAGCCACGATCGGAGGGTGTGGGCGGGAGCTCCTCCTCACTTCCACAAGCTGCCAATCACCAGGCCAGCACAACGGCTTTAAAACCGCCGCTTCTGAGGCGCCTAGCAGAACGGGGAGAGCAGCAGCCACGATCGGAGGGTGTGGGCGGGAGCTCCTCCTCACTTCCACAAGCTGCCAATCACCAGGCCAGCACAATGGCTTTAAAACCACCGCTTCTGAGGTGCACCCGCACCCTGCAGGCCCGCACCTGAGGGCCTCACCAGAGGGCCCTTTGGCGTGAGACCGTGGCGAATGATCAGTAGCTAAAAGTCGTGAGCATAATTGTTTTGCTGGTAACTTGTGGATGAAACCTGCTATTTCCTCCCTTCCTGTATCTTCTTTCTTTTCTTTAACTGTCACTGTATCTCTTATTCTGTCCTATCATATAACTGGCGTTCCTTTCATATTTTCTGTGACATTATTATATTATTGTAAACCGCTCTGATGCTTAGGCCTGAGCGGTATATCAAATGTAAAGAATAAATAAATAAATAAAATAAATAAATAAATAAAATCTGGCTTGCTGCACAGTGCCCTGACCTCTGCTTCTAAGGTAAAGTCTTACCAATTTCCTGGGTGATTCACACAGCTCTTGATTTGATAGATGGGACCTTTCAAATTGCCCCTTTCATCTGTCACTTGCCCTTAACACCTATTTAAGACAACTTCACAGATTATTTTGCCTCCTAACTGGAAGGCATCTTTCTACTGAGAGACTATTTATTCTACTTGTATGCTAAGTTTTACTCTAATTTGATTTAAATAAAAAAGCTCTCTAGAAACAAATTTATTTCAGTAACTGCTCTATATTACTTTCTATGCTAAGCTATACTCTGATTTGATTTAAATGAAAAGCTCTCTGGTGGTACTAAGACCCGACTGACTCAGCAAAAACATTGAGTTCCAAAATACACAGATTTATCAGCTTTAACAAAAAAAATTCCCTTTTCCCCTGAGATTTAGAGTATATTCCAGAAGATAAATACTTACAAGTGCAGATCTATTTCCAGGTGTAGTAGTCCCTTTTGATAGTTCTTATAAAGTTACAACAACCAGTGGTAATGGAACACACCCTATCCCAGCCAAATCTCCACCCCATTAATGCCCACTCTCCGCCCCTATTCACATTAATGCTGGGGAACAAGTAACACACGTAATTCCAGCATAATCGACATTCTCCAAAGTGTTAGCTGCTCACGGGTGCCAGAAATGCCTGTTAATGACACCTTAATTGCTACATTAATGCTCCTTAGTAAACATAATCCCTAAAACTACAGCTCATTAAAGAAAACCACAGTTCAGTTTTGCTCTCTCTATTTTTTTATACCTATGGGAGAGCAATAGTCCCCCTCTCCATTCACAGGCCAGTGTCCCACTGTCCCAATCAGGCACATCGGTGCATTGGGACTCTCGTTTGGGATGATAGGCAATGTACTGCGGGATGCTTTGGCCAAAGAACAGTAGATAGTGTTGAGGTGGTGTGTCTTGTGTGTGGATGTCCCTGTTACATACCTCCCTGTATGTGCATATGCTGCATAGGGTAAAGAGTCCCCTCACTTACCTCTGCAAATGTAGCGAGAGACAAGAGCAATGTGCATGCAGGTAAATCACAAATTCCTGCCACCAACTAAGTGAATGGATTGGTCATCCACAGAGGCCAGCCTTTGCCCTGAGCCTAGTTCCCTATAGGCTGCAGATGCACCAGGTGGACTGACACTGCTGCCATGGATACAGCTGTTATGGCAGTTTGCATTACTCTGGCCTCTCATTTGTGCAGATTGGTGTGTCCTGAGGCCTGGGGACTGAGTCAGAGGTGAGGGTTGCAACGCACACACATTTTTCCTCCCTGCTCACTCCAGTCAGACCTGCTGACGATTTGGGAGTTGCACAACAGTGTCATGTTGGGACGTGCGTGTAGAGGACTGCTGTGTGGATGGGCCTTATCGATGATGTGACTGGAAAGCATTACAGCATCATGGCCACAGGTTGCAACTACTCACTGCAAACTAACTTTCCTCTTGTAAATGGTGTCTCACACAGTATGTGGGGTTGCTGTATAGCTGACCAGCAGCAGGTTGTATGCACAGCTATGATGCCTGGGCACCACATACATGTACAGTGCATTGCTGAGGCTCATGCTACTCTGGAGACACACACACAGACACACACACACAACCTCACTGTGCAAATGTGGTGCAGGTTGGCATTCTTACCTGCCCATTAGGTCTCGTCTGATGCTCCACTATTGTCTACGCCTGCTCAGTATGCAGGCACTATTAGCGTGTTTTGCTATGCTCAGGCACTGTCAATGTCCACTCAGTCCTCCGGTGCTGTTAGTGTGCGCTGCCATCCAGCCATGGGTTGTGCAGCTTCTCAGTATGGCAGCTGAGAGTGTGGACTCTTGCTGGATGAAATGTTGAGTGTTTCCTATGCAGATACAATTCTGGAAAGGTTGGATAAAGATAACACACCTGGACATACAATTCCTGATCCACAGGATGGACTTGAACCTGTGACCCTTCTCTCATGTGTTTGGAGCCACAGAGCACTGGTGTGGCTTCATTGATCCATGGGTATATATGTGGACATTATCAGGGTACATATGGGCATTCATTGGGGGCATGCCTATGTCTGCTTTGATCTCTGCATGCTCTCTGCCATACTTCTCTGACAAGGTATGTTCGGCAGGTGTGGGTGAGGGACATCCTATTAGGCACTGCCTTGCTCTGCTGCTGGTTTGACTGGCATTCATGTCTTGCATATGGGATCTGTGCAGCAAAAGGGCAGGCCATGAGAAATGAGCATGCACATTCCAGACCATGGGTGTACTGGCAGGGTGACCAAAATCCCCATTTCCTGGCATGTGCTTGCGGGGCAGTCATGGAATAATCTTATATCTTGCTGACCAACATAGCTAATTTGGATTCCCATGTGGCTCAGGTGGTTGTAACTCACTGAGTACATACCAATGGAGGGGTCACAGATTATAGTCATTTTGCAGGTGAAGGGACAGGGGGGTCATTTTTCCTCTGAGATGTGCTGCTATCATATTACATAGTCTTCCTGGCTGTGTGGCATAGTTGTCCTGCCACATGCACATATCCACTCATTATGTGCTGGTTGGGGGCATCCTCATCCCTGGGCTGGCCCATCTACTAGGGAGACTAGCTAGGTACCTGGATCCATGATCCATGGTACACAGCATGCCAGCCAATCCCTTCCTTCCAGCCATCATGTCACAACCACCGATTCAGTGCTACAGATGCTCTTATTGCAGTAGCACACATGCAGCTCGTCGCAGAATGCTGCTTCTGCCCCACTCCAGTGGGAGATGTGGACATGCATGCTGCTGCCTTAGACCTTGGCAGGCTGTGATCACCATATGTGCCGCTGTACCTGCTTGCCATCCCCCTGACAGTGGCAACTGCAGCACTACACAGGACAAACAGGGCCAGGACAAGGTTTTGCCTGCAGCAGGCCGCATCCACTGCAACCGCCACACCATCCTCAAACAATGCTGACATGGTAGCATGGTGGCAATGGGGATGGCACGCCTTCATTTTGATTGCAGCAGAATGTCTGTGTGCTGCCACTGTCATTGTGGGGTCATAGAAGACATCAGAGATGTACACCCTAGGCAGAAGCCTTGTCAATATTGTGGACCAACCAGTCCCACTGCATCACCCATGTGACACATTTTTTGCCAATCTGGCACCAACATGCTATTGCTGCCAATGGAGCACAACTATCTCATTTTTGGGAACTCTGGTGAGTGGAGCATATTGCATAGATTGAAATAGGCTCTTTCCCCTCATAATTCACCCTTACCACAAGCTTTCACCTGGCATTAGGGTTCCCAGCAATGGAGGCTCTATCATACGGTTCCACAACCTGGTGTTAAGGGAGCACATGCTATCCGCCCCATTGATACCCATTCTCTGCCTCCTTTTACCTTAATGCTGAGAGGAGGGAGTTTTGGGAGCTCAGCTCACATGATTCTGCTGCCTTCAAGAACCAGACTGGAAGTCAGTTCACTATGGGGTCAATTCCATGCAGCGTTTAGCAGGGCTGGACGTCTGATCCGGATGTCCAGCCCCGCTAAATGTCAGGTTCGCGATTCACAGAACAGAGCTCCCTGCACGTAGATCAGAGTTGTGCGTGGAGCTCTGTTTGTGGGTGGGAGGGGGCAGGCCAGAGGTGGAGCAAGGGCAGGCAGTGGGTGGTACCATGACCCCGGATGTACAGGGCTGATTCTGAGGTTGGCCCTGTACATCCAGGGTTGGCCATTTGCATGGGGGACTAATTCCACCTCGGAGGTTGAATAAGTCCCGCTGGATGGCGGTAGTTGCTGCAGTGAAGTGAGGGGGTGCAGAGGATGCCCCGTAGCCCAATCCTGGCACAGTAGGCCCGATCAGGAGTCGGGCCGCAGGGAAAGCAAATTGTCAGGGATCGCAACTCCTGCATGGAGTGCCATGGCAAAAGGACGCCACAGCACCACGGCTCCATGCAGGAGCCTGACTGGGCTAGCCAGGGAGTTTGTTGGATGTCTGGGAGCCCAGAATCGGGACATGGCCTGCACATCCAGGCCGGTTGCACCCGATTCTGATCCCGCAGCAATATCTAGCGGGATGAAAATCAGGTTTAACTGGGGCACGTCCTTATTCTGGATGCCCTCCATATATTTGGCATAAACTGTGGAGCAATGATGAAAGTGGTGGAGCAATAGTCATTTGGGGCCTTTACATGCTTTATATCTGAGCTTAGCCCCTCGTTTCATTAAGAATATTAATTTGGATCTTTATTTTTGAATTAGCATTAATTGAAGTAATTAGAAGATAATATGTGGTTTGTATGAGTTGAATCAGCTGAGGACTATAAAAAAAAGGTTGATGAATTTATTTATTAGAAATTATACTTATTTCATAGTCGTTCAGTTTAAATGAATGAAATAGATATGAAATTAATTTATAAGGAGTTTAATTTTGTAATTTGATTCATTTCCTATTAGCCTTATTTTTGAGTTTTAAATAAAGAGAGAATTTTACAGAAATAATAAATGCTGTAACACATTGAATTTCTACTAGTATTTAAACAAATCAGTTATTTACCGGGACTACTTTCTCTTCACCTTTCTAGACAGTCCTGAGCAGTCAAAAGCTTCAGCGTAAATGTGACTTCTTCCAGCTTTTGGACAGACTACTCTCATTCTCAGCCGAGAAGCTTTTTAACTTCTCCCCTTGGATAGTCAAACTTTGCCCAAATATACAACCATATATAGGGTATGTTTACTAATCAGCGATAGCAGCTTCCGTGCGATATCAGAGCCGCGGCCCCATTGACAATGAGGCCGCGGTTCCGATATCGCATGGAAGCTGCTACTGCCAATTAGTAAACATGTCTCATAGTCTCTACTGTGCCCATGTTTGCATGTTCCTCATAGAATCCAATTTATTTGTCATTTCAAACTTTTAAGTCTTTTAAACTTTGCAATCTCTGAGTTCCAGTGAAAAATCAGTAGTTGACTTCTTACTCCAGAGTTCAGGGTTTCCCCATTTCAAAACCTTGGATGGTCAGGGCCATCAACGGGACCACTTCTCCCCAGGTTAGGATTGCCATTGACTGGTTGCATTGCTATCAAGGGTGCCCCCCACATTGGGTCAAGCTTTACCACTATTAACCAGCCTAGGGAGCAAGTAAGCATCTCTTGGGGACATCAGGGAGAGAGTGCTGGGCCACTATTGGCCAACCCTGGGATCATGTGTTCATTTGAGATTGGGGAAGAGGGAGCTGGGCAATTTGCAGCACCCTATGTTCCTCCCACTACATCCTCAACCTGGCTTGCTGTCCCAGTGAAAAGCCATTTTCTCCATCTGTAACGATAGCCCTGGGTGAGGTATTATGTTTTGGCATGCATTCCTTTTGCTAAAATTTCATTCTTTCTCCAGGAACAAGCAGGAAGTCAGTCCTCACATATGGGTGACGTCGACGCTGACAGAGCCCTGCAAGGAGCATCTCCCCAGCTTTCAAAGAAAGCCTTTGGGAGATGCCACCACGCATGCGTGGTCCCCTTCCCACCCAACGGTGCCATCTTGCTCAGTCTCCCTTTTTCCGTGGAGCCCTACAGACGTTCATCTCTTCCCCCTGGAAACAAACTTGATTTTCTTGTACTATTTTTGTACCTTTCTGGCTTGCGCTGGCTCCTTCCCCCCCAAGACTCACTGCAAATGCACTGGGCCTCAAAAAACACTTTTGTCTTGATTTTTTCCATCACAGCACTTTCACACCCTTTTTAACCACTGGCCGCATCTAGGGTCTTTGACCTTGCTTGGTTTCTTTTTGCCCCAGTGGCCACCGGCTTTAAAAAATGTGATTGGTGCTCCAAAAACATGTCACTCACTGACACTCATGATTGTTACCTCCGATGTTTGGGCACAGACCACGACCCGGAGGAATGCTCCTTGTGCAAGAAAATGTCTGCTAAGGCCATACAGAACTGGTTCCCTGAGGAGAGCCAGCAGCAGATCAATCTGCTCGAGCTCAGAGCAGTCTTCCTCACTCTCAGGGCTTTTTGACACCATCTGCAACTTCAGTCAGTGCTTGTCCAGATGGATAACCAGGTGATGATGTTCTATGTGAACAGGCAGGGTGGCCCGGGCTCTTACCGCCTTCGCCAGGAGGCTGTGGCCCTCTGTTCCTTTACGATCCGCCACAGCATCCTCCTCAAGGCGGTCTACCTACAGGGCCAGAACAATGTCTTGGTGGACAGGCTGAGCAGGGTCCTCCAACCGCATGAGTGGCACCTGGACCCAGAGATAGTGCTCAGGTTTTTCCGGCTGTGGTGCTGCCCCAGCCTGGATCTCTTTGCCAGCCCAACCAATGCTGAGCTGCCCCGGTTCTGCACCCCCAAACCACACCCCTCCTGGGTGAAGGCGGACACCTTCCTCATCTCGTGGTCGAGAGGCCTGCTGTATGCCTTCCCTCCCATGCCCTTGATAGCTTGTACCCCCCTCAAGGTCCAACGGGACAATGCATCGATGATCCTCATGGCCCTGAAGTGGCCCAGACAGCCCTGGTTCCCCTTGCTGCTCCATCTCTCGACAGAATCCCAGGTTCCTCTCGGGAGTTCCCCAGGACTTCTGACACAGGAAGAGGCCTCAATCCTCCATCCCAACTTGGGATCTCTGTTCCTCATGGCCTGGGGGCTGAATGGGTCACCTTAGCTTCCTTTAACCTCTCTGAGGAAGTGGAGGAAATCTTTCTAGCCTCTTGTAAGGATTCCACGAGATGGGCTTACACCAGGGGTCTCGAACTCCAGTCCTGGAGGGCCGCAAACCAGTCAGGTTTTCAGGGTATCCCTAATGAATATGCATGGTATATATTTGCATACAGCAGGGGCAGTGCATGCAAATATATCTCATGCATATTCATTAGGGATACCCTGAAAACCTGACCGGTTTGCGGCCCTCCAGGACTGGAGTTTGAGACCCCTGGCTTACACCTTCAAGTTGCGCTAGTTCATCATGTGGTGCACGGAGCATCGATTGGACACATTTTTTGCCGGGTGCATTCGGTCCGTCAATATCTCTTCCAGCTCTCATGGTCTGGACTTGTCCAATTTCATCCGGATGCATCTGAGTGCACTCTCTGCCAACCACCATCCTGTAGAGGGCAAACCTCTGTTGGTGCAACCCCTCATTACTACGTTCATGTGGGGCTTATTGCTCTCCAAACCTCCCATCCAGCCACCCCCAGCGGAGTGGGATCTCAGTGTTGTTCTGGCGCAGCTTACTAAGCCGCCCTTCGAGCCCTTGGCTACCTGTTCCTTATGCAACCTTTCCTGGAAGGTGGCTTTCTTGGTGGCACTCACCTCTGCTTGCAGGATCATCGAGCTTCAGGCCTTGGTGGCCGAGCTACCCTACACCAGATTCTACAAGAACAGGGTTGTGCTTTGCACTCATCCAAAATTTTTCTCGAAGGAGGTAGTGCTGCCTACCTTCTTTTCACGGCCTCACACCGACTCGGCGTCAGCCATTCTCCATACCCTGGACTGTGAGTGAGCCCTGTCCTTCTATCTGCAGTGGACCCAGGGCCACCGTAAAGCCTCAAGATTTTTGTCTCCTTCGACCCCAGCTGCCTGTGGCTGATTGTCACCAAGTGGACCATTTCCATCTAGGTGGCAGACTGCATCGCCTTTGCTTACAGTCGAGCCGGTATCCTTCTGGAGCGCTGAGTCACGGCGTACAATGTCTGGGCAATGGCAACCTTGGTCGCCAGTCTCCACTTGGTGCACATGGCAGACATCTGCTGGGCTGCCACCTGGTCCTCCGTCCACACTTTTGCAGCCCACTACTGCCTGGAGAGGGAGTTCTGACGGGACAGCATCTTTGGCCAGGCCTTACTCCATAATCTCTTCGGAGTTTAGGCAACTCTTGCCCTCTGACCCTTCTTGTTCAGGTTACTGGAGTCATGGTTCTCCCTGGACACCGGGATCCCCCGAGTCTGTCATCAGGATTCGACTGCAGCTGCCCATGGCCAGGCCATGCCCCTGTTTTATGCCAGTTCTTGGTAGCCTAGAGCTAGGAAGTCACATATGTGAGGACTGACTTCCTGCTTGTTCCTGAAGAAAGCATAGTTACTCACCTTTAACAGGTGTTCTCCAGGGACAGCAGGAATCAGTTCTCACAACCCTCCCTCCTCCCCTTGGAGTTGCTGTTCATTTTTGGCCATCTTCTTTGTTTAGCTCTAGCTATGGCACCTGACTGAGTAAAATGGCACCCTTGTGTGGGAAGGAGACCATGCATACCTGGTGGCATCTCCAAAGGCTTTCTTTGAAAGCTGGGGAGATGCTTCACGCAGGGCTCTTTGGCTTCAATGTCACCCATATGTGAGGACTGATTTCTGCTGTCCCTGGAGAACACCTGTTACAGGTGAGTAACTATGCTTTATCAAAGATAATTTGAGGGTAATTTATAAAAAGTCATCTATGTCTGAAAGCCATTTAGGCACCTAATTTTAGCCTATTTTATAAAGACACATATAGGTGCCTATGGGGCTAGTTGCTAAGGTACATTAATGGTAATGTATTAATTAACCAAAAAATATATTATTTTGATGCAGATCCCATGTTATTCAATGGGACTTAGTTACTAATAACACGTTAACTGTGAATTAACACATGTTAACATTAGTTCATCTTCGTAACTGGCCTCCTATATGTTTTTATGAAATAGGATAAAATAGACACCTACTTGGCTTTCACACAGATGCCTATGTATCCTCATAAAATACTAGGAGTAAACCAGCAGAAATAGCAGCTATATTAAAGCTGTGGGCATTTATGCCTGTTCGGGAGCAGGCGTAAATATTAGTTTGTACAGTACACACATAATTTATCTGCATGTAAATTGTGATGCCAACCACACTGTCATAAAACAAACCTATAGACAGGTCACATAAAAGTAGGCCTTTTCTTGTCATCCCATATACTTTTACATGTATAACCATTGGGGTTCTTTTATAAAAGGCCTTTTAGATGTGAAAAATTACTTCTTTCTTGACATCATCTTTTTTTGTACACTACCCTTTTCTGTAGATGGACATATTTTATTATCCTCTATTTTATCCTCTATTTTATTCATGCCTAGTATCCCTTCTATCCTAACCAGAACCTGTGATCAGGAGCGGCTCAAGGCAATCTGCTGCCTGAGGCGAGAGATGGCGCCCCCCCCCCCCCAGAGCAGGGGGGGAGGCTTTCTCAAAACTCCAGACAGGGACTGAACCAAACCAAAAAGCTGATTAGATAATGTGGAGAAAATGCCAGATGTTTACACACCAAGGAAATAAAAGAAAGGAAGAGCCAAAGCACTGTTTATAACTCATGATTATTTTATTGTTATAAACTGTGTTATTATTCTTGTTTTTTGTTCTTAAACATATGTTTTGTATCCACAGAACCCCTTCCCTCAAAAATGGGTGCAAAGCAGAATTAGGACATTCACCTACAGAACTCAATATTTTTTTTAAAAAATCGGATTCTGATCATCTCCCTAACAACTACAAACATTCTCCAGTACCAAGCATATTGTGAACTAATACAAAACCCTATAACAAAGTCACTGAGGATCTGTAGAGCAAATGTACCATACCAACGCAACTTCCAAAACTCACATAAGCATAACTATAAATACTGCAGCGGGCCCTGAAACATCCAAATACCTATTTGAAAAGCTGAACAATTCAGATTACTGCAGTACAGATCCCTACATACAAACTCCATGTTAACAGAACACCTGTCCTTGGCCACAAACACAGAACACAGACCCTCACCAAAGTACCGAATAAGTGACCATAACCCAATAATAAACATATGTAGATAGAAATTAAACTGCAACCCCAAAAAATCAGATTCTGCATACAATGCAACGCTAGAGAAATAGAAAGAGATGCATTTCCCTGTACTTTATAAATATAAAGATAGCACCAAGATTGTTCCTTAAGTTGAAAATTAAATTCTCTTCTATATTTGTTGTCTGACCATTTTATTCTTGATCATGCTGGTCCCTACTTTTTAGGTTTCTACTTTCCTCCACCTCCCAGTACCCCCCCTGTCTACTTCCTCCCAGGGGCGGCATGAGGGTGATGCAGGGCCATGTGCGGAAATTCATTATAGCATTATTTGCATAAATTTAGTATACTTTATTTTAAAATGTATATGCCACCAATCTAAAATCCTAAGTGGCTTCCAAACATATACATGCAATTTAGTAAAACAGATGTTACAATAAAACAAACATAATAATAAAACATTAAATTTAATTAATGAAATGCCACTTACACAGCTCCCCCCCTAATCAGACCATCACCAATCTGCACATCAGATTGTTTTCGCTATGACCAGATTATTGTGAGGAGGGAAGGTATAAAATGAGAAACTAATCCGGGTAGCCATGAATTCAAACGCTGAATTAGATTGTACTACAGCTGGAAAAGTCTGGAACTCATAACATAAGAACATAAGAACATAAGATATGCCATACTGGGTCAGACCAAGGTCCATCAAGCCCAGTATTCTGTTTCCAACAGTGGCCAATCTAGGTCATACGTACCTAGCAGTTTCCCCAAGGGACACAGGTTCCACAATGCTTGTATTGGTTCAAGCATTGATATCCTGGGTCCCTTCTTAACTCAGCAGCGGTGAAGCTCTTAGGCTACTAAAACTGAGACATTTCCTTAAAATTGTAATTTTTTTGAATCTGACCTGACAAAATATTTTAAATTTCAGTCTGGCAGCATAAAGAACACAAAACTGCAAATCTCAAAGACAATACATATTCCAGTACCCCTCGCCCAACCAACACCCTAAAGTTGACCTTACCAAGAACCCAGAGTACAGGACCCATAGAGCAAATCTACTATTCCATAACAGTACTAACTTCCAAAATTCACACAACATTGAGCATACCCAGAATGGGCAATACCACAAATATTGCAGTGAGCCCAAGAACATCCATATTCCTATTCAGAAAACTGAACAAGCTGGATTACTACAGCTCCCTACATAGAAACTCCATTCTAACAGAACATGTAGCCTCGGTCACACATGCAGAACACAACAGATATTCACCTAAGTAGGGAATATATCAATACAAACTAAAAACAAACATATGTAGTCAAAAATGCTTTTATCCATTACTCTTTAGGTTTAAAGGATTTCTTTCCTAAAATTATACTTTACTGCAGAGTGAGGTGAGAGAAAGAACTCTCACACACAAGCATCTGTATTGTCGGCAGAAACTAATATAATGGCTCAGTGCAAGTAGCATGAGTGCAACTAATACCACCCCAGTGTGTGGTCTTAGTTGCGCCTGCAGTGGTTTTGCCATACTGAAATGTGGTCACTACAGGTGGATGTAACTGGAATTAGTTACCAGAGGATGTAGCAAAATCTGTTAGTGTGGCTGGCTTTAAAAAAGGTTTGGACAAGTTCCTGGAGAAAAGGTCCATAAACTATTATTAAAGAAGATCTGGGAAATCCACTGCTTGCCCCGGGACAATCATTGCAGAACCTGTGTGCCTTTTTGGGAATCTGTCAGGTACTTGTGACCTGGATTGGCCACTATTGGAAACAGGATACTGGGTTTGAAGGACCTTGGTCTGACCCATTATGGCGCAGAGCTTTGGAAATATGTTGCTAAATATGCTAAACAAGAGGAGCTCAACAGCACCCATGCAGCACCTCCCACTTCCACAAAAACAGGAGTGACTTGGTGCCCCAACACAGTACTTCCCACCCTCTGAAAAACAAGAGAGACTTTGTGACCAAGAAGGGTATGGCAACCCCAACATAACTCCCGAAACTGCGCACTGGACCAGCATGGTGTTAATGTAAATATTTATTCTGCAAAAAATCCAAAAGAAATGCAAGATGCTCACACACCAAGGAACTAAAAGAAAAAGAACCACAGCACAGTTTATAGTACCAAACTATAAAATTATAACTCATTTTATTTTGTTATAAACTGTGTTATGGTTCTCACTTTTTCTTTTTGAATATATATTCTACATCCACAGAAATCTCTCCCTCAACAATGGGTGTAGAGCAGAAGTTTGACATTCACCCATAGAACTCAATATATTAAAAACAAAATCTGTGTCTGGTCATCTAACAAACATTCTCCAGTAACAGACATATTAGGAACTAATATAAGACCCTACAAAAGTCACCGAAGATCTACAAGGTCAAATCTACTATACCATATCAGGATAAATTTCTATAACTCACATAAGGGGCCTACCTAGAAAAATGACCCAGTATAAATACTGCTGTAATCCCTTGAACATTCATACTCCTATTTGAAAAGCTGAAAAAGTCAAATTACTACAGTACAGTATAGATCCCTATGTACAAACTCCATGTTAACAGAACACATGGCCTCAATCACACACTCAGAACACAGACCCTCACCAAGTACAAAATAAGTGACTAGAACTTAAAGTAAAAATAAAAATATGTAGACAAAAATTTAACTTAATCCCCAAGAAAATAGACTCTGCATGCAGTGCAACATCACATAAATAAGAGATGCAGTTCCCCATAGAGATCACGTAAAGTCCAATCACTAAATTGAAAATAAATTTATTTTTTCTACCTTTGTTGTCTGACCATAAGAACATAAGATCATAAGATATGCCATACTGGGTCAGACCAAGGTCCATCAAGCCAAGTATGCTGTTCCCAACAGTGGCCGATCTAGGTCTTAAGTACCTAGCAGTTTCCCCAAAGGACACAGGTTCCACAATGCTTGTAGTGGATCAAGCAGTGATATCCCGTGTCCCTTTTAATAATGGTTTATGGACCTTTCCTCCAGGAACTTGTCCAAACCTTTTTTAAACCCAGCTACACTAACAGCTTTTACTGCATCCTCCGGTAACAAATTCCAGAGTTTGATTACACGTTGAGTGAAAAAATATTTTCTCTTATTAGTCTTAAATAGTTTACCCTGTAGCTTCATTACATGTCCCCTAGTCTTTCTATATTCTGATGATGTAAACAATTGATCTACGTTTACCCGTTCCACTCCATTCATTCATTTATAGACCTCTATCATATCTCCCCTCAGCCGCCTCTTTTCCAGCCTTGTCCCCTCTTACTGCCCCTTTTACCCCTCTATCATCTAATGGTCCAGCTGACTCACAGGTATTTTGCCACAAATGTACTTGAAAAAGTCTTTATTATGCGTTTTTGCTTGCACGGCCAGTTTCTTCTCAAATTCTCTTTTTGCCTGCCTTATCAATGCCTTGCATTTAATTTGCCAGTGCTTGTGCTGTTTCCCGTTTTTGTCCTTTGGCTCTTTTTTCCATTTCCTGAAAGATGCTTTTTTGGCAACAACAGCCTCTCTGACCTCACCTTTAAACCATGCTGGCAGTTTTTTGGACTTCCTTCCACTTTTCTTAAAGCGTGGAATACAGATGGTCTGGGCTTCCAAGATAGTATTTTAAAACAACACCCAAGCTTGATGTAAGTCTTTAACCTTTGCAACGGCTCCTTTCAGTTTTTTCTTAACTATTTTCCTCATTTTATTATAGTCTCCCTTTTGAAAGTTAAAAGGTAGTACTGTGGATTTCCTTACCATCCCTCCTCCATTAATTAAATCAAACGCGATCATGCTATGATCACTATTACCAAGTGGCCCCAGCACTCTTGTTTCTTGCACCAGATTTCGTGTTCCACTGAGGGGTACGTCCAAAATGACCTCCTCTGGTCGGTTCATGAACCAGCTGCTCTAAGAAGCAGTCATTTATTTCAGTTAGAAACTTTATCTCCCTAGCACCTCCTGCCGTGACACTGACCCAGTCAATACCAGGGTAATTGAAATCACACATTATTATTACTGTTCTGTAACTTTTGTTAGATTCCCTGATTTCTTTGAGCATTTCATCATCCATTTGTTCATTCTGGCCAGGCGGTCGATAGTACAAACCCACTGCCATCACCTTCCCCTTTTTACATGGAATTTCAATCCATAGAGATTCTACAGCAAATTTTGTTTCCTGCAAATCTTGAATCTTTTGTGACTCAATGTCCTCTCTAAAATAGAGCGCAACCCCTCCACCAATTTGATCAGCTCTATCATTACAATATAGTTTGTACCCAAGTATCACAGTGTCCCACTGGTTGTCCTCCTTCCACCGTATCTCTGAGATACCAATCATATCTAACTTCTCATTTAGTGCTATATATTCTAACTCTCCCATCTTATTTTTTGACTTCTAGCATTTGCATACAAGCATTTTAGAGACTGTATTTTATTCATATTAATCTGGTTATTGGTAGGCAGGGATAATTTGGAATCTTTAAGCTCTATCTGCTCTGTACTCAAGGGCATTTGGGCTACCTTTGCCTTTATTGGAACCTCTCTGCTGATGTGCCCTAATTTCATTTTTTTAGTAGTATCCTTCAAGGATACATTGTTCCGAACCATGCGCTCTTGGGTGACTGTTGGCTTTCCCCTATTATCTAGTTTAAAAGCTGCTCTATCTCCTTTTTAAAGATTAATGCCAGCAGCATGGTTCCATCCCGGTTAAGGTGAAGCCCATCCCTTCGGAAGATCCCCTCCTTTCCTCAGAATGTTCCCCAGTTCCTAACAAATCCAAAGCCCTCATCCTTGCACCATTGTCTTATCAATGCATTGAGACTCTGGAGACTCCATTTTATTCTCTGATTATGCTGGTCCTGATCTGAGGCTTCTGCTTTCCTGTCTTCTCTTAGCTCTCTTTCTATGGTCTATAGTCCATCTGCCATTTCTTTTCTCTTCTTTTGTTTTCTTCATTTCCTTCCATCAGCCTATTTCCTCTCCTAGTAATCCTTCCCAGTATCAGCTCCCTTTTCCAGTCCTCCCATCCAAGTACTTTCCCATTTCAACCCCCTTGCATTCCCAGGACTGCCACTGGTATCCATTCCCTTCCAGTCCCCCTCCTTCCCCACTGTCCAGCCCCTTCTAGTCCAAATACCATCCTGGTGCCAGCGCCCCCGCCCTTCCAGCCCCCACCCCCATCCCCATTACCTGGTCACCTACTTCCAATCCCCCTCCAGGCCCATCTCCAGGTGTCAGCTCCCTTCCATCCCTCTCCTCCCTTCTCTAGTGTCATCACCCTTCTAGTCCCCTTCCAGGCTGCACGGTTTCTTCACAGAGATGGGAATGCTCTGCACCGATTTGGCTTTTTATTTAAACTGAATATCGCTAGCACAGCTGCGGTTCTCTAAGAGGCAGGACCCATGGCTGCTATTGAAAGGAGAGAACATAAGAACATAAGATATGCCATACTGGGTCAGACCAAGGTCCATCAAGCCCAGTATTCTGTTTCCAACAGTGGCCAATCTAGGTCATATGTACCTAGCAGTTTCCCCAAGAGACACAAGTTCCACAATGCTTGTACTGGGTCAAGCATTGATATCTTCGGTCACTTCTTAATAATGGTTTATGGACCTTTCCTCCAGGAACTTGTCCAAACCTTTTTTAAACCCAGCTACACTAACAGCCTTTACTACATCCTCCGGTAACAAATTCCAGAGTTTGATTACACGTTGAGTGAAAAAATATTTCCTTTTATTAGTCTTAAATAGTTTACCCTGTAGCTTCATTGCATGTCCCCTAGTCTTTCTACATTCTGATAAGGTAAACAATCGATCTACATTTACCCGTTCCACTCCGTTCATTAATTTATAGACTTCTATCATATCTCTCCTCAGCAGTCTCTTTTCCAGGTTAAAGAGCCCTAACCTTTTTAGCCTTTCTTCATAGGAGTATCCTTCCATCCCCTTTACCATTTTGGTGGCTCTTCTCTGTACCTTTTCTAAAATCGCTATATCCTTTTTAAGATACGGCGACCAGAATTGCACACAATATTCAAGGTGCGGTCTCACCATGGAACGATATAGAGGCATTAGAATATCTTTTGTTTTATTTTCCATTCCTTTTCTTATCATACCTAGCATTCTATTTGCTCTCTTGGCCGCCGCTGCACACTGGGCCGAGGGTTTTAACATGGTATCCACAATGACGCCTAAATATTTTTCCTGGGTGGTGGTTCCTAATGTGGAACCTTGCATCGTGTAACCATAGTTTGGGTTGTTCTTCCCTAGGTGCATAACCTTGCACTTGTCCACATTAAATTTCATCTGCCATTTTGATGCCCAGTCTTCCAATTTATCAAGATCCTCTTGCAATTTTTCACAATCCTCTTGGGTTTTAACAACTTTAAATAGTTTTGTGTCATCTGCAAATTTGATAACCTCACTCGTTATTCCACTTTCCAGGTCATTTATGAATATGTCAAAAAGCAGCGGACCCAGCACAGATCCCTGGGGTACACCACTATTCACCTTTCTCCATTGGGAAAATTGGCCATTTAGCCCTACCCTCTGCTTTCTATCTTTTAACCAGTTCCTGATCCACAATAGTACACTGCCTCCTATCCCATGACTCTTTAGTTTTGCCAAAAGTCTCTCATGAGGGACCTTGTCAAAGGCTTTCTGAAAGTCCAGATACACAATATCAACCGACTCACCTTTGTCCACCTGTTTATTCACTCCTTCAAAAAAACATAACAGATTAGTAAGACAAGATCTTCCTTGTCTAAAGCCATGTTGGCTGTCTCCCATTAGGTTGTGACTATCTACATGCTGAGTAATTTTATTCTTTATGATGGTTTCTACCATTTTTCCCGGTACTGATGTCAGGCTCACCGGTCTGTAGTTTCCCGGATCACCCCTGCAACCTTTTTTAAAAATTGGGGTTACATTGGCGATCCTCCAATCTTCAGGTATTAGAGATGATTTTAATGATAGTTCACAGATTACTGATAGCAGTTCTGCAATCTCATATTTCAGTTCTTTCAACACCCTTGGATGTATACCATCCGGCCCAGGTGATTTGCTACTCTTCAGTTTATCTAATAGTTGTAAGACATCTTCCCGATGTATCGATATTTCCTTCAATTCTTCCGCACCTTTAAATACCACTTCAGTCATGGGTAACATCCCTACATCTTCCTCAGTAAAGACCGAAGCAAAGAATTCATTCAGTCTCTCCGCTATCGCCTTGTCGCCTCTTAGTGCTCCTTTAACCCCTTTATCATCTAATGGACCAACTGACTCTCTCACAGGTTTTTTGCTACGAATGTACTTGAAAAGGTCTTTATTTCATGTTTTTGCTTCCGCAGCAAGCTTCTTCTCAAATTCTCTCTTTGCCTGCCTTATCAATGCCTTGCATTTGACTTGCCAGTGCTTGTGCTGTTTCCAGGTTTCGTCGTTTGGCTCTTTTTTCCATTTCCTGAAAGATGCTTTTTTGGCAACAACAGCCTCTCTGACCTCACCTTTAAACCATGCTGGCAGTTTTTTGGACTTCCTTCCACTTTTCTTAAAGCGTGGAATACAGCTGGTCTGGGCTTCCAAGATAGTATTTTTCAACAACACCCAAGCTTGATGTACGTCTTTAACCTTCGCAACTGCTCCTTTTAGTTTTTTCTTAACTGTTTTCCTCATTTTATCATAGTCTCCCTTTCGAAAGTTAAAAGGTAGTACTGTGGATTTCCTTACTATCCCTCCTCCACTAATTAAATCAAAGGCGATCATGCTATGATCACTATTGCCAAGTGGCCCCAACACCCTTATCTCTTGCACTAGATCTGGTGTTCCACTAAGGACTAGGTCTAATATGGCTTCCCCTCTGGTCGGTTCATGAACCAGCTGCTCCAAGAAGCAGTCATTTATTTCATCTAGGAACTTTATCTCCCTAGCATGTCCTGACGTGACACTGACCCAGTCGATACCGGGGTAATTGAAATCACCCATTATTATTACTGCGCTGTAACTTTTGTTAGCTTCCTTGATTTCTTTGAGCATTTCATCATCCATTTGGTCATTCTGGCCAGGTGTTCGATAGTACACCCCCACTGCCATCGCCTTCCCCCTTTTATATGGAATTTCAATCCATATAGATTCTACAGCAGATTTTGTTTCCTGCTAAACTTTAATCCTTTCTGAGTCAATGCCCTCTCTAACATAGAGCGCAACCCCTCCGCCAATTTGATCAGCTCTATCATTACGATATAGTTTGTACCCAGGTATCACAGTGTCCCACTGGTTGTCCTCCTTCCACCATGTCTCTGATATTCCAATCATATCTAACCTTTCATTTAGTGCTATATATTCTAACTCTCCCATCTTATTCTTTAGACTTCTAGCATTTGCATACAAGCATTTTAGAGAATGTATTTTATTCATGTTAATTTGGCTATTGTTAGACATGGGTAAATTGGGATCTTTAAGCTCTGTCTGCTCCATACTCGAGGGCATTTGGGCTACTTTACTCTTTTGTGGAACCTCTCTGCTTTGGTAGTAGAGGGCGAGTCTGCCGCTGCCAAGAAGCAGAATCAATAGCGGCAGCAACTTGCGCACTTTGGTTTTGTTTTGTTTTGTTTTAACTTTTGAAGGCGGAGTGAGGTGGCTGTTTTGGGGGCATTTTTTGCCATCCTGAAAACTTTTCCACCTATGGCAGCTTCCTCACTTTGCGTCATTATAGAGCCGCCCCTGCTTGTGATAACATAAATAGCCAGAAGTAACATTGTGACCACTGACCAAACATCCAGCCTCCAAGTATCCCTTGGCCTTGCTAGAGGGTAGCCCACCATCACCAGCCTGCTGTGCTATCTTGCCTATATGAGCACCTATGTTTGATCTGGAACTTCTAGATATTACTGTGCTTGCAGCTTGTCAGATATGTTTAAATGCTATTCATGGGGTCCAACAAAGGGCACAACACCACGTGCAAAAGCTGTCCAACAAAGAAACGTGGATAGCAAAGGAGGACGTGTGAAAATCTTTATTGGTCAAATCAGCCAAAGGCCCGACACAGGCCGTGTTTCGGAATTCCCTTCTTCAGGGGCTAAATGGCTAAAGATAAATACACAAATTAAAATAAACAACAAAAATAGTTATTGGTCAGGTATTATTTTTATTTTCATTCTCTCATTTTATTACTCTTTTTAAATATCAATTTACATGGGTTGTCTTCATCTCTCTTTAAATCAGGCCGTTTTCTATTTATAATTTTCGAAATTATTTTTTAAAAACTTTTTATAATTAATTTTTAATATTTTTTATATATATGTATGGATTTCATGATGTTTGTTTTTTCTATTTAAGAGTAATTTATTTATAAGTTTTCAATTTAAATGCTTGTTTTTTGTTATAGCACAATTTTGAAGACACACACTGTTTTAGTCCTTTTTGGTTAATTCATACAGTCTGTTGATTCAGGTATGTGTAATTTATATGTTTTTTAAATACATTATTTTTATGCTATATTATCAAATATTTATTGTTTGTTGAAACATTTATTATCCATCTACATATTTATATTTATACACTCATATATCCTATTTTTTATATATTTATATGTTTTTACTAATTGTACTGTTTAGGTGTCATATTTGTTATAGTACATTTTTGAAGACACACATTGTTTTAGTTCCTTTTGGTTAATTGATATAGTCTGTTGATTCAGGTATGTGTAATTTATATGTTTTTTAGATACAACATTAATTTTTTTATGAAATGTTTATCGTCTGTTGAAACATTTATTATTTATTTATAAATTTATATTTATATATTTTTATTTAATTTAATTGTACTGTTTTTTTTTTTGTGTCGTTCTGCTGTTAGCCGTACTTATTTGTTCCACCATTTATATTTATATTCATATATTTATATTGATACAACCGTTTATTAGAAAAATGGTTTTAATTTGTTATTATTTTTACATTTAAAACTGTTTTAGTATGCATTCATTGATGTCCGTGGTTTTAGCCAGTTTTATTTTATTTCAATGTTTTTAAATAACTATTTTTGTTGTTTATTTTAATTTGTGTATTTGTCTTTAGCCATTTAGCCCCTGAAGAAGGGAATTCCGAAACACGGCCTGTGTCGGGCCTTTGGCTGATTTGACCAATAAAGATTTTCACACGTCCTCCTTTGCTATCCACGTTTCTTTGTTTAAATGCTATTCATGCCATCACAACTTAGAGGACCATTTTTACCACGTTTTTTAAGACTGTAAATGACTTCTTCAGATGCCATCTACAATTTGCAAATATGCTGCTGTTTTTGTTCAAGATTACAGAAAAGCTCACGGAGCTGCAGGAAAGGCGGAAGGGGATCAATGAGAAATGGCAGGACAAGATGGACTGGCTGCAGATTGGTAAGGACACATTATGACCATTAGTACTACTTCTTATTTCTGTAGCACTACTAAAGACACACAATACTGCACACAACAGTTCATTGGAGCTCACCATTACATAGACAACACTCATAAGAAGCTTCAGGAAATATATTTATTACAGTAAACATGGAAGCTATTTTCGAACAGCTCATCTAGGTACAAATTCTACCTGGTACAGACAGAGAGGTATATAGAAGAGACCTTCAGGGACATAGTAGAGAAGCCCCACCGGCAGGTTAGCAGCCTTTCCTTGCCATGGAGGGGAGAGGTCACGTAAAATGAGACGATCACTTTAGTGTGGCAGTATGTGATCCTGGAGCTAAGAGGTATCTTATTCACGTTCAGGTTTAACCAGTTATCTTCATTTGCAAGTTATTAGGCCTTAGGAATCAATCAAGTCCTTGCATTAACAACAAAGCTCCTTGAGTTTATTAGATATATTTCTATTGGTTCAAGTATTCCTATACCCTTAGCAACTTTAAATAACTGAACTGAACTGGTCTTTTTCTGCTGTCATATTTCTCTGTTTCTCTATTATTAAAGAGGATCAGGGAAATCCTTTGTTTACTCCGGGATAAGCAATGTAGAATCTGTGTACCTTTTTGGGAACCTATCCTGGATTGCCCACTGTTGGAAAGAAAATACTGGACTTGATGGACCTTGGTCTGATCCAGTATGGCATATCTTATGGTCTTATGAGTATCAAATCATCCAGACGGTATGATATACAACCCAGGATCCTGAAAGAACTCAAAAGTGAAATTGCAGATCTACTATTAGTAATCTGTAAACTATCATTAAAATCATCCATAGTACTTGTGGAGAATGGTCTATGTAATACCAACTTTAAAAAGGGTTCCAGTGATGATCTGGGACACTACAGACTGGTAAGCCTGACATCAGTAACAGACAAAATGTAAAACCATTTTAAAGAACAAAAATAGAGATCATGTGATGCAGTGAGTGGGGCAGCTGCTTTTCTGCCTAGCTCCAGGGGCTCCCACCCAATTTAATTAATAATTAAGCTCAAACCCACTGGTAATGCTTGTCACTTGGAACCGGGATTAGTCAGAGCGCTCCTCTCGCCGCCGAAGGGGCACTGGAGTGAGGGGTACTATATGGCAGCTAAGGTAAAGAGGAAAGAGAGGAGTCGGGAGGACAAAATGGCATCTAAACCTTCGTCCAGCCTGCGTCCAGAGCAAGTCTTGGATATGGTGGAGGAGATCACTAATACTTTAGTGGTGGCATTGGAGAGTCGGTTCCAAGGGCTCTCGGAGCAGCTGACAAAGGTGGGCCAAGCCATTAGTGAATACAGAGCAAGGATGGATCAAGCGGAACAGAGAATTTCCAACGCGGAAGATGTGAAAAATGAGCAGGCCCAGAAAATACAACGGCTCAAGGAGATGCTCAGAAAGCAAGAAGACAAGCTGGATGATTTAGAAAACCGCGGCCACCGCAAAAGTCTATGGTTTGTGGGCATCCCTGAAGCAATTGTGGATGGGGAGCTAAGAGGATATTTGGGAACCTGGCTTGCCATAAACTATACCCTAGACCAGCGATGGCGAACCTATGGCACGCGTGCCAGCTGTGGCACGCGAAGGCCTTGCAGCTGGCACGCGGGAAGGTCCGCAAAAAAGAAAAAGCTGGCTCTGACTGCTGCCGCGGACGCGGCAAGGGCAGAATGCAGTGTCCCGCGGGGCCCGCTAAGCCCCTCTGCAAGGGCTTTCAGATTCGCGAGGGAGAGCGTCTCCCTCGCGTCTCTGTTAAGCCCGCAGGGGCTAATGGGAAATTTCCCATCAGCCCCTTTAGACGCGAGGGACTGATGGGAAATTTCCCATTAGCCCCTGCGGGCTTAACAGAGACGCGAGGGAGACGCTCTCCCTCGCGAATATGAAAGCCCTTGCAGAGGGGCTTAGCGGGCGGAGGGGGCCCCGCCGGACATTGCATTCTGCCGCGGCAGCGGCAGCAGCCAGAGCCAGCTTTTTTTTTTTTAAATTTGCCGGGGGGGGGGGGGTTAGGGCTTCAAATGGGGGGGGGGGGGGGGTTGGACTGGTAATGGGGGATGGGGGGGTTTGGACTGCGAATGGGCTGGGGGGGGGTTAGGACTGCTAATGGGCTAGGAGGGGGGGGGTTAGGACTGCTAATGTGCTGTGGTGGGTTAGGACTGATAATGTGCTGGCGGGCGGGGGGGGGGGGAGGACTTCTAATGGGCTGTGGGCTGATGGGGGCTGTCTGGAAATGGGGTGATGGGGGGTTAGGACTGGTAATGGGCTATGGGGGGGTTAAGGAATGCTAAGGGCATATGGGGGGGTTAGGACTGCTAAAGGGCTAGGGGGGGGTTAGGACTGCTAATGGGCTATGGGGGGGTTAGGACTGCTAATGGGCGAGGGGGGGTTAGGACTGGTAATGGGCTGTGGGCTGATGGGGGCTGTCTGGAAATGGGGTGATGAGGGGTTAGGACTGGTAATGGGCTATGGGGGGGTTAGGACTGGTAATGGGCTATGGGGGGTTAGGACTGGTAATGGGCTTTGGGCTGATGGGGGCTGTCTGGAAATGGGGTGATGGGGGTTAGGACTGGTAATGGGTTATAGGGGGGGCTTAAACTGAAAATGGGGTGATGGGGGTTTAGGACTGGAAGTGGGTTGATGGGGGGGCTAGGACTGGTATTGGGTTTGGGGGTTGCTAGGACTGGAAATGGGCTGATGGGGGGCTAGGACTGGAAATGGGCTGATGCAGGGACTAGAAGGGAATGGATGCTGGGTGAGGCTGGAACTAGAAGGGAGCTGATGTTGGGGGAGGATTAGAATGGGATGGGGCTGGGAGAGTAAAATGGAGAGGGGAAAAATATTTTGTGTGGGAGGGATAAAAAATCTACAATTGGCCGGGTATTGGGAGAGTAAGTGGGGATTGAGGATGGAGGGGTAAAATTTGAGTGGATGAAATAGGAATGAGGAAAGAGCAAAAGGAGAAAGATTAGTATGTTAAAGCGGATGTAGAGAGAGAGAATGGAAAAAAAACTAGAAGAGAGAAGAAAGGACAAATGGACAGCAGATGATGGAGAGTTAGCAGAAAACATGAAGAAACCAGAAGAAAGTGGCTGGAGCAATTGCAACTGTGTAACTGAGCTGAGGTATTCTGTTTATGTAATTCCTTTTTGACATTGCCACTTGTTCTCTTTCCCCAGTAGGTCATGTATTGTTATTCTCTGAAATGTATTGGTTTAATATTTGCAGTGTTGCCTTTTGATAGGTATGGTATGGTGCTTTGTGAGTCCTGGTAGTGCTGTTAGGATACGGCGGGTTTGCTATTGGTTCTAAATGGGCAGTGTTTGTAGTAGTTCCTAATGTGCCTGGCGGTTGGCACTGGATTATAGTAATGTAGAAATCTTTTAGTCTGTCTTTATCCATACACTCATTAAGAGACATGTTTACTAAAAGTTAGTGTATGTTAGCATTATGCAAATATTTATGCAAATTGACGTGCTGGCACTTTGAGGAAATTCTTTGGTTTTGTGCGGCAGTTTGGGCACTCGGGCTCAAAAAGGTTAGCCATCACTGCCCTAGACACTTCCTTAGGGTCGGTAAAAATTGAAAGAGCACACCGACTTGGGGCGCGAAGGGGGGCTGGAGACAGGCCCCATGTGGTGATCGCATGATTTCTCAGTTATGCCCAAATGGAGGATGTTATACAAGCGTTGAGAAAGCAAAGGACACAAAAACAGGGTGATACAAAGGTTTTGATTTTTCAGGATTACTCCCCAGCGATGGTAGGAAACGGAGGGAATTTGCTACGGTGTGTGGCGCTCTGGCAAAGAGGGGAGTGTGATTTGCTTTGCTCTACCCAGCACAACTGTGAGTGGAGCATCAGAACCGGCAGCGGCTTTTTGAGACACCAACAGAGCCCCAAAATTTCGTGACCGAGCTGGTGCAGGGCCAGGGGGGAGACTCATCAGCGGAGCATCGGGAGTCCAGTGTTGGACGCTGACCTATATGCCCCATCTCGGTAACACTTCATAGGGGCTTAGGCCTAACTTCCCCTGAAGGACGATGATGAGCAAGGAGCAATGGAGGAGGAAATTGTCCACACTGTCATTTTGAACTGGGGTGGATGGGTGAGGAGGGAGGGTGGGAGCTGTGTATGTTTTGGAGACTCAGGAAGGGCTGGACTCCTGTGTGCTCAGCCCTTCTGATACTTATGTTTATTTGTAAGGGGAATTAAGAACTGCCTGTTTGTATTTTGGTAACCAGGCATGCAAACGGGAAGTGGTGGGTTATGTGGTTATGTGGGAGGCATGATGTTGCTCATGTGGGTGAACTCTGTTTGGCTCCTGACTTGCTCGTTGGCGGAGGGCATGGGGAGGCATGCTCTTTGCAGCGGGAGCTATTGTCTCTTCATCTGAGTGGTGTGAGCATGGGGAGAACCTCTTGTGCACCATGCTTCTCTGGGCCCTCTCCCAATGCGGCTCATGTTTGTGTGGTGGGAGGAAAGGGGGGGATGAAGGGGAGGATGGTACGGGAGAAAGACTGATAGAATTCTGCAAGACCAATGATCTATTCATCTCAAACACCTTCTTCCAGCAGCACAAGCAGCGACTGTACAAATGGACTTCACCCAATGGATTGTATAAAAATCAAATTGACTACATCTGTGGAAGTCAACGATGGAAAAGCTCTGTAACATCAACAAAGACAAAACCTGGAGCTGACTGTGGTACAGATCATCAACTACTAGTATGCAAACTCAAGCTAAAGATGAAAAAGAGCAAACCACTCATGAATGCAGCAAAATATGACCTTGAGAATATACCACTGGAATTTAAAGACTGCCTGCAAAATCGATTTGCTGCTTTAGATACAAATGACAGAGCTCCTGAAGAGTTATGGAATGACATCAAGAAGGTTGTGTTGGAAGAAAGCGAGAAGTCTCTACAAAAGGTGAAAAAGCAAAAACGGCCAAAATGGATGACGGAAGAAACTCTGAAAATTGCCCAGAAACGCAGAGAAGCTAAAGCCAGAGGAGAAAGAAAGACAACTGCAGAACTCAACAGAGATTTCCAATGTGCAGCGAGACAGGACAAGGAAAAGTACTACAATGACACTTGCAAGGAAATAGAAGCAGAAACTACTAGAGGAAGAACAAGTTCGGCTTTCCTAAAGCTACGAGAGTTAAAGAAAAAGTTCCAGCCTCGAATTGGAATGTTACAAGATGCTCAAGGTTCTATGTTGAATGATGCTGAGAAGATCAAGAAAAGGTGGAAGGAATATACAGAGTTTTTATATGATAAAGATCAAGTGGACCAACAGCCGTTTCAACCTGTACCTTATGATCGGGAACCATTGGTGATGAAAGAAGAAGTTGAAGCAGCATTGAAAGCCTTATCAAAGAACAAAGCACCAGGCATTGATAGCATTCCCATAGAAGTATTGCAGCAATCTGATGCAGCTGTTACCAAACTTACAAGGCTCTGCCAAGAAATATGGAAGACAACATCATGGCCAACTGACTGGAAAAGATCTGTGTTTATACCAATACTAAAGAAAGGTGATCCAACTGACTGTGGAAATTATCGCACAATAGCTCTGATCCCACATGACAGCAAGATTCTACTGAAGATTATTCAAAAGAGACTACAACCATACCTGGAACAAGAACTACCTGAAGTGCAAGCAGGGTTCAGGAAAGGGCGAGGAACGAGAGACATCATTGCGGATGTGAGATGGATCCTTGAAAAGACTAAAGAATACCAAAAGGATATCTATTTGTGCTTTATCGACTATAGCAAGGCTTTTGACTGTGTAAACGATGAGAAACTCTGGGCTACATTAAGAAGCATGGGTATACCAGAACACCTGATCGTTCTCTTGCGCAATCTGTACATTGATCAAGAAGAACAGTTCGAACGGAACAAGGAGAAACAGAATGGTTTAAAATAAGGAAAGATGTAAGACAAGGCTGCATACTTTCCCCCTACCTGTTTAATTTATATGCAGAACAAATCATCAGAGAAGCAGGATTGTATGAAGACAACAGAGGTGTGAAGATTGGTGGAAGACTCATCAACAACCTTCGCTATGCTGATGATACTACATTACTGGCTGAAAGTGAAGATGATCTGAAACATTTGCTTCTCACAATCAAAGAACATAGTCTCAAAATGGGCCTGCACCTTAATGTAAAGAAGACAAAGATCATGACAACTGGCATAATCAACAGGTTCATCGTTGAAGGAGAAGAAATTGAAATTGTGAACAACTTTAACCTACTTGGATCAACTATCAATAAAAAAGCAACAAGCCATCAAGAAATCAGATGACGCATTGCTCTTGGCAGAATGTCTATGAAAGACCTAGATAAGATTCTCAAGAGCAGAGATGTCTCTCTCCATACAAAGATTCGACTTGTTCAGGCCATGGTATTTTCAATAACATCATATGGATCTGAAAGCTGGACAGTGAAAAAGACAGACAGGAAGAAAATTGATGCCTTTGAATTATGGTGCTGGCGGCGAATACTGTGTATACCATGGACTGCCCGAAGAACAAACCAGTCGGTACTAGAGGAGATCAAACCTAAGCTTTCTTTAGAAGCTCAGATGACAAGACTTCGACTTTCATACTTTGGACACATCATGCGAAGAGAGAGATCATTAGAGAAAGACATCATGCTTGGCAAGATAGAAGGTCAACGCAAAAGAGGAAGGCCAGCAATGAGATGGATTGATACAATAGCAGCAGCTACGGGTACCAGTCTGCCAACACTGAGCCGCCTGACTGAAGACCGAACACAATTTAGGATAGCTATCCAGAGGGTCGCCATGAGTCGACTCCGACTCGACGGCACTTAACAACAACAACAACAGGATAATATGAGAAGGGGATGGAGAGAGGGTTAGAGGCGGGGGAAGAGGTAGTAGGGAGGCCTGGATATGGGGTTGTTAAAGGAACACGAATGGTGCTTAGGGAAGGGTTATAGCAGGGGGGTAATTTGTAGGGATGGAACACAGTCACAGGAGTGGACTGGATGTGCTGAGATGAGGGGGGAGGGTTGGGAATTGGGCACTTGGTAGAGAAGATAAGGGTAGATTTGGATTAGTGAAGGGGAAGGCCTATGGTGGGGAGAAGCTAGTGGGGAGAAAGATGAGGAATCTTGCTTATGGGTGGGAGCCCTATGCATCAGAGTGATCACCTAGAGAACTCCACTATGGAGAGCTATCGAAGAAATAGTGGGAGAGTAATAGGGGTTAGGGGGTGGAGGGGGGTCTGGGACTTTATTTTGATCTCGGGGAGGGAATTGTCAAGGGTAGTGGTTTGGATCTGCTTGGGTGCTCTGGGGTTGCAGTTGGGAGAATAAAGAGGGATGTCTGGGCACGAGTAGTGGGGAATTTATAGTAAAGTGGAGGACAGGGGAGGAGTGGCGTGGGGGAAGGGGCGGGCCCTAGGCTGGGGGGATCATCCCCATTGCAGAGTGGTAAGGCTAGCGCAGGGATCATCATAGTCAGAAGTTACATGGATGGACAATGAATTTCGTCTGGTATCGTGGAATATATGTGCCCTCAAGAATCCTATTAAAAGACACAAGGTACTGCGGGTTCTGCATGATAAGCATGCTAATTTTTCTTTCTTGCAGGAGACTCACCAGACAGCGGCCGACCATGATAAACTTAAAAGATGGTGGGTGGGTAGAGTTTTCGGAGCATCATCAGCGGGGAAGAAAGCAGGTGTAGCGATTTTAATAAGTAAACATATAGACTTGGAGGTAGAGCAGATTATAATTGCTGACCCCGGGGGCCGATATATAAACATAGTGGGAAAGATAAAGGGACGTAGTCTGGGCCTGATTAACATATACGCACCCAATGTATATGATTCTGTATTTTTTACTAGATTAGGTAAGTGTCTGAGTAAACTCAGCTCAATCCCGTTTATCATTGGAGGTGATTCCAACTGTATTATGGAGGAGTCTATGGACAAATCGGGTGCCAGAATGAGGACAAGTGATCGTAGAGCACAATAGGTTAGGGGTATCTGTGAAGGACATGACCTGGTGGATTACTGGAGGGTGTTACATCCACTGGACAAGGATTACACACATGTATCTAGGGCCCGCAATACAGGTTCATGGATAGATTATTTTTTGGGGGCAAAGATGCTTTTTGATCGGGTGACTAAGGCTGAGATTGGCCCCGTGACTGTGTCAGATCATGCCTGTATATGGATAGATCTGAAGTGGGGACCAAATTTATCAGGGGGTCTCTCGGGAATACTTCTGATGACCACTTTAAGTCCTTTTTGCACACTCGTTGGGAGGAATATGTGTAGAACAATGGGATTCATAGGAATGACCCAACCTTATTCTGGGAAGCCGCCAAAGCAGTAATGCATGGACAGATTATTGAGTATATGGCTACGAAGCGTAAGGCACAAAGTAAACGGCTACTCCTACTTGAGAAAGAACTGTGCAGGGCCCGGCAGAATCTGTTGAGACGACCTTCTCCGGGGGGGGAGGGTTGCCCTGCATCGTCTTCAGAGGGAAGTTAATGCTCTCATACACCAGAGAACAACCCAATCAATGTTACACTATCAATACAAATTGTATAAATATGGGAGCAAAACTGGGAAGCTTCTTTCGGGGTTAATTAGGGCAAATAGAGGTCAGACGCATGTGGGGGCATTACATGATGCAAAGGGCCAAATGCAGACTACGCAGGCTCAGACTGAGGGAATTTTTCAGGAATATTATAAGACTCTGTACACGGCAGCATCAGTCAATATTGAGAAGGCTGCAGAGTTTTTGAACAGCATTCGGTTGCCATGTTTATCTGTAGAACAGCGGGAAGTGTTGAATGCCCCATTTGCTAAATCAGAGGTCTTGGCAGTTATTAAAGCATTACATAATTGTAGAGCCCCAGGACCTGACGGTTATAGGGGAGAGTTTTATAAATTGATGAACTCTCAGATAGTGGGCACTCTCTCAGCGTATTACACTGACCTGGTGAACCAGCAGGCATTCCCATATGAAGCAAATCGTGCAATACTCACAGTGCTCCCCAAACCCGGCCGGGATCCTCTGTCGCTGGGCTCCTACAGGCCAATTTCTTTACTTAATGTGGACATTAAAATTGTCGCAAAAGTTATGGCAGAGCGGCTGGCAACATTTTATTTATTTATTTGTTTATTTATTTAGACAGATTTGCATATCACCTTATCCTTCAATCAAAGTGGTCACATCACATTTGGAGGGTTACATTTAACATGAGGGTAATTAACAACATTGTACAATGAACTTGTGTGTCTAGTTGGGATGAGTGGGTGTCCAGTTGGCGGAGGTGTCTAGTTGGCAGAGGTGGTTGTATTATTGTTCGGTTGGGGACTGTTGTCTGTATGCTCATATGTTTCTATAAAGAGCATGGTTTTAAGGGCTTTGTGGAAGTCTGTGATGTCATTTAATGCCCTCAGGCTCGTTGGGAGGGAGTTCCATAGTGTGGATGCCAGTAGTGATGGAGCTCTTTTTGAAGTTATTTGTTTAGTCTTGTGATATCCTGCAGGTGTGCCGATCATGTTGTCATTATTGGCCCTTCTTGGTCTATTGCTGATATCCCTTGTTATGATGTCTTGGAGTACGTCTGCTGAAAGATTGTGAATGATTTTAAAGATGATCATGATTGTTTTAAATTTTGCTCTTGCCACCACTGGGAGCCAGTGCAGTTGTTATAAGACAGGGGTGATGTGCTCAGCTCTTGGAGTGTCTGTCATGATGCGTGCTGTAGTGTTTTGTACCATCTGGAGTGGGTGTAAGGTCTGTTGAGGGAGGCCTTGATATAGTGAGTTTCCGTAATCAAGCAGAGGTGTGATGAGTGCTTGGCACACTGTGCGGAAGTGGTCCTGGCGGAGTATTGGCTTGATCTTTCTGATGGTTCTCAAGCGTTGATAGGCTTTGTTTGCGGTTTTGGTGATGTGGGATTTCAGGTTCAGAGCTCTGTCCAATGTGATGCCCAGGTACTTAACTTCATCTTTGACTATTATAAGTTTGTCTAGGATGCTGATAGTTTGTGGTGGAATGAAGGTGGGGTTCCTGGTGACGAACATTGCCTCAGTTTTATCGTAGTTGACCGTTAGGTTGTTGGCTATGAGCCAGGCATTCATGTCTTCAAGGTTATTGTTGTGGTGTTTAGTGCTAGTAGGTTGATTGAAGCATACACCATGATGTCGTCAGCATAGATGTGGTAGTGGAGTTTGTGGCGTTTAATGATGTTGCATATGGGTTAGATGTAAATATTAAAGAGCATTGATGATAGGGCTGATCCTTGTGGTATTCCTTGCATGACGGGGAACTGCAGTGACTTCTTTTGGGCGCATTTGACTTGTTGCATTCGATCTTCCAAGTAAGAAGTAAACCACTTCAGAGTATTCTTGTATAAACCTATCTGCTGCAGGCGTTGCAGTAATTTGGCATGGGATACAATGTCGAAGGCTGCCGAAATGTCCATGAATACTAGTAGGAATCCGTTCTTTATGTTATCCATGCCTCTTAGGAGATTGTCAAAGAAGGAGGTGAGTAGTGTTTCCACACCGTGTTGTGGTTTAAAGCCATGCTGATGGATGTCCAGTGGGGCATTCATGTCAATATGGTCCTGAAGTTGTCTTTGCACTGTCTTTTCAACGATTTTCGCAAGGAATGGCAGGCTGGAGATGGGATGGTATGATTTTGGTTCAGAGGGCTAAGTTTGTTACTTTTAAGTATCGATCATATCATGGTGTGCTTTAGGGGTTGCAGCATGTATCCCTGTTGGAGTGAATCTTTGACGATTTTTTGAATGTGATGAGAGAGCTGGCTTTTTGTGGCTTTGAGCCATGCCACTGGGCATGGGTCTGACGGTGAGGTTGTTTTGTTGAGTCCAGTTATTGTGTCCTCTACTTCCTGCTTTGATGTTATGCTGAATTCCTCCCATGTTTGATGCTGCTCTTTTATCTTATGGTCATCTGTTTGTGGTGTGATGGAGCATGTCTGGATGGTGTTTTTTGACTTCATGTAGTCTGCAAATTCCTGTGGGTTAAGATGGTGGGTACATTATTGCATGGTGTCCTTAGTGAGCTCTTGTACAATGCTAAAGTGCTGATCTTGGGAAGTGGCGGTATATAAAAGACTTACAAATAAATAAATAAATAAATAAAGAGTTCTCTTGGTCTGTTAGCAGATTTCATGATTAGGTTGGTATGGTGTTGCTGTCTACGCTCATTTATTAGATTGTTATATTCTAGTTGCTTGGCTCTGTATTGGGTTAGGGAGTTATGTGACTTGTTCCTTCTCCATTTTCTTTCCAGTCTTCTGAGAGTGCACTTTGCATCTCTGATATCATTTGAGTACCATGGGGCGTTGGATCACTTGCGTGCGTGTGGTGCGTGTGGTTCTGTGCTCGTAGGTGCTGATGCTGCGTTAGATATTATGGAGTTCCATTTTTCTATATTCAGGTCAAGGGTGTCATATTCCTGTTGTAGTTGAGGAATGATTTCGTTTATGAGTCTTTGTTGAAAGCTCTAAATCTTCTAGCTGTTCTCTCATCTCCTATGCATTGGGTGGGGTTAATCAGGGGCAAGGTGAATTCAATCACATGGTGGTCTGACCAAGGGACCGGCATGATTGTTGGTATTGTGGTCTTGTCCTGTTACACCATTTGCATTGGCATAAAGACCATATCCGGAGTTGTACCATTCTGGTGCGTTGGAGCAGTGATTGTCTGGCAATAGTTTAGTGACTCCATGGCTTTTAAGAATGTTGTGGCTTCTCTGGTGGGTGCGGAGGTTAGGTTGTAGTCTCCTAGTGCAATGAGGGGTTTGTGTTTTCTGCTGTGTGCAAATATTGTTTCAAGTACTGTGGAGAGATGTTCAGTTGTGGCTCCAGGTGGCCTGTATGTGAGGGAGATGCTTAGGTACTTGTTAGCTATAGTGAGTGTGTTGGATTCGATCGTATTAGTGGTAGCGATTGTCTTAAATCTGTATTCCTTTCTGGTAAGTATTAGCACACCTCCTCCTCTCTTTTGTGCTCTGATGCAATTAAATGCTGTGTAACCTATTGGTGTTACTTGATTTAATATGACCTGGTCTGAGTCATCTAGCCAGGTCTCGGTGATGCATATTATATCCAGCTTTTTGTCGAGGATGAGGTTGAGGATAGTATTTGGTTTGTTCGTGATTGATCTGGTGTTTAGTAAAACACACCTAATGTTGGTTGTTATGATTGGGTTGGTGTGTACATTATTTGTGTGATGAGTGGGCGTATTACATGTGGCATTGTATGGTTTGTGTACTGCCTGTTTAGGATGCTGGTGTTCTTTGCCACAATTAACACATGAGGACCAGATGGGCTTTGTGAGGGGTCGCCATGTGGTTAATAATGTTCGTAAGATTGTTTCCTTTTTATACATGGCGGCCTCAGCTGAAGTGCTTGCGCTTTTGATTAGTTTTGATGCGGAAAAAGCTTTTGACCTTGTAGATTGGCAATATATGTATCAGGTGCTGGGAGCCATGGGCATGGGGGGGGGGGGGGTTGATGCGATAAAGTTATTATATGTGGACCTTGGAGGACAGGTTTTGGTAAATGGTTCCCTCTCGGAGGATTTCCCAATCCACCGCGGGACTAGAAAGGGTTACCCCCTTTCTCCACGTCTCTTTGTTTTAACTCTGGAGCCCTTACTGGAAGAATACGTACACATCTGAGTTTGGTGGGGGCACGCATAGGAAGAGAGGAGTTTCGCATTTCCGCATTTGCGGATGACATTCTGGTGTATGTGGGGGTCCCTCACAATACATTGCCTGTGCTGTTAAACGTTTTTGAGGATTTTGGTAAATTTTCAGGTTTGAAACTTAATTTAGATAAGTCAGAGGCCCTGGCTCTGCACCAGTCAGTACGCACGTGTTGGAACAGTGCTTTCCCACTGAAATGGGCGGATACAGAATTTAAATACCTTGGTATAAGGCTGCCGGTGGAAACGGGTAGATTGCATGAGCTTAACATCGGCATGTTGCTCACACAGACTAAGACTCGTTTGAGAGGTTGGAGGGACCTAAAATGTTGTTGGGAGGGCGTATAGCCCTATATAAGATGGTTATATTTCCAAAGTGGTTATATGTGCTGCAGGTCCTGCCCATATTGATGACCAGAGTGGAGCTTTCCATGTTGGAGAAAGGTCTCAATCTTTTTTTTTGGAAAGGGAGCAAACCTCGGATTAGCCTTAGGTGTCTTCAGCGACCTTGGAAGAGGGAGGTATGGGAGTTCCCGATGTGCGGAGATATAATATAGCATGCTTACTCAGGAATCTGCGGGATTGGCTGGGTACAATGGACGAATGTACGCCCCTAACACATGAAAGGAGGTAGCACGTCCATTGGCACTGCGATATGTGCTACATGCAAAGGCCCCTGTGCTTCCACGTATAATTTGTGGACACCCAGTGTTCAAAGTGTGAGACAGATGTGGCGGATAGTATGTAATAAATCTATGGGTCACACCACTTCTACTGCTGTATGGCAACGGGGCTTTCCTTCCTGGTTTGCAGGGGGGGGGGGGTCCAGAAATGGGAAATCAAGGGCATAGTAGCTATTGAGCAAGTAATAGATGAGTCAGGAAAGCCCTTGCCTTTTAATGAACTGCGGATAAGGTACGGCCTTGGAAGCACCGATAGCTTTCCATACATGCAAATGTGTAGCTACTTACGCAGTTTGGGGGACAGGGATCTGCAAGATGGTATATGTACTCGATTAGAAGAACTACTGTACTCGAGTATGGAATCTCAGGCATGAATAGCTACATTACAGTAGGAGTATCTAAATTTAGAGGGGGAACCACAAGAACAAAGGTTGGCCGCTGCTTGGTCTAAAGATCTAGAAGTGGAAATATCGGGAGCAGACATGATTGGGCTATTACTAGTTCAGACTTACGGGAAATGCAATATCGTATACTGTGAAGGAGCCACTTTGCCCCATGTAGAGCTTTCCGGGCAGGGTGCAGTGCAACGGCGAGCTGCCCGAGGTGTGGGATTGCAAGGGCCAATTTGGGGCATATGTGGTGGACCTGTCCGGTGGTGGTGAGGTTTTGGGGGGCTCTCCAGAGACACCTAGTTTTATTCCTGGGATTGGATATAGGGCGAGATACCAAGGTTTTTATATTGAGTTTGTTGTTATATGTACAGGGGCTTAAGAGCCCCCAGCGGAATTGGCTGGGCCATATTTTGCTGGTTGCACGCCGAATTCTGCTGCGTAATTGGTTGCTTCTGAGGGGTCCCACACTGTGTCAATGGAAAAAAGAGGTTTATCTGCTACCTATTATTGAACAGGTGGGGGCACGTGTTAGTGAGAAATGTAAAGAAAACGTTTTGTTGGAATGGGGACCGTATTTACAAACATTGACCCCAAGAAACCGGAGTCAAATTCTCAATGTCCTTCACTGATGGCTTATGGGACAGTAGGTGGTGCTGTTATAATGCAGACCACAGAACTTCAAGAGTAGCCATAAGAGTCTTGGGGGAGGGGGAGGGGGAGTAGGGAGTTTATTTGGGGAGGGTGGGAAGGGAAGGAGGGGCAGAGGTAATACTGCATTCTGTGGCTATAGGAAGAGTCCCGGATATATCATGCACTAATATACTCCAGTGCAATGGTACTGGAATTTAGAAGACTAATTCGTAGAGTAATAAGCCCCGAAAGAGGGATATAGGACTCTGTAAGTGTCAGGGGATTTGTAGAGGCCTCGTGCTAAATAGTATGGTGATAAGGGTTTCATATGACTGGGATAATGGCATGCCACAGCCTAAATACGTTGTGAAGGTGTTGGGATATGTTGTTTTTGGGGATGGAGGGAATGGGAAGTGGGGGGGGAGGGGGGATAAAACAAAAAAATTATGAGATAAGAGGAAGTTGTGAACTTGGATGGGAATTTTTCACTATATGGTTTGGTTACCTGATTTATCAAAGTCTAAGAAGTATGTTTCATTTTTTGTAATTTAAACTGGGGGATATTATAATTGGTATAAAGTTTTGTATTTGTTACTGTCTCAATAAAAACATTTAAACTAAAGATCAAAAGTATTGAACCTATAGATAGTCAAAGCTTAATGAGACAAAGCCAACATGGAGTTAGCCAAGGAAAGTCTTGCCTCATTATATTTTTTTGAAGGTCTGAATGAACAGGTAGAAAAAGGTGAGCCAGCTGATACAGTGTATCTGGATTTTAAGAAAGTGTTTGACAAGATTGCTCATGAGAGACTCATGAAAAAACTGAAAAGCATCAAGACAGGACGGAATGTTCTCTTGTGGACTTGGAACTGGTTAAAAGATAGAAAACAGAAAATAGGGCTAAATAGGCAATAGGAAGGTGAATAGTGGAATACCCCAGGGATCTGTGCTGGGCTCACTGCTTAACTAACATAATCATAAATGACCTGGAAATGGGTACAACAAATGAGGTGATCAAATTTGCAGATGGCATAAAGTTGTTAAAACACAAGAGGATTGTGAAAAATTGCAAGAAAACATTGAGAAATTGAGAGACAGGGGCATCCAAATGACAGAGGAAATCTAATGTGGAGAAGTGCAACGTTATGCACTTAGGGAAGAACAAGGTTTCACATTATGAATCACCACCCAGGAAAAGGATTTGGACGTCATTGTGAATAATATGTTGAAACCTTTGCCCAATCTGCAGCAGTAGCCAAGAAAGCAAATAGAATGCTAAGAATTATAAGGAAAGAAATGGAGAATAAAACCAAGAATATTATAATGCCTCTATATTGCTTCATGGTGCAACCACACCGCAAATACTATGTACAATTCTGGTCGCCATATCTAAAAAAAGATATAGCGGAGTTAAAAAAGATACAGAGAACAACGATCAAAATAATAAAGGGGATGGAAGGATTAACAGGAAGAAAGGCTTAGAAAATTAGAGTTCGTCAGCTTGGAAAAGAGACGGCTAAGGGGAGATATGATAAAGATCTATAAAATAATGAGTGGAATGGAACTGGTTAATGTAAAGAGGCTATGTACTCCATGAAGTAGAAAGACTAGTGGACAAAGTTACAATATAGCACATGTAAGACTAATCTGAGAAAATATTTTTTCACTCAACGTGTAATTAAACTCTAGAATTCATTACTAGAAGATGTAGTTAAAGCTGTTAGTGTAGCTGGGTTTAAATGAGATTAGGACAAGTTCCCGGAGCAAAGGTCCATAAGCCATTATTAAAGTGGACTGGGGAAATCCACTCCTTCCTCCTGGAATAATCAGCATGGAATCTGTCTACCTTTTGGGAACCTGACAGCTACTTGTGACCTGGATTTGTCACTTTTGGAAACAGGATACTGGGCTTGATGGATCTTTGGTCTGACCAAGTATGGCATATCTTATTTTCTTATGCCTTACCACATGAAGCGGGGTGAAAGTCTGACTGTTTTAAGGCTTTGAGTGTGTTTTTAGCTCACTTCCATAGGTATCTGACCTGGTACTAGTATAAAGCCCGAGCTAGTACCTATGGTTTCCCTGGAATAATTATCAGAGCTGAGCTTGTATTTTGATGATGCTCCTGGTGGCTTCTCACCATCCCACCACAGCGGAAGGTCTAGGAAGGAGCTTGATTCAGGCAAAAGACATGAAATCGGCCCATCACAAACATGACAAAGCATCAGAGGTTGGACACAAAATGGCAGAGGCACCAGCATCCTCCACTTGGCGGTGCAGACGGCTCTCATGGAGGACGTGACTGTGGTGGTCATTGGAGCACTGTTGTGGAAATTTGACAGTCTGCGGGGACAGCTGGAGACCCTAAATAAGACTCTTGAGGCCTATGGCAGCCGCATGCAGGAGGCTGAACACTGGCTGGAAGAGGCGGAGGGTGAGCTGCATGCCACAGAAGAGGTGATACAACAACTGAAAGAGACAGTGGCAAAACAATGGGACAAGATCGATGACCTCGAGAATCGAGGCCGCCAAAAAAATTTGAGGATCACAGGAATCCAAGAAACTGTCAAGAACATTGAACTGTGGGATATTTAGAAACATTGCTGCCCTCCTCTCTGAATCTCGGTGCTGATTACGGGCCTCTTATTTTGGAGCAGGTGCACAGACTGGGCCTGGCTTGCTCTGAGACACACGTCCCAGACTTGTTCTCACTTGCTTTCTAAACTATTGGCAGAAGGACATAGTATTAAGGGCAATGCGAGCTCATGGCCCTATTCAGTGTGATGGGGCCCGAATCAACATGTTCCAGAACTATTCGGCCCAGCTAAGCCTGGGGAGATGGGCCTACGCCGGAATATGGAGACCAATGTGAGGTTTACGGTACAGTACCCTGCAAGACTCAGGATTATATACAATTGCTCCAACAAGGTATTTAAAACCCAGAACTAGCAGAGCATATATCCAAACTATCCTGCCCTCGCGAGCCCAGTAGACTGTGGTGGGAACTATGGGAATGGAAGTTGTTACATGCTGAAGCCCTTGGCAGGAATGAGAGGTGGACATTGGTGGAAATGGAACCTGCTGGATGCTGACCCCCCTCCCCCCCCCCCTGGGTTGATGAGACAGGACATTGGCTTTCCTCCCCCGGCTGGGGGCCCTGCGTGGATCTGGATGGTACTCGAGGGGCCTGCGACTGCAGACTGAGTGATGAACTTGGTGCCTTGACCACGGGACTGCCGGTTGCACATTTGAACTGTTTGTTGGGTAAGCAGGAAAGTGGGGGAAGGGAATGTGATGTGTGCTGTTTGTTGGTTGTTGGGAATACAGAGGGGTTTGGGGAATGTATGGGTGAAGCGAGGGAGGGCTGGAACCAGGGAGGGGTTAGGGTCAGGCATATATGACTGTGCGAGTGGGTGCTTTGGGAAGGAAGGGATGGAAAGATTGGCTGCGAGAGGGGTGTCTGAATGACCATGATGGGAGCGAGAGTCCTGCAAGAGGGGAGCCCATGAGGACGAGGCTGCTGATGTAGCAAAGTGATTAGAACACGCCTTTTATGCCCTTGGCCCAACAGGGCCCTGCCAGTGGGTGGGAGCAGGGAGAGATGGAAGGGGACAGCTGTCTCGACTCCTTGGCTTCTTTGGATGGTCCCAGCGGGGTGGCAGTGGAGGAGTGGGTGGCTCGGAAGCACAACCTACTGAGTTTGGTGGCCAGAAGAGAGAAGATGAGACAGGAGCCACTGAGTACATGAGGGACCCCCCGCCTCCACTGTTGCCTTCCACTACTATCACTCCATACAATGGCTTTGTGATCACTGGATGTCCCCGGGAAAGTAGGCCATGATGAAGATAGGTAGCTAGACCCCTCAGGGCAGAAGGGTTTTGGCTCCTAGGAGATTAAAAGGGTAATAACCCTGGACAGGCATTGCCAAGATTAGAGGGTAGTCGGGCAAGCGCCCAGGTTGGCAGGTTCTTTGATGCTACACCCTTTGTAGGTCCACAGTGGGAAGTGGGGAGGGTTACCCACAACCCAGGAGAGTACAGGATGGGTGGACTGGGGGGTGGTGTCAGGGTGGGAGTGAGCCCTTGAGCATCAAGAGTTACCGCTTGAGGGAGGATGGAGAGCAAAGAAAGAGGGATGCAGAGAGATGGGAGGGATGGGGAGGAGCAGGGGAGTGGGAGTGGGGGAGAGGAACTAGGGGGTGGGGAAGACATAAAGGCCAGGAGTTAGGAAAGAATCAGTATTTTCAGGGGAGGGGAGGACCTTTCTGCGAGTGGCCAGCCCATGTTTAGGGGCATGTGGGGAGGTCTAGGCTGGGAGACCGCCCCCATTAGAATAAGATACACACAGAAGCGTACCTTCTACCACAATGGGATTACATGACTAAAGGTGGAATCTGGGTAATGTCCTGGAATGTTTGCAGTATTGGTTCCCCAATAAAGAGGCACAAAGTGCTTAAAGCTCTTAGGGATAATCAAGAAGATATCGCCCTTCTCCAGGAAACTCACATGACTGATAAGGAACATGACAAACTAAGACGATGGTGGGTAGGGGAAGCCTATAGGGCATCAGCAGGGGGCAGGCGGGCAGGAGTGGTTCTCCTACTTAGAAAAGGAATTATGTTACATATTGAACGCACACTAAGAGACCCAGGAGGCAGATATATCTTGCTTTGGCAACACTGGAGGGTACCCCCATCCTCCTGGGATATGTCTAGGGCCTAAACCACTATGAAGGCAGATTCTACGATGGGTTGGTGCAGAGCCTTCTTATTAATGGGGACTGTGAGGTAATGCTGGGGGAGGACTATAACTGCATTTTAGATCCTACGCTAGACTGCTCTTAGTGGGGGGGGGATGCACGACACGCTGATTTACGGCTCTGTGTCATAGTCGCAACCTCCTTGATGTCTGGCGCACGCTACACCCTAGTGATCACGACTACACCCACCTGTCTAGAGCTCACAACATGTGGTCTCATATAGACTACTTTTTAATATCCCAAAGGTTACTGAATCAGATAGATGAAGCTCAGATATGGGATATCTACATTTCAGATCAGGATAAACGTTTGGTAGTCACTTTGGCAGAGGGAGTAGATGTTGACGATTCCCATTTCGCTTAAAGGAGAATGCAGACTTTGTGCAGTTTCTGCGGGAGCAATGGGATCTCTGAGGAAACTAATTTCATGCACAGGGACAACCCTTGCCTTTTTTTGGGAAACCGCTAAAGTCTATCTAAGGGGAATATTGATTGGCTACATTAGCCGGCAAAACAAAGATTTTAACCATAAACTGATAGAGTGGGCACCCAACTCCATGCCCTCCACAGGAAGTTCGGCTGTCAAGATACAGAGGACAATCGCACAGCCTACTTGGCACTCCAGAGCCAATTGAATACCCTAATATATGCCCAGGCAAAGAGTTCCATGTTACACTACAGATATGTACTTTGCCGATTCGGAAACCTCCCAAGCAGTTTGCTGGTCAAAACTGGAACGGGGCCCAGAGTGGTGGTGGCGATCAGAACCCCAGATGGGGTGGTTCGGACCTCACAGGCTGTAGGGAAGCAGGCTTTCCTAACATATTATCGCACTTTATATACAGCAGACAGGGGTGATGGCCAGGGTGTGCACTCTTACCCACAGCAAGGCCACCTCCCTAAACTAATTCCAGACCAATGCACGTGCCTGAATGAACCATTTACTCCTATGAAGATTTAAGCAGTCATTAAGGGTCTCTACACACTGCGAGCCCCGAATTCAGTGCGGAGTTTTATTAGCTGCTCATAGACAAAGTCTGCCTTCCACTAGCGGACATGTATCAACAGTTGGCCACCCTGCAATCTTTTCCATATCACAATAATGAAGCACTAATTACACTGATCCCAGCCAGGGCGCAATCAGTTGCTCCCGGGATAATACCATCCTATCTCTCTGTTAAACGTCGACCTTAAGATTATGTCAAAGGTTATGGCGGAACGTCTATCTTCAGTTTTACTCAGCTTGATCCATCCTGCTCAAGTGGGCTTCATCAAGGGTCGACAGGCGGTAGGGAACATCCAGCAAATACTGGCAGTCATGCATTATTGTCGCTCGGCGGACATTCCAGAACTTCTCATCAGGTTTGATGCTGAGAAGGCCTTTGATAGAGTAGGATGGAAGTATATGTTTTTGACATTGGAGCACTTTGGCTTTGGAAGTCTCTTTTTACAAGCAGTGCGTGCCCTTTACACAGACCAATGGGCATGGATCCTGGTCAATGGCAGGGGTTCAAAACGGTTCCCCTTGGAATGAGGGACGAGACAGAGCTTCCCTCTGTCCCCTTGCTATTTCTTCTGTCTCTAGAACCACTACTAACCCAAATCCATGAAAGCGAAGCAATAAGGGGTACTTGACTGGGGTTGTATGAATTTAAGCTGTCTGCTTTCGCAGATGACATTAGTTTGTTTGATGAGCCCGGAGCAATTTACTCCAAGAACTTATGCTTTTTGGCAATTTTTTTGGGTACAAATTAAACTTAGATAAATCTGAGGCGCTAACAACCAGGACTCCCTGCGCACCTCTTGACGGGAAGCCTTCCCACTCCAGTGGGCACGCTCTTCATTTCGCTACCTTGGAGTGATCCTGCCAGTCACCTCTGGAGACCTTTACAAATGTAATGTTGTGTCCCTTATGAACCAGACTGCCCAAGTCCTTGTGCAGTGGCGAGACCTCCTTCTCTTGCTGGGCGGTAGAATTGCCTTGTTTAAGATGGCATTCTTTCCATGTTGGCTCTACATGTTCCAGCGTCTGCCCATCTGGCTCTTGGGCAGGGATTTAGCTAAGCTAGATAGCATGCTGTCACGTTTTCTTTAGGGGGGGGTAGACGGACTATATAGCACTGCAGGTGCTTAAGGGAACTTGGCGGAGGGGGGGAATGGGGGTCCCTGATCTTCATGCATACAATCTCGCATGCCTGCTGCGCCACCTAAAGGACTGGCTTTTCGACATGGAAGAATATACAAATTTGGCATGTGAATGGGCCTTGGTTGCTCCATTATCCATACGCTATGTGCTACATGCACCTTTGACCAAATTACCTCCCCTGCTGAAGAGATGTCCTTTGGTTCAGGCTACCTGCAAAATATGGGGTTGGGTCTGCTCCAAACTAAAACACTCACACTTTCAATCAGTATACTTACCAATACGAGGAAATGCCAACTTCACTCCTGGTTTGTCTGCTCCTTGCTTTCAGCACTGGCATAGCCTGGGCCTACAGCACTTAGACCAGGTGCTAACGGAGGACGGGGAAATGCTGTCCTTTCCAGAACTATGTTCCCAATTCGGGCTGGATATGGGCGGCTTTTTTCCTACTGCCAACTTTGTAGTTACACTCGGAGCCTGGATGGGGCTAATTTGTCCAGTGACTTCTGTACAGATCTGGAGTTTTTCCTCTGTGAGGAGTCCAGCAGGATAACGGTATCTCGGGTGCAGACGTCTTTTGTGTCTAAGACTTCCATAAGTACATGCCACTGACTGGCTGAAACCTGGAACACAGACCTCACTATGTTCTTGATGGGGGAAGCCATCTGGAAACTAATCGGGGGGAGATCCCCAGATTCACACCTATGGTCTCCCTCCAGGACATGCAGTATTGGGTAATTCGGCATGCCTACCTCTCTCTGGGCCACTTGCGAGCAATGGGATATGAAGGTTGGTCCAATTGCCTGAAGTGTGGAGAGGATGGTGTTCCATTGGTACATCTGATATGGTCATGCCCACGGGTGCAGGACTACTGGCAGGACATCCATCGGTTCATGGAGCAGGCTCTTTGGGAACACTGGCAGCTAACCCCACAGGCGACCCTACTTCATGTGATGGAGGAGGTGGGGGTTTCAGGTCAGGGAAGAAGACGGTGGGCGCAACTGGCATGGGCACTAGCAAAATGCATAATCTTGATGGGTTGGAGGTCGGCAGACCCCTCCTCCCCCCCACTATTGGCAATGGTGACATGCTCTGCACCAACACATGCAACTGGATAAGCTTTGGGCCAAAGTGAAGCATAGACGCCTTCCCTGATTCCACACAGTGCGGGACGACTATATTCAAGTATTGCCCTTCCGGTTCCGTAGTTATGTCCTAAACGATCTTTAGGGGTGACCAGATTGGAAAAATACTTTTTGAGGGGCCAGACACTCGTAGGAAGGAAAGGAGAGTGGGGAGGGTATTGGGTGGGGAGTCGGGACTTCGAGGGAGTCAATATAACCTGTAGTGTGTAAGAGCAACCACACACCGGTAGACACAACTGATACTAATTTGTGGACCCCTCTGGACCCCTGCGGGGGAGTTGGGGGAGGGGAGATGTTAGGAACACTCTGGGTTCATTGATGACTATTGCCCTCATGTAGGTAGGCTTTGCGGTCGGATTTTGCTCTATTAATTGTGGTCAGATAGTGGAGGGTGAGGGGTTAAAAGAGGAATATGGCCTGTGCTGGTAGGTGGGGCACTTTATAATTTGGTATTCAGGGAGTGGGGTGGATGGGGAGAAACTATGGAAAAAATTTGTTCCCTGTTGTTACTGAGGCCATGATGTCCTGCTTTTAACTGTATTCTGTGATTGCCTCACTTGAAAGTTTTGGTTGTTTAATAAACAGTTTTGAATATATACAGGGTGGCCCAAAAAAAGTGAGAACATCTCGTAAATTAAAAGCTTAAATAGTTTACTTATTTACCTTTTTTAGCTATATAACGTCTTTATTTCGACAATTTCCGGTCGCCATCTTTTTTTTTAAAATTTGTCAATCGTTTACATCTGTCTTTTTGAATTTTTAAATAACTTATATGCTAGGAGATGTTCTCTCTTTTTTTGGGCCACCCTGTATATATGAATTTGAAACAGGGATTGGTTTAGTCACCTGAGACTGCAATGAATGCATAAATATTGAGGGCATCAAACAATGCATGTATATTGAAAGCTCATCTGTGGTGCTATTCAAATCCAGGCTAAAATTCATGTCAGAGGTTCAGAGAAGAGCCACCAAAATGGTAAAGGGGATGGAAGGATACTCCTATGAAGAAAGGCTAAAAAGGTTAGGGCTCTTTAACCTGGAAAAGAGATGGCTGAGGGGAGATATGATAGACATCTATAAATTAATGAACGGAGTGGAACGGGTAAACGTAGATCGATTGTTTACATTATCAGAATATAGAAAGACTAGGGGACATGCAATGAAGCTACAGGATAAACTATTTAAGACTAATAAAAGAAAATATTTTTTCACTCAACGTGTAATCAAACTCTGGAATTTGTTACCGGAGGATGTAGTAAAGGCTGTTAGTGTAGCTGGGTTTAAAAAAGGTTTGGACAAGTTCCTGGAGGAAAGCTCCATAAACCATTATTAAGAAGGGACCCAGGATATCAATGCAAGCATTGTGGAACCTGTGTCTTTTGGGGAAACGTATGACCTAGATTGGCCACTGTTGGAAACAGGATACAGGGCTTGATGGACCTTGGTCTGACCCAGTATGGCATATATTATGTTCTTATGTTCTCATGTCTTTGAGGCTGCTTTTGGATCTTGACCCTTTATTCTTCGATTTATCATCTATGTGTGTCAAGACCACCTCTAGTCCCTTCTCTGTTGTGTCTATCTTGCATAGATTGTAGTCACTATCGAGCAGGGAGTGTCTCCCATGTGTATATGTACAGTGCTGTATATGCCTTGTATTGTTATACTAAGGATACGTAGTAGTAGTAAAGTATGTGGCCACTTCTTACCTTCTCACTTTACATTAAAGCTTATGTAAATTGCTTGCATCAGTAGTCAGCAGTTTTCAGCTGTACCTAGGTATAGAGGACAAGAAGGCACCTATTTTGGCCCAATTTTATGAAGACACACAAATCTCTATGGTGGTCATTTTAGAATCCCTGTTCATGAGTTGGATATCTAAAGAAGAGCAAGTAGATGTGAGAATACTGAAGACGCCTCTGGAGTCATTTTACAAAGCTGGTTATGTGGATGTCTCAGAGACAAACATGTCCATGTCACATGAGGGCGTGGCAGAGATGCTTCTGGGGTGTTCCAGAAAAGATATACATGCATGCCCAATTTCAGAAATGGTGAGCATGTCTAAACCCACTAACAATAACGTCCATGTCTATTCCTGCACAAATAAGCATCTCATTCTGCTACCAGGATACCTGGAGGAAGTAGAGAAGAAGGTACTCTGATATCCGCAATAGTTTTCATGAGAAAAAAAGAAAACAGAACGGAAATGAGAGCATATGTTTTCTGGTCAGCATGCCAATGCTTGTTTCCATTTGCAAAATAGCAGACAGAGACGTGCCTTCAGCATGGAATATGTGTCCCCTTCCAAATCTTTTTATCACAGGGACATCTATGTGGCCAGGATATCCCCATCTGTTTTGACCTGGATGCCCCAGATTGCACCTAGATGTCATTTCTAAGATGTGTCTTCATGTGCCTTTATAAAATACTAGCTCATCCAGCAGAAGTCATGCTTACATTGAGGTCTTGGACATTTATGCTTATCCAGATGTAGAGTACATGAGTACAGTGCCTAGCGAAAGTATTCATCCCCTTGAGTTTTGTCCAGTTTTGTCACATTATGTACAACCTGGAATGAAAATGGAGGTTCATTTGGATGTTAGGTAATGGACCTAACAATATAGTCCAAATTGATGAAGTGAAATGACAATAAAATGCCTTGTATATATAAAAAAACAAGTAAAAATTGAAAAGTTGTGAGTGCATATGTATTCATCCCTTTTGCTATGAAACCCATAAAAAAGATCTGGTCACATAATTAGTTGATTAGGTTCCACCTGTGTGCAGTCAGTGTCACATGATCCGTCACATGATGCCTGTATAAATATACTTGTTCTGAAAGGCCCCTGACTCTGCAACAACACTAAGCAAGCAACATGAAAACCAAGGAGCACTCCAAACAGGTCAGAGACAAAGTTGTGGAGAAGTATAGATCAGGGTTGCATTTTAAAAAAATGTACCAAATTCTGAATATCCCACGGATGACCATGAAATCCATTATAACAAAACAGAAATAATATGGCCCACTACAAACTCACAAGAGAAGGTCGCCCACCAAAATTCACAGACTGGTCAAGGAGGACATTAATCAGAGATGCTACAAAGACACCAAAGATAATCCTGAAGGAGCTGCAAAGATCACTTAACAAATACACTCCACAGAGTGGGACTTTATGGAAGAATGGCCAGGAAAAAGCCATTTCTTAAAGAAAGAAATAAAAAAACACATTTGGAGTTTGCACAACAGCATATGGTGGACTCCCCAAACACATGGAAGAAGGTTCTCTGGTCAGATGAGGTAAAAATTGAACTGTTTGGCCATCATGGGAAATGCCACGTGTGGCACAAACCCAACACTTCCCATCACCCCGAGAGCACCATTATCGCAGTGAAACATGGTGGTGGCAGCATCATGCTGTGGGGATGTTTTTCATTGGCAGGGTCAGGAAAACTGGCCAGGATTGAAGGAACGATGGATGGCACTAAATATAGGGCAATTCTTGAGGAAAACATGTTTCAGTCTGACAGAGATTTGAGATTGGGATAAAGATTCACCTTCCAGCAGGACAATGACCCTAAAAGCTGGTTTAAAGGGAAACATTTAAATATCTTGGAATGGCTTAGTCAAAACCTGGACCTCAATCCAATTGAGAATCTGTGGCATTACTTGAAGATTGTTGTACACCAATGCAGCCCATCTAACGAAGGAGTTGGAGCAGTTTTGCCTTAAGGAATGGGTGAAAATCCCAGTGGCCAGATGTGCTAAGCTAATAGAGACATACCCCAAGAGACTTGCAGCTGTAATTGCAGCAAACAGTGGCTCTACAACGTATTCACTTTGGGGGGTGAATACATATGCACATTCCTGCTTTCATTTTTTTTTGTCTTATTTATTGTTTGTGTCACAATAAAGGATATTTTGCACCTTCAAAGTCAAAGGCATGTTGTGTATATCAGATGGTGCTAACCCCCAAAATTTCATTTTTATTCCAGGTTGTAAAGCAACAAAACAGAACAAACACAGAAGGGATGAATACTTTTGCAGTGCACTCTATGTGCTTAGATTATCATATTTTATAATCAAGTGTGTGTAGTACACAGCTCCACCTGTGCTCAAACTGCATCCCCCCCTCCAGCAACACCTACAGTAAAAGAGCAGTATATGTGTTCAAGCCACCACATACACTTTTATGCCTAGGCTAATTTTATGAGTAACATAGTATATGACGGCAGATAAAGACGAGTATGGTCCATCTAGTCTGCCCAGCAAGCCGGCAAGAGTAAGTGCACTTGCCGCTACATGCAGGTCACCCCTCCCCATGCATTTGTTTAGGAGTGTGCCCACTGCTCCATGTAGATCATTCCTATTTGTTCAGAAATAAGAGATAGTTATGCTTATTTTGATTTTATCCTGTTGCTATAATCGGATCCATTGTGTCCCGTGCGATTTTGAATTCTGTCACTGTGTTTGCCCCCACCACTTCTATCGGGAGGACATTCTAAGAATCAACCACCGTTTCAGTGAAAAAGTATTTCCTGACATTGCCTTTCAGTTTACCCCCTTGCAGCTTCATGTTATGCCCTCTAGTTTTACAGCTTCCCCGTCTTTGGAAGAGATTTGTTTGTCCATTAATACTCTTTAAGTATTTAAAGGTCTGAATCATATCTCCCCTTGCATATATTACCACATACACGGTAAAATACTTCATAAAACTAGCTGCTTAGAGGGTAATTCCATAAGAGTCGCTTAGTTCAATGCATTGTTTCACACGCTTATTTGGATCTATTCTATAAAGTATATTACTTTATAAAATAGGAAGATTAGTGGTGAGATATGTGTTCCAAATCTAGACGTGACCACTTACACTATCTCCAGACTTGATGCAAATGCTCACAATTAGATTTGTCAGAAATGTGCATAAATTATAGGCTCTAACAAAGATGGCCATGATCTTGCGGTGCTGCCCCCTAGCGAGAGGCTAGAGGGCAGCACCTCGAAATGGCGGCCATTTCATTCAGCCGCTTGACGGGGCAGGAGCATATAGGATCACGTCTGCCCCGTTTTTCCATGAAAGCACCAGGGATTTACAGCTATGTGCGGAGGGGGGTCCCTGAGGGGTGGGGGGCCACCGGGTCACCTCTTGCTGGCTAGCTAGCTGGGATTGTCTTTTTTGTAAGGGGAGGTGTCGCAGGAGCCCCCGCCCTTGCAATTGTGTAGGTGTCGCAGGATCCCCCGCCCTTGCAATTGTGTATCTGGGGAGGAGAGAGGGGGGCTAGGCTGACTGGCTAACCAGGACATTTTTTACATCTGGGATGCTCCGATCCCTCCTGAGCAGTTCTTGATGAGGATTAGGAGCTGTCCAGGGGGATCAGTGCTGAAGGGGGGGCATACATATTTATTTTTTTCTATGATCAGTGCCACAGAGTACAGCACTGCGGAACCATCAATATTGGGGGGTGAGGCCAAATCACCGCAATTGGAGGGGCATGATAGTGATAGCACTACCATCCCTCTCCATGGATTTACCACGTGGACCCGCAGTACCTTTTTCGACTTGAGTCCTCATATTCTAAATTTAAGTCCTCCCTGAAAATTCATCTGTTCCAACTGGCCTTTAATCTTCCTTCACAGGTCTCCTAGGATTCTGCTCCCAAAGCCTGCTTCCCCCTCCCACTGTCTTGCTATCTCCTTCTTTTAGCTCTCATAATTTTAATGGAGTTCTTTTCCTTTTCCTTATTTATTTTGAATTTGTTTATTGTACAGCTCTCTACTGGTACGAAGGGCGGTTTATAAAATTTTTAATAAACCATAAACCACTGCAGGACTTTTCCCACAGTATCTGCTACGGCCGGTAACGCGGGGTCTCTTCGGAAAATCCAAATCTTTGTGGTATCTGAAGGACTTCCCCTGGGAAAGTGCCCTGCAGATATCACAGAGGTTTGCTGCTAAGCAGCCAAAACTAGCACAGTTTAGTGGACATACCTCTTATGTTTGGTCCAGCAAGAGGACATAAGATCCTCTCCTCTCACTGGCTTCAGGGTCACTGTTGTAGGCTGAGATGGGATCTGGAGCCAATTTGCTTTTTTTTTTCTCAGATTAGGGAGATGGGGGAATAGGGGCAGCTACTATAAATTTTCTTACATGGGCTGAAGGAAGAGCTGGTTCTGTTTTTGTTTGATTTAAATATTTTTATTGTTATACAGGAAAAAAAAGGAAAAATATATTTAATGAGGCATAATATCAAAGCAAAAAAATATGAAACTGAAAAGTAGCATCAATTGTTTCATATTAAAAAATAGATACTCAACACAAACAAGGGATCCAAATAAAACAAATCCAGAACAAAAATATTCTCAAATTATACTACTAGTGAAGTGCTGCTAACTGTCTCACAAAAATGAAAAAAGATAGCATTGGTCTTCAAAAAGGAATATTATGAACTATCATTCTGGCTTACATTTGTGGAGGTAATGCAAATTAGATATTGCTCCTAATTCTTGTACTGAGATTTCTAGGACAAAGATAGACGACGATGCTGTTGGGTCAAAAAAGCAACAGGGAGCATCTGAATGATAAAAAATAGAACTTTCTTATCATGATTTGGTAAATACAGTTTGAAAATACAATCACAATCATATTCCAATAGTATAGTAACTAACAACGTAGCTTTAACCTTAAAGGCTGACACAAATTGGTTAGAAGAATTTAAAATATCTGCTCCAGCAACAGTATTCACGAACTTACAGCCATTTTTAGATGGAAAATAATAAGCAGAAAGAATAGGAGGAAGTATGACCTCAGGAATCCGCAGAACCTCACGTAAATAATTAAACATATCAATAGCAGAGACATTTTCTAAGTTAGGAAAATTGATAATACAAATATTTCTGCATTTTGAAAGATTTTCCAAGTTCTCATATTTATAGCAGTTATTACTATAAACTTAAGAGCTTCATCAGTTTAACGATATCCTGAATGCATTTCTGAACTATTTGTTCACATTCTTGGAATCTACGCTCAGATTTCACTACAACTTTATGCTGTAACTCAAGCTTGATCACCACCGATTTCTCCATTTGAGAGAAAGCATTCAAAAGTCTATCAAAGACTTTTGAATGCTTTATCTTCAGACACCAATGTTTTAGAAACAGTCCCAGCAGTGTCATCCTGAAAAGCCTGCATTGAGCATAAAAACAGTGGCAAACATACCTTTACTAGATGAAATTGTAAGAAAAGAAGAACCAGAAGGCTGAGGAAACTTGGAACAAGTCACATCGTCATTCGCCGATGAAAGAGAAAAATGCTGTGCAGGGAAAACAGTTCCATCTGGGCACGAGAAGCCAGTATCTCTCTCCGATGCTGTGCCACAAGAGCCCTCAGTCCAGCCATCGAGTTAATTGACAAATCCATTAACTCAGCTTTCTCCAAAGATGCAACCAGCTGTTTGTCAGAATCAGGAAATGCAGGCTCCTTTGTCAAGTTCAGAACTAAAGATCTGCAGCTGAAGAATGAAAATTGCCACCAGACAACAGTAAGGCAGGCAAAGAATGTCATGATGACTTTATCTGCACAGTCTCAGGACTGGGGCTTGGGAAACACCGAGGGGTTTGGGCTGAAAAGCTAATTCCCCTCCGACACCAGGGTGCATCCTGAGTTATCTCCCATTTTCACCAAGCAGGGTAGAATAGATAATTATTGGGTCTCTCCAGATAAATTAGAGGAAGACACTTTCTTCTTAGCCATTTACAGAGAATAAATGGAGAGACATCCAGCTATCCCAACTAGCATACAGTTATAGGGGCAGTTTTATAAAGTACTGGGGAGGGGGAGGAAGGAAAGCAAGTGATTTGGTTGTGCAAGGAGGGATATTTAAAAACATAGTAATATAGTATATGACGGCAGATAAAGACTAGTATGGTCCATCTAATCTGCCCAGCAAGGCCGTAAGAGTAGGTGCATCTGCCATTCCGTGCAGGTCACCTCTCCCCATGCCTTTGTTTAGGCGTGTACCCACCGCTCTGTGTAAGTCACTCCTATTTGTCGAGATATAAGAGAATAATAGAGAGTTATCTTTATCTTTATTTAAAATTTGATAAACCGCTTTTCGTCGTAACATAAAGCGGTGTACAATAAAAGGTTGACAATGCACAAACAATGAAAAGAACGCCAAAGTAAAATAGAAAAGCAAGTATAAGGAATAAAAGCATAGACAAATAAAGTGACAAAACCAAAACTATACAAAACAAACTAGAGGGCCAATAATTAAAACATAGATTAACAGGGTTTTTTAAAAGCAAATATGATAAAAGGCCCAAAAAGGGGGAGACAAAACTAGACCATGTTTAGACAAAGGACACAACTAAACAAAACAAATGGACAAGGTGGACATAATAACAGATAATTGAGAGGACATCAGGGAGGACCATCGGGAGAGAGATGAAAGGCTTGCTGAAATTGATGGGTTTTGAGTAATGTTTTAAATTGAAGGTATGAGGGTTCCAAACGGAGAAACGGTGGTAAAGCATTCCAAAGTACTGGACCTAAGAAGAAAAAAGCGGCATGGCGGGTCTGTTCAAGGTGTGCCTGTGACGGGGAAGGAAGGGACAGCCGATTTGCATGGAGGGAACGAAGCTGACGGTAGGGGGTGTGAAGGGAAATTCGATCTGCAAGATAGAGAGGAGTGTTAGTATGAAGAGCATGGTGAATTAGGATAAGAAACTTATATTGGAAACGGAAACGAAGAGGTAACCAATGTAGCCGGAAAAGAATAGGTGTGATATGGTCGAAACGGCGTGAAAATGTGACGAGACGGGCAGCGGTATTTTGAATGCGTTGTAAACGTAGAAGTTGATACTTTGGGAGGTTAGCAAGAAAGACATTACAATAATCCAGACGACTAACAACTAAGGTCAGGACAAGGGTGACAAGGGAGGACACAGGGAGAAGGGAGTGGACAGCCCTAATCTGGCGTAAGGTGGCAAAGGATCTACGTGTAAGGGAGGTAAGATATTGATGAAAAGACAGCGTGGGGTAGAGGATTATACCAAGATAGCGGAAGGATGATACAAGAGGGAGGGGAGTAGAGTCAATCAGGGGGGCCAGGGAGGGGCAAGAACCAGACAGTGAAACCCACATGGCTGTGGATTTTGATGGATTCAGGTGCAAGAAATTTTCAGACAACCAAGAAGAGATCCGAGAAAGTCAGAGATTTAGCTGGGTAATGTCTAATGTCAAGGGAGAGGTATGGAACAGTAGGATAATATCATCTGCATACATATAGAATGATACAGGAAACTGTTGAATTACTATGGATAAAGGAGCCAAAAAGATATTTATGTTTATTTTGATTTTATCCTGTTGCTATAAAGAGATCCTCTGTGTCTGTCCCATGCCATTTTGAATTCTGTCACTGTATTTGCCCCACCACTTCCATTGGGAGGGCATTCCAAGCATCCACCACTCTTTCAATTTTAAGGACTTCTGGTGATGTCAGCCAGCTGAATGGCAGCAGCTTGCTAGAGCTCCGTGAACCCCCCTCTTCGATAACGGTGAAAAGTATGCATCCAGCACATACCACAGTGCAGCACCCAACAATACCGGCAGCTATATCAGTGCGTAAAAATCTGGCAGTTTTCCATTCTAGCTACACATGATGAGAGTCGTCCCGTGGGCGGAGTTCAGCGCGCTCGGAGCAATCAGCTGAGTTGTGGGGGCGATGGAAGGGAGATCACAGTGAAAAGAGCACTGATCCAGCGACGAGTTAAAAAGCTGTTTGCAGGACTTCAGGATGGACATCAAGGAGGATATAAAATCTCACCATGCAGACCTCCAGTCGGCCCTAGAATCGCTGCAGCAAAACATTGTGGAGCTGGGAGGCCGTGTGGTTGAGGTGGAAGACCATGTGGAGGAGCAGGCCGTGGAGTTGGAGTAGCTGGGCAAAGATTGGGCAACAGTAAAGCAAAAACAAGACATGATGCAGGAGAAAATAGAGGACTTGGAGGGTCGGCCCAGTGGGGCAACCTGAGGGTGAGAGGTATTTACAGACTGTCAGGCAGTAGTGCAAGGCCTCTTTTCACACATATAACACCTCGGGGGAGAAGGAGCTGAGGCGATCAGAGCCCACCATAGTTTGGGGGTGCCTCGAGGTAATAAACCCAGAGATAACATGGTATGTATGAGTTCCTACCCCATCAAAGAAAGACTCTTGAGCATTGCCAGGAAATTTGGTCAGATAACCTGGCACAGCAGCGAGGTGTACAATGATTTATCTCAGGGGATGCGGCGCAGAGAGCGATGGGAGGGGACAGCCTACTTGAGAATGGTGGGAATCCGGTTTCTAAGGGTTGATACATCCCTTTAGACTTTTCTTCACAATGAAGAGTACCTCCAAAAAGGTGTGGAAAGTGGAGGAGGCCTGGCAAGTGTTAAAAGAACTGGGCTATGAGGGCCTCCCTAAACGGGTACAAGGGCAGTTAGAAGCACAGTTAACATCAACGGCGAAAAAGGCAGCATTGCAGTGGCAGCGAGTGGTGGAGAAAGACAAACGGCTTAAGAGGCTTTCCCTGCATCAAGATATGGCTGAGATGGCCATTTGAACCCGGTTGGAGCCCAGCAGGGACTATGTCTATTCTGATCCAATAAGGGTATAGACACTGGACTTATAGGGCCTCTTGGGGGGCAAAACTGGTGGTGAAAGGGGGGTGGCGGTGGGGGGACTGAGAGGGAATATGGGGAAATTGAGGGAATGTATGGATAGGTTTGGGGAAAGACCAGCCTGCTGTATCTGAGTAAGGAAAGGGAGTGAATGAGTGGGCCTTGGGGTTGACTGGGGATGCTGAGTGCATACGGATGACGGGGGAATGTGTGAGAGTGGCTGGAGCAGGAGGGGAGGGTATCATGGGAGGCTGGGGGACCTTACAGAAAGCAAAGCTCAGGGTGAATGGAGCAGGAAAGGTGGGGGAAAGGAGGGAGGGAGCAATGGGGGGGGGGGGTAAGGGCCTGATGGATCAGAGCGATGGCAAGGGGGTAGTAGGTTAAAGGGATGCTTCGTATTGGAATATTGACTGTTAAGGGGTTAAATACTCTGCTGAAGCATAGGCGGCTATTTCGGGAGATAGAGAGAGGGCACTGGGATATCATTTTGCTGCAGGAAACACCTCAACATCAGGGATGAAGGGCGGTTAAGGCATGGGCTGTACCCTGAACAATATTTTTCAGCAGATCCACGGGGAGGAAAACAGGGGGGCATGGTAATCTTGATGAGGAGGGAGGTCGCTTTCCATATTCAGGAGCATTTTAGGGACATAGACAGACAGGTGGTGAGATAAGGGGCCATCTAGGGGGGAGGAACTTAAAATGGTGTCAGTGTACGCACCTAATGGGGTGCAGGAGAGGTTTTGGGTGGGGGTGGGGTGATTGCTCGAAGACAAAGCTAAAGGGAAATTGATTGTAGGAGGTGGCTTCAATGTAGTCCTTTGCCCCCTGTGGGATCGGACTTCTAGAGCCAATGACGACGGGAGCCGGACTTGTAAGGCTCTGGGCCAGGTCATGCGACGTTTGGGACTGGAGGATGCCTGAAAGGAAGTTCACCCACTCAGTAGGGAATATACTTTTTACTTGCACCCCCATGATAGCTTCAGTAGGATTGATATGATTTTGGTAGACCAATTGTTGATGACAGGGGTGCAGGATGTGGGTATTGAGTCCATGATGTGGTCAGACCACGAGCCGCTATTGGTGGTGTTCGAGGGCCCTGAGTCAGAGGGTATTAAGTTTTGGCATCTCAATTGGAATCTATTAAAATAAAAGGAGGCTGTGGAGGATATCCGGGCCACATTTAAGAAATATCTCCGCATCAATGACACTGGGGAGGTGCGAGATGTTACCTATAGGAAGGGCTCAAAGCAGTAGTTACAAGGAAGTTTCTTATGTGGGTGGTGCACCAAAAGCAACAAAGACAGCATCAGGAAGATCAGCTTATGGGGGAAATTCATGCCCTTACCTTAACATATCAACATATGGATGCAAAGTGGGTCTGGAGGAAGATGGACCAGATGCGGGCAGAGCTGCAGGAATTGCAGGCGGAACAAATAACATTTGCCATGCAATACACTAAGCAAGTATACTATGAGTGGGGACACAGGGCCGGCAAACTGCTGGCACAGCGCCTGAAGCAGCGAGTTATCCAAGCTTCAATAAGCAAAATCCAGGGGCCAGAGGGGGGGATGAGTAAGCAGGATGATACTATTCAGAGACAGTTTGTTAAATATTACCGGGAACTATACACCCGACAGGATGGGATAATGCATGAGGGGATTCAGGAATATCTAGAGGGGCTTGAGCTCCCCAGTTTAGGGGAAGAGGTTGCGGAAGAGTTGGATCAAGAGATAGCGTGCGAGGAGATAGAGGCGGTCATCACAAACTTTCTCTCGGGTAAGGCCTCTGGTTTAAATGGGCTCCGACAGGGTCCTTTTATAAGGTTTTCTGAGAAGTTAGCGGGGTGCTGCAAGGGATCTTTAATGAGATGTTGGAGGAAGGGGGTGAACTCATATCTGACATGTTAACAGCAGGGAATCTCAGTTATACTTAAAGAGGGTAAGGACCCGATCAGATGCAGGTTGTATCACCCAATCTCCTTGCTTAATGTGGACACTAAAATCATGGCCAAAGTCTTGGCTGAACGACTGGCACCCTGGATGCCAAACATGGTACAACAAGACCAGATAGGGTTCATCACCAGGAGGCAGGCAGCGGATAACATTAAGTGGGTAGTGTAAATCCTGTGGGTAGCTCAACAAGAGGGAAAGGAGGTGCTGTTCCTCTCCATAGACACCGAAAAGGCATTTGATAGGGTGCATTGTGCATTTTTGTTTGTGACTATAGGAAAGATGGGAGTGGGGTCTTGGTTTGAGGGGTGGATATGGGGACTGTATAGAGCACCTCTGGCCAAAGTTAAAATTAATGGGTGGTACTCGGAGAGCTTCCCACTGGGTTGAGGGACAAGACAGGGCTGCCCACTTTCCCCCCTCTTGTATGCTTTGGCAGTGGAACCCATAGCACAGGCAATTCGGCAGAACTTGGGTGTTAAGGGAGTGGGGAGTTGGGGGGCAACAACACACTATCTCCTTATTTGCTGAAGATCTGTTCTTGAGTGTTGTGGAGCCTAGCCAATCCTTGCCAGAGGTGGTGGGGGCGCTCCAACACTATGGGACAGTGTCGGGATTCCAGATGAATATAGAAAAGACAGAAGCACTGAATATCATGGTGTCCCCTGAGGTGACAGAGGCTTTAAAGGGGTGATTCCCCATTCGGTGGGTGAAGGGTCCCTTGAAATATCTAGGGGTGAAGATACCAGCCAGAGTGGAAGACCTGTATCAGGCTAACTACCCGTGACTGTTTCGGTTGTTGCAAAGGAAAATTATGCAATATATTTGGAAGCGCCGACCACCTTGCATAGCCCACGCAACACTCTATCGACCCCGGGAAGCGGGAGGCCTAGGGGTACCGGATCTGCATACTTATTACTGGGTGGGGCAGATCCGACATCTGAAGCATTATGTGCAGCTGGAGGGGCAGTATATTGAAGAGGGGAACTTAGAGGCTTTACCATAGATGCGGGCCAAAATCAGGGAGGGATGGGACAACCTAAGCCCGAGATGCAGCAAGCTCTTAAAGTATGGGATAAAGCACAGTTGCGAGAGCTGGGGGGAAGGTATCAACCTTAGCCCATTTGGGAGGCAACCCTGAATTTCTCCCAGGTTGGGAAGGAGGGGTGTATGTCAGATGGGCACAAAAGGAGTTTTGCTCATTCAACCAATTCTTGGATGATGGGGAGTTCATCACCTTTGAGGATTTACAGGAAACCTATGCCTTGAAGGTGGCAGACCACTTCCATTATGGACAGGTGTATCATTTCCTCCTGCGGACCCTGGGGAGAGCGGGACTTGCGCAGGAACTCACAGATTTGGAGGTGGTGTTGTTTAGGAAAAGGAACTCTAGTGGCCTGATCTCTGCTCTACAGGGTGGCCCAAAAAAAGTGAGAACATCTCGTAGCATATAAGTTATTTAAAAATTCTAAAAGACAGATGTAAACGATTGACAAAAAAAAAAAGATGGCGACCGGAAATTGTCGAAATAAAGACGTTATATAGCTAAAAAAGGTAAATAAGTAAACTATTTAAGCTTTTAATTTACGAGATGTTCTCACTTTTTTTGGGCCAACCTGTATATATAACACTGCAAGGTACAGCCTTTCGCCAACTTCCATACATGATGGAGTGGGAACGGGACTTGGGATGTGCACTTTCACAAAAAGATTGGAAGCAAATCATAGACCAGATCAACAGGGCCCCACGGGTAATTAATATCAAAGAAAACTGTTACAAAATCATGATGCGATGGTATTATACACCAGAACGCCACAGTGTTGGAGGGGTTGTGGGGAACTGGGGTCCTTTTGGCATGTATGGTGGGTGTGTCCCTCAATACAGGACTTTTGGAAGTCTATGCAGGACTGGACGGGATGAATTACAGAAGTGATTTTGAGTTTGGAACCGAGGATGTTTCTGTTGTCGTGGCAGGGCAAAGGTCAGAAAGTGGGGAGGGGAAAAGAAGTCATGGCTTGTTTGTGTGTGGCGAGATGTGAAGTGGAGGCCCACTGGAAACAACCAGAAGTCCCGCAAATTTCACAGTGTGAAATCCAGGTGCGGCAGGGGGTCGTTATGGAACGCTTGTTGGGGAAGTATGGGCATGAATGGGGAGGATTGATCCGGGCCCTGGAAGGGGGTGTGGGAGGAGGGAGGGCAGGGAAACTGAGTAAGAACAGAGTTGTTGAGCGAAGGGGAGGGGTTGAGAGGGGGAGGGGTGTTGTGTAGACTATTTGAAGTTACTCTATGGAGTGGTAAAGTTCTTCACTTTAAAAATAAATAAACATATTTAACATAATAAATAAATAAATAAATAAAACAATTTTAAAAAGAAATTAACTGATCAGTACCTGATTTTCAGCAATAAGCAGCTGCAGATCCCAGTCATTAAATTTAGGTGATCAGGATTTGACTGACAAGATTTACAGTAGGTGAATATTAAGCTGAAAATCTGGATGGTTGATTTCAGCTGAATATTAACCTCAAGATACTCAGCTAAAATTAGCTGGTGATCTCACTCAGCAGCTTACTAACAGTAGACCTTTACGAGGCCTATATTTACTAATCCAATGAACAAAAAAGTTACTTGATACTCATCTTGGTAAACGTGCTGCTGAATATATTGGATTTGGAGTGGAGTAACTGCCTAATGGTTAGAAGAGCACACTAAAAACCAGGGAAACCCAGTTCAAATCCCACTGCCATTTCTTGTGATCATGTGCAAATCACTTAGGGGTATGTTTACTAAACCATCTTAAAGTGCGCTCTGTGATGTTATCGCGCGATAAGGTACATTATCATGCGATAATGTCATATCTTGCGGCGCACAGGTACCTTATCACGCGATAATGTGCGCCGCAGCGAAAACGAGCGATGAAGGCGGGCAAAGGCTCCCGGAGGGCGGAGGAAGGCTCCCCAGGGGCGGAGAGAAGGGGTCAATGGGTGGAGAGTGGGAGGGGAGGGGCTCCCTGCACACTAATGCTGTGAAATCCGAGGTTCAAAACTAACGCCAGTGAAACCCTGGCGTTAGAACTGATTTAAAGGGAAGAGAAACCATTTCTGTCAGCAATGTACAGCAAAATCAGGGAAACCTACAAAAAGTGATAAGTGTGATACATGTGCACGGAACAAAAGGGCAAATAAACAGTGAAAAGGACCAGCAGAAAATGGAAAAATAAAATAACCAAGCTGGGCAATAGTGATCTCAATGGGAAACATCAAAAAACACTCCCATGAAGGCACCAAAAAAAGGATATTAATTTTGGAAGGGTCCATGCTCCGTCCCCATACAAGGTGAAATTGCGCTGTGCAGGGTTTCCCTTACCATCAGACAGATTTCCTATGGTGTGCACATGTGCGGCAACAGCAGGGTGGGCATGTCGGAACGGCCAACTGGACAGATGCTTGGAAATGGGATACAGAGGGCTGCAGACGGCACATGCTGTGGTGCAGCTTGGGCACAGTGTGGACTAGACAGATGCCTAGGTGGCACCTAGGAATGCTGAAACCATACAGCAGCCAGACAGCAACTGATGAGGGCCCAACATGGCACGAGTGTGTTTATCACAGTGTCACAGGGGATAGTACCCAGCAGGTACCTCCAAGGGCACAGAACATTGGCAGGCGGTGTTGGGGGGGAAGCGTGGACGTCTATGCAGGCACCCCTACCCCAGAACCCACACCATAGGCAGCCACCTACCCGCACACTGGATGGCCTGAGATGGCGCACTACCAGCACCACCAGCAGAAGGGCATGTCAGCATGGTGGCAGAGGGGTACTGGTGGTGGAGGGGGCAGTGGCAGCTGCCCACAGCAGACCATGGCCTAGCCCTGTGTAGGTGGGTGCCGTGCACTGCAACAGACAGGCCCTGTCTGATGTACAGTCATGGAATCCCCAGAGAATGCATCATCTCTGTGGCAACATGGTGGTGCAGTGCACACAGCCCGTGAGTTCAGGAGCAGAAGGTCACAGGTTCAAGTCCCAGCTGTGGTTCCTGCCAACCCAGTCCCCATATTTTACCCACTACTAAAACGTAGTATTACAGACAGAACTGTTAGTGCAGATAACGTAAACATGCCCAAAACGCCTACATTTTACCCTACAGAGCATAGACACCAAAAACATGCGCATTACTTAGAGCAGAGTCTCCCAAAAACAGTCCTGGAGGGCCAAACACCATTCAGGTTCTATGCTGTCTCCACTAAATATGGCTGTGCTGCATCTCTATGCACCGCCCCCATGGTATGCAGATGTGTCTCATGCATATTCAGTAGGGACAGCATGAAAACCCAAACAGTGTTTAGCCCACCAGGACCGGAGTTGGGAACCTCTGCCGTAAAGCAGCAGCCAACAGGGGCAGACACACCCGCACCCACAGGCTCCGTTAGCCAATGCCTCCTGGAGAGGCAGGACATTGGGCCCTGCATGCATCTCCCAATACTAGCACTTGCATTCCTTAGCAATGCCACCCTAAACCTGGGAATATGGTACACATCTGTCAAAAGGTTGCCATGATTACTGGCAGATAGCAATTCCTAAGTTAATCACAATTTGCTGAGTGAGCTGCATCATAGCAATGTTTCTGATGTCTGTGGAATGTGCTTCAGGTCTGGTGTCTGACAGTGTTTACCACCCTGGGGAGTGTCTCCTACAGTATTGTGCACCATAGCCATGCCTGCACTGTGCCCAGGACTGGTGCAGGTGCCAGGGCTGCCAAACACCTCTATAGTTGCACACTGCTGGCATAGGTGTGGGGAGCAATGTTCCCTCTAATTTTCTGTAGGCTGTGTGCGCATAATATATCAGCTGTGTGCAGCTTTTGAAGGAAGGTTAAATTTTTGTGTGCCACATAACGACACTTGGAGATATATACTTTAAAATTTGACTACACATCAGAATACAGTATGTACACAACATTGATTTTAATCAAATTAAATGAAAATAGACGATTACTAAATGAAGCGGGAAATTTCTAGTAATTACAATCATAACTTTTAAATTTTAAGACATCTGTGTTGTTTTCTATCAGAATCAGAGCTGTAATTTTTGTGCGCTCTGTTGTAAAGTATGTGCGCTCGCTTGGCGAGGTGTGTGACGCGCACACGCGCACAGCTTAGAGGGAACAGTGGTGAGGAGTGTGTGTCTGTCTATCCAGTGTGTGGTGGCTGCAAACACCCTCCACAGCCCACACTGCCAGCACTGTTGCCAGTATTGGCCTCCCAATGTGCATAATGAGGAGCAAGGTACCATGGGTATAGCCCGGACAGGGTGGCCTGGCCAGGATGCATCTGCACAGGGCATAGGGCAATGGCTGGGACATTGTAGTGCCCAGCCACCACCTGCACAGACAGGGTAGCCACACCATGTTCTGCTGGGAGATCACTCTCACCCTGACTGAGCAGTGACCACGGCATGGCTAGGTTCCCCCATAGTGCTATGTAGTATTTCTTTCATGTGATATTTATGGGTTCCTTTTTGGGGCCTAGTCACTGACTTATCTGATTGGTGTGTATGCTGACATCCCAGTTCTGGGTGCATGCATTTCCACCAGGAACATGCACTATGGACTAGCTAGCAGACTGTCTGCAGCTGGTATGTGTCTTGCTGGAACACCTTGCAGGGTGCAGCGGCTGAAGGCTTTCTGCAGGAGAATATCAGATAGTGGTGGGGTGCAGCTTAGCATATCCAGGCCTAATGTCTATCTGCTATTGCTTTATGGATAGGTACAGAGCTGCATTGACTGCCCTGTAGGGTGTCTGTTCCCCAGCAGGACTGGGGTTGATAGTCCCCTCTACTGCCACCATTGCAGGGAGGTAGAATGTGGATCTGTTGGTGGGAGACCCTGTTTCCCACTCTCAGCCCCAGAGAGGGGTGGGGGGGGGGGTACATAATACACCTATGGGTCCATAAGGGCTAAACATTGACTGAGAAATACAGATGTATCCAAGGTGTCTGCAGACACTACCTATCTCAGACATTAGCACTGCTGGGGTCCTGCAGCATGTCCTAGTTCTGCTGTGGACCTGGTGCTGGGTGCCCTACCTCACCCTCAGGGTGAGTACCATACCTGCACAATGTGACGGTGTGTAGCTACTCTGTGCCAGTGCCACACACGGTCAGTTCCCCCTACCAGGCCGGGGTGCTGTGGGGGTGCATACCCCATCTTGTGATCATCTGTAGACTGCTGATTTGCATGTGCAGTGCATCATGGGTATGGGTGGGTTAACCCTATCCTGGTGACCACAGCAGACTGTTTGTGTGGTGACGTGCAGTCCTTCTGCAGCCAGCCAGGAGTTTGCTAGCAGCTATGGAGCTGTAGCCCACTGGTTACTTCACTGCTTGTGGAGCCAGAGGTCATGGGTTCAAACCCACAGTGGGGTTGTTTGATAGGGCTGTCTGAAGCATTGTCTATTTTTAATGTACATTAGTGCTGCCAGCATAACACTCTCGGGGTACTGTAACCATAAGGTGCCTTATAGGGCACCCTATAAAGCACCTTCTGAGGCACCTTATGGTTACAGTCCGTATAAGGTGCCTTATGGAGCGCCTTATAGGGTGCCCTATAGGGGACATTATAGGGTGCCTGGGCGGACAGTGCACTTTATAGTATGCCCTCTGGAGTGCCTTATTTATTTATATTCTCTTATATACCTCGCTATTCTGCATCAGTGCGGTTTACATTGAACAAACTGAAATTACATTGAACAGGGCATTGAACTTGGAGATAACTATTTTACAGGGAACATGGGCTATGGAGGGTTAAGTGGCTTGCCCAAGACCACAAGGAGCACCTGTGGGACTAGAAACCCCAGTCCTTCCTCCCCAAGGTTGCTGTCCTCTAGTGGGATTTGAACCCCCAACCTTCCGGCCTGAAGTACCTTGCCCCAACCACTAGGCCACTCCTCCACTCCTTACAGGGCGGCTGATGCGGCACGTTATGTTACAGCACTTTGAGAGTGTGTTTGCTAGCAGCACTGATTAAAACAATATTAAATTGCCTCATAATGCAATATTACACATAACAGGTAGTGCTTCAGGCAGCCTTATTCATTGGGCACAGTAGGGGATTGAACCCATGACCCATGCACCATCAGTCGGTGTCTTAACCATTGTGCTACACTGCTGTTTTTCCTTGCATGTCAGCACACCTACTTAACATTTCCATGCATTAAAATGCACAGTGCTGCCATCAAAAACAGTGCTATGACCTTGCCGTGCCTCATAGGGCACCCTATATGGCGCCCTATAGGCCACCCTTTAAGCAACATTGTAGGGTGCCGTGGCGGCCAGTGCACTTTAAAATGTGCCCTCTGGGGTACCTTTTGGGGTGCCGTATGCAGCACCTTATGTTACAGCGCTTTGAGGGTGTGTTTGCTAGCAGCAGTAATTAAAATAAAATTAAAATGCCTCATAATGCAATATTTCACATAACAGGTAGTGCCTCAGCCAGCATAATTCATTGGGCACAGTGGGGGATTGAACCCATGACCTCTGTACCATCTGTCAGTGTCTTCACCATTGTACTGCAGCCCTGTTCCTCTGTTTGCACATCAGCGCGCCTGCTTATGCTTCCCACGCGCGTTTCTCGTGCGCTAATGTGCACGGTGCACAGCGCACGTGAGCGCGCGATAATCCCGGTTTGCTAGGTTAAGACTGAAATGCCCACTCCTTATATGGCATCCTGCACACTAGCGCCGGGCGCACATTAGGACGGTTTAGTAAACATACCCCTTAGTCTTCCACTGCCTCAAGTACAAACATAGGGGTCAATGCAGAAAGCTGATGTTAAAGTCATGTGCTATTAGCCAGGTGCAGAGTTTTGTAGCATGCGAGAACCACAAAAGTTATACGCTGATATGTAGCAAAGGAAACATATGCAAATGAGATATGTGCAAAACTTCAGCGTAAAGTGAGAGATCTCCTCTAGTACTGACTGGTTTGTTCTTCGCGCAGTCCATGGTATACACAGTATTTGTCGCCAGCACCATAATTCAAAGACATCAATTTTCTTCCTGTCTATCTCTTTCACTATCCAACTTTCACATCCATATGATGTTATTGAAAATGCCATGGCTTGAACAAGTCGAATCTTTGCATGGAGAGAGACATCTCTGCTCTTAAGAATCTTGCCTAGGTCCTTCATAGCCATTCTGCCAAGAGCAATGCATCATCGGATTTCTCGACTGCTTGTTGCTTCTTTATGGTTAGTTGATCCAAGTAGGTTAAAGTTGTCAACTATTTCAATTTCTTCTCCATCAACGATGAACTTATTCATTTTGCCGGTTGTCAGGATCTTTGTCTTCTTAAGGTGCAGACCCATTTTAAGACTATATTCCTTGATCTTGAGAAACAAATGTTTCAAATTGTCTTCACTTTCATCCAGTAATGTGGTATCATCAGCATAGCGAAGGTTGTTGATGAGTCTTCCACTAATCGTCACACCTCTGTTGTCTTCATACAGTTCTGCTTCTCTGATGATTTGTTCTGCATATAAACTAAAGAGGTAGGGGGAAAGTATGCAGCCTTGTATACCTTTGCTGATTTTAACCTATTCTGTTTCTCCTAGTTCCATTCAAACTGTTGCTTCTTTTGATCAGTATAAAAGTTGTGTAAGAGAACAAACCAGTCAGTACTAGAGGAGATCAAACCTAAGTTTTCTTTAGAAGCTCAGATGACAAGACTTTGACTTTCATACTTTGGACACACATCATGCGAAGAGAGAGATCATTAGAGAAAGACATCATGCTTGGCAAGGTAGAAGAAAAACTAACAAAATAACTAACACTCTATACAAAAATTTCCATAAACAAAAATAGAGTGAAAAATATAAACGTGTGAGCTAGCGTGTGTGTGGATGTATTTATGTCGGAAGATCAGCCATGAGGATAAATCAACCTCATTTTGCTCAATTTTAATGAGCTCACATCGGAGCCATATATCATAGGTAAAAATCACCATAAATTAGTGCTACCTACATCAAAACATTTATTATGAATGTATATACAAGGGTCCAAACAGAAGGATCAAAAAACCATTACTTATCTCAACTGCTTTTCCCATAAATCTTCTCAGACTTCACACGAAACAAACAGCAGTTATAAAGAAGTACACAGTACTGCATTTCGGGCAAATGCAAACTCCATGCCCTGTTTCAACGCTTAATTCAACTGCAAAAACTGAAAGCGGTCTTCCAGCTTCTCCACCTCTTTGAGACGCCAGCGCATGCTCATTATCGGTCATAATTAATCAGTGAGATGGATTGATACAATAACAGCAGCTACGGGTGCCAGTCTGTCAAAAATGAGCCGCCTGACTGAAGAACGAACACAATTTAGGACAATTATCCAGAGGGTCACCATGAGTCGACACCAACTTGATGGCACTTAACAACAACAACAAAGTGAGAGAGGGGAAGGTTGACGCAGAAGACAGATGCACTACCAGTGTTGCCTCACGCATGTGGATAGATTTCACGTGCTAACGATGGCACAGTAAAAATAAAAAAACAATTTCAGCATGGACTGACAATTGCCGGTATTCTGGTGGGAAGAGTTGTGTGTTTAAATTAGTGCCGCAAATAGTCTTTTGTAAAGGGTGCTCATATGTTTTTTTGGCAGAACAAGATTCTCTGTTATTTTCCCCATTTCTTTCAGATCAAGTTCTAACCTATGCAAGGAGCAAAGCTACTAATGGTTAAAAAACAGAAGATGGCAATTCTGTTTTCTCCTATACTATATGCCAAACCTTTCTCCTATACACATAAGCTTCATGCTGAAGAAATGACTGTATAAAACTTTTATTAGCCACCTTATCACTGTGGTACAGTGTAGATTTAAAAATTCATAATAATTGTTCTTCATCAATATACATCAATGTGAAACTTCCAAAGCTTGAGTAATTACATAAATCATTAGAACTCATCTAAAATTGTTACCTGACACATACTAAGCACATCAGCATGCTTTGATGACTTATTTTTTAAAGCTGTTAGTACACATGGATATGTTATTACTTCCAAATAAAGCAAAGTTACTCACCTGAAACAGATTTTCTCCATGGACAGCAAGATAAGTCCTCATATATCGGTAACATCACTGAAGAAACACTCACAGGGAGCATTTCCCAGCTCCTTCTAGAAGCTTTCGAAAAGCTTCATTGTGCATGCGCGCATCTTCCCACTTGCCATTGCTGTGCCATTTCTCTTCAGTCAGTTGAAGAGCTGAGTACAGTGCAACTCCGAGACAAGGTGGGAGGGTTGTGACGTTTTATCCTGCTGTCCACGGAAAAAAACCTGCTACAGGTGAGTAACTTTGCTTTCTCCGTGGACAAGCAAGTTGAAGACCTCGTGTATAGGAATCCCTAGCTACTTGCTGCCTCTAACAAAAAAGGGGAAAATAGCAGTGTGCCAAAACAGGAGGCACCTAGAACTAATATTTTTGGTGGCAGCAGGCCTTTTTAAGCATATCTTTTTTTTTGAGGCAGACTGAACAGAAAGAAATGGGCCTTGGGAAGATGAAGTTAGATTCTAATCCCTAAAAAGATTCTGCAGTACTGATTGGCCAAATCTGCTGTTGCATTGGAAATTCCCATCCAGACAATGGTGAGAAGTGGAAGTGTGGAAGGAAGGCTACACTGCAGCTTTGCAAATCTTTTCCATAGAGACTGAGTGCAAGTGCACCACCAATGCAACCATGACTCTGACATTGTGAACTGTGATATGACCCTCAAAGCTCAAACCTGTTTGGGCATAAGCAAAAGAGATGCAATCTGCTAGCCAAATTGAGAGTGCCTTTGGAGATAGCTGCACCTAGCAGAACTGAGGTACCTGGTCATTCTGAGGAGTGGCAAAAAGATCTATTGAGGGGGTGCCCCACTCCCAAAAAATGTAGAGGACCACCCCCCTAAACAGGATCCATTTATGAGGTTGAAGGACAATGCTCAGCTTGTCTGTCAGAGTAATCTATTCATCAGGCAGATAACATGACCCTTAGTTCCATCACCTGAGAGATGGAGAAATTCAACTATTACTATCTTACAGCACAAGAGACATAATCTGATGCCTCCTGCTATTTGATTGTCAGTTTGAATTATCACAATTTGGTTCATCAAGTGATTTCTATTGCTCTCAGTTCCAAGAAGTTGATCAGATTTGAAATCCATCGAGATGAGCTCAGCAACTCAGCTTCGACACATTTGTCGTGAGTAGTTTTTGGTAGGATGGAATTTGAAAAGGAAATCTTTTGGCCAAATTGAAGTTGGAGTTCACCAGGATAGAGAATCCTGCAGGGGATGAGTGACGGATAGCATGTCGCTGAGCCTTCTGGTGGTTTGGGTCCACTGAGCGTTCATGGTCCACTGAGAATGTCTCATGTGGAGATGTACAAATGGGGTGACATGAATCGTTGAGAGAATATGGTCATCATTCTCAACAGACATGTGCTGATGTCTGCTGCCTCATTTGAACTGCCTGCATTATCATTACCAAGCAGGTTAGTCAGTTGTGCAGAAGAAAAGATTTCACTAGAGTCATGTCTAACAGAGGTCCTGTGAATTACAATTGCTGTGATGGGTTGAGATGGTATTTGAGATAATTTTATTTTATTTATTTATTTATTTAACAGTATTTCTAAACCGCCTTATCATGATAATCAAGGTGGTATCACAGCAAACAATCTAGTGGTGTGAGTGTGTTATACATGCAGTGAGGGTGGAAATTTAGTTGGGTGTGTGTTGTGTTGTGAGCTAGATTGGTTTGAGCTATGTACAATGTGGGCTATATACAGTGGTGCTAAAAACATTTTATATATACATATAGTGTTAGTCGGTAACGTGTGCTGCTATACATTTACTTATTTTATGTGAAGTGTCCATAGTGTTCTCTGAACAGCATGGTTTTCAGCTGTTTTCTGAAGTCCTTGAGGTCTGTAGTTGCTCTCAAATCGTCCGGTAGTTTGTTCCATATTGTTGGAGCAGCCATGGAGAGTGCTCTGTCTGTTGTGTCCTTGCGTGTGTGTTTGTATTCACTTGGGGTGCTGACTCGGTTGTGTGTTTGTTTTCTTCTAGGCCGAGTGCTGGTGTCTGGTTGTATGAGGGCGTGTAGGCTGTTGGCTGATGTTTGCTGTTTTATCTTAAATAGGTTTATGATAAACCCTAATAGTTCCAACTTTCAGGTGGTGATATGCACTAATTCTGACACAAGGCTAAAAGGCAGTAAATGGTACTGAAAATGTCATTTCCCTATGGTGAATCTGAGATATGGTGGACATGGTGCTTACAAATGGAGAGAGTGTTTTGAATATTATAGTGGGTGATCATTTTGCATCCAATGATCATCGGATGGTATGGTTTAGAATTAGGACAAGGGCTGATATAGTCCATTCAAAATTGAGGGTCCTAGACTTTAGGAAAGCTAATTTTGCCAAAATGGGGCAATATCTCAAGGAGTTGTTAGTGAGATGTGAACAGCTGGGAGATGTAGAAAAGCAGTGGGCAAAACTGAAAAGGGATAGTATAAGAGCAGCAAACCTTTTTATTAGGAAAGAAGGTGAATGTAAAAAGGTTCTTGAAAGATGTAACTGAAAAGATGAGGAAAAAGAGGGTAGCCTTCATATAAAGTACAAGAGATCACAGAAAGAGGAAGACAAGCATCAATATTCAGAAAAGTTAAGAGAAGCTAGGAAAGTAGTCAGAAAAACAAAGATCAAAATGGAAGAAAAAACAGCCAACGCAGTAAAATGGGGAGGACGGGACATCTTTCGGATAACTTAGTGAGAGAAGGAAGCACAAAAATGGTATTGTCAGACTGAAGGTTGAAAAGGAGAAATATGTAGTTGCTGATGAGGATAAAGTGGAATTGCGTAACAGATATTTCTGTTGTGGGTTCACAGATGAAGGGCCAAGAGCAGGACCTCAGACAACACTGAGAAATAGGAACTGAAATGAGGTCGATTTTGAACAAATTTCAGAAGAATGTGTTCACAAGCAGCTAGCTAAACTAGAAGTAGACAGAACGATGGGGTCAGATGGGATACATCTGAGAGTATTGAAGGAACTCAGGAAAGTTCTAGCAGCTCCACTGTCTGTCTTTTTCACTGGGAGATATGATAGAGGTCTATAAATTAATGAATAGAGTGGAACGGGTAAACATAGATCGATTGTTTACGTCATCAGAATATAAAAAGACTAGGGGACATGCAATGAAGCTACAGGGTAACCTATTTAAGACTAATAAGAGAAAATATTTTTTCACTCAAGGTGTAGCCACCCTCTACACCAACTCCAACCTGTTTATACCTTTTGAAGTGTGGTCTCCAGAATTGCACACAATTCTCCAAATAAGGTCATACCAAAGACTTATACAGAGGTAATATCACCTCCTTTCTTCTACGGGCCATTCCTCTCCCTATGCACACAAGCATCCTTCTAGCTTTCGCTGTCGCCTTTTCTACCTGTTTACCTACTTTCATGAGACACAATTATGCCCAGGTTCCGCTCTTCTTTTGTGGGCATAAGTACTTCACCCCCTTCACTACACTGTACCTCTCCCTTGGATTATTGCAGCCCAAATGCATGACTCTGCATTTTTTAGCATTAAATCTCAGCTGCCAAATTCTCAACCATTCTTCAAGCTTAGCTAGATCTCTCCTCATGTTATCTACTCCTTCCTGGGTGTCTACTCTATTGCAGATTTTGGTATCATCTGCAAAGAGGCAAACCTTACCCAAAAGCCCTACCGCAATATCACTAACAAAGATGTTAAAAGAATTGGACCAAGGACAGATCCTTGAAGCACACCACTGGTAACTTCCTTCTCCTCAGAATGAGCTCCATTTACCTGTACCCTTTGTTCCCTCCGACTCAACCAATTTCTAAACCAATCAATAACTTTAGGGTCCATGCCTAGGGAGCTCAGTTTGTTTATAAGTCGCCTGTGCGGAACGGTGTCAAAGGCTTTACTGAAATCCAAATACACCACATCTAGGGCTCTCCCTTGGTCCACCTCCCTGGTCACCCAGTCAAAGAAATCAATCAGATTTGTATGACAAGACCTGCCTCTGGTGAATCCATGCTGCCTCTGTTCCTGTAATCCATTGGACTCCAGAAACTTCACAATTTTCTCTTTCAGCATCGTTTCCAATAATTTACTCACCACATCCTTACTTCTGCTTTGTGTAAAGGGACCACATGTGCCTCTCTCCATATCTCTGGCATCACTGCCGACTCCAGAGAGGCATTGAAAAGGTCAGTCAATGGAGCTGCTAGAATGTCCCCAAGTTCCTTTGGTATTACACTGGTCAACAAATTTTTACAAAAGTCATGTTACTGAAATAAAAATAGTCATTTCTTATCAATTATATGCTGAACATGAATATGACAGTGAAATTGCAAAGTTGGCTCTAGTTTTTTTGTAATCTTCAAGAATTAATGTTTACATCACGAAATGCATGTCAATAGTAAATATAATAGGCCTTCGGTTAATACCTGTAAAAAAACAAGTCATAGACTACTTCTTAGATTTTTTTGCCTGTCTCTTGTACAGCTGTTAGGGAGCCTCTCTGTGGAGTGTCCAGCAGTAATCAGCCAGCATTGTAGTGGACCATTTTCCCTGGTATCTTTGCTCCATCGTTGCGATATCCTGGTGAAAACGTTCACCCTGTTCATCACTAACCATACCACAGTTATCAGGAAAGAAATCGAGATGGGAATCAAGGAAATGGATCTTTAGAGACATATTGCAGCCAAGTTTCTAATACTGCATCAGCATGTCTTCTACGAGTTCCTTGTAGTTTCCTGCCCTAACATTCCCGAGAAATTTTGTTGACACTAGGCGAAAAGCATTCCATACTTGTTTCGCATCACCCTGCAGCAAGTTGTTGAACCGGTCATCTTTGAAGAGCTTTCGAATCTGAGGACCCACAAAAACTCCCTCTTTAATCTTTGCTTCACTGAGTCAAGGGAATTTTTCATGCAGGTATCGGAAAGCTGGCGAAGTGCGGTCCATGGCTTTCACAAAATTTTTCATCAAACCTAGTTTGATGTGAAGGGGTGGTAGCAGGATTTTGTGAGCCTCAACCAGAGCTGGGTGTTGGATATTCTTCTCTCCAACTGTTACATTTTGTCTGCGATTCCATTCCTTCCGCAAGTAGTGCCAATCCCTTGCTCGGCTATCCCACTCACATAAGAAACACATGTATTTTATATATCCCTGCTGCAGTCCCATTAAAAGGGCAACTACCTTCATGTCACCACAGAGGTGCCAGCTGTACTTGTTATAGTTAATGGAAGTCAGTAGATGCTTTAAGTTATCGTATGTCTTTTTCATGTGGACGGCATGCGCTACTGGAATAGATGGAAGACGGTTTGCATTGTTCAAAAGCACAGCCTTCAGACTCAGTTTCAAAGAGTTTATAAATAGTCTCCAGTCTTGTGGGTCATGAGTGATTTTTAAGGCATTCATGAGGCTTTCAATATCGGAACAGAATACCAGATTACTTTCCTTTCTGAAGAAAGGCTCCAACTGCTGGTGGCGCTTTCGATATGAAGTAATGTTGACATCTTCTTCTAGAAGATTCCATTGTTGGAGTCTTGATCCTAGCAATTCTGCCTTGTTCTTGGATAAGTCCAAATCAAGAACCAGATCATTTAGTTCTTCCTGTGTTATTCTGTGTGGAGTTGATATGCATCCCAGTGAAATTCTGGGTCGCTGCATGCTGATGGACCAGGAGAATAACAGGTCGGCTCACCCTTGTCCTCATCAGATGAATCAAGAGAATATTCTGATGGAGGTTCTGGAATAGGAAGGCCCTCACCATGTGGAACTGGCCTCAATGCAGATGGAATGTTTGGGTAGACTATGCTCGACTTCTTTTGCTTCGTTATTCCTTTAGAAAGAGGAGGAACCAAGCAAAAGTAACAGTCATTTATGTGGTTGTTTGGCTCTCTCCACACCATGGGGACTGCAAACGGCATTGATGGTCTTTTGCAATTCAACCACTGTGAAAGCTGTGTTGTACATGTAGCGCAGCATATATGCGGGGCCCAAGGCTTGTCTTGGTCACCAATCTTGCATCCGAAGTAAAGATGATATGCCTTCTTCAGTTGAGAAGTGATACTTTTCTTCTGGTTGGCAAATGTCACTTCCCCACAAATGTAGCAGAAATTGTCAATGGTATTTTTTTTTTTTATTGGTTTCAAAAAACATGCATTTACACAATATTTCAAAGGAAAATCTAAAATACAACTTCAAATCGGATGTTACAACATCATATAGGAAAAAAAACCCAAATTTATATAGCCCACATCAAGGAACTTAGCTGGGTATTAGAATAAGGTCATAATCAAGAAAATAAGACACTAGGCCCACAAAGGGAGGCAACAACTTATTCATGGACACTCTGCACTTCACCAAGTGCTTTCTGCTTCTCAATCAAAAAACTTTCCAATTGGGTGACATCAGTAAAAATATAAGAAACATCCTTCCAAGTAATAACACACTTACAAGGGAATCGAAGAAAAAAAGAAACTTCACCTAAGGACAATACCTGTGATTTTAGAGCTAGAAACTGTCTACGCCTAAGCTGGATGTTACGGGCAACATCAGGAAAGACGTTTACTAAATGGCCACAAAACTTGACAGTCTTGTGTTTAAAAAAAGCCCGAAGCACAGTCTGCTTAACCTCTTTAGTCAGAAAAGTCACCAACAAAGTGGAACGAGAATCAATTGTATCCAGGGAGTCCTCTAGAAAAGCAGTGAGGTTGGTAATAGTAGGTTCAATTACGTCAAATTCCCCCTCAACCGGATTGACTCTCTTAGAACTAGGGGAAATGTAATACAGTTGGGAAACTGCAACAGATTCCGTAATCAGCAAGACTTCCCTAAGGTACTTATCTAACAGCAACTTAGGAGCGAGGAGTCTAGAAATGGGAAAATTTAGAAAACGTAAATTACAAGAACGCGCCAGATTCTCCATCGCTTCTATTTTATTATGGAGAGTCAGTGAGTCCTTGATACCAGCTGCCTGAGCAGCATGTACCGCCCCCATCTGGCCCTCCAATTTAGAAACAGCAGTATTAAGTAAAACCGTCTTAACATCTAACTGCCGTAAAGAGACAACAGTCTCCTGAGAAAATTTCGCCAAAGATTCAAAAGTACCGGTAATCTTACTATCTATAGATTGTAAAACTCCCCAAACATCTTTTAAGGTAATTTCAGCATCAGCAGATATAGTCGGGAGTGCAGGAGCACCACCCGACACAATAGAGAGAACCGGTTTAGGTAGGGAAAAAGAATCAGTTAAACCTCTTACCTTATCGAGGGACTCCCCGGTAGAAACGGGAAGCTGCACAGTGAAGGGGCACGGTGGAGGAGATCTTCCCCCTGAACTCAGGGAGGCACCCTCAGGTGACGAGTGAGCAATTGGAAGCAAAGAGAAATGCTTATCCAAGGGACCCGTCGGTTTGACTACTCCGACAGGGTCACTCCCAGAAGCACCACCACCTTTAGCCTTCCGTTTCCCCATAACATAGGGGAGCGAGTGCTAAATTAGGCAGAAACTTAAGCACAGCAAAACAGCCTGCCTTCCTTCCACAACCAAGAAGCATGTAGCCACTGAATACTATCGTGACGTCACAGTAGCGTCACAGAACCTGCCCCTTTGAACACGCCCCTTCGAACCACGCTCCGCGAAACACGCTCCGCGGAAAGAGAAGGCTGGCTATAAACAAAGGCAGAGGCAGGGGGGGATTCCTCTCACAGCTGCGGGTTCTTTCTCTCCTGCCTGTCCGGTAGTCCGGGGAAAGTCCAAACGCCCACACAGCACACTGCACTCAGCAGCAGTCCCAGAGGCCAACGAAATGACCCCAGATGCCTCCAACACACTTCCCAGCCGAGCTCAGATAGCAAAAGTAAGCTGGCAGTTTTATGCACGCAGGGGGGTCCTCTCACAGCTGCGGGTTCTCTCTCTCCTGCCTGTCCGGTAGTCAGGGGAAGGTCCAAACGCCCACACAGCACACTGCACTCAGCAGCAGTCCCAGAGGCCAACGAAATGACCCCAGATGCCTCCAACACACTTCCCAGCCGAGCTCAGATAGCAAAAGTAAGCTGGCAGTTTTATGCACGCAGGGGGGTCCTCTCACAGCTGCGGGTTCTCTCTCTCCTGCCTGTCCGGTAGTCTGGGGAAGGTCCAAACGCCCACACAGCACACTGCACTCAGCAGCAGTCCCAGAGGCCAACGAAATGACCCCAGATGCCTCCAACACACTTCCCAGCCGAGCTCAGATAGCAAAAGTAAGCTGGCAGTTTTATGCACGCAGGGGGGTCCTCTCACAGCTGCGGGTTCTCTCTCTCCTGCCTGTCCGGTAGTCTGGGGAAGGTCCAAACGCCCACACAGCACACTGCACTCAGCAGCAGTCCCAGAGGCCAACGAAATGACCCCAGATGCCTCCAACACACTTCCCAGCCGAGCTCAGATAGCAAAAGTAAGCTGGCAGTTTTATGCACGCAGGGGGGTCCTCTCACAGCTGCGGGTTCTCTCTCTCCTGCCTGTCCGGTAGTCCGGGGAAGGTCCAAACGCCCACGCAGCACACTGCACTCCGCAGCAGTCCCAGAGGCCAACGAAATGACCCCAGATGCCTCCAACACACTTCCCAGCCGAGCTCAGATAGCAAAAGTAAGCTGGCAGTTTTATGCACGCAGGGGGGTCCTCTCACAGCTGCGGGTTCTCTCTCTCCTGCCTGTCCGGTAGTCCGGGGAAGGTCCAAACGCCCACACAGCACACTGGACTCAGCAGCAGTCCCAGAGGCCAACGAAATGACCCCAGATGCCTCCAACACACTTCCCAGCCGAGCTCCTGTCAATGGTATTAACGCACTTTCCCGGCATTACTGTTCTATATTGTACCTAAATGGCTAAAATTATATGGTTAATAAAAGTTACATGTAACAGTAGCTTAAACTGTCTCGCACACAGTCTGAAATATTTTAAATGCTCAACCTTTCCGACTGTGTATAGTACACTGCTGACATCAGATGACTTCAGCAGCCGTCTGGCAGTAGTATTGCATTGCATCAGAAAATGATGTAATCAACTCTGGATGATGTGTGCATGCTGGTATTATGCAATGTGATGAAATATTGCATCATTCAAGGCTTATTTATTTATTTATGTACATTTCTTATATACCGCGCTATTAAAAATCAGTGCGGTTCACAATGAACAGAACAATGCTACAAAGCATCAACGACACAGTGCGCTTACAGAGAACAGGGTAATAGCTTAGGGGAGAACCGGGCAAAACTATTTACAGGACATTTTACAGATCTACAGAGTATTTATAGTTGAAACAGGTTTGATGGCACCAGGAAATTTGTACCAGGGGGTGAGCTAATTAACCATTCTCCCATTGAGTTAGAGTGTTGGGACAGTTAGGAAGGAGGGTCAGGGGGCACATCCTGTGTTTTCCAGAGCTAGTTTCTGGATAGTGCTTTTGGAACAGATGGTATTTTAGCGCTTTTCTGAATAAGCTAAGGCTCATGATGGCTCGGATTCCAGTGGGAAGGGCATTCCCTGCTTGCAGAGACGCCGCTACTGCCGGGACACACCAGCTCCTCCCTCCTCGGCTCCTGCCCAATCCGGGCAGTGGGAGCGGGAACAGCAGAAGCCGGCAGCAGTTAAAAGCGGCGTCCCTGCTTGCAGAGACGCCGCTACTGCCGGGACACACCAGCTCCTCCCTCCTCGGCTCCTGCCCAATCCGGGCAGTGGGAGCGGGAACAGCAGAAGCCGGCAGCAGTTAAAAGCGGCGTCCCTGCTGGGCGCGCCCGTGCCTTGCGGGCCCGCGCCTGAGGGCCTCGCAAGAGGGCCCTTTGGCGTGGCCCTTAGGCGCGGCACGAAGGCGAGCAGAAGGCAACAACAAACGAAACAGCTACACCAACAACATCTCAGCAGAACCCAACAAAGGACTAGACCGAGGAAAAGGACGTCAAAACCGCAAGTAGAACTCTCACTACACATCACACACTTCCTTCCACCAGACGGTCTCTTCAACTACCCACACCCTAACGGATCCGGATCTCCCTCCACAGGGACAGGCTCCCCCTCCACAGGGACAGGCTCCCCCTCCACGGGGACAGGCTCCCCCTCCACGGGGACAGGCCCCTGCTCCGAGTTTAGCTCTCCCCAATCAGGGGATTGGAGCGGCAACAAGGGCACAGCCAGACAGCGGCAGAGTGCTGCCCAATCGGGGCAGACTCAAGGCCGTACAAGGAACAGCGCGGCAAGAAGGAGCACAAAGGGAGAATCACAGCCACACATACAACAGAATACCAGAGGAAAAGCAACAGCAAAGCAAGCAACAGACGAAGACTTAAGAAAAAAAGGCATCACCCTAACAGAACATCACAAAAGACCAAAATGCACGCCACATACTTCCTCCCACTCTACCTACTCGTCACACAACTCCTCCCACCAACCACACACCTACACTACCCACAAGCAAACACAACACGGTACCCACCAACAGCATTGCCATATTTAGAAACACAGCACACACACAAAGAAACACTCAGAACTTCCCAGACAAAAAGACCAAACAGACACAAATCAAACTCCCAATCCTGCACAAAGGAAGCACACGTAACAGCAACCTACTCAACAAAGGTAACAACGATTGAGCTCATAAACGCCAGATCAGTATGCAACAAGATACACACTCTTGTAGACCACATAGAAGAGCGACAGCCCGACATAATATGCTTCACAGAGACATGGCTCAACCCTACCGACAATGTACTACTCAACCAACTAGTACCGGACAACTACTCAGCGTACAACTGCCCACGAACCCACAAGCGTGGAGGAGGAGTCCTAATAATAGCAAAGACAAAACTAAAGTTCAAGACACATAGCTTCTCCAATACACAGCAATGTAACACAATCAGCATCAAAAACAAAAACATTTCAATCTGCCTAACCTACAGAGCACCCAGAGCTCCACCCAACGAATTAGCCTTCATACTCGAAGAAGCCTGTGCCATAACAGCAAACAACAAACCAGCACTACTGATTGGAGACTTCAACCTCAAGTCCATCAATGCCAAAGACGCAGAGGCCTTCCTTCAAGCAATGACCTCACTTCAATTCACACAGATAATCAATACTCCAACGCACAGACATGGATCATCTCCAGACCTCATCTTCGCATCCAATTACCTAACTTCAAGAGACCTAATCTCTCCACCCACCATTACCCCAGTGCCATGGTCTGACCATTACTTAATCGAGACAAAGCTGCGATCTCAAGAGGACCAGACAAACGAAAGAACAAACAACTCCCACACACAAAGACGATTCAAGAATTTCGACAGGGACGAATTCATACAGAACACAACACAACACCTGAACATTACTACAGATGACCTGGAGGAACAAGTTTCCAGCTGGAACAGCATCTTAGCTAACGCCGCCAAACCATCTGGTGGAGGGCACAAGAAACACCAACACAACAGGAGACAAAACAAACCTTGGTACTCAGCAAAAATACGACAGGAAAAGAGGGAGCTCAGGAAGATTGAACGGAGATGGAGAAAAAACAAAACAACAGCCGACCAACATCTTTACCTAACAAAACAAAAACAATACAATGAACGCATCAACCAATCAAAGAGGGAATTCCACACAAACTTGATAAATACTTCCATCAACAAGCCCAGAGAGCTCTTTGAAATAGTCAAGATCCTCACAAAAGAGCAAACAACAGAAGGGGAAGTACAAGTGGACCCACAGGAATTCGCCGACCACATCAAAGACAAATTTCACTCCACAGAGCGTACAACACCCAGTGGGACCACCAGGACAGACATACACACCAAAACCTGGGGCACATTCTACTCACCCTCAACAGAGCAGATATCCCACATCATCTCTACAATCAACACAAGCACTGCTCCTACAGACCCATGCCCAGTATCATGGGTCAAAGCCACCAAATCAAACTTCATTCACACCATACATAAAATAGTACACAACTCACTCACTCAAGGACTCATGCCAAAGCAACTAAAGCTTGCCTCAGTAAGACCAATAACAAAGAAAACAACCCTCGACAAAAAGGATCCAGCAGCATACCGACCGATCTCCAGCATACCCTTCCTGGCAAAAATCATCGAAAAAACGGTACAACTACAACTCCAGGAACACATCGACAAACATGAAACACTCGACGACAACCAACACGGCTTTCGTCCCAACCACAGAGTCGAAACGCTACTGATCTACCTCTTCGACAGCATCCTAAGAATAATTGACAACAACAGGAAGGGAATCATAATTATCTTCATCGACATCTCCTCAGCCTTCGACACAGTGGACCACAACACGCTCCTGGAAAGACTAAAGAACACTGGTATACACGGTATCACATTGAAATGGTTCCACTCATACCTAACCGAAAGACAGCTACAGGTCAAGGTGGGACACAACACCTCCCGTCAAGGAGTACCTCAAGGAGTACCTCCCGTCAAGGAGTACCTCAAGGATCCGCACTTTCAGCTCTCCTATTTAACATCTACATCCAACCGATATGCAACATCATGAAAGAGAACAACATTCAATACACAATATATGCAGACGACATCATGATATACACCCCGATATCAATCGACAACCCGGATTTCTCCAAGATAACAGACTGCCTTACCCAAATGACGAGCTGATGTCAAAACAACAACCTCGCAATAAACTACAACAAGACTGAAGCTTTAATAATCACTCGGAACCAAAGCTTCATACACCCGCCAAACATCAAGATACAAAACACTACTATACCAATAAGATCAGAAGTGAGATACCTTGGAGTTACTCTGGACAATAATCTAAACCTCAAGCCACACATAGACAAAACAATACAAAAAGTCTACTACAAGATGCGAATCATCAGGAGACTGAAACCACTCCTTGCCCCAGAACACTTTCGTACCGTCCTTCAAGCACTGATAACCCCAATACTCGACTTCTGCAATCCGATATACTTGGGACTACCGAAACAAGCCCTCAAACCACTCCAGCTAGCACAAAACACTGCAGCACGAATAATATCCGGTACTGCAAGACAGGACCACATCACACCTACCTTAAAGGACTTACACTGGCTCCCAATCGGTGCACGCATCAGATACAAAACTATCATAAACCTATTTAAGATAAATCAGCACACATCAGCCAACAGCCTACACACCCTCATTCAACCAGACAACAGCACTCGTCCTAGAAGAAAACAAACACGCAACCGAGTCAGCACCCCAGGTGAATTCAAACACACACGCAAGGACACAACAGACAGAGCACTCTCCATGGCTGCTCCAACAATATGGAACAAACTACCAGACGACTTGAGGGCAACTACAGACCTCAAAGACTTTAGAAAACAGCTAAAAACCATGCTGTTCATAGAACACTATGGACACATCACATAACCTAAGAGAATGTATAACAGCACATATTACCGTCTGTATAGAAAATGTTTTGCAGCACCACTGTATATAGCCCACACTGTACATAGCTCAAACCATTCTAGCACACAATACACCACACCTTGTACATAGCTCACCCCAATCTAGCACACGATACAACACACACTCAACTAAATTGCACCCTCACTGCATGATTAACACACTCACTTTACTCGATTGTTTGCTGTGATACCACCTTGATTAATAAGATAAGGCGGTTTAAAAATACTGTTAAATAAAATAAATAAATAAATTCCAGGCTATGGGTGCATAAATCAAAAAGGCCCTACTGGCGGTTGCCTTCGTGCATTTCGTCTTTATCTTAGGGACTTCTAAAGCATTCAGCATTGCAGATCTTCTGTTTCTGTTGTCAGGCATGTTATTGATCAGCTTGCCGATGGGTGTGGGAGGCTGGTTCTTCAATGCTTTGAAAGTCATGACAAGTGCCTTGTAATGGATTCTGGCATGTAGTGGTAGCCAGTGGAGTTCCTTCATTACTGGCGTTATATGTTCCGACCTTGGTACACTTGCGAGTACTCTAGTGGCCGAATTCATGGCAAGCTAAAGCGGATTTAGAGTTGCCTGTGGGAGACCATGGAAAATGATATTGGCGAAGTCCAGGTGTGGGATAACTAGGGCCTGGAAAATCGTCCGATAATCAGTGAAGTCAAGTAGTGGCCGAAGCTGTCATAATGTTCGTATCTTATGATACACTGCTCTTGTAACGTTTTTCACATGTGTTATCATGTCAAGCCGCTGATCTAGGATGATGCCTAGATAGCGAATTGTGTTTTTTGTTTTGAGTTCGGCAATGTTGACTTGTAGAGAGGGAGGTGGGATGAACCTCTGGTTTCTTGTGACGAAAAGAACATCAGTTTTGCTGTGATTAATCCGCAGGTTTTGTGTGAGAAGCCAGTCTGCAACTGCTTCAAAGCATTTGATGATAGGGGAGAAATCAGGCTGGTTGATTGTGAACGGGAGGTATAACAGGATGTCATCTGCATAGGCGAGACAATGTACGTTTAAGGAACGGATCAAGGTGCAGATGGGCTGCATATAAATGTTAAACAGCAATGCAGACAGGGATGATCCCTGAGGTACCCCCTGCTTTTGTAGGAATGGCTCCGAAGTCGTGGTACCTGTCTTAACTTGTTGCCATCTGTTAGGTATGACTCGCACCATTGTAGGGCAGTGCCTTGTATCCCTTTTTCTTGGAGACGTTGTAGTAGTATCTCATGATTCACTTAATCAAAGGTGGCTGCAATGTCCATGAAGATGAGAACGAATCCATGGTGTATGTTGTCGATTCCTGTGATTAAATTGTTGAGGAGGGTCATTAGGATGGTGTCCACACCATGTGCTTCCCTGAAGCCATGTTGAGATGGATCAAGAGGTGCCTCAGCATCAACATGCTGTTGGATCTGCCACTGGACGACTTTTTCGATGATTTTGGCAAGCAGGGGGATACTCGAAATTGGTCTGTAGGATTCGACTTTGGATGGGTCAAGTCTACTATTCTTTAGCAGTGGCCTGATTGATGTGTGTTTAAGGCTCTGTGGGAAAGAACCCGCATATTACATATCTAACATAGTACTATTACATAGTAACATAGTATATGACAGCAGATAAAGACCAGAATGGTCCATCAAGTCTGCACAGTAAAATGGCTAGAGTAGTTGTACCCGCCACTCCATGCAGGTCACCCCCTCTATTTGTTGAAGTATAAAAGATATTTACAATTATTTTGATTTTATCTTCTTGATATAAAGGGATTCACTGTGTCTGTGTCTGTCCTATGCTATTTTGAATTCCGTCATTGTATTTGCCCCTACCACCTCCATAGGGAGGACATTCGAAGCATCCACCACGCTTTCAGTGAAAAAGTATTTCCTGATGTTATTTCATTTTATGCCCTCTAGTTTTACAGCTTCTCCTTCTTTGAAAAAGGTTTGTTTGTTCATTAGTACTCTTAAAATATTTAAATATCTGTATCGTATCTTCTCTGTTCCACCACTCCTCTAGGGTATACATATTTAGGTCTTCAATTCTCTTCTCATACATCTTCTGGCACAGGCTCCAGATCATTTTGGTTGCCTTCCTCTGAACCGTGTCAAGTCTTTTTATATCCTTTGTGAGATATGGTCTCCAAAACTGAACAAAATATTCCAGGTGAGGCCTCACCAATGACTAGTACAGGGGAATTAATACCTTCTCCTTTCTGCTGGTTATTCCTCTCTGTATGCAACCAAGCATCCTTTTGGCTTTGTCTACTGCCTTGCCACATTGTTTCACCACCTTGAGATCCTCAGACACTATCACTCCAAGGTCCATGCACATCAACCTTTCACACCCTATCACATACAATTCCTTTAGGTTTCTGCATCCCAAGTTCATGACTCTGCACCTCTTCGCATTATCATTTAGGCTTATTTGTGTAGCGCTACAAAGCATACGCAGTACCAGACCCCATTGAACACTTCTTTATGGTGCTATCTATTTCAGTCACTGGCATAAAAAAATCTTCTAAAAACGGAAACACAAGGAGGAGCAGGCCTCCTGCAAGCAATATAAGACGACACAAGAAGCAGGAGACGTTGGATGAACAGTTGAGTCTTTATTTGATAGGGACCCCAACGCGTTTCGGCAACGCCTTCCTCAGGGGGATTACAACTTGAACAAACATTAAAACAAAAATGAGAACAATTAAAAACAAATAAAAGCAATAGGCATGATGTTAAATATATATACCAAACTTCAAAATTAACAACCACATAAAATGCTCTATATAAAAAAACAGTTAAAGCAACACGGACAAACGTAGGGCTGAAGAACACAACATAGATAATTAAAATATAAATGAATTAAAATATACTAATCATCACTATAATTGAACAAATGTAGCTTAAAAACGGAAAAAAACAAGTGAGAAACAAAAAATATTTTATATAAATATAATAGTAATAAATAAATAAGTATATACTACCATGTCTATAATATAGCAGATAACGTAGAAATAATACACCATATAGACTCATGACAGTTGAAAGAAGAAGAGATGAATGTGTGACAGATAGAGGAATATTAATGTATGAAGTGGATAAAACAAAATGGTATACTATTGTATAATTAAATACGCTAAAATACCCACTGAAGTTTGGTATATATATTTAACATCATGCCTATTGCTTTTATTTGTTTTTAATTGTTCTCATTTTTGTTTTAATGTTTGTTCAAGTTGTAATCCCCCTGAGGAAGGCGTTGCCGAAACGCGTTGGGGTCCCTATCAAATAAAGACTCAACTGTTCATCCAACGTCTCCTGCTTCTTGTGTCGTCATAAAAAAATCTTCTAAAATGCCTACCTTCAGTTACTCTTTAAAAACATCTGTGCACTTACCTTATTCATAGTGTAGCTACAGTCCTGATCCCTTCAATCCGACACTAAGGGATATGTTTACTAAACTGCGTTAGTGCAATTCGCGTTAGGAGCCGCGGTAGAGACAAAAATCCCAAATAAGGACATGGGCGGTACATCGTTACCGCTAACGCGCGTTACAAAAACTAACGAGCGTTACAGGGTGCCATGGCGCGTTACCGCGCGTTAATCTTAAGAAGGCGCATAGACACAAGTCACTGAAACAGAGCTGTAGCACAATGGTTACTGCACTGACTGATGATACAGGCATCATGGGTTGGATTCCCCAGTGTGCCTAATGCATAAGGCTGGCTGAGGCATCACCCTGTACATTTAAGTAGTGAATGAGGAGGCATTTTACGTTTATTTTCAGTAGTGTTGCCAGCAAACACACCCTCACAGTGGCGTAACCTAAGGTGCCGCATAAGGCACCCCATAACGCACTCCATAGGCTACATTATAAAGTGCACTGTCCGCTGAGGCACCCCATAATGTCCCCTATAGAACACCCTATAAGGCACCTTATAGGGCGCCATATAAGGTGCCGCATGAGGCGCCTTATGAGGCACTGTAAGATTACAGTACGCTGAGGGGTTGTCGCTGGCAGCACTAATGTACATTAAAAGTAGACAATGCTGCAGACAGCCCTTTAAAATAACCCCACTGTGGGTTTGAACCCATGATAACTGGCCCCACATGTAGTGAAGGAACCACTGGGCTACAGCCCCATAGCTGCTAACAACCCCCTGGCTGCCTACTGAAGGGCGTCAGGCCACCACCCAAACGGCCCGCTGTGTTGGCCAGGATCTGGGTCAACGCAACCATACCCATGGTACACTGCACATGCAGATCAGCAGTCCAGAGATGAACACAAGAAGGGGTATGTACCCACACAGCCCCCTGGCACGGTAGGGCGAAATGACTGTGTGCGTCACTGCCACAGAGTAGCAACAGACAGTAGCCCAACAGGGTGCCCCATAAGGAGCTAGAAAAGGTGTCCCTTAAGGCAGCTTGAGCCATAGCACAATGGTTAATACATTGTCAGATGGTGCAAGGGTTGTGAGTTCTTTTCCCCCTATGGGTCTAAGGACTAAAGCTGCCTGCAACATTACACTTACACCAATTCAGTGCTGTCTGAAGCAGTTTGTTTTGTACATTTAAGAAGTGCTGCTGGCAAACACACACTCACAGGGCTATAACCCGAGGGTGTCGTATAGTGTACCCTACAAGACACACCAGAGGGTACAGTTTAATGTGCACTGTCTGCCAGGGCACCCTATAGGGCGTGTTACAGAGCGCCCCATAGGGCATGTCATAGGGTTCCCGATGAGGCACCGTGAAGAGTCTGCACTGTGAGGGTGGTGGTGCTGGTAGCACCAATGTAAATTAAATAAAATTTCCGCAGACAGCCCAACCTAGAAACCACACTGTGGGCTGCAATCCATGATCTCTGGCTCCACAAGCATCACATTAGGCAGTATGCCAAATCACTAGAACCACCAGCAAATCCCTGGCCGGCCACTGAAGGATGTCCGGCCACCACCCAAAACGTCTGCCATACCCATGGTGCACTGCACACGTAGATCAGCAGTCCACAGATGAACACAAGAGGGGGCATGCACCCCCACAACACCCTGGCCCAGCAGGGCGAAATGACCGTGTGCGTCACTGCCACAGAGTAGCGACAGACAGTAGCCAAACAGGGTGCCCCACAAAGTGCATGAAAAGGGGCCTAGCAAAACAGCCAGGGCCATAGCACAATGGTTAATACACTGACTGGTGGTGCAAGGGTTGTGAGTTCAATTCCCCTGTGGGTATAACAACAGAAGCTGACTGAGACAGTACCTATTACACTAACTCTGCGCTGTCTGAAGCAGTTGTTTTTGGAAGTTTAATAGGTGCTTCCGGCAAACACACCCTCACAGGTGTCGCATAAGGTACCCTACAAGATACACCAGAGGCTACAGTATAATGTGCACTGTCCGCCAAGGCAACCTATAATGTCTCCCATGGGGCATCCTATAGGCTGCAGCACAGTGTGTCCCACAGGGCACGTCATAGTGTGGCCGATGAGGCACCGTAAAGAGTCTGCACTGTGAGGGTGGTGCTGCTGTCAGCACCAATGTAAAGCAAAATAACAAAATGCCCCCCAAAGCCCCACCAAACAATCCACTGTGGGCTGAAACCCATGACCTTGGGGCCCCCACAGGCATTGAAGTAACTATTCGCTCATATTGCTAGTGCGACTAACACAGCCCCAATAATGAGGTGGCCAACTCATGGAGTAGAACTGTGAAACGCCCAAAACCCCCACACCAGATCCACAGCAGTTGCACTACATACATACAAAGAATGCTTGGCATTGAAACAAACCAAGGTCTCAGCAAACAAGGGCATATGGCAAACACAATCAAGACCAAGGCCAAGATCATTACCAAATATAAAAAGCCCAATAACATCACAGACCTTTTCCAAAAACTGAAAGCCACTGGCAAAAGCAAAAGCAAACCCGAACATACTATGAATATGTGGATAAAGAATACCCAGACGTCTGTACCCCCAGGACCAACAACCCCCTGACTGGCCACCGAGGGGCACCATGTCACCACCCAAAGTGCCTGCTGTGGTGGTAAGGATATGGGTTTACGCAACAATACCCATGGTGCACTGCACATGTACATCAGCAGTCCAGAGATGAACATAGGAGGGGGTAGGCACCCTCACAGCACCTTGGCCCGGAAGGGAGAAATGAATTTGTGCGTCACTGCCATAGAGCAGCAAAAGACAGTAGCCCAACAGTGTGCCCAAGAAGAAGCTTGAAAAGGTGCCCAGTACGGTGTCTAGAAGGGAGTCCAAAGCTAAGTGCAATATGAGGTACACATGGATAAGACAGTGCAGATGGAACCCTGGGCTATAGAACCATATGTCAAGGTGCTCCAAAAAGGGTATGTTGGCCAAGGTCAGTGTGCCCTAGGGACTGCAAGTTGCATCTGGAGGACCTGCAGGACCTGCATGGAACAGAGACAGATGTAGTACGAACACCACATAGAACCCACAGTAAAGCCAATGAACAGGTGACTGAAGGAGGGAGAGCAGGGAGTTACTGGACCTGCCATCCCTGCGGGCATCCCATGTGTCTGGCAGCAGCGCTGACAAACATGGTGGGGGCAACTGCACCACAGCAAAGGGTGTTGGCACCGTAGAGTACTGGAAAGACAGTGTGTGGCAGGTGAAGGCAATATGTGTCCTCCAGTGGAGGTGGAGGTGGCAGGATAGTCCCACCGATGTGTGGACAGAGGAGTGGTGGTGCCATGCAGACCAGGCACAGGCCCGCCAAGCACAAAGAGATGCAATGCAGAAAAGGGTATCAGTGTAGGATACGGGGTGTCAGCGCACAGCGACATACAGGACATCTCACAGCTGTAAGGTGCAGATAGATGGACCAAAGGATGGTCCGCAACTGTGATGAGGACAATATGAGCAGGCAGGACATAGAAGCCAAGAGATGATTGTTACAGCAACCACAGGTACCAGTGCAGGAAAGGCATCAAAACAGGAGAACAAAGAGAGTGCAAAGCCATGACCACTAGGATGGAAAGCACTGCAGAAAACAATAGGCTACAACAACACTTTGAGGCACACAGAAATGGCTGCAGACAGGACCACTGCATGTCACCTTAAAAAACTACAGCTGTGTGTCAGGTGAGGGCACCCCAAAGAGTCACCATGATGCAATACACAGGTAGAGCAGGGGTCCACAGCCAACATCACAGTCCATAGGTGGGATGGGAGGCACATATGAACAGGTGCACACACATCAGGAGATATAATGCAGTGTAAACAACATGCAATAGAGTAGGGGAGCGACACATGAGGGGTGGAAGGGGCCAGCTCAATGGAAAGCTATGTGGATGGCCTGTGGACAAGGGCAATGGACTGAAAGAGGAGCATGTGAATGACCAACCTGATCAGTGATGTGGCCCAGACCAACCGGCAGCAGCAGTACCAATACACAGGCAGCCCAGTCACATGCCTGTCCCCAGGAGGAAACCTACAGGTAATCCAGAAGATGTGGCAGAGAGGCTGCAGACAGGCCACACTGACATGCACAGCTCAACTATGGAAGGGTGGGCGGAGATGTGATGGGGCTGCACACAGCATATGGGCAGGTAAGCAGCAAACAAGGAAGGAAAAGATAAATGTCATGTGGTGTCCAAACTGGCAAGCTCCCGAGTGGAAATGAAATTGTGTGACCACTATCCCAAATATCCCAAACAACTAAAGTGCAAACAATGGTCCACAAAAGGCAGTCACCAGACCCAAGCAGACATTGTATCCTGCACCCCGGTGCACCATATGCCATGGAGAAACCCCTGGGGCCTGTGTGGCAGTTAACGTCGTCAGCACACACCCAATCCATGTTGCGAGGCCACCCACCTGTTGCTGCCCGTGGAGCCTACCCACCCTGACCACCCACCACTGGTGCCACCCCAAATCCTAGCCCGCATTTCATCAGCTGTCACAAACAGACAGTAATATGCGATGCGGAGGGTTTCAGCACGACATGTCCCCACAGTGTTCGCACCCACCATATGCACAGCAGTCACCATCCCCAGCCACCAACAGACCCAGGTTAAAGCATGCAGAGTGAGAAGGCACCATGCAATGTCAACATTGACGTATCAGGGTTACACAACCATGTACAGCTCATCCACTCCCTGCTGCAATAAACGAAACACCCAGACAGTTCATGGCAGCAACGGTGGGCCAGTCCCCCCAGTGACAGTCAAAATAGGCCAACAATGAGGTTGAAAAAAGGCCTGTGTCCAAATCGCTGAGGCCCATCTCCCAGTGGCAACAACATCCAGGGACAGTCTCACAGAGGTGCTGTGTCCAAGCACATATGGATGATGGGATCTCCAGATGCAGTGTAGTAGATATGCCATGTATGTTGTCTGTGTCCTGTGTGAAAAGGTGTAGATATTAGATAAGGGAATGGCACACCCACCCCCGGCTCCATTAGGTCACAAAGGAGACAGTGAGATAAAAAGAGGTGTCCCCAGAATGCATAGATAGCACAACATGACATGGCCACAACACTGAGCACAGTGCACATGGACCACTGCAGGAGATGGCTCTGAAGACCAGGACACCATCCCAAAACGGTCATGTAAATGCACATGACACACAGGCATCCCAGGGGTCCAGAGCATGTCCAGCAGTGGTGGCGCACATAGATAACACCGAAAGACATGTTGATATCAACAGGCCAAATGCAGCATCAGCACGTGGTGTATGTCCCAGAGGATGAAAGCTGAGGCCTACCTGAAAGGTAGAGCTGTGGCCTGATTGGGAATGTCCGTGTCAGGCAAGAGCACAAAGAGCCCCAATAGAGGCTGCAGACATCAATGAACTGCGGACATCACCACGTCCTCATGGGTAGCTGTGAGTGGAGCATGTCTGAGGTGCATTGTGTTGTGCGGAAACAAAATGTTGACGTACATTGGTCCACCAGCAAACCTGAGACACGTCTGAAAAGAATATATGACACATGCTCACAATGTACAATAGCCCATAAGCAGAAGGGAAAAGAGAGATGAGTGAACATCACTGGACAGGTGGCCATACACATCCCTGAAACAGACAAAGGCAGGGTGGAGCAGAAGGAACTGTCATGTAGACACGTCACACAGACACAGAGACATACACTGTGAGACAAGGTATGCATGCCAGCAGCTGCAGATGGCAGGACCCCCGACAATCAGTGACAGGTGGACAGCCATCACAGTACATGCATGAGTGCACAGAGTTTTGCGAATGGCACAATGGCAGTGAGGTATCCGCATGCGCCCAAACAATACAATGCCCTGTGCCTGGAGACACACACAGCCTGGTATTATGTGCAGCAGATACACCATTTAGACCCCCAAGATGTGCACAGGCAATGGTCACATGTGTGACAAACTGAAGCTAAGGGTGATGGAGTAGTGGACCAAAGACATGTGCAGCACCATAGGAGCAGTGGAGAGGGAACAACATATATGTGTCAAACGGTGCTGCCAGCAATGCAAACCTTACTGTATGTCAACTCACCCCGGTCACCTGCATGTTGCAGTGATGTACACACACTCCCCACATGCAGCACAGCATCGGGCAGTATTGGCATCCAATCCCTTGGGGCCCAGGAACACAGAAGCTTATCCTGGGGAGGCAAAAACACAACAGACATATCGAGACATGTCATGATAGTGCCGCAAAATCCATACGCCAGCTCACACATGGCGACCCAGAGGTACGTCCCCAGCACAAGCAGGAGAAGAGCTCCTCGATCAGATGTTGCCTAGCCGCTATCCCCGCACGTGTGTCACCATGGCCATGTGCAGGAGGGCACACAGGATCCACCCCGAGATCCTCATTAATATAGACTAGAATATTGTGCCTGAGAGCAATGTTGTGGAGGATGCAACAGGCCAGAATGATCTTTGCCACAGTCATGGGTCCATACTGTAAGGCACCGCCGGTCCTATCCAGACACCTGAAGCGACTCTTGAGAACGCCAAAGGTGCACTCAATGACTGAGCGGCTGGAGGCATGGGCCTCATTGTACCGCATCTCTGCACCTGGCCGAGGGAGACGCACAGGGGTTAGCAACCAGGTGCGACACCCATATCCTGCATCACCTGTAGAAAAAAACGGTGCAAAGTTACATGTGCGATGATGCACCAATGGAATTACTGACGTAGCAAACAACAACTGGACAGCAGAGAGGCATGTACACACAGATATGACGCCACATTAGTGCACACAGTGCCAGTGCACCAGAGGCTGATGATGGCACAACCAAAGCACCATGGAATGCCAATAGGGGCAGTGCACATCCATGTTACCATACCCCAGGACATGTCCCAAACCTGTGCCCATAAAGCAGTGGTGGCAGCTGTGAGGTCATATGTCCAACAGTGGCACAGCACACTCGGAGGTGCATGGATGCACAGGTGTGCAAGTAGGTGACCGTCATGATACAGCGCACACAGAGCAGAGGCCAATGGAACACATCCCGGGGAGGGCCAGGTGGGGGTGGCAGTGGAGACCGGAGAAAGTGCCCAGACATGCAGCAGACATGTGTCATAGCAGAAGCGCCCACAACACATGTCACGTGTAGCCCCCAGCATGGCCAGAGAGAGGAGGCCACACACACACATATTGACCACCACATGGATGTGTCTGTGCCCCCATTCACCCCCAACCAAGATGGCACACGCACAAACGTGGCATATGGGGTGGGCGAGTGACGGACCCCACAGGCAGACATATGTACAACTGCCCGTGCAGTATGCCTTTGGCCAGGTGTGGGAGCCATGGGCAAGCCTGAGGTGTTGCCCACAGCCATGGAGGGGACACATCATATGCGTCACGAGTGACCCTGGACACCGTAACCCTGAAACTGAACAGCGGAGGCAGGTAACAGCCCACACCACATGCCCGCTGGGACACACAGGTGAGAAACACCACACACACATGGTAGACAGATGTGTGGCAGCGCACAGACATATGCGATCCAATCCCCGGTGACAGGGCGTGATGTAGTGTGAGGGCCACAATAGGCTGCACCCGGAAAAACACCGCAATGTAAGGCATGCAGTGGACACTGGTGACAATGTAGGTGCATGTTAGACATGGTGAATACCCACCCAGCAGGACGTAGTCCTCATATTGGCCGGCCTCAAACTGGCCGAACAGTGCCGAGTTCTGCAGGATATAGGAGTCATGGGCTGACCCTGGGAACCGCGGGACCACATTCAGGATACGCATACTTGCATCACAAACAACCTGCACATTGAGGGAATGGAAGTGTTTGCGGTTGCGGTACACAACCTCCCTGTCGCGTGGCGGGACGAGGGCAACATGTGTGCAATCTATTGCGCCCATCACGTGTGGTATCCCTGCAATCCCTTGGAATGCCTGAGCCAGGGTCCCCCAATGTTGCCTACCATTGGGAATTGCAATGTAATTCCCAACCCGGCTGACCATGGCCCGCAGTACCTGGTGGAGACAGCGAGAGAAAGTTGGCCTACTCATCCCACCTACTGCGGCCACAGAGGATTGGAAACAGCCAGAGGCAAAGAAATGTAGGGCAGCCAGGAGCTTGGCCAGACCCGGTATAGCATGTGACCGGGCAGTCAGGGGCTCTAGGTCAGGTCTGAGTTCCTCGTAGAGCTCCCTAATGGCCCCTGGGTCCAGCCGGTAGAGGGAGATTACCTGTCCCTCTCTCAGGTCCTGGAGCATGGCCCTGGGCCTGTAGAGGCGTTGCAGGCGGGGCCGTGCCTCAGCACGCCTACGGCGCCATTGGTCGCCCACACCCGCCTGTGGACCCCCCACAGATGCAGGCCTGAGTTGCAGCAGCATTGCACCCATGCCAAGGGCTGCAGCCCCAGGTACAGCATCTCCCTCCTCCGGAAAGCGCAGCCCAGCCAGCTCGAGCAATGCAACCAGTGCACCACCTGCATGCGCAGTCTGAGCCATGATAGACACAGGATGGAGGACAGCTGGGTTGGAAATAGGGATTGGGGCGGGGACGGACATCGCATGAACGATACACACCTGGTGAGACAGCAAGGTCCATCATAAGCCAAAGGTGACAACACCCTGTACGCATCACCGCAGCGCGCGCAGGAGCACACGTTCCCATAATGCACCCGACAAGAGTCATCTACGTGAGTCCCTGTGATGAAGCAGGGTGTAAAGAAACTGCGTAGTACACCCTAAACCACACCCAGACGCCAAAGTGGGACAGGCATACAACCAACGTTCTCACGAGCGTACAACGCAAGAGGCGTTGCCACGCGCGTAACGTAGCGTGCAACGTCTGTATGACGTAACGTGCACGACAAACATCGCAACAGCTACCAACGCGTCTGGTAACGCGCCGACAAACAAAATAACATTTCGAACCTGTAGAGCATGTGGGTCAGCAGTAGAAACCACAATAGTGTTAGGGCGCGTGTAAGGTGCTGTGCACACCACTCATGGCAATGCGGAGGAACACAAACGCTGTCTGCCGCCGATAGTAACGCACATAGGTGACGTCATCCCCGGCGCGTAGCTGCGTGCATAGCTGCGTGCGCAGGAGTCATGCGTGTCGCAACGCGCACAGACAACGGCCGTCGAGCCACACCCAAGGTATACCTATATGTATGATAAGCTCAGAATGGCAAACCCCCCAGCACACCTACCCGCTAAAGTATGGAGTGCAGCGACGGAGGACCACAAGAGGCTGCAGTGGAGCAAATACCACACCCACCATTGCCAAACCCTGATGGTGATGAGGAGATGCCAGGCCCATCTGGGGCACAGCAGAACCCCAGTGCACAGGCAATGGGTGCACGAAGACAGAAGCAGCACAGGACCCCAGTCCCAGCGGAGGTCCGGAGGAGGGCGGTGCGCTTCAGCCAGTAAGAGAACGATCTCCTCCTGGCCAGCATCCTGGAACGATATGACCTTCTTTTTGGACGCCACAGCGCAACCACTACCATTGCCACATGCACCAGGGCATTGGCTGAGGTTCAGGCAGCGGTGGCAGCAGCAGAGAGGCCCCATCGGGACATAGAGAACCTAAGAACGCTATTGCGATATCAAGCGCAATATAAGAAATGAGCTCGCCAGGGAGAGGCGTGGGGCCCAGGGCACTGGAGGGAGCCCAGCACAGGTGGCCAACCTAACAGACCTCGAGTGTCGCCTTGCGGAACGATTGGGGCCGATGTACATCCATGACCTGCCCCCTGCGTTGGACACAGCGCATCCACAAGCCGGTATGTGTGAGTGAGGTGCACCAGTGGGAGACAGCACACACACATGTGTTGGGGCAGACCAAAGGGGGGGGGCAGTACGTGGCTGGTCGGGAATCGGGCGATTCAGGCACAGAGGCAGCTTCCGTTCACGACCCATGGTGGGGGGATGTGTCAATGGTGGGCAGTGGCCAGCACAGTTCAGTGAATGGGTGCGTGGGCAGGGGGGCAGGCCCACAGTGGCAGCAGAGGGTGACAATATGTTGCAGGGCGCACGGTGCAGGACTGGCGGGGGCAGCAGGGCCACACAGGTAGGGACGTGGGCAACCGGGAGACACACTGCACCTGCGCCGACCATGCTCAGTGGTGGCAGGGATGAAGGTGGTGATGGGCCTGCATGGGGTGTGTGGCAGCATGCAGGGGGGGGAGGTGGGCCCTGGGGGTGCAGGGCACAGGGGCCACTGGCATGGAGAGAGCACTAATGTGGGTGGGCACAGGGGCCCTGGACCAGACCCATGCGGCTCACCAACACACATGCGCCTGTAGGGGGGTATGATGGGGTGGACAGGCAGTCACGCCCCATCTTACCTATGTAACATTGTGACACACAGGTGACATCTGCGCCATTGAGGTGCCAGAGGAGGTGCCAGAGGAGACCCTGTGCCAGAAGAGACCCTGTGCCAGAGGTGGCCCAGGTGGGAGCGGGGGGGTCAAGCCGTACCCCTGGGGGAGGACAGCATGCAGGGCCCACAGCCTGCACGCGACAGGACACCACCCACCACTGCAGGCACGGGGGAGGGGGCTGCGGAGGAGGCAGAGCGGCACAGGCATGATGCGCTGGCTGCAGTGGCCGAGGTCATCGGGGAGATGCAGGTGCACTCAGCGGTGGCACAGAGATGCGGAGGGTGAGTGTCCTACTGTGCTAGGGTGGCTATGCCTCTGTACAGGTGGTGGATGACCCCCTGTCTCACATTGCACAATGGGCTCTCCCCACAGGTATACGGCATGTACTGCGGGCGGTGGTCCGGGAACAGCGGCGCCAATGACGTTGGTCATGTCGCCTGCAGCACACCATGTCAGGGGTCCTGGCGGGGGTGCAGTGCATGGCCACATCATCAGAGCGCATGGCTGACAGCCTGGAGCGGCTGGTGGCAGTCGGAGGTCCACCCACCGGTCAGCAGTGTCCACCACCGCCGCCACCACCACCACCAGTGGCAGCAGCACCAGCGGCGGCAGGCATGCCACCAGCACCACGGGTTGGGTGGGGCCGCGCAAGGCGTGGCAGGGGGAGGGGGAAATAAAGTGCTACACAGGCGGTCGTTACTGATGACATGTGTCCTGTGTCTCATTTGTGGGTCCACTACACACACAGCCCCCCCCGTGTCGAGACCAGGGGATGACACTGTGCCACTGACGCTACCGGCCCATGCCCCCCCCCCTTCCCCAGCCATGTCCACCATGGGTAGGCATCAGATCGTTTACCTTGCCATGCTGGAACCCCGCACCCATGCCTGGGTGGTGTGCTGTGTGCCTTGGGAGTGCCCAGACCCCGTGGGCCAATATCCTGGGGCACCCCGACCCACCTTTTGTCCCTGGGCCAAGGTAGGTACACTGTGTGCCCCACATGGGGAGCCACATGGGCCGCTTCCACCATGCTGGACCCGAACAGACTATGCACTGCACATGTCACAAACTCAGGTTCGCCAGGTAGCCCTATCCCCCCCACCATTGCATCTCCCGTACCACATGTCCACTGTGTGCCCCTAGATACCCCTTGGAGCATCCCCCCTGCCATAGGGTGCCACCCCGTTCTGCCCCCCCACCACCCTGTGCACCCATGGCCCTGCCATCCTCCCACCCCCCCATGCTCCCGTCAGGCAACTCCCGATACCATAGTAGGCCCCGTAGGGTATATCCACAAACCCACCTGTCACCAGTCGCACCATCCGCACTGCGCTCCACCCCATCCACGCCCACAGTACCCTCTGGCGCTCCACAAACCATCATACGAGCAATACCCCCCTCCCCACCCTCTGCTGGGCCTCACCCCCGGACCCCCACCCCACCTCACCCAATGTGGGTACCAATCCAGATGGGCCAGTACACTCCACAGACAGTATGGTCTATCCCCCCCTTAGGGGCAGCCGTTATACCTGCCCCTCCATAGACCATGGTGGTTACGCACCCTGCAGCAACCCATTGCGGACCTCCATTGTCATCCCCCTATCTCACCCTGCATGATCGTATACGGGATTGCCATATAGCCAACCATGGCTGGAGCCTACCCGACCTCAGAGGCCGTCACCGCTCCCTTCACCCCCTACTCGGTCACCAGCTTCCCCACTTCCTGAGGTGCACCCTCTGTGATCTTACTCTGACCACACCTCAGCACAGACCCCTCCGCGGTCCTACCTTCCCCCCCCCCCCCCCGCAACTCACCCTTATGGGGTTACGTCTGATACACTTCACAGGCCTTCCTACTGTCCCCCGCCATATGCACCATTGTCCCCCTGTGTTGCGCACCCCCCCATCATGGACAGCTGCCATCGCATTTCCATTCTGCAGGCCACTCTCCCCCCTGCTCATTTCCCCCCTTCATAACAACATCGCTGCGATTTGTCAGGGGAACTGCTGTCAACGCTGCCCTTACCTGGTCCACGTCCTCCCTCACCTCTCGGAGTGCACACTGACACACCCATCACTCGCACAGCACTGACACATAGCAATGAGGGACATCTGGCCACCTTTCGTATCTTCAAACTATTTACAGCTTTATTTACATTGGCAACACTTCACAAGGCCGCGCATTGCAACATTTGTTTGACCCAGGGATCCCTGTCCCTGTTGTGGCTGGCAGGCCATGGCACGGGCTATCACAGGGCAGGTGTGACATGTGTAGCCACACACTCCGGGGACCCCTGTCACATGGTGGCTGGCCAGGTGTGCCACCGGCAATCCGACCTTCCAGCTGGCGCAGCCGGTCAGCCACCATGGTCAAGGTCGCCAGCACCTGCCCCTGGATGAGGGCATACTGCCTCTGAGCGTGCACCTGGGCATGCACAGCCGCAGCCAGGCACAGCCCGCACATGCAGCCGCACAGACACAGGTCTCCCCTTGTCTGTGTGGCTGCATGCACGGTGCGCCTGTCTGCGGCCATGTGTGGCAGTCGCACGTCCAGCAGGTGTGCCTCGCCCATATCCAGGGGCAAGTGGCTGGTGCCCCCGTTGTCCTGTTGCGGCCCGTGCCAATGGGGACCTGCCATAGCCACCCCCCCATCCCCGCACCCATTCCACCCCTTCCACCCCCCCGCCCCCCACCTGCTCCAAACCCACCCCGACCACCTGGTCGCCCCCTGGCCCCTGGCTCAGACCCGCAGCAAACTCCTCCTCCCCAGCCGCACCCACCCACCCCCCACCTGCCCCCCCGCCCCACATGCACCCACCTCCCTCTCCACGTCCCGTTCCCCCTCCTCCCCCTCCTCCCCCTCCCCTTCCCTTTCCCAGTCCCCATCCTCTTCACCCTCCTCATCCCCCACCCCCACCTCCCTGTCCCCCTCATCCTCCTCCCTGTCCTCCCCCTCGGTGAGGGCTGCGGGCTCCTCTTCATGGCCTCCGCCGCCATTGGCCACCTCCAGTTCCTCGTGTCCGAGCTCAACCTCCTGGGCCACAGCAGCAGTGTCCCCCTCTGGTCCAACAGCTACATCGTGACCCTCAGGCCCCTCTATCTCCTCGGCAGCACGTGCATCCACTGTGGGAGAGGGACACACATATCATCTGCATGCTTACACAACAGATGAAGCGGTCACATGCATTCTGTGGATCTGCCACCCATTGCCCCACAAGGCCATGTTGCATTACTCACCATTCCTCTGAGCCAACATTTCACGCTGCACACGTTCAACGAAGTGCGGGTACCGAGCCCTTAGCTCCTGTGCCTTTTTCCGGAGATCCTCCACCTGTGGGGTTGAGAACGAACGTTGACATTAGCTAGCACAGACAGTTTAGGGTCCTCAGACACACAACATATCGATATCTTTATGCAACGGGTGCCTGACCCTATTGAGCAATAATTTCATGCCCCATGCTGCCACAAGGGGCGCCTACATGTGTGGCACGCGCACACGCATGTCTGGCCTTGGCCCCATGTGCCCTGTGTGTGGGCCCCATTGGCCCAGAAACAGCACATCTCACTGGGACACCTCCACACATTTGACAGTGCCCATTAGGCAATACCGTGGTGGGTGGTGGACATCTGAAGTGCTCCCAGCACTATTCTGGGTCTACAGTTGAGCCTCGTAAACACAACCAGGACACGAAACCATGGCGCCAGGAAAAGGGATGGACCCCTCATTTGGGGCCTGCAGCATCCTTGGGCTATAGCTGAACTTTGTATTCACAAACAGGGACAGATACCATAGCACAAGGATGGGAGATGGACCCCTCTTTTGGGGCCTGCAGCATCCTTGGGCTATAGCTGAACCTTGTATTCACAAACAGGGACAGATACCATAGCACAAGGACGGGAGATGGACCCCTCTTTTGGGGCCTGCAGCATCCTTGGGCTATACCTGAACCTTCTATTCACAAACAGGGACAGATACCATAGCACAAGGACGGGAGATGGACCCCTCATTTGGGGCCTGCAGCATCCTTGGGCTATAGCTGAACCTTGTATTCACAAACAGGGACAGATACCATAGCACAAGGACGGGAGATGGACCCCTCATTTGGGGCCTGCAGCATCCTTGGGCTATAGCTGAACCGTGTATTCACAAACAGGGACAGATACCATAGCACAAGGACGGGAGATGGACCCCTCATTTGGGGCCTGCAGCATCCTTGGGCTATAGCTGAACCTTGTATTCACAAACAGGGACAGATACCATAGCACAAGGACGGGAGATGGACCCCTCATTTGGGGCCTGCAGCATCCTTGGGCTATAGCTGAACCTTGTATTCACAAACAGGGACAGATACCATAGCACAAGGACGGGAGATGGACCCCTCATTTGGGGTCTGCAGCATCCTTGGGCTATGGATGAACCTTGTATTCACAAATAGGGACAGATACCATAGCACAAGGACGGGAGATGGACCCCTCTTTTGGGGCCTGCAGCATCCTTGGGCTATGGATGAACCTTGTATTCACAAACAGGGACAGATACCATAGCACCAGAACGGGAGATGGACCCCTGTTTTGGGGCCTGCAGCATCCTTGGGCTATAGATGAACCTTGTATTCACAAACAGGGACAGATACCATAGCACAAGGACAGGAGATGGACCCCTCATTTTGGGCCTACAGCATCCTTGGGCTATAGCTGAACCTTGTATTCACAAACAGGGACAGATACCATAGCACAAGGACGGGAGATGGACCCCTCATTTGGGGCCTGCAGCATCCTTGGGCTATAGCTGAACCTTGTATTCACAAACAGGGACATATACCATAGCACCTGGACGGGAGATGGACCCCTGTTTTGGGGCCTGCAGCATCCTTGGACTATAGATGAACCTTCTATTCACAAACAGGGACAGATACCATAGCACAAGGACAGGAGATGGACCCCTCATTTTGGGCCTACAGCATCCTTGGGCTATAGCTGAACCTTGTATTCACAAACAGGGACAGATACCATAGCACAAGGACGGGAGATGGACCCCTCATTTGGGGCCTGCAGCATCCTTGGGCTATAGCTGAACCTTGTATTCACAAACAGGGACAGATACTGTAGCACAAGGACGGGAGATGGACCCCTCATTTGGGGCCTGCAGCATCCTTGGGCTATAGCTGAACCTTGTATTCACAAACAGGGACAGATACCATAGCACAAGGACGGGAGATGGACCCCTCATTTGGGGCCTGCAGCATCCTTGGGCTATAGCTGAACCTTGTATTCACAAACAGGGACAGATACCATAGCACAGGGACGGGAGATGGACCCCTCATTTGGGGCCTGCAGCATCCTTGGGCTATAGCTGAACCTTGTATTGACAAACAGGGACAGATACCATAGCACCAGGACGGGGGATGGCCCCTGAGGTGGGGTTGCTGTATCCTGGGATGTGTTTTGGCCTTGTGATCGCAGACTAGGCCCAGTGACAGACCCCTGTGTGTCTCTTGGCATCTGTGATGGGCCTGTGGTCTTCTGTGGATAGGGCACATCATTGAGGCTACAACAGCGGCACATACCATAACAATGTGGTCTGTAATTCACCTCTACGATGTTTGCAGCTACCCCCTGTGGGCAGGGGGATTCTGTTTTGGGGGGTAGGGCAGACGTAACTCCCAGCTGGACGTGGAGACACCTTGCATTCCCTGGCAGTGCATAGTTGATTGTTGATTTGGTTACAGGGTGTTCTTCTGAACATCCTAGGTTGGGGTGCCTGTTCCCATGAACTTACCTCACGTGGGTAGTCAGAGCTTCTGTTGTACCTAATTGTGAGGCGCTCCCATGCCCTCCTGACCCTGGCCAGATTCTGCCTTCTGGATGATCCTGGGAATAGGCGTCTCTGTCTGAGGCAGAATAGCTCTGTGAGCAGGTAGAGCTCCCTTTGATTGAATGCAGGCTTCCTCGACATTGCATCCATGTCTTCTGATTGAATTTCTTGTGCGTAGCCACGTGCGTTGTTGCGGCCGTAGCCACGTGCTTTGCTGCGGGCGTAGCCACGTGCGTGGGTACGTGCGTTGTTGCCAGCGTGGGCACTTTGTATTACAGACCCTTTAGGGTATCTTGCACCTATGATTTGTGCTACCAGATGTAAGTGTGATGGCCTATGGTTTATCAGAGCCTGTGAGCAGGTGCTGGATTTTAAACACCCAGGTTTTAGTACTGCTGCTACATATCCTGGTTAAAGGCTTTAGGACTCTGCTCATTACAGGGTCTGCTTTATGTTTCATAACACCTTCTGCTTCACACATCTCGCATTAGCATACATTCACATTCATTTGCCTAGAGATGACCATGACGTAGAGATGTATCTGACATTTCTGATGTCCCTTTTGTTTAGATGTATTGAGGAGGATGTGTGGAGACGGGCACAGAGGGAGTCCCAGATTAATTAGATGTAGGGGTGACATTGGGAACAATGTAGAGCTGGTGTGTATTAGACTTTTTGGGAATGTATAGCATGGATTTGCTCCTTTTCATGCGTGCTCATTCACCTTTGGACTCTTTCCTCTCTGGGCTTTGGGCAGAATACATTGGCTTTGATTCTGTACCTTACCTCAGATATTAATGTTTTGCAGACACCACTGCTCCGAGAGGAAATGCATCTGACAGCCCTGCCACGTATCACCACAGTGGGTTCAAACCCATAACCTCTGGCGCCACAGTCAGTGCATTTGCCAGTGGGTTAAAGTTATGTCTGTATCTGTATCTCCTTCTATATGACTGGCTGACTACAGAGGGACTTCAGTTCACCACACAGTCCATCTACAGTAGTTCACAGGGTTGGATTGGGCCAGTCACACCCATGATGCACTGCACATGCAAATCAGCAGTCTACAGATGGGCTCAGGTTGAGGTGTGCACCCCCCCCCCCCCATCACCTAGGACTGGTTTTGGTCCTAACCATATTCAGCCCCACAGCTCCTACGCATGGTACGGTGTACTGACTGTGTGTGTTATTGTCACAGAGTGCCTAGAGACCGTCACATTGGACGGGTCCTGTGCTCACCCTGAGGATGAGGGTGGGTGCTCGTTTGCTTGTAGTGGCCTATGCTGTGGGTCCCCATTGGTGCCACTGTGCAATAAGTGGTTGCTGTAGATAATCCTAGCATATGCCTGTGTTTATCTGTATATCACATCATGCACGTGGTGACTTTGTTGCTACGGACATAGTGCATGAATGGTGTGGGTGCCATGATCACATGACTTCATGGCAGAGGTGTAGATGTTTATAGACCCCCTAGGTGGTTTCCGTAACAACAACCAACACACCCTCTGTGGGTCTGTGTGGCCAATAGGATTCACAGACAAAACATCAACATTTTACAACCTGCACTATTAAATGCAGTGGGTACCCTTCACCCCTGTCATGGGAGGGAATAGACCCACCCCCCCCAACCCCCCCACCCCCCCAACCCCCAACCCCCACCACCCCCCCCCACCCCCACCCCCACCACCCACCCACCACCCACCCCCCCCCACCCCACCCCACCCCCCCCAACCCACCCACCACCCACCCCCACCACCCACCCCCCCCAACCCCACCCCACCCCCCCCACCCCCCCAACCCCACCCCACCCCCCCAACCCCCCCACCACCCACCCCCCCCAACCCCCCCACCACCCACCCCCCCCAACCCCCCCACCCCACCCCACACCCACCCACCCCACCCAACCACCCCCCCCACCCCCCCCACCAACCCACCCACCACCCCACCCCACCCCACCCCCCCCCCCCCCCACCCCACCCACCCCCACCACCCACCACCCACCCCCCACCACCCCACCCCCCCACCCCCCCACCCCCCCCCCCACCCCACCCCACCCCCCCCACCCCCCCCCAGCCCCCGCACCCCCCCCCCCCCCCCCCCCCCACCCACGCCACCCTCACCCCCCCCACCCCACCCCCAACGCCACCCCCCACCCCCCCCCCCACACCGGGCAGTGGCAGACAGACAGTAGGCCTGTTACGACAAAGCTGCCCCACACCACTGTCTGACATTCTGTAGCAGCAAGGCTTGTGAATCACCAGCCGCTGCAACCTACAAGGTGTTGCAAACACACACATACTAACTGCAGACAGTCTGCTTGCTAGTCCATAGTGCATGTTCTTGGAGGTGCTGTGTACACACACACACCAAGCAAATAGGTCAGTAATTGGGTTCCAGAGGACAGAGCCCATATACCACACTGAAAATGAGACATTATGGAGCACTAGGGGGGAACCCAGCCATGCCGTGGTCACAGCACAGTCAGGGTGAGCGTGACCTCACATCAGGAAATGCCATGGCAACCATGAACGTGTAGGTGGTGGGCAGGCACTCCGCTGTCACAGCCATTGCTCTGTGCCCTGTGCAGGTGCATCCAGCCCAGGCTGCCCTGTCCTGCCATATCCACAATACCTTGCTCCTCATTATGCACATTGGAAGGCCAATACTGAGAACAGTGCCAGTGTTGTGTGCTGCAGAGGCTTTTTTATAAAAACACAAACTGTATGGATTGACACACACTGCTACACATCTGCGATCATTGTGCACCCATAGAGGCTTTTGGCAGCCCCATGCACCTCACCAGTCCAGGACACAGTGCAGGCATGGCTATGGTACGCAGTACTGTTGGTGTCTCTCCCCAAGGTGGTGCACACTGTCAGGTACCATACCTGACACCCACTCCACAGACATCACAGAGGTTGTTATGCTATAGTCCACTGGGTAGCTTGTGCTAACCTTATGGCTAGCTATGTTGCACTTATTATAGTGACCTTTTGCCAACTGTGTACCATCTTCCAGGGTTTTGGATGGCATTGCTAGTGTATGCAAGTGCTGATTCTGGGGGATGCACACAGGTCCAAACATTCTGCCTTTCCAGAGGGTGTGTCTGATGGGCTTTGTGGGTTCAGGTGTTTGCGCCCCTGTTGTACAGTGCCTTTGAGCAGGGGTTTCCCCATATCTGGGCCTGGTGAGCTGCACCATGTTCGGTTTTTCATGATGTCCATTATAAATATGCATACAATACATATGCATACTATAGGGGTGTCGCTTAGACATGCATCAGTGGCATCTTTTTGGCCCACAGCATGGAACCTGACTGTTGTTAGCACATCCTGCACTTTATTTGGGAGACTCTCCTCTCTGTAATGTGCCTGTTTGGGGTGTCTGTGCCCTGTTGATTAGAATGTAGGTGTTTCAGGCATGTTTATTCTTTTGGCACTAAAAGGTTCCGTCTTTCTTACCACGGTTTATTACTAGATAAAATATGTTGTGAGAGTTGGCAGGGGGCGCAGCAAGGGTTTGAACCTGTGACCTTCTGGTCATGAGCACACTGTCTGTGCATACTGCACCATGATGATTCCACAGGGGTGCTTCATTCCTTGGAGATACCATGCCTGTTTGTCATACTGGGACTGTGAGCTGCGGTGCAGGGCACCCACCTAGGCGTGACTATGCCATGGTCTGCTTCAGACAGGTGGCACTGCCCCCTCCACCGCCTTTACGGCCTCCGCCACCATGCTAATATGTGCTTCTATTACTGACAGCATGACACCTGCATGTTTTGTGGCCCTCCCAAAATGCATTTGGCTGAATCTGCTCTCGGTTATGTGTCTGTTTGGGGTGTCTGTGCCCTGTTGATTAGAATGTAGGTGCTTCAGGCATGTTTATTCTATCGGCACTAAAAGGTTATGTCTTTCTTACCACGGTTTATTACTAGATAAAATATGTTGTGAGAGTTGGCAGGGGGTGCAGCAAGGGTTTAAACCTGTGACCTTCTGGTCATGAGCACACTGGCTGTGCATACTGCACCACGATGATGCCACAGGGGTGCTTCATTCCCTGGAGATACCATGCCTGTTTGTCATACAGATCCTGTCTGTTGCAGTGCACAGCGCACACCTACATGGGTCTGGGCCATGGCCTGCTATGGTTAGATATCACTGCCCCCTCCGCCACCAGTGGCCCTCTGCCGCCATGCTGCCATGCCTTTCTGCTGGTGGTGTTCGTGGTGCACAATCTCATGCCAGCCAGTGTGCAGGTGACAGCTGCCTATGGTGCAGGTTCTGGGGTAGGGGTGCCTGCGTAGACGTGCACGCTTCCCCCCAGCACCGCCTGCCAATGTTCTGTGCCCTTGAGTGTAGCTGCTGGGTACTATCCCCTGTGACACTGCAGGGGACACAGTCGTGCCCATGTTGGACCCTCATCAGTTGCTGTCTGTCTATGCTGTTTCTGCATTCCTATGGGCCAACTGAGCATCACACTGGTCTCCTACTGTGGTCCAGCTGCACCACAGCTTGTGCCACCTGCGGCTCTCTGTATCCCCTTTTCCGGCACCCGCCCAGTAGTCCGTTAGGATGTGCCCACCCTGCAGATGCAGAACATGTGCATGCCATAGGTAACCTGTCCATCAATATGGGGTGACTGATCTGTACTATTTCACTGTGGGATCATTCACCTTGTCTGGGGACAGAGCATACGTCCTTCCACAATTACTATCTTTTTCTGGGGCTTTCTCACTAGTGTTTGTTGCTGTTTCCCATTGTTGTCACTATTGGCTTGCTTAGTTCTGTTTCTTTCCTCGTTTGTTCTGGTCATTTTCACTGCTTATTTGCCCTTTTCTTCTGTGCACATGTATCACACTTATCACGTTTTGTAGGTTTCCCTGCCTCTGCTGTACATTGCTGACACTGAAATGGTTTCCCTCCCCTGCAAATGTGCATCTAACGGCAGGTTTTCATTCGCGTTGGGATTGTGCCCTCAATTTCAGCGCATTAGTGTGAATGGGGCCTCTCCCCGCCCACTCTCCGCCCATTGACCCCTTTTCTCCACCGTCTCTCCACCTTCTGCGATGTTTTTCCGGCGGGCGTTTACGATCGTTAACTGCGGTTAACACGCGTTATATAACGTTAACGGTCGTAAGTGCATTATTACGCGTGTTATATAATGTTAACACGCGTTAACGTTATACAACACGCGTTATTCACGATTACCGCAGTTTAGTAAACATACCCCTAACATTTTGTTAACTGCATCAGGGATATATTTGGGTCCTGTATCAAACACATAAAGAAGTCATCCAGAACTCATTGATCTTATAGACCAGGCATGTCCAACTTCGAAAAGGTCGTGATCTACTTTTTTATGTGATAGGGTGTGAAAGGTTGGCCAAAGGTGCCGGTGATCTACCACCATGAAAATTAAATTTCAAATTAGTTTCAAATTCAATTTTAACGCAATAAAGTTGGAGGATTCCTCCCCCCACCCCCATTTTTAATGAACCTTCTGTCATTTACTTGGATGTGATCAACTGTTAAGCAAATTAAGCAAAAACAAAACAGAGACCAGTAAGAACTGCGAGGGGAAATGGAAAGTACATTTTTTCTTAAAGTTTTATTGAGTAATAACTTTCTTTAACTGTCTTAATAACTTTCTTTAACTTTTATTGAATAATTTGTGTTAAATTTAGGTCGAGTATTGATCAAGGCTGATCTTGCACAATCTTTAATATTTTGCTCTTGCTCATTAGTGAGACGTCTGAGCCTGCATTTCATACCACCAGTTTTTTTGAAGTTGGGTGAATATTGCGTGAGGGCCAGTCTCAGGGAATCCTGGAGATGTTCATCTGTCATGTTGGAACGTTGTGTACTCTTTGTCATTTTCATATGGGAAAATGCAGATTCACACAAATAAGTTGAACTGAAACAGGAGTGTACAGCTTCACTGCATCTTCTCAAGTTGGGAAATTTGTCTCTAGGCACTAGCTTCCAAAACAATTCTTGCTTAGCACGGGTCTTGAGAAAAATATCATTTTTAAGGGTTAATATTTTGTTTTCAAGAGATGGCTTGTTCAATGAGTAATTTTTACTGATAGCAGCTGCCGTTTCTTTAATGTCCACATCTACTTTGAATGGGTATAACAAGTACTCCACAACTGTTCCAATTTTTTGGAAGTCACAGAATCTATTTTCGATTTCCTGGATAACAGAACAGATTTCTGTCACATACTTCTCGTTCTGAAAAACAAAATTTGGATATTGTCCCAGATGGTCCTGCGTATTAGGAAAATGATCAAAAGTGTTGTTTGCAAGGTCAGTCATCATTAGCTCAAATTTGCTCTTGTAGGATGAAACTGTACTCATCATCTCGCTAATGCATTTGTTTTTACCTTATAGTTCAAGGTTTATATCACTTAGTTCACCTGTAAAGTCAGCAAGAAAAGCCAGATCACATAACCACTCCTCATCTTCCAACTCTGCTTAGTCATCTCCCCTCTCCTTCAAAAAAAACTTCTTATTTCATTCAGCAAATCACGAAATCTTTGCAGAAATTTGTGCCTACTTAGCCACCTTACATCTGTGTGCAAAATGATTTCCGCTGCCCCTTCATCAAAAGTAAGATTGAAAAGCAGTCTTTGAAGTGATCTTCCACGAACTGAATTTACAATTTTGAAAGTGATGTCCATGATAGTCTTTGTATTGAGTCTCTTGCTTGCCAAAACTTGCTGGTGAATGATGCAGTGTTAAGAAAGGAAATCTGGGAAGTTGTCATGCTGTCTACAGAGAGCTATGAAACTCTTAACCTCACCTGTTAGTGCTCTTGCTCCATCAGTAGTGATGGAAACAAGTCTATGCAATGGAAGACTACACGTTGTCACAAAAGAATGGAAAGAACTTAATATTTCTTGACCGGTAGTTCTCCCTTTTAAAGAAATCATTCCAAGTAGTTCTTTAACACTGAAGTCTTCAAAAACCATCCGGATAAAGACTAGTAACTGGGCGATGTTTCTTATGTCTGTAGATTCATCCAGTTGGAGAGAGAAAGCAACACAACTTGAAACATCCTCCAACAATTGTTCAGTTTTGTCTCCACATATCTTTTCTATTAGCCGCACGACGGTGTTTCTTGACAATTGTACATCTTGAATAGCAGCTATGATCTCTTTCTTATTTTTAAATCCTTCAAAAAGATTGTCAGCTGCTTCAAGAAAACAATATTTTACAAATTCCCCTTCAGTGAAAGGTTTGCATTTCTTTGCGATCAGGTTGCTGACCTTGAAGGATGCTATGGTTGCATTGACCGAATGTGACCTTGGCTTCGCCATCAACTGTTGCTGAGTAGCCAATTTTGATTTAAGTTCTTTGAGCTTCAGTTCATGAATTTCACTTTTGGGTGGAAAATCAGCATCAAACTTATTGCTATGCAGAGCCTTATAATGTCGTTCAGATTACCCTTTTTGGGCAAGCATACTGGGGCGTTACAAATTAGACAACATGATGAAGAAGTAGTCCATTTCCCATTCATCATGAAAGTGGTAGGTTTTGCTCTTCTTTGGAACACTCATCTTCGTTATACTGGGGTGGCTGGATGGAAGAAGGCCAAATCTGCTAAGTTAGTATAAACACTGGCTGAATCTGTTCCAAAACTGTCACTGTCCAAAAGTATTAAAGATCAACAGGAACTGAAGACCTCTGGATGATGTGCAATACAAGGACTGGAGATGCCAAAACCACACATGCAGTTCTAAAAATAAAAATAAGAATTAATCATACTGGCACCAATAATCAAATACCACCAAACAATCATCATAAAAACTCAAACACCTGTCCAGCAAACCAGATAAAATCAAATACCGCCAAACAAGTTCAAATACCACCACACTCGATTTAATAATTTCTGCACACATCGTGATCTACCTGTTGGACATGCCTGTTATAGACAATCAGTGAGTCACAAAACCACTTGCATGTACTGCACATTCTCAGCTGCTGCTTCATAGCTTATTCAGCATACAAAATGGTGCTTTCGCTTAAACACCGAGCATATTACCCAGTCATCCTTTTGTCATCACTCCATTCAGCCAATCTTTTGTCAGTCCACTCCATCAGTCTTGATCGTATTCACCCTCTGGCGAAATCAAAAGGCAAATCACTCATATACCAGTAAGCTTTACTCCCAGATAGCTAAAACATGTGCCTGACAGTAATCCATAATCCTCATTTGACTACCAGGATGCCAGAAAAAGAACTGTTCAAAGAAAATGGTGCCATTCAAAAGATGCATTCAAGCCCTGCAGTTCCACACAGACCAGTGTAAATATCCAGCATTGCTCACATTGTAATAGTTGTAACTTCTGATTCTCATCTCTTTTAAATTGCGGCATGAATCAAATGCACAACTTTGGAGAGATTCAAAAGCATGTGTATATTGTATACAGTGCGTCACCATCCGGTGCTTCTACTTTCTTCCTCTGTGTATTAGACTGATGTTCCATAATTCTGATCTTGAACTTTCTGCTTGTCTGACCCATGTACAGCTTCCCACATAGGTAAGAAGTGCCATATACTACAAAGTCAGTATTACAATCCTTTCAAAATTGGAAAGAAAAGACATATCCATCAACAGGATTCTTATCTTTAATAAATGTTATCTTGCACCGGAGCCTTCCCTCTGCTGTGTCTCGCACCCACTGAAAACAAGACATGGAGTCAGAGACGGATAGATGCAACAGAGGGAAGGCTCTGGGGCTGGCATGAGCAAGTACTGCTAAGTACTGCTGCTGCTGCAACCTACAGGATGATGCAGTGGTGGCAGGAAGGAGAGGGGGGAGATGCAGGACCATAGGGGAAGAGAGGGGGGAATGCTGAATGTGGCAGTGACAGCAGGAGTAAAATTTGAATGGGTCAGGACCCATGTGGCCTGGGGGGCACCATGCAAACCATGAAAAATGGCCTATAGACTGGGTTTTGGGGAGACTGTTCTAAAGGAAGGCCTGGCAGAATAGTCAATTTTGACATTTTTGGCAAAGAGTAAGAGAACAAGTTTATGTATGTATTTATACATTAGCAGCTGTCATAATATACTGGCACTAAAAATTTAGCTTAGACATTTTGCACCCCAGTGAAGGCTACATCTCTGTGTCTTTGTGCTCTTGCAAGTATTTATGCTATATAACACAAACTGTATTTCTCTCTTCCTTTTCTCACTCTGTACCCTCTCTCTTATCTTTCATCTCTCTTTATTTTCCCAAAACTCTTCCCCTCACTCGTCTCTTCATCATGCTCGCTATTTCCTTTTCTCATAATTTCCACACAATCTCTCTCCTCTTTCTCACTTCCACATCACGTCATCACCTCTTTCCTTTTCTTCTCTCCACCCTCCCTCCGTCTTCCTACCTTTTCTCTTGAATCTCCATTTACTGTATCCTCTTCCCTTCTCGACCTTCCCTTTCACTGCACCTCCTGTCCCATCCCTTGCTTTCCTCACTTCCCCCTCTTCTCCTGCATCCTTACTCTTCTTCCCATTTTACCCATCACCTTTTCTGTCTTTCTTTTTTTCTCCTCTATGCAGTGCTGGAGGTGCTGATGTTTGGAAGAGATGCCAGCATGGCAGAGGCTTGGCTCGCTAGCCAGGAGCACATTGTGCGTTCAACTGAGCTCGGCAGCAGTGTGGGTGAGGTAGAGAGCCTGATCAAGAGGCACGAGGCCTTCCAGAAGTCAGCAGCAGCCTGGGATGAACGATTTGCCATGCTGGAAAAGCTAACAATGGTAAGGGGAGGGAAGGAAGAACCAGAGAGAGATAAATATAAGTACACCTAAACTCTAACGGGGACATATTCAAAGGGATTTAGGAAAGCAAAATGGAAAGGGAATTGGATTTAGCTCATGCCTTTTCTCAGAAGTTCAAGGTGAATTATATTCAGGTACAGTAGGTATTTTCCTGTCTCCAGAGGGCTTCAATCTAAGTTTGTACCAGAGGCAATGGAGGTTAAGTGACTTGCCCAAGATCACGGTTTGCAGACTTGCAAACTGCATAAATCCCACAGACCGGGATATTCAGTGGCATTAACCTGGTTAGTGCCTTTGAATATCTGCCCCTAAGTGAATTAAGCGCCCTGGCACTATCCGGATAGCCTGGGGCGTTCCGGGGGCAGAAAGTTAGGACAGGAGAAAGGCTTTATGTGGTTTTTCAGTCTGGTTAGCAACTGAATATCGCTGCTAACTGGATCACAAAACAGCACTGAATATCCAGGTTTAATATAAAGCAATGTGACCAGCTGCTGCTCAAAATTTCCCCCCCCCCAACAATATATTGCCCAATTACTCCCCTCCATAGACTTCATTGGCACTCCCCCTTTAATATATCCCTTTCCCTTTATCCTGCAGTCCATAGGCCAGATATCTGCTCTCTTGCCTTCTGCTCTATACATTGCTATGGTATTACAATGTTAGGCCTAAGTTATTCATCGAAAAACATTGTAGGGGCAGTTTTCAAATAGCCTACATAGCTGCAAAGTGCATGGTACTGTGGTAGCTGTGGACCTCATAGCTAATTATAAAGGAGAACTACCTATGCATTTTCCCTTTGAAAATTGCCTATGAAGTCTATAGGCTAAAAGTGCCCCCTGTACTTTCTACCTACAACTTGTGCAAGCAAAGGTTTGCTAGAAAATAATGCAGATAGAGAATCAAACCTATGTGTGTTGTTTCCCTAAGGTGTTCTCTGAATACCTCCCCTTAATTAGCTAAAAGTACTTGTTATGAAAGTTAGAATATACTTTTAGCCTGGCAGTGGAGGGTACTTTTCAGGCAGGCCAGGTGAAATGGCTTTGAAAATGGTTGTCTTTACAAGTACCATATGTTTGGAAAAAATATCACTGCCTGTCAGAGAAACTAGGTACAGGATTATCCACAAGCTACTAGTGTATACATTTCTTTGCTCACTAACACTGGTTCATAATAATTCCTCAACTATTTTCAGCTTGAAGAGAATGAAAAGCATCACAGAGAAGAAGAGGCAGAGAGGAACAGGAGACCCCCAACCCCACCTGAACCAGAACCAGAGCCTATTATGGAGATACAGCCAGAACAAGCTATTCTCAGTCAAGCACAAGAGCGGTAAGAGGAACAGAACGACTAGTACTGCTACTAGACAGAGAAAAATCAGCTCAGGATACAGAAATTCAGGCAAAACTGCTATAGAGGGAATGGCTTAGGACACTACTAGAGAGGAAGAAGCAGGTGCTAAGTACTAGGTATCAAGAAAGTAGAAAAACAGGAAAATGAGGAAGAAATCCTGCATTAACTCACTAAGATATCGATCGCTGATCAATGCAGCAAGAGAAGTGGCATAAGCCGGAAGCCTGTATCTGAGGGGGTGGAAATGGCAGGAACCGAGAAGCAGTACCGGAGAGTTTAGGTAGATGCTGTGTCACGGTTTCAATGCCATTGCCACCGCTGCAGGCCCCGGTGGGAGGGGGAAGCAGCAGGATGGAGGGATTGCCCTGCACTGGCCACTGTCGAAAACGCATCAAGACAGTGAAGCAGAGAGTGTGGGTCCCCTTACTTGAACTCTACACTCATTCCTCCTCCCAACAGCATGAAAATGAAGGGAAACCAAACAAGGGGAGGTTTGTTTCAAAAACATTAACTTTTCTAAGAACTCCAGTGCTAACCATGAATGATGGAGACCCACAATATCCCCTGCCATGGAGAATATATATTCACTGGGCTCACTGGAAGGCAAGGCAGGAAATGCTTTGCAACCTTGGCCAGGTGTGGCCAGACTGCCAACTTGGGTACTCAGTATGCCAATGGATCTATGTTTATGGCCTCAATGGGCTCTCCAAGGTTAGTGATATCCATGCAGGAGTCTGACTTGTGACAGACTGATCTTTGCTGCTTAGCATTATAGCTAGAACTTCGGTCATCAAAGATTTTCCTATGCTCGGGCTTATTGGCCACTGGTATGTAAAGCTGGGAGAGCGAGTGGTAGCTGTGAGGGTAGTGCTCATGTTACTAGTACTCCTTGCTGCCATGCCTACTGTTTCCCCAGCTGCATCCCCTCTACCCCCCTACTTCTGGCACTTCTTTTCCTTCTCCTCAGTCACTAGCTTCTCTCCTTCCAGCAAATCAGGAATTATTATCGCAGAATAATAATTCCTTTCATCCATGGGTTACAGAGACCAAGTAGCATATAAGCATCCTGCTTACTAAGAGGTAGCAACTCTTTTTTCCACCTGATCATGCAAAACCTTCTGTGTATCCCTGTCACTGTGAAAACCCTCTAACTCCACCTGTAGAATTTTTACTATTGAGATGAGCAGGCTCAGGGTACCCTTTGTGGAACATAGTTCCTCTGTGTCATCTTTAAAGGACTTTATTTTTTTTATTTATTTATTTAAACGTATTTGTATCCTGCCTTATCCTAAAATCAAGGCGGCTTTCACTTCAAACGATTCAAGTTGTAAGGGGAGGTGGTGTCTGCATGCAGTGGTTGGATAGAAGCATTTGTGTGGGTGTCTACAAGGGTAGTTTAATGAACAGGTGTAATATATATAGCGTGAGCTAATTACAAGGGAGTATATGTAGTGGAGGAAGAGGGGGCTAGGGTAGGTGGGAGAGGGAGGGGACGCTTGGGGGAAGGAAGGGAGTCAGGAGCATGTGACTGAGGTCTCTGGACAGGTTACGTGATGTCTCCGTAATGCTCTATGTAGAGTGTGGTTTTGAGTAATTTTCTGAAGTCCTTCAAGTCGACAGTTGATCTTAGGCTGGCAGGTAGGGAGTTCCATATGGCTGGTGCTGCTAGGGATGTTGCTCTCTATGATGTGGTTTGCTTCGTTTTGGTGAAGTCTTTAGGTGTTGTGATGTTGTCGGTGGTGCCCCTCCTGGGTCTGCTGTTTGGGTCAAAACTGATAATGGATTGTAGACTGCTCGCTGAAAGTCCCTGCTTGACTTCGAAAATGTTCAATATAGTTTTATATTGGATACGAGAGTTGATAGGAAGCCAATGTAGGAGGTTCATAATGGGGTTGATATGATCCTGCCTTGCAGAGCCTGCAATTATGCGAGCTGTGGTGTTCTGTGCTAACTGCAATGGCTGGAGTGTTTGTTTTGGGACCCCAGGTAGATGTGATTACAGTAGTCCAATATAGGTGTGATGATGGCTTGACTTATGGTCCAGAAGTGTTCTTGGGAGAGAATTGGCTTGGTGACACAAAGGTATTTTACTTCCAGTTTTATGGGTATTGTGATGTTGTTAAGTTTGATGGTCGGTGGAGAGATGAAGGCGGAGTTTCTGGTTATGAGTAGAGCTTCTGTCTTGTTGTAATTTATGGTTAAGTTGTTTTGTAGGAGCCAGCTTGTCATTTGTTGTAGGCAGTCCGCTATTTTTGTGTAGTCTGGGTTGTCAAGGTTGATCGGGGTGTATATCATTATGTCATCAGCGTAGATCGAGTATTGGATATTGTGTTCTCTGATGATGTCTCAAATGGGATGCAAGTATAGGTTAAATAGCAGTGCAGAGAGGGCAGAACCTTGCGGTACACCTTGTTTGGCTGGGAATGGTCTGGAGGTTCCAGGGCCGCATTTAACTTATAGTTGTCTGTTAGTGAGATAGGAGGTAAACCAGTTCAAGGTGGTGCCGTGTAACCAAATACTTTGTAGTCTTGATAGCAGGGTTTTGTGGTTGACGGTGTCGAAAGCTGATGTGATGAAGATGATGATGACCCCTTTCTTGATGTTGTCTATCATCCTGAGCAGGTTATCAAGGAGGTGTATCAGGAGGGTTTCAACACTATGTTGTGGGCAGAACCCGTGTTGATGTGGGTCTAGAGGGGCATAGTTGTCGATGTGGTTCTGGAGCTGGTGTTGTACAGCTTTTTCAATGATCTTAGCCAGGAGGGGGAGGCTAGATATAGGTTTGAAGACAGCTGGGTTTTCCTTGTCCAGTGTAGTGTTCTTTGGGATGGGGCGGATGGTTGCTAATTTTAAAGCATCTATACAAATTAATCTGATCACAAAAACTATTGAGGAAAACGCAGAAAACAAATATTTTTATATATATGTAGGAAAGATCTTATGTCTTCCCAAGTCCCAATTGCAACGCTTACAGAGAGTCCACCACACCGCAGCCCGTATCCTTACCTCCTCTTCCCGTTTTGACCACATTACCCCCCTTCTCATATGTCTACATTGGCTTCCGATCCCATTTCGTGTACAATTTAAGTTTCTCTCGTTCGTCCACAAATCCATTTACTCCGGCACTCCCCTCTACCTTGCCGATTTGATCCACCTTCCCATTTCCCACTGCTCCCTCCGCTCAATCCATGTAAATCGCCTGATCCTGCCTTCCCCCTCTCAAGCCCACCTCGAATCCACACGCTCCTCTGCCTTCCACTTCCTCGGTCCCCATCTCTGGAATTCGCTCCCCCCGGACCTCCGCCTGGAACCCTCCTTCAAAACCTTTAAAGCCCTCTTAAAGACTCATCTTTTCTGCTCAGCTTTTGATCTTCCCCCGCCCCCATCCCGTCTCTCCCCACTCCCCCGGTAGTCTCCTTCTATCTGATTGTCTCCTGTTTCTTTTTCTTGTTCTTACATTCTCTTCTGCCTGTCCTATAACAAATTTGGCATTCCTTTCTTTTTCTAAGCAGCTTTTTATGCAAATTGTGAACCGCTCAGATGCTATTGCAATGAGCGGTATATTAAGTTCCTAAATAAAGATAAAAAGATAAAGATAAATATGTAAGGGGGAAGAGCAAACCCCTTCGAAAAACGAACCATGAGTGTTTGTTTTGTGCGTTTTCCTCAATAGTTTTTGTGATCAGATTCATTTGTATTGATTATCTTTGGTACTGATCCAATTTCTTTTTGGTCATTTTTTGGAGTTTTAAAGCATCTGGCATTATCCCGAGGGTGAGGGAATTGTGCACTATATTTGTCCAATGTGTCCACTATGTCATATTTGTCCAGTTCTGCAATGCAGGCAATACAGTACAGGGCCGCCTATTGCTTCACTAACCTCTTCAGTATTTCATAGGTGGAATTCTACCTGGTGCCAGCATCCTGCTTGAGCTGGTGTGCAGGTGCTGCTCTTGCCCCTGCTTCTCATGCAATCATGCCACCCTTCATACTCTGGTGAATATATCTTGCTATTTTCAGCATTTCTTGATCAGTTGTCTCAGAACAGGGCTGCTGCTTCCCTTGCTCCCCAGGTCTAAGGCATTCCTGACAACTAGGTGCAGCAAGTGTACAAACCTTCTGATCCCATAAAAGCCCCCCTCCTTTACTGCGTAATGTTTTTCCCATCATCTGTTACAAAGAAACCAGCCCTATAGCATTGTCCTTATTTGGGTCCAAGTATGGCTATTGTATGGGTCCATCACCTGGCTTTGCAGCACAGCCCTCTGATACCCTCTTCCTTCTGTTGCTCCCCTCCTATCCCTGCCTCATGCAGCTACCAGTACTGTGCTGTCAGGGAAAGGTAAACGTATGAAGTGTTATGGTTAGTCCAGATGGCAGTAGTGAAATGCACGCTAATACTAGCCTCTACCTTTGCCAGCTCTACCTTCAAGCAGACCACGCAACTGATCATACCAGGTGTGAATCACCTGCCTACTAAATATTGTCCTGAAGGGCACTCTGTAATCAGGAGCTAAGTGATGCAACAGTCTCTTAAAGCCCACCGTCTCAGGGGGAAAATCCTATAATTAGGGGATGGTCATCTGAGGGTATCATTTCCATGGTGCGCCACCTTTAATACTGCCTTCCACTTACTCTATGACAATGCTGTTGAATACCTTCTCATCTTCTCCATGGTGGCTTGTTTGGATGCACATCCGGGGCTGCTAGCATGCCACCTCACTAGGGTGAAAGGCTGAGGAAACTTCACTTGGGCAAGGCATTTCCTTTTTTTCTGTACCTTTCCCACTACTGCTATTTTCGTCTACCTGTTTGTCTACTTTAAGATCATCCAGTAGAGTCACCCCCAGATTCCATTCTTGTTTTGTGCAATTTCCTCTAGGCCAAGGCTGGCCCAACCATTAGGCAAACCAAGCAGTTGCCTGGGACAGCAGCTTCTGATGGGAAGCAAAAAGCAGGACATTCAAAGCGAAACAGTAGATTCTGACACCCGTGGGGGGGGGGGGGGCAATAGGATTAAAGTTTCCCTAGGGCGCAGACATCTTGAACCACCTTTGGAGCCAGCCCTGCTCTAGGCAATTATTTTCTTCTAATATACTTTGGGCCCATTATTCAGCAGTAGTGGCAGCAAGTACTGCTAAAGTGCCTAGTCACCGCCACTGAACATTAGACTTGAATATTCAATGCCAGGGCCATATCTGGGTTCTAGCATTGAATATCTGGGTTGCCTGGATAGCGATGAAGCTAACTGGAGAGCGGCAATATTCAACTGCTGCCCAGATAGCTTCAGAGTTAAATGTAGGCCAGCCTTTTCTCTGCCTGAATATCACCACTGCTCAATTCTCCCCGGGTGCTGCCCCTGGAATGCCCCGATGCTAACTGGTTAGCATTGGGGTCAGGGGCGGTTCTTCCATTAGGCCATCTGAGGCAATCGCCTCAGGCAGCACTCCGACGGGGGCGGCACTCCCGACGGCGGCGGCACTTCAGATCTGTTTTTAATTTTAGATTTTACAGCTTCTGGCCTGCCTCTGCCTCTATTCTAAAATTAAAACAGAGCTGGAGTGCCGCCAGCGTCGGACAAATCAGCCTGATCGCTTGCAACTGCAAGTGATCAGGCTGATTTGTGCAGCGGCGGAGGCGGCGACACTCTGGTTGTTTTCATTTTAGATTTTGCTGCCTCTGCCTTCCCGCCACTTTGTTTTTTTGCTGCAAGCATTTCTTGATGAAAAAACGTGGCGGGAAGGCAGAGGCAGGGCAGAGGCGGCAAAATCTAAAAGTAAAACAGCCGGAGTGCCCCCGCTGCTGCCAGATGAAAGGTGCAGGTGGAGGGAATGAGGACAGGAGGAGGACAACAAGGAGAGACAATGGTGAGTGACAGGGGGGACAAAGGGGGAGACAAGGGACATGATGCTGGACAAAGGGGACGACAGGGGACATGCTGGACTAAGGGGGAGACAAGACATGATGCTGGACAAAGGGGGAGAAGGGATATACTGGACAAAGGGGGAGACGGGAACAAGTGCTGGACAAAGGGGAAGACAGGGGACATGCTGGACAAAGGGGGAGACAGGGGACATGATGCTGGACAAAGGGGGAGACGGGATATGCTGGACAAAGAGGGAGACGGGGACAAGTGCTGGGCAAAGGGGGAGACGGGATATGCTGGACAAAGAGGGAGACGGGGACAAGTGCTGGACAAAGGGGGAGACAGAGGACATGCTGGACAAAGGGGGAGATGGGGACATGCTGGGCAAAGGGGGGAGACAGGGGGATAAGTAGTAGACAAAGGGGAGAGACAGGAGGGCAAATGCTGGACAAAGGGGAGAGACAGCGGGACATACTGGACAGACAGAAGAGAAATGCTGGACAAAGGGGAGAGACAGTGTGGGTCAAGATTACTGTATAATGGGCTGATGGGGGGGCTAGCACTGGTAATGGGCAGATCGGGGAGGGAGGCTAGGACTGGTAATGGGTTGATTAGGGAAGGCTAGGACTGTGAATGGACTGATCGGGGGGCTGGGACTGGTAATGGGCTGATTAGGGGGGCTAGCACTGATAATGGCCTGAGGGGGGACTAGCACTGGAAATGAGCTGTTTAGGGGAGGCTAGGACTGGTAATGGGCTGATGGAGTGGGGTAGGACTGGTAATGGATTGATGGGGGGCTAGCATTGGAAATGAGTTAATCAGGGGGTCTAGGACTGGAAATGGGCTGATTAGTGGAGGTTAGGGCTGGTAATGGGCTGATGGGGGTTAGGACAGGTAATGGGCTGATTAGGGGAGACTAGCACTGGTAATGCGGTTGAGGGGGGACTAGCACTGGAAATGAGTTGATTAGGGGAGGCTAGGACTGGTAATGGGCTGATGGGGTGGGGTAGGACTGGTAATGGGGTTGAGGGGGGACTAGCACTGGAAGTGAGTTGATTGGGGGCTTCGACTGAGAATGAGCTGATGGTGGGGAGGGGAGGCTAGAGCTACTGGCCTTGGAAGAAAATTGGGGGGCTAGGGCTACAAATTGGCTGATGCGAGGGGATGGGAGAATGGGACTGGAAGGGAGTGGATGCTGAGAGGGGCTGCCATGATATTTGGATGAAGAGACTGCATAGTCGGGAAGGAGGGGGCTGGAAGGGAATGGACACCAGTGGCAGTCATGGGAATGCAAGTTGACATTGGAAGATACTGGGAGGAAGGACTGGAAAGGGGCTGATACTGGGAAGGGTTACTGGGACTGGAAATAGGCTGATGGAAAGAAGTGAAGAAAACAAAAGAAGAGATAAGAAATGGCAGATGGACCATAGACTACTGAAAGAGAGCTAAGAGAAGACAGGAAAGTAGAAACCTCAGATCGGGACCAGCATGATCAGAGAATAAAATGGTCAGACAACAAAGGTAGAAAAAATAATTTTATTTCATTTTAGTGATTGGACTTTGTCTTATCTTTATACTTTATACTGTAAGGGGGAACTGCATATTTATCTGGTGTTGCATTGCGTGAGGAGTCTGGCTTACATAGAAACATAGAAACATGATGACAGAAAAAGACCACAAGGCCCATCTAGTCTGTCCTTCCATAACAACAACTACAACAGTCCACTTTTTACCTTTAGAGATCCTCTGTGTTGGTCCCATGCTTTTTTGAATTCAGTTACTGTCCTCATCTCTACCACCTCCACTGGGAGACTATTCCACGGATCCACTACTCTTTCCGTAAAGAAATATTTCCGCATATCACTCCTGAATCTATCTCCCTTCACCCTCATCCCATGTCCCCTCGTCGCAGAACTTGCTTTCAATTGAAAGAGGCTCTCTCCCTGAACATTTATGCCACGGAGGTATTTAAACATCTCAATCATATCACCTCTATCCCGCCTTTCCTCTAAGGTGTACATATTAAGATCCTTAAGTCTGTCCTCATATGCTTTATAATGAAGACTACTAATCATCTTAGTAGCAACCCTCTGCACCAACTCCATCCTGTTCACATCCTTTTGAAGGTGCGGTCTCCAGAATTGCACACCATACTCCAAATGAGGTCGCACCAAAGACTTATACAGAGGCATTATCACCTCCTTTTTTCTGCTAGCCATTCCTCTCCGTATGCACCCAAGCATCCTTCTAGCTTTTGCCGTCGCCTTTTCTACCTGTTTAGCTACTTTAAGATCATCGGACACAACTACGCCTAGGTCCCGCTCTTCTTTAGTGGACAAAAGTACTTCACCTCCTATGCTGTATTGCTCCCTTGGATTGCTGCAGCCCAAATGCATGACCTTACATTTTTTAACATTAAATCCCAGCTGCCAAATTCTAGACCATTCTTCAAGCTTAGCTAGATCCCTCCTCATGTTATCTACACCTTCCTGGGTGTCTACTTTATTGCAGATTTTGGTATCATCTGCAAAGAGGCAAACCTTACCCGACAGCCCTTCCGCTATATCACTAACAAAGATGTTCAAAAGAATCGGACCAAGGACAGATCCCTGGGGCACACCACTGGTAACATCCTTCTCCTCAGAGTGAGCTCCATTTACTTGTACTCTTTGTTGCCTCCCACCCAACCAATTTCTAACCCAAGCAGTAACTTTAGGGTCCATCCCTAGGGTGCTCAGTTTGTTTATAAGTCGCCTGTGAGGAACAGTGTCAAAGGCTTTACTGAAATCTAAATACACCACATCTAGAGCTCTCCCTCGGTCCAACTCCCTGGTCACCCAGTCAAAGAAATCAATCAGATTTGTCTGACAAGACCTGCCTCTGGTGAATCCATGCTGCCTCGGATCCTGTAATCCGCTGGTCTCCAGAAACCTCACTATTTTCTCTTTCAACACCGTTTCCATTAATTTACTCACCACTGAAGTTAAACTAACCGGCCTGTAGTTTTCAACCACATCCTTACTTCCGCTTTTGTGTAAAGGCACCACATGAGCCTCTCTCCAGTCCTTTGGCACCACTCCCGACTCCAACGAGGCATTGAAAAGGTCAGTCAGTGGAGTTGCTAGAACGTCCCCAAGTTCCCTCAGTATTCTAGGGTGTATCCCATCCGGTCCCATCGCTTTGTCTACTTTAAGTTGAGCTAGTTTCTCACGAACACAGTCTTCTGAAAATTGTTCAAGATGTCCCTCGCTTCTGTTCTTATTTGTGGGTGTTTTCTGAGGTCCTGCTCCTGGTTCTTCATCTGTGAACACAGAACAAAAATATTTGTTAAGCAATTCCGCTTTATCCTTATCAGCTTCTACATATTCCCCCCCTGTACCCTTGAGTTTGACAATACCACTTTTGCCCTTCCTCTTCTCACTAATATATCTGAAAAATGTCTTATACCCCCATTTTATTGCATTGGCTATTTCCTCCTCCTTTTGAATCTTTGCCTTCTTGACTACTTTGCTAGCTTCTCTAAGTTTTTCCAAATACAGATGCCTGTCTTCCTCTCTCTGTGATCTCTTGTATTTCATGAAGGCCTCCCTCTTTTTCTTCACTTTTTCAGCTACTTCCTTCGAAAACCATAGCGGTCTCCTGTTCCTTTTGTCTTTATTTACCATTTTAACAAAAAGGTTGGTTGCCTTTAAAATACCCCCTTTCAGTTTTGCCCACTGTTGTTCTACATTCCCCAGCTGTTCCCATCCCACTAACGACTCCCTGAGGTATTGGCCCATCTTTGCAAAGTTAGTCTTCCTAAAGTCTAAGATCTTCACCTTGGAATGGATTCTAACAGCCCTAGTCCTAATACTGAACCACACCATCTGGTGATCACTGGATGCAAAATGATCTCCCACTACAACATCAGAAACACTTTCACCATTGGTAAGCACCAAGTCCAGTATGGCCCCTTCACGTGTGGGGTCTGTTACCAATTGCCTGAATAGTTCTCCCTGTAGAGAATCCAGGATCTCCTTACTCCTAGATGATACTGCAGCAGGAATGTGCCAATCAACATCTGGCATATTGAAATCTCCTAGCAGTAGCACTTCCCCTTTCCTAGCAATGCTGCGTATGTCTTCAATTAACTCTCTGTCCACCTCTTCCTCTTGTGAGGGAGGTCTGTATATCACACCAATGCAAATAGATTTCTCTTTCACTCTTTCTAGTCTAACCCACAATGCCTCCTCTCTCCCTTTTAAGCTCTGTAATTCCAAAGCTTTAATAGTAGTTTTTACATATAGTGCTACTCCTCCTCCCCTTCTTCCTACCCTGTCCTTTCTGAATAAAGTATAGCCAGGTATAGTTACATCCCAGTCATGGTTTTCTGTGAACCATGTTTCTGTAACTGCCACTAAATCTAAGTCAGCCACTCCCACCAAAGCTTCAACTTTAGAGATCTTATTTCCCATGCTACGGGCATTAATACACACTGCTTTCCATATGTTGCCCCTGTTACCCATTTCCATAAAGGTATTTAATGGGGGCTTTCAGTTACCTGGGGGCTTTCTTCACCCATCCCCAACGAATCTAGTTTAAAGCCCTCTTCAGTAGATTAGCCAGTCTACTACCAAAGATGTGTTGACCTTTCTTGGACAGATGGATGCCATCTCTGCTCTGCAACCCTTGGAACAGCATCCCATGGTCTAGGAAACCAAAACGCTCTCGAAGACACCATCCACGCAGCCATGCATTAATCTCCAGGATGCGAGCCTCTCTGCCTTGGCCTTTACCCTCAACAGGGAGGATTGAAGAGAACACCACCTGTGCACCTACCTGCTTCACCCTCTGTCCCAGAGCCATGAAGTCACTTTTGATACGTTCCTAGGTATACCTGGCAGTATCATTTGTTCCAACATGGATTAGCAACATTGGGTAATAGTCAGTGGGCTTGATGAGTCTCGGCAAACTCTCCGTAACATTTTGGATCTTGGCACCAGGCAGACAGCATACCTCTCTGGACATCAAGTCTGGTCGGCAGATGGACGCCTCAGTACCCCTCAGAAGAGAGTCTCCAACCACCACTACCCTTCGTTTCCTTCTGGTCACTGATTCTGCAACTATGGGGTACTTGAACTCTGGTTCTTCCCTTTCCAGGGATGCTTTCACCTCCTCCACTTCCAGGGCTGCATAATGGTTCTTCAATTCAAGGGCTGGAGAAGTTGGATTGGTGATTTTGCTTCTTGGGGATTCAGTTTAAATTCTGTCTACATATTTTTATTTTTACTTTAGATTGTAAGCCACTTATTCTGTACTTGGTGAGGGTCTGTGTTCTGAGTGTGTGACTGAGCCCAGGTGTTCTGTTAACATAGGGGTATGTATACTAAACCGTCCTAATGTGCGCCCGGCGCTAGTGTGCAGAATGCCATATAAGGAGTGGGCGTTTCAGTCTTAACATAGCAAACCGCGCACAGTAGCGCACGAGAAACGCGCGCTGATGTACAAACAGAGGAACAGAGCTGCAGTACAATGGTGAAGATACTGACTGATGGGACAGGGGTCATGGGTTCAATCCCCCACTGTGCCCAATGAATAAGGCTGGCTGAGGCACTACCTGTTATGTGTAATATTGCATTATGAGGTATTTTAATTTTATTTTAATTACTGCTGCTAGCAAACGCACTCTCAAAGCGCTGTAACATAAGGTGCTGCATAAAGCACCCCATAAGGTACCCCAGAGGGCACATTTTAAAGTGCACTGTCCGCCAAGGCACCCTACAATGTTGCTTAAAGGGTGGCCTATAGGGCGCCATATAGGGTGCCCTATAAGGCACGGCAAGGTCATAGCACTGTTTTTGATGGCAGCACTGTGCATTTAAACGCATGAAAATCTTAAGTAGGTGCGCTGACATGCAAGGAGGAACAGCAGTGTAGCACAATGGATAAGGTATTGACTGATGATACAGGGGTCATGAGTTTGATCCCCAGTGTGCCTAATACTTAAGGCTGGCTGAGGCATCAGCTTTGACATGTAAGTATTGTTTCCTGCCGCACTTTATTTGTATTTTATTAATTGCTGCCAGCAAACACACCTTCATGTGCCGTAACCTAAGGTGCCGCATAAGGCACCCTATACAGCACTCCATAGGGCACATTATAAAGTGCACTGTCCGCCATGGCACCCTATAATGTCCCCTATAGGGCACCCTATAAGTCGCTCCATAGGATACCCTATAGCGCACCTTATATGGATGGTAACCGTAAGGTGCCCTATAGGGCGCCCTATAAAGCGCCCTCTGAGGCACCTTATGGGTACAGTACGCTGAGGGTGTTTTTGCTGGCAGCACTAATGTACATTAAAAATAGATAATGCTTTGAACAGCCCTATCAAATAACCCCACTGTGGGTTTGAACCCATGACCTCTGGCTCCACAGACAGTGAAGTAACCAATGGGCTACAGCTCTATAGTTGCTAGCAAGCCCCTGGCTGGCTGCAGAAGGACTGCACGTCACCACACAAACAGTCTTCTATGGTCACCAGGATAGGGTTAGCCCACCCGTACCCATGATGCACTGCACATGCAAATCAGCCGTCTACAGATGAACACAAGATGGGGTATGCACCCCCACAGCACCTCGGCCTGGTAGGGGGAACTGACCATGTGTGTTACTGGCACAGAGTAGCTACACACCGTCACATTGTGCGGGTACTGTGCTCACCCTGAGGGTGCGGTGGGGCACCCAGCACCAGGTCCACAGCACCTTCCATGGCAGAAATAGGCCATGCTGTAGATCCCCAGCAGTGCTAGTGTGTGAGATTGATAGTTCCTGAAGACACACTTTGGATACATCAGTATTTCTCAGTCAGGTTTGACCCTTATGAACCCATAGGCAGATTATGTACCACCACCCAACCCACTGGGGCTGAGGTTAGGAAACAGGGTCTCCCACCAACAGATCCCCATTTTACATCCCTGCAATGGCAGCAGTAGAGGGGACCACCAACCACAGTCCTGCTGGGGAACAGACACCCTACAGGGCAGTCAATGCAGCTCTGTACACATGTATAAAGCAATAGCAGACAGACAGACATTAGGCTCAGAAATACTCAGCTGCACCCCACCACAATCTGATATTCTCCTGCAGCCACTGCACCCTGCAAGGTGTTCCAGCAAGACACACTCTAGCTGCAGACGGTCTGATAGCTAATCCATAGGGCATGTTCCTATAGGAGATGCATGTACTCAGAACTGGGATGTCAGCATACACACCAAGCAGATAAGTCAGTGATTGGGCCCCAAAAGGAAACCCAGAAAAATCACATGAAAGAGACATTATAGGGCACTATGGGGGAACCTAGCCATGCCGTGGTCACTGCTCAGTCAGGGTGAGAGTGAACACCCAGCAGGACATACTGTGGCCACCCTATCTGTGCAGGTGGTGGCCGGGCATTACAATGTCCCAGCCATTGCCCTATGCCCTGTGCAGATGCATCCTGGCCAGGCCACCCTGTCCGGGCTATACCCATGGTACCTTGCTCCTCATTATGCACATTGGCAGGCCAATACTGGCAACAGTGCTGGCAGTGTGGGCTGTGGAGGGTGTTTGCAGCCACCACACACTGGATAGACAGACACATACTCCCACACCTATGCCAGCATTGTGCTACTATAGAGGTGTTTAGCAGCCCTGGCCACCACACCAGTCCTGGGCACAGTGCAGGCATGGATATGGTACACAAAACTGTTGGGGGTCACTCCCCAGGGTGGTAAACACTGTCAGAGACCAGACCTGAAGCACACCCCACAGACATCAGAAAGGTTGCTATGATTGAGCTCAATCAGCAAACTGTGCTTAACGTAGGAATTGCTATCTGCCAGTAATCATAGCAACCTTTTGATAGCTGTGTACTGTATTCCGAATTGCTAAGGTATGCAAGTGCTAGTATTGGGAGATGCACGCAGAGCCCAATGTCCTGCCTCTCCAGGGGGCATTGGCTAATGGAGCCTGTGGGTGTGGGTATGTCTGCCCCTGTTGGCTGCTGCTTTACGGCAGAGGTTCCCAACTCCAGTCCTGGTGTGCCAAACACTGTTCGGGTTTTCATGCTGTCCCTCATGAATATGCATGAGATACATCTGCATACCATGGGGGTGGTGCATAGATATGCAGCACAGGCATCTTTATTAGAGGCAGCATGGAACCTGAATGGTGTTTGGCCCTCCAGGACTGCATTTGGGAAACTCTGCTCTAGGTAATGCGCCTGTTTATGGAGTCTGTGCTCTGTAGGGTAAAATGTAGGTGTTTTGGGCATGTTTACGTCATCTGCAATAAAGGTTCTGTCTGTATTAGCACGTTGTAGTAGTGGGTAAAATATGGGGACTGGGTTGGCAGGCACCATAGCTGGGACTTGAACCTGTGATCTTCAACCTCCAAACACACAGGTTGTGTGCACTGCACCACCTTGTTGCCACAGAGACGGTGTGTTCCCTGGTGATACCATGACTGTTTGTCCGGCAGGGCCTGTCTGTTGCAGTGCATTGCACCCACCTACACAGGGCTAGGCCATGGTCTGCTCTGGGCAGCTGCCACTGCCCTCCTCCACCACCAGTACCCCTCTGCCACCATGCTGACATGCCCTTCTGCTGGTGGTGCTGGTGGTGTGCAGTCTCAAGCCATCCAATGTGCAGGTAGGCGGCTGCCTATGGTGCGTGTTCTGGGGTAGGGGTGCCTGCATAGGCATCCACGCTTCCCCCCAACACCGCCTGCCAATGTTCTGTGCCCTTGGAGGTATCTGCTGGGTACTATCCCCTGTGACACTGTGATAAACACTCTCATGCCCATGTTGGGCCCTCATCAATTGCTTTCTGGCTGCTGTACAGTTTCAGCATTCCTAAGTGCCACCTAGGCATCTGCCTAGTCCGCACTGTGCCCCAGCTGCACCACAGCATGTGCCGCCTGCAGCCCTCTGTATCCCCTTTCCCAGCATCTGTCCAGTTGCCCATTCCGACATGCCCGCCCTGCTGTTGTGGAACATGTGCATGCCATAGGTAACCTGTCCAATGGAGAGGGAAACCCTGATGAGCACAATTGCACTGTGGGATCAGTCACCTTGTATGGGGATGGATCGTAGACCCTTTGAAAATTCATATTTTTTTTTGGAGCTTTCTCGGAAGTGCTTTTTGATGTTTCCCATTAATATCACTATTGCCCAGCTTGGTTATGGTTTTTTTTTATTTTGTTGGGGTCATTTTCACTGTTTATTTGCACTTTTGTTCCGTGTACATGTATCACACTTATCACTTTTTTGTATGTTTCCCTGGTTTTGCTGTACATTGCTGACATAAATGGTTTCTTTTCCCTTTAAATCAGCTCTAACGCAAGGTTTTCACTGGTGTTAGTTTTGGCCTTGGATTTCACATCGTTAGTGTGCGGGGAGCCTCTACCCTCCCACTCTCCACCCATTGACCCCTTCTCTCCGCCCCTGGGGAGCCTTCCTCCGCCCTCCAGGAGCCTTTCCCCGCCTTCAGCACTCGTTTGCGCCACAGCGCGTGTTATCGCGCGATATGGTACCCTTGCGCCTTAAAAAGCGCCATCATCGCACGATAAGGTACCTTATCGCACGATAACGTCGCAGAGCGCACGTTAGGACGGTTTAGTAAACATACCCCATAGAGTTTGTATATAAAGATCTCTTCTGTACTGTTGTAATATGGCATGTACAGCTTTTCAAATAGGTGTATGGATGTTCCAGGGCCCACTGTAGTATTTACAGTGACACTTTTTTTGGTGGGCTCCTTATGTGAGTTTTGGAAGTTGGTGCTGATATGGTATAGTAGATTTGCTCTATAGATATAATCAGTGACTTTGTTGTAGGGTTTTGTATTAGTTCACAATATGCCTGGTACTAGAGAATGTTTGTTGTTGTTGTTAATGAGATGAACAGAATCAGATTTTTTTTTAAGATATTGAGTTCTATGGGTGAATGTCCTGGTTCTGCTCTACAACTACTGTTGAAGGCGGTTCTGTGGATGCAAAATATATGTTGAAAAAGAAAAAGCAATAACCATAATGCAGTTATAATTTAGTTTTATAAACTGTGCTGTGGTTCTCGCTCTCTTTTAGTTCCTTGATGTGCAAACATCTTGCATTTCCTCCATATAATCTAATCAGCTTTTTGGTTTGGTTCAGTCCCTGAATGGAGTTTTGAAAAAGCCCCACCCCCTCTATGGGGGGGGGGGCACCATCTCATTCTTCGCCTCAGGCAGCAGATTGCCTTGAACCGCAACTGATTGGGGTGTGCAGTGGCTCTTCCCTCCCCCTTCCCCATCACAGCCTTTATTACAACCCAAAGGTGAGAAAGATTAGTACAAAAGTAATTTTTCTGTATCTTCTGATTATGGGATGGAATAGATAGTAGTTTGTTTACAGATTTGCGGTATATCAAATAAAGGTAAGCATAAACATAAACATAGATACAGCAAGCTATCCTTTTCCAATGCTACTGCCTACTAGTAATTGTTATACAAATTCTGCCTGCACTAGTGCACAGTACACTGCACACATTCCACCAATGCTCATGATTAAGAAAGTAATCAATTGACAATTGACAAACTTAAAATCACACCTTTTCTAACATCTCCGACCTTCATGATTTCCCACCCCCCCAGAGAAACTCTGCCTGCAAGAGCAGGTAGGACCACCAGGAGCAAGAAAACTAGTATACCCTCTAAAGTTCAGAATAGACTTCTTTATTAAAACCCCAACACCAGCGGTGTTTCGGCACCTAGTGTCTTCCTCAGGGGGTAAAGTTGAAATCCTCCAAGACAAACTAACACAAACAGTTTTTAATAAATAAACAATAATACCATATTAAAAATAATAATAATAATAAATAGATGACTAATAAAACTACATTCAAAAGAACCTTGGTCATAAAAACATATACAATAATAAAAGAAAAAAAGGGACCCCAGTACATGTGACTGTATAATTACATACCATAAAAGAATATATATAATCAATAGAAGTGGATATTAAACAGACACAGGGTGCAATAATAAAGATCATAAGACCGTGTGAAAAAAATGCCCAATTTTGAGATAGGCAGGCTATGTGCTGCAGTGGCACATAGCCTGTCCACCAACCCCCTAACCCGGATTTTCACTTCTGTGCCGGCGGAAGTGAAAATCTGGGTTAACCGGGATGCTCCAGCAGCCACAGAGGCTACACGGGTAGCAGCATTTTTCGATGCTACCCACATAGCCTCTGTGCCTTAAAGATAGGCAAGGAAAAACCTCGCCAATCTTTAAGGCGTGGAGGGCTACGCGGGTAGCATAGAAAATCACTGCTACCCGTGTAGCCCCTTCCTCCGCCCCCGCTCCATCCCGGAACGCCCCTAACACGCCCCGATGCAATGCATATAGCATCTGGGTGCATTAGGGACTTAGCCGGGATTTTCAAAGGGCACCACCTGTGTAGGTGCCCTTCAAAAATCCCAGATAAGGCCTTTACATGGGTAACTAGGGAAGTTACCCATGTAAAGGCCTTCGAAAATCAGGCCAATCATATTCTTAAAATCATATCAGGGTTGATATTAAGAGAGATTAATGTAAACTTTGCTTCCCCCTTTGGGTTTTTTAAGATTGGAAATAGGTTCTCATATGACTGCATGTTATTCATAGGGGGCACTAGGACCGCTATTTTCCCTTGAGCCATTTGTATCAGCTACGGTTGATGAGCTTTCTCAGATGTGAGCACTTTCATATTTCCTGATAATACAGTTCTATACATTTGGTTTATAATACACTTATTAGATATTCTACATTTTTTCTTATGAATGACATTTACTTAATGGTTTAAAAGGAACTTTATAAAACTTATCAGCTGGCCGGTTTTGGCACCAAAAGATCTACTTTAAATACATGTCACTGTCCCTGCCGGCCCTCTGTTATCAGTTTGGAAGACGCTCAGTTGCAGTAAGCCCTTTTGTTTTCTAGAATATAATTTCTTATTTTTTGGCCCAATGTATATTCTGGTCTTAGTTGTTTATTGTCTTTTGCACCATCTCCTGTTTTTCTTTGTTACAGCTGCTCAATATATATATATGTGTGTGTTCATTGTTTACTGTAAACCGCGCTGATGCTGAATAGCGTGGTATAAAAGAGACTATAAATAAATAAATAAAATAAATAAATATTGGTTACATTTGCTACATACCATATTTCCACCCAAGAGGGATAGACAGTAAGTTCTGAGACTGTAATATAATGCACGTTTGTCCCTATTTTCATTCATTCTGTCCCACATGTTTATTCAGTTTACATGGTTTCCTTTTACTTTTTATGCTTGTATGATTATTTATTTTATTTCCAATGCTATTTATTTTAATCTCTCTTAAATACCCTGATCTGATTTTTAATACATGTTTTTAAGATGTTTTGTTCACACAGTCTTATGATCTTTATTATTGCACCCTGTGTCTTTTATGGTATGTAATTATACAGTCACACATACTGGGGTCCCTTTTTTATTCTTTTATTATTGTATATGTTTTTATGACTGAATTTCTTCTGAATGTAGTTTTAATATGGTATTATTTTTAATTTGGTATCATTGTTTATTTATTAAAAACTGTTTGTCTGTCTTGGAGGATTTCGACTTTATCCCCTAAGGAAGGCATTAGGTGCCGAAACACCGCTGATGTTGGGGGTTTTAATAAAGAAGTCTATTCCAAATTATAGAGGGTGTATTGGTTTCCTTGCTCCTGGTGATCCTGTCTGGTTATGCGAGGACATGTGCTTCATTTGGATTCCCTGCATAAGAACATAAGATATGCCATACTGGGTCAGACCAAGGTCCATCAAGCCCAGTATCCTGTTTCCAACAGTGGCCAATCTAGGTCATACGTACCTAGCAGTTTCCCCTGCAAGAGCAGGTATAGAGCCCTGAAAAACTCTCATACTCAAAATTAAAAAAACAAAACAAAACAGGGACAGCTACACTCCTAAGCTTAAAATAGAGAGCAGTAAGGCACTGTGCTCTCTGCAAAATATTTTTTTTCTTTGTTTTTTTTCAGTCTTTTCTGCTTTTAAGTCCTAAGCCCCAGCACCAGCATACTTTCAAAGTCACACACAATATGGTGCTTTGAAGCTTGTGCTAGGAGGTGTCTTCCCATCCTGCAGTGACATCATTACTCACAGGATTTGCATAACTCTGGCAGGGTTGAGTTTCTTTTGCTGCTTGTCAAAGTTTCCCAACATGATTGTTTGAAGTGCCTCATGCTGCTTACCAGTCACATCTCCTAGACCTTCTCTCCTTCCTAAAAGAATATATATAATCAATCTGTCTGCATGCGAATAGTGGGACAGGTACCACTACTAGAGAGGGAACAATTGCTTGGAATATTGAGAATTAAGGCACTATGGCTAAACAGGGAACTGCAGCTTGGAGTATGGAAATTATGCACCACTGCTAGAGAGAAAACAGAGGCTTGGAATGTGTAGGTCAGGCACTACTGATAGACAAGGAACAGTCGGCACAGAATACAGAAATTCAGGCAAAACTAATAGGGAATGATTTCTTTGGGATACAGAAAACAGGCACCACTGTTGAGCAGCGAACAATGGCTTGGAATATTGAGTCATGGAACCCAGGTGTGGCCCAAGGATGTGGAAACTCATTGTGGTGCCCATTTGCATAAATATTTACATATTTATTGGGCCTCATTTGCATACATTTAATTTACTTTATTTTAACATTTATATGCCACCATCTAAAATCCTAGGTGGCTTCCAAACATACATACACAATTTATTAAAACAGACATTACAATAAAACAACAGAACAGAACTAGGACATTCACCCACAGAACTCAATATCTAAAAAAAATCTGATTCTCATCATCTCACTAACAATAACAAACTTTTTCCAGTACCAGGAATATTGTGAACTAATACAAAACCCTGCAACAAAGTCACTGAGGATCTGTAGAGCAAACTTACCATACCATATTCACATAAGGAGCCCACCCAAAAAAAGCAACACTGTAAATACTGCAGTAGGCTCTGGAACATCCAACATCTATTTGAAAAGATGAACAATTCAGATTACTACAGACTCTATGGGGTATGTTTACTAAACTGCGGTAATTGTACATAACGCGCGTTATGATGCGCTAACGATGGTTAACGTTACATAACGCGTGTTATGATGCGCTAACGATCGTAATGCTCCACGGCGCGGTAAAACACCACAGAAGGTGGAGAGAGGGCGGAGAGAAGGGGTCAGTGGGCGGGGAGAGGCTCCCCTCACACTAACGCGCTGATTTTCAGAGCTGAATTCCAACGCGAATGAAAACCTGCGGTTAAATGCACATTACAGGGGAGAGAAACCATTTCAGTGTCAGCAATGTACAGCCCAGGCAGGGAAACAAAAAAACAGTGATAAGTGTGATACATGTGCTCAGAACAAAAGGGCACAGAAACACTGAAAATGACCCCAACAAACTGGAAAAAAACAATAACCAAGCTGGCCAATAGTGGTATCAGTGAGAAACATCAACCCCTCCCCCCCCCCCATCCGAGTAAGCTCCATAGAACAGATATAAATCGTGGAAGGGTCTATACGCAGTCCCCATACAAGGTGAATGAGCCCACAGTGAAATAGCTCAGGGTTTTCCCCACCATCGGACAGGGTTCCTATGGCGTGCACATGTCCCGCAACATCAGGGCGGGCATGTCGGAACGGCAACTGGACAGATGCCGGAGAAGGGGATACAGAGGGCCGCAAGCGGCACATGCTGTGGTGGAGCTGGGCCACAGTGCAGACTAGGGTGATGCCTAGGTGGCCCATACGAATGCTGAAACAGCGGAGCAGCCAGACAGCAACTGCTGAAGGCCCAACATGGGCACGAGTGTGTCTCCCAAAGTGTCACGGGGATAGTACCCAACAGCTACCCCCAAGGGCACGGAACATTGGCAGGCGGGGCTGGGGGGGAGCGTGGACATCTATGCAGGCACCCCTACCCCAGAACCCGCACCATAGGCAGCCGTCTACCTGCACACTGGATGACTTGAGACTGCGCACCACCAGCTCCACCAGCAGAAGGGCATGTCAGCATGGTGACTGAGGGATACTGGTGGTGGAGGGGGCAGTGGCAGCTGCCCAGAGCAGACCGTGGCCTAGCCCTGTGTAGGTGGGTGCCATGCACTGCAACAGACAGGCCCTGTCTGACCAACAGTCATGGTATCACCAGGGAATGTACCATTTCTGTGATAACATGGTGGTGCAGTGCACAAAACCAGTGTATTCAAAAGCAGTAGGTCACAGGTTCAAGTCCCAGCTGTGGTTTCCACCAACCCAGTCCTCATATTTTACCCACTACTATAACGTGCTAATACAGACAGAACCTTTCTTGCAGATGATGTAAACATGCCCAAAACACCTACATTTTACCCTACAGAGCACAGACACCATAAACATGCACATTACCTAGAGCAGAGCCTCCCAAATGCAGTCCTGGAGGGCCAAACACCATTCAGGTTCCATGCTGCCTCTGATAAAGATGCCTGTGCTGCATTTCTATGTGCCGCCCCCAAGGTATGCAGATGTATCTCATGCATATTCATGAGGGACACCATGAAAACCTGAACAGTGTTTGGCCCACCAGGACTGGAGTTGGGAACCTCTGCCTTAAAGCAGTGGCCAACAGGGGCAGACACACCCGCACCCACAGGCTCCATTATCCAATGCCTCCTGGAGCAGCAGGATGTTGGGCCCTGCGTGCATCTCCCAATACTAGCACTTGCATACCTTGGCAATGCCACCCTAAACCTGGGAATACGGTAAACATCTATCAAACAGTTGCTATGATTACTGGCAGATAGCAATTCCAAAGTTAAGCACAATTTGCTGATTGAGCTGCATCATAGCAACCTTTCTGATGTCTGTGGAGTGTGCTACAGGTCTTGTGTCTGACAGTGTTTACCAATCTGGGGAGTGACTCCTACAGTATTGCGTACCATAGCCATGCCTGCACTGTGCCCAGGACTGGTGTGGTGGCCTGGGCTGCCCAACACCTCTATAGTTGCACAATGCTGGCATAGGTGTGGGGAGTGTGTGTCTGTCTATCCAGTGTGTGGTGGCTGCCAACACCCTCCACAGCCCACACTGCTAGCACTGTTGCCAGTATTGGCCTGCCAATATGCATAATGAGGAGCAAGGTACTGTGGGAATAGCCTGGATAGGGTGGCCTGGCCTGGCCTGGCCGCATCTGCACAGGGCATAGGGCAATGGTTCGGACATTGTAGTGCCCGGTACCACCTGCACGGACAGGGTGGCCATAGCATGTCCTGATGGGAGGTCACTCTCACCCTGACTGAGCAGTGACCATGGCATGGCTAGGTTCCCCCATAGTGTTATATAGCTTTTCTCTCATGTGATATTTATGGGTTTTCTTTTGGGGCCCAATCACTGACTTATCTGCTTGGTGTGTATGCTGATATCCCCATTCTGGGTACATGCATTTTCTCCAGGACCATGCACTATGGACTAGCTGGTGGACTGTCTGCAGCTAGTATGTGTTTTGCTGGAGCACCTTGCAGGGTGCAGCGGCTGGAGGCTTGCTGCTGGAGAATGTCAGATAATGGTGGGGGGCAGCTGAGCGTTTCCAGACCTTCTGTCTGCTATTGCGTTATGGATGTGTACTGCTCTGCATTGCCTGCCCTGTAGGGTGTTTGATCCCTAGCAGGACTGGGGTGATGGTCCCCTCTACTGCCACCATTGCCGGGGGGTAGAAAGTGGATCTGTTGGTGGGAGATCCTGTCCCCCATCCTGAGCCCCAGAGTGTGTGTTGGGTGGTAGTATGTAATCTCCCTGTGGGTCCCAACTCCTCCCTTCACTTACATCATGTGACCATGGCACCCACACAGGGTATGCACTTTTCTGGGTGCATCATAGTCCACAAGGGCTAGATGTGACATACAGATGAACACAGGCATATCCTAGGGGTGTTTGCAAGGACTACCTATCACACATTGGCACTGATGGGGGACCTGCAGCATAGCCTATCTCAGCACAGCCAGGTGCTGTGAGAATGGTGCTGGGCACCATACCTCTCTCTCAGGATGAGAACAGGACCCGCACACTGTGACGGTCTGTAGCTACTCTGTGCCACTAACACACACCGTCGGCACCCCCTACCAGGCTGAGGTGCTGTGGGGTGCATACCCCATCTTGTGATCATCTGTAGACTGCTGATTTACATGTGCTGTGCATCCTGGGTATGGATGGGTTGACCTTATCCTGGTAACCACAGCAGAATGTGGGTGTGGTGCCGTGCAGTCCTCCTGTAGCCAGCCTGGTGTTTATTAGCAGCTCTAGCCCACTGGTTACTTCACTGCCCATGGAGCCAGAGGTCATGGGTTCAAAACCCACAGTGGGGTTCATCAATAGGGCAGTCTTAGGCATTGTCTATTTTTATTGTATATTAGTGCTGCCAGCAGAACCACCCTCAGGGTACTGTCACCTTAGGGTGGCTCATAAGGCGCCCTATAGGGCGCCTTATATGGTGCCCTATAAAGCGCCTTATATGGTGTCCTATAGGGGACATTATAGGATGCCTTGGCAGACAGCGCACTTTATAATGTGCCCTATGGAGTGCCTTCTAGGGTGCCTTATGTGGCACCTTAGGTTATACCACTGTGAGGGTGTGTTTGCTGGCAGCACTATTAAAGTACAACTAAACTTCCTCACAGCCCAATACTTAACCCTTTCTAGGCCAAGCCCAAAACTTTCGGAATCCAAACTTCTGCCTAAATATTCCTATCAAATGGTATATAATACATGACCATGGCAGAGGGAACGTCACTATTGGAACATATTGAATAAGATGGGTACAATTTTCCTGACATATGCAAACTTTAACCTGGCTGCAGAATGTGGATTAAAATATTATAGTAGGCCTTCAAAGGGTTACACATGATGCCTCAGCCAGCCTTATTCATTAGGCACACTGGGGAATCATACCCATGACTCTTGTACCATCAGTCTGTGTAGTAACCATTGTGCTACAGCTCTGTTTCTGTATTTGGGTGTGAGCGCGCCTTCTTAAGCTTAACGCGCAGTAACGCGCCCTGTAACGATCGTTGCTGTGCGGCACCTTATAACGCGCGTTATCGGTAACGATGTACCGCCCATGTCCTTTTTTGGCATTTCTTCCACTAACGCGGCTCCTAACGCGAATCACACTAACGCAGTTTAGTAAACATACCCCTATGTTAACAGAACTCCTGGCCTCAGTCACACACTCAGAATACAAACCCTCACCAAGTACAGAATAAGTGACAACAACCTAAAGTAAAAATAAAAGTATTTAGACAAAACTTAAACTAAAACCCCAAGAAGCGAGACTCCACATGAGGAGCAACACCAGAAAAATAAAAGAGATGCAATTCCCCATACTGTGTAAAATATAAAGATAGTGCAAAACTCAATAACTAAATTGAAAATAAAATTATTTTTTTTTACCTTTACTGTCTGACCATTTTATTCTCTGATCATGCTGGTCCCGATTCTGAGGCTTCTGCTTTCTTCTATCTTTTCTCAGCTCTCTTTCTATGGTCTCTAGTCCATCTGCCATTTCTTGTCTCTCCTTTTGTATTTTTCACTTTCTTCCATCTTGGATATTGATTTTGTTCCTTTCAGCTTTCTTACATTTATTTCTCTCTTTCTCTGTCCACCCAGATTTTACTACTCCTTACTAATCAGTTCTCAATCTTCCTCTCTTTTATGTCATCTACCTACCGCTTTTCAAACTTCACCCTAGTCCTTCCCTAGTCCATTATTCCCTGGTCTTTTGTTCACTCTCTCTTCCCCTCCATGTCTAACATCTCTCACCCCACATCCAGTGTCTCTCTCTCTATCTGGCTTTTTCTTTCCCGCCATCCAGTACCTCCACTCTCTCTTTTCCTCCATGTCTGCCCTCCTCTTCCTATCCCCCTGCAATCAGCATCTACCCCATCTCCATACCATCCCCTCCCTATTACTCCCATGTCCAGCATCTTGCCATCTCTTTCTCAACCAGTTTACCCGATGTTCATCTTCTTCCATCTCTCTCCCTATTGCCCCCATGTCCTGCATTTCCTTCTCCCTTTATTACCCTGTATCCAGCATCTCCCCTCTGTCTTCCCCCCCCCCCCCCCAAGTCCAGCATTTTCACATAGTCTCCCTATAACCCCCTGGCTAACATCACAACTCCATTTCCCCTCCTTGCTTCTCCGTATGTCCCTTTCCATGTCCAGTATCTCTATCTCCCTCAGTCTTATCCCCACTGCCTCCCTATTCCCCTCCCCTGCACCCAGCATCTCCCTTCTGACTCTCTGTGCCCATCCACATCCAACTTCTAATGCCCCTTCATTTCACTCCCCCCTTCAATGCCCCCCATATCCATTCCTTGTATCTACAAGGGGCAGAGCCTGCCTACAGAGCAGCATGTCCCATAGGCAGGGGCTGTGCAAGCTGTGATCCCAGTCGAGAGAGGCAGGACACAATTGGGCTTCCACAGCCCCTGCCTGCTGAACATGCTGCTTCCGCAGGCAGGCTCTGTTTCTCTGGGCCACTATCACTGCCTCCCACACCCTTCTGCCTATGGGCAGGGGCTGTGCAAGCCATGACTGCTGCACAGAGAAACAGAGCCTGTCTGCAGGAGCAGACATCTGGAGGGCACTGTCACTGACCACCCACCCCCACTCCCCAGTCAGGATGACCTGCAGAGCACTGGTGGCCTAGTGGAGAGTTTGCCCACAGGATACAAGACTGTGGGTAGTGATTGCAGCCTCTCGCAGCCTTCTGCCCACAGGAGCAGCATGTCCTGCAGGCAGGATCTCCACTGGACTGACGGTGCTCCGCAGACCATCCTGAATGGGGAGTGAAGGGCAGGTGGCTAGTGATGGAAGCCTCCTGACATCCGAGTCCCCCTGCCATACTTACCCAGCTTACCAGGTAGTGCCAGCACTGGTCCAACATTTTTCTTCATGCTTCCCCACCCCCTGTTGTCCAGCATTTGTCCTTCTGTCCCTTCCCCCCATTGTCCAGCATTTGTCCCACCCCTTCCCTCCCCCTGTAGTCCAGCATTTGTCTTCCTGTACCCTCCTCCATGTTGTCCAGCATTTGTTCTCCTGTCCCTCCCCCCTGTTGTCCAGCATTTATCCTCCTGTCCCCCTTATGTTGTCCAGAAGTGTCCTCCTGTCCCTCCCACCTGTTGTCCAGCATTTGCCCTCCCATCCCTCCCCCCATTGTCCAGTATTTATCCTCCTGGCCCCTCCCCTCCATTGTCCAGCATCTGTCAGCCACCTTTCCACCATCAGGACAACAAAAGCGCAGATTTTCAAGACTCCGGTGCTTCTAAGTCCTTGCTGGTTCTCCCCCCCCCCCTCCCACCCCATACAAAAAGCATCATCAGAGGGGGCGGGACCCATCAGAGCCTTAGAAGCATGCCGGAGTCGCAAGAGCCCGCAATTTTGCTTTCCGGGGTTTTTTCAAAGTTGATAGCTTGCTGCTGCTGTGGTAAGCTATCAATTTTGAAAAACAAAATGGAAAGCAAAATCACAGGCTGTGTTGCCTAATGATTAGGCTGGCCCTGCTTGGAGAAGAGACGGTTGAGGGGACATATGATAGAAGTCTATAAAATCATGAGTAGAGTGGAATGGGTAAACACAAATCAATTGTTTACTTTTTCCAAAATTACAAAGACTAGGTGCACATTATAAGTTAACAGAGTAATAAATTTAAAACAAATAGAGAAATTTTTTTTTCCAGTGGACCCATAGTTAGGCTCTGGAACTCATTGCCGGATGATGTGGTAAAAGTATTTAGCCTAGCTGGATTTTAAAAAAGGTTTAGACAAATCTCTGGAAGACGAATCCATAAATGGCTGGAGGAGTGAGAGTGGGTGTTCTTCCCAGTGTACCATTCCCCCTAGATCAGTGATGGCTAACCTTTTTGAGCCCGAGTGCCCAAACTGCCGCACAAAACCAAAGAATTTCCTCAAAGTGCCAGCACGTCAATTAAAGCCTCATTTGCATAAGGTGCCTCATTTGCATAAATATTTGCATAATGTTACCATACACTAACTTTTAGTAAACATGCCTCTTAATGAGTATATGGATAAAGAAAGACTAAAAGGTTTCTACATTACTATAATCCAGTACCAACCGCCAGGCACATTAGGAACTACTACAAACGCTGCCCATTTAGAACCCATAGCAAACCCGCCGTATCCTAACAGCACTACCAGGACTCACAAAGCACCATACCCTAACTATCAAAAGGCAACACTGCAAATATTAAACCAATACATTTCAGAGAACAACAATACATGACCTACTGGGGAAAGAACAAGTGGCAATGTCAAATAGGAATTATATAAACAGAATACCTCAGCTCAGTTACACATGCAGAGCAGACCATCACCAAACAAGGAATCACAATTTAGAAACAGGAAGACAATAATTAAACTGGGAACCCCAAAAGCCAAACTTGGAATATACAACAACACTGTAGAAATAAAACTATAAATTAATTTCCTCTTGTACTAAACAAAGCGCAAAAATTAATGATGCACATTTCCCAGAGCTGACATATTCCAGTTAATAAATTCAAAATAAAGAGATATTTTTCTACCTTTTGTGCATTTTTTTTCAGTTGCAATTGTTCCAGCCACTTTCTTCTGGTTTCTTCGTGTCTTCTGCTAACTCTCCATCTGCTGTCCATTTGTCCTTTCTTCTGTCTTCTTGGATTTTTTTTCCATTCTCTCTCTACATCTGCTTTAACATACTAATCTTTCTCCTTTTGCTCTTTCCTCATTCCTATTTCATCTACTCAAAATTTACCCCTCCATCCTCAATCCCCACTTATTCTCCCAATACCCGGCCAATTGTAGATTTTTTATCCCTCCCACACAAAATATTTTTCCCCTCTCCATTTTACTCTCCCAGCCCCATCCCATTCTAATCCTCCCCCAACACCAGCTCCCTTCTAGTTCCAGCCTCACCCAGCATCCATTCCCTTCTAGTCCCTGCATCAGCCCATTTCCAGTCCTAGCAGCCCCCCCAAACCATTTCCAGTCCTAGCAACCCCCCAACCCAATACCAGTCCTAGCCCCCCCTCATCAACCCACTTCCAGTCCTAACCCCCCATCACCCCATTTTCAGTTTAAGCCCCCCCTATAACCCATTACCAGTCCTAACCCCCATCAGCCCACTTCCAGTCCTAACCCCCCATCAGCCCACTTCCAGTCCTAACCCCCATCAACCTATTTCCAGTCAGCCCCCCATAGCCCATTGCCAGTCCTAACCCCCTCCCATCAGCCCACAGTCCATTACCAGTCCTAACCCCATCAGCCCACCTCAAGTCCTAACCCCTCCCCATCAGCCCATTTCCTGTCCTCGCCCCCCCCAGAGTCCATTATCAGTCCTAACCCCCCCGAGCCCATTACCAGACAGACCCCATCAGCCAACAGCCCATTACCCGTCTTAACCCCCCCATAGCCCATTGCCAGTCCTAACCCCCCCATCAGCCCACAGCCCATTACCAGTCCTAACCCCATCAGCCCACCTCAAGTCCTAACCCCTCCCCATCAGCCCATTTCTTGTCCCAGCCCCCCATAGCCCATTATCAGTCCTAAACCCCCCCCCCCATAGCCCATTGCCAGTCCTAACCCCATCAGACCACCTCCAGTGTTAACCCCCCATCAGCCCATTTCCAGTCCTAACCCCACCCAACAGCCCACCTCAAGTCCTAACCCCTCCCCATCAGTCCATTTCCTGTCCTAGCCCCCCATAGCCCATTACCAGTCCTAACCCCACCCAACAGCCCACCTCAAGTCCTAACCCCTCCCCATCAGCCCATTTCCTGTCCTAGCCCCCCATAGCCCATTACCAGTCCTAAGCCCCCATCAACCCACTTCCAGTCCGAATCCCATCAGCCCATCTAGACTTAGCTCACCATAGACCATAGCCCCCCAATAGCCCATGACCTCTCCTAACCTCCCCGAGCCCATCACCACTGCTAACCCCCCCATCAGCCCATTTCCTGTCCTAGCCCCCCATAGCCCAGTACCAGTCCTAGCCCCCCCAACAGCCCACAGCCATTACCACTCCTAACCCCCCAGCCCATCACCAGTCCTAACCCCCCAACATCCCACAGCCATTACCACTCCTAACCCCCCCAGCCCATTACCACTCCTAACCCCCCCAGCCCATCACCACTCCTAACCCCCCCCCCCAGCGAAATTTTTTTTACAAAGAAAGCTGTCGCTGCCGGGGCCGGGGCCGCCGCGGCAGAATCGAGTGTGCCGCGGGGCCCCCCCGCCCAGCAGAGCCTGCCCTCCGTCCCCGGTATCACCTCTCTCAGCTGCCTCCAGTCACACGCGCCGGCTTTCAGAGCGCGAGGGAAGAGTTTCTCTGCCCGGCAGCGGCAGCTTTTTTTTTTTTTTTTTTTAATGCCGCATATCTTGATTGCGGACCTTCCCGCGTGCCAGCTGCAAGGCCTTCGCGTGCCACAGCTTCGCCATCGCTGCCCTAGATGGTGTCTACAGCTACTGTGTTTCTGTCTTGACTAGATTGTAAACTCTGATGAACAGGGACCGTCTCTTACATGTGACTGTACAGCGCTGTATATGTCTTGTAGCACTATAGCAATGCTCAGTAGTAGTAGTAGGAGCATTTGGCTGCTATCTCCCCAAGGCTGATCAGTTTGGACTTGTTCTGGGAGCTTCCCAGATGTGACCCGGCCCTGGACACGCCCCCTTTAGCCCTGGACATGCCCCCCCATTATCAATAGACCCAGAGGACTTAAAAGCTAAGCAGCAACGTTGCTGCTTGTGAGAGTGGGCATTCTTCCCAGTGTTACCTGTGGAGCATTTGGCTGCTATCTCCCCAAGGCTGATCAGTTTTGGACTTGTTCTGGAAGCTTCCCAGGTGTGAGCTCAGTGTTGGACATGCCCCCCCCCTTGGTTGATGACATCATCAGCGAACCCGGAGGACTTAAAACCAAAGCAGCCATGTTGTGGCCGCAGTTGCGTGCCTAAAGGGACATGTGACCAAAGGGGCATGCCCCTTCGGTGCCTTTTTGAGCCCGAGAGCCCTGCCATACTTCTTCATGATGCCCAAAGGACCTGGTAGGTGGAAGGGTAAATGCTCCAAGATGGCTGTGGCCTCATCTACTCTAAAGGTAATAGTAGGACCTATGGATAGGCATCTACAGTTGGAGGGGGTAAATTAGTTCCCCTGCAGCCTGCCTTGGGGCATTTCCCTTTTTCTTCGATTTCCAGGGTGTCGCTGAGTTCATTTGCTAGGTTTCCTCCAACCCCTCCCGCAGAACATCTTAACCTGTGTAGTGAGGCTTTTTTTTTGCCCCCTAGAGCTCCCAGAAAGGTGCTTGGGATTGCTGTTTGCAGGGTGAGGAGCAGGTGGCTTTCTTGTTTTCTGCTTTACAGTGTCCTAGACCTATGGTGGCTACAGACCTGCTGGGGGTAAAATCGGATGATATCTTAAAAGTGGTCACACAAACTAATTCTATGCTGACTGAATTTATCAAACAAACTGTACGGTTTTTAGAGGAATTGGTCCAGAAATTTCAGGACCATAACTCTTCTCTGTTGTCATTGCCTTCTAAGTTAGAGAAATGTTCTCTTAAGATTGGTACCTTGTAGGTTACAGGTTTGTCCTTTATTAGCCTACAAGTAAAATCTCCATTTTTAAAATTTTCTAAAAACTCATTTGTTGTCCCCTACTATTTTGTTTTATAAATACTTGAAGGAGGTATTAGGTTTTAATGTGCCAGAATCAGTATCCATCTCTAATATTTATTATTTGCCTACCCATCCTTCAATGGTTTCTGAAGGTAGGGAGTTGCCGGCAGGGGCCAATTCAGCTCAGTTAAACCTGGCCGAATCTTTTGAGTCATCCAGTGATGAAATCCCCTCTAGAGCAACCTTAGTTGTTCTTTTGCTCTCGAGGTGGACAAGCATCGAATTCTTAAAGCTCATTTTCCTCAGAAATTATCTATGTTTTGTGGCCAGAGGATTATGTTCTTTCCCGATGTTTCGCGTGCTACTCAACTAAAAAGGAGTAGCCTCCTGGCTCTTAAGTCTCATGTGCTGGCGATGGGGGCTTCTTTCTTTTTAAGATTCCCCTGCAAATGTCTTGTAGATTAATCAGGGTGTTAGGTATGTTTATACAGATTCTGTTCAATTAGAGGAATTTTTGCAAGGTAAAGAAGTCACCACTCCTGACTCTCAGGCTTGCTAGATTCTGCGTTTCTATTATGCAAAATTCCTTTGTTATTATATTATAGGTTGGGTTAGTGCCTAGGGATTAGGTTATGTTGCTCCACAGGTTTGGGGTACCCTCTCTCTCCATGATGTGGTCTAGGATATGCATTATGTATGTTTTTTCTTTCTTTTGTTCCTTGATTTTTGTTCCTGTATTTTCTTGATAATTGCTTTGTGATATAAGCAAAACTCTAATAAAGAGAAAAAACAAGGTAGACCTGGAGAAAGCCTGCGCTTATCTTTGGGGGTAATTAGAATGAAGATTATCTATGTTTCTGGGTTCCTGCCAGATATTAGTAACCTGGACTGGCCACTATTCGAAACAGGATACTATGGGGTATGTTTACTAAACCCCCGTTAGGTGCGCGCCGCGTTAGTGTGCAGGATGCCATAAAAGGAGTGGGCGGTCCGGTCAAAAATAGCGAAACGGGATTAGCGTGTGCGCTCTTGTGCGCTGCGCACATTAGCGCATGAGTAACGCGCGCGGGAAGCATAAGCAGGCGCGCTGATGTGCAAACAGAGGAACAGGGCTGCAGTACAATGGTGAAGACACTGACAGATGGTGCAGGGGTCATGGGTTCAATCCCCCACTGTGCCCAATGAATAAGGCACTGCCATTTATGTGTAATATTGCATTATGAGGCTTTTTAATTTTATTTTAATTACTGCTGCTAGCAAACGCACTCTCAAAGCACTGTAACATAAGGTGCTGCATAAGGCACCCCATAAGGTACCCCAGAGGGCACATTTTAAAGTGCACTGTCTGCCACGGCACCCTACAATGTTGCTGAAAGGGTGGCGTATAGGGCGCCATATAGGGTGCCCTATGAGGCACAGCAAGGTCATAGCACTGTTTTTGATGGCAGCACTGTGCATTTAAATGCATGGAAATCTTAAGTAGGTGCGCTGAAATGCAAGGAGGAACAGCAGTGTAGCACAATGGTTAAGGCACTGACTGATGATACAGGGGTCATGAGTTTGATCCCCAGTGTGCCCAATATGTAAGGCTGGCTGAGGCATCAGCTTTGACATGTAAGTATTGTTTCCTGAGGCATTTTATTTGTATTTTAATTATTGCTGCCAGCAAACACACCCTCACGTGCCGTAACCTAAGGTGCCGCATAAGGCACCCTATAAGGCACTCTATAGGGCACATTATAAAGTGCACTGTCTGCCATGGCACCCTATAATGTCCCCTATAGGGCACCCTATAAGGCGCTCCATAGGACACCTTATAAGGCACCTTATACGGACTGGCACCCTATCAGTCGCTCCATAGCATACTGTATAGTGCACCTTATATGGACGGTGACCAAAAGGTGCCCTATAGGGCGCCCTATAAAGTGCCCTCTGAGGCACCTTATGGGCCTTATGGGTACAGTACGCTGAGGGTGTTATTGCTGGCAGCACTAATGTACTTTAAAAATAGATAATGCTTTGGATAGCCCTATCAAATAACCCCACTGTGGGTTTGAACCCATGACCTCTGGCTCCACTGGTAGTGAAGTAACCAGTGGGCTTCAGCTGCTAGCAAACCCCTGGCTGGCTGCAGAAGGACTGCAAGTCACCACACAGTCTGCTGTGGTCACCAGGATAGGGTTAACCCACCCATACCCATGATGCACTGCACATGCAAATCAGCAGTCTACAGATGATCACAAGATGGGGTATGCACCCCCACAGCACCTCGGCCTGGTAGGGGGAACTGACCGTGTGTGGTACTGGCATAGAGTAGCTACACACCGTCACATTGTGCAGGTACTGCACTCACCCTGAGGGTGAGGTGGGGCGCCCAGCACCAGGTCCACAGCAGAGATAGGCCATGCTGCAGGTCCCCAGCAGTGCTAATGTGTGAGATAGGTAGTTTCTGCTGACACACCTTGGCTATATCTGTATGTCTCAGTCAGGTGTAACCCCTATGGACTCCTAGGAGGATTATGTACCACCACCCTCCTCCTCCAGGGCTGAGAGTGGTAAACAGGGTCTCCCACCAACAGATCCACATTCTACTTCCCTACAATGGTGGCAGTAGAGGGGACCATCAACCCCCATCCTGCTGGGGAACAGACACCCTACAGGGCAGTCAATGCAGCTCTGTACACATCCATAACGCAATAGTAGACAGGTATTAGGCCTGGATATGCTAAGCTGCACCCCACCACTATCTGATATTCTCCTGCAGCAAGCCTTTAGCTGCTACACCCTGCAAGGTGCTCCATCAGGACACATACCAGCTGCAGACAGTCTGCTAGCTAGTCCATAGTGCTTGTTCCTGGTGGAAATGCGTGCACCCAGAACTGGGATATCAGCATACACACCAAGCAGATAAATCAGTGACTGGGCCCCAAAAAGAAACCCATAAATATCACATGAGAGAAACGCTATAAAGCACTATGGGGGTGCCTAGCCATGCTGTGGTCACTGCACAGTCAGGGTGAGAGTGATCTCCCAGCAGGACATGCTGTGGCCACCCTGTCTGTGCAGGTGGTGGCCGGGCACTACAATGTCCCAGCCAGTGCCCTGTGCCCTGTGCAGATGCATCCTGGCCAGGCCACCCTGTCCGGGCTATACCCATGGTACCTTGCTCCTCATTATGCACATTGGCAGGCCAATACTGGCAACAGTGCTGGCAGTGTGGGCTGTGAAGGGTGTTTGCAGCCACCACACACTGGATAGACAGACACACACTCCCACACCTATGCCAGCATTGTGCTACTCTAGAGGAGTTTAGCAGCCCTGGCCACCACACCAGTCCTGGGCACAGTGCAGGCATGGATATGGTACGCAATACTGTTGGGGGTCACTCCCCAGGGTGGTAAACACTGTCAGAGACCAGACCTGAAGCACACTCCACAGACAGCAGAAAGGTTGCTATGATGGAGCTCAATCAGCAAACTGTGCTTAACGTAGGAATTGGTATCTGCCAGTAATCATAGCAAACGTTTGATACTGTGTACCATATTCCCAGGTGTAGGGTGGCATTGCTAAGGTATGCAAGGGCTAGTATTGGGAGATGCACGCAGGGCCCAATGTCCTGCCTCTCCAGGAGGCATTGGCTAATGGAGCCTGTGGGTGTGGGTGTGGGTGTGTCTGCCCCTGTTGGCTGCTGCTTTATGGCAGAGGTTCCCAACTCCAGTCCTGGTGTGCCAAACACTGTTCGGGTTTTCATGCTATCCCTCATGAATATGCATGAGATATATCTGCATACCATGGGGGTGGTGCATAGATATGCAGCACAGGCATCTTTATTAGAGGCAGCATGGAACCTGAATGGTGTTTGGCCCTCCAGGACTGCATTTGGGAGACTCGGCTCTAGGTAATGTGCCTGTTTATGGTGTCTTTGCTCTGTAGGGTAAAATGTAGGTGTTTTGGGCATGTTTACGTCATCTGCAATAAAGGTTCTGTCTGTATTAGCACGTTGTAGTAGTGGGTAAAATATGGGGACTGGGTTGGCAGGCACCATAGCTGGGACTTGAACCTGTGACCTTCTGCCTCTAAACACACTGGTTGTGTGCACTGCACCACCGTGTTGCCACAGAGACAGTGCATTCCCTGGTGATACCATGACTGTTTGTCCGGCAGGGCCTGTCTGTTGCAGTGCATGGCACCCACCTACACAGGGCTAGGCCATGGTCTGCTCTGGGCAGCTGCCACTGCCCCCTCCACCAACAGTACCCCTCCGCCACCATGCTGACATGGCCTTATATTGGAGACAGCATAAAACCTGAATGATTTGTGGGCCTCCAGGACTGAATTTGGGGGACTCTGCTCTAGGTAATGCGCATGTTTCTGGTGTCTGTGCTCGATGGGGTAAAAATATAGGCGTTTGAACCATGCGTATGTTCTCTGCAATAAAGGTTTGTCCTTACTATCACGGTTTGGTAGCGGGTAAAATATGGGGACTGGATTGGCAGTAGCCCTAGCTGGGACTTGAACTTGTGACTTTCTGCTCCTGAATACACTGGCTGTGCTCACCGCACCACACTGTGCTCACAGAGACAGTGCTGTCCCTGGAGATACCATGGTTGTTTGTCAGACACAGGCTGTCTGTTGCAGTGCATGGCACCCACCTACACAGGGCTAGGCCATGGTCGGCTCTGGGCAGCTGCCACTGCCCCCCTCCACCACCAGTACCCCTCTGCCATCATGCTGACATGCCCTTCTGCTGGTGGTGCTGGTGGTGTGCAGTCTCAAGCCATCCAGTGTGCAGGTAGGCGGCTGCCTATAGTGCATGTTCTGGGGTAGGGGTGCCTGCATAGGCGTCCACGCTTCCCCCCAACACCGCCTGCCAATGTTCTGTGCCCTTGGGGGTACCTGCTGGGTACTATCCCCTGTGACACTGTGATAAACACTGTCGTGCCCATGTTGGGCCCTCATCAGTTGCTGTCTGGCTGCTGTTCAGTTTCAGCATTCCTAAGTGCCATCTAGGCATCTGCCTAGTCCGCACTGTGCCCCAGCTGCACCACAGCATGTGCCGCCTGCAGCCCTCTGTATCCCCTTTCCCAGCATCTGTCCAGTTGCCCATTCCGACATGCCCGCCCTTCTGTTGTGGAACATGTGCATGCCATAGGAAACCTGTCCAATGGAGAGGGAAACCCTGATCAGTGCTATTTCACTGTGGGATCATTCACCTTGTATGGGGACGGAGCGTAGACCCTTCCAAAATTCATATTTATTTTTTGGGGCTTTCTTGGGAGTGTTTTTTGATGTTTCCCATTGCTATCACTATTGCCCAGCTTGATTATAATTTTTTAAAATTTTGTTGGGGTCCTTTTCAATGTTTATTTGTACTTTTGTACCATGCACATGTATCACACTTATCACTTTTTGTAGGTTTCCCTGGTTTTGCTGTACATTGCTGACATAAATGGTTTCTCTTCCCTTTAAATCGGCTCTAACGCGAGGTTTTCACTCGCGGTATTTTTTGCCTCGGATTTTAGCCTCGTTAATGTGCGGGGAGCCTCTCCCCTCCCACTCTCCACCCATTGACCCCTTCTCTCCGCCCCTGGGGAGCCTTCCTCCGCCCTCCGGGAGCCTTTCCCCGCCTTCATTGAACATTAGCGCGCCGCGCACATGAGCGTGCACATTTGTGCCCCGTACGCGACATTAACGTGCGCTAAGGTACCTTAGCGCACGCTAATGTCGCGCAGCGCACATTAGCGCACAGTAGCGCACATTAGCGCAGTTTAGTAAACATACCCCTACGTTTTATGGTACTTTGATCTGACTCATAATAGCAGTTCTTAAACTTAAACTGGTTAATAGGGAAAGTTTTAACATTTGTTAATGATATATTGCCAATAAAGTGCAATAAAATGTTTGTGTGGGCTATAAATCCTTTTAAATAAATAAATAAATTGGCAAAAATGTTGGTTATTTGCTATTAATACGTGATTTGCTATCACAATGCATGTTAACTAATAATGAGATGCAAAGCATGTAGATACATGCAAAGTAGCTCATTATTATGCATGATGAATAACCCAGTTTGTTTGAAATTTCACAAGGTTCATTATTCATAGGAACATAATGCTACCTCAAGAGGTTTTATCTTTCCTCGCTGGGAACATTAGGCTGCTAAATGTGTGGCTGATATTCCTGGGAGCAACTTATAGGGGCCAGTGCACTAAAATCAACCCGTCCCACACCCCAGTCCCCTTAATAAATTAACCTTCAACCTGCCATTCTCTCTTAACCCCGCTCCCAACCCTTGGCACATATCAGGAGCAATAATTCAAGAGGTTTTATCTTTCCTCCCTGGGAACATTAGGCTGCTAAATGTGGCTGTTACTCCTGGGAGCAACTTATAAGGCCCTGGATGCTATTGTCCCGACAACTTCCAAACTCAAAATGGCAACCTCAGCCACCTAGCAGTATTTTTGCAGCACTAGCTCAGGCTGCTGAGGGTACTGGGAAAGGCTGGCAAGGGGAATGGGGGATGGGGTGGGGTTAGTAAAATGTTGTTGGAATTAATTTGGAAATGGGATTGGAGGGATGGGAATGGTAAAAAAGGATCAGGGGAAGGGCTCCTCTTTTTATAAAGCAGTGGCCTATTAAAAGATGCAGGCTCGACTTGAGGCCCACTATCTTTGCATTGCTGTGGCCAGGAACGCACATTGTTCCTGGCTGCAGCAACACAAAATTAAATTTACTATGGGATTCACTAACCTGCATAACTGAGTTAACACGATTAATGAATTCATTGGTAAATTTTGCTGTAGTAAATGGCACATCTACACAGCTTAACTCTGGGACTGAGTTAGGCTTCACAAGTAGCAAAGCTAAAGTAATTCAATAAGATTATCCAGATAATTTTTACTATTTATATTCAACAGCAGAGCTTAACTAATTAAAGAGGACATTTTAGAAGGATAACATGGCATCTGCACATGTAAATGGCACTTCCAGATCATTTTGCTAAACCAATGCAGACAAGTGGGTTATGTCCCCCTGTCAGCAGATGATGGAAAAGGAGAACAACTAGAAGATTCCAGTGACGGCATCACTGGTACTAAGGCTGGTGTAGCAAGGGGCACTCTTTAATATTTCTCTGTCTCTGGTGGTATCTGGACTGGTGCAGCTGGACTTGTGGGCTCCTGTGCAGCTGTCCTACAGGATACCTTCCAGTTCAGCCCAGTCAGCGGAAGTCTCCAGGGTGCATTTCCGAATACCCCTGCTAGATTCCTGTTCCTGGTCACTTGAGATTCCTCTCCAAGCCATATTTTCTTTATTTTCTTTAATTTAGTTATTTATTTTATTTATCCAAAGTGTTTTTCTTTCATTTTTAATTTCTTTCATTTCACTCTCTCCTTCCTCCCCCTTCCTTCTCCCCTACCCCACCCCACCTTACAGCAGACCTTGCAGCAGCAGACTCTGCATATAGCTCTGACCAGAAGATTGAGTTACCTGATAAGTTCCTGCTTTATTTTCCTTGAGAGGGGTCAGAGAGCATTCAGGCAGTGTACTATGCCTGCTTTGCCACGGAGGCATTTGTCCCATTTATTTCTGCACTGCGCCGCTTCTGTCTTTCCCTGAGAGGGGACTCTCTGTTCCCTGACCACATTCCAGAGCCCATTCTACTTGCAGCATGAGATGGTGTTCCGCTGCCGCCATCCTGATTCATTCAACATGAAGGTGAAGGGGAACCAAGGATCAGAGCTATAGGTACAGTGGTACACGCGACTGTGTACGCTGCCCATGCAGCCCAATGCCAAGCCACGCCCAAGGCTGACAGGACAGCATCAACTTGGTATTGCAGGAAGTGATCCTGTAGCTAGGACCTGTCCTCCAGGTGATGTAATTTCCTCTCTCACCGAGGGAGTTTCTCCAAAGCCATGTGCCCATGGGTGAAGGGTAAATCTGGTCATTATAGTTGGCGATTTGATCATTAGAAATGTAGATAGCTGGATGGTTGGAGGACAGTAGGATCGCCTGGTAACTTGCCTGCCTGTTGAAAAGGTAGCAGACTTCACAAGCCACCTAGATAAGGACTTAGACAGTGCAGTCGAGGAGCCTGTTATCTTGGTACACATTAGTACCAATGACATAGGAAAGTATTGGATGGAGGTTTTGGAAGCCAAATTTAGGCTTTTAGGTAGAAATGTTGAAAATCAATAACTTCCAGGGTAGCACTATCAGAATTGCTTCCCATTCCACATGCAGGACTCAAGAGGCAGGCAGAGCTCCAGAGTCTCAATGTATAGATAAGATGATGATGCAAGGAAGAGGGTTTTAGATTTGTTAAGAATTGGGCAACATTCTGGGGAAGTGGGTGGGGGGGGTCCAAAAGGACGGGCTTCACCTTAACCAAGGGCTTTACCCATAAAAAGGAGACAGAGCAGCTTTTAAACTAAATAATAGGGGAAAGCTCACAATTGCCAAAGTTCAGAATGATGTATCTTTGAAATACACTAGCAAAACAGGGACGTTAGGACATCCCGATAGAGAGGTTCCAATAAAGGTAAAAATAATCAAGGGGCCTTTAAGTAATGAGCAGACAGAGTTGATAACCAGATTGTTAATATGAACAAAACAGCAAACTTTGAACTGCCTGTATACAAATGCTAGAAGTCTAAAGAATAAGCTGGGAGAGTTAGAATATATAGTACTGAATGAAAGGTTTGATATAACTGGCATCTCAGAGATCTTATGGAAGGAGGATAACCAATGGGACACCGTGATACCTGGGTACAAATTATATCACAATGATCAAATTGGTGCTAGGGTAGCATTATATGTTAAAGAATCAAACAAGATTCAAAACAGAGATGTAGCCCACTGGTTACTTCACTGCCTGTGGAGCCAGAAGTCTTGGGTTTGATCCCACAGTGGGGTTATTTGATAGGACTGTCCAAGGCATTGTCTATTTAGACTATGATAAAATGCGGAAAATAGTTAAGAAAAAACTAAAAGGAGCAGTTGCAAAGGTTAAAGACTTACATCAAGCTTGGGTGTTGTTGAAAAATACTATCTTGGAAGCCCAGACCAGCTGTATTCCACGCTTTAAGAAAAGTGGAAGGAAGTCCAAAAAACTGCCAGCATGGTTTAAAGGTGAGGTCAGAGAGGCTGTTGTTGCCAAGAAAGCATCTTTCAGGAAATGGAAAAAAGAGGCAAATGATGAAACCTGGAAACAGCACAAGCACTGGCAGGTCAAATGCAAGGCATTGATAAAGAAGGCAAAGAGAGAATTTAAGAAGAAGCTTGCTGCGGAAGCAAAAACGCGAAATAAAGATTTTTTTCAAGTACATTCTTAGCAAAAAACCTGTGAGAGAGTCAGTTGGACCATTAGATGATAGAGGAGTTAAAGGGGCACTAAGAGGCAACAAGGCGATAGCGGAGAGACTAAATGGATTCTTTGCTTCGGTCTTTTCTGAGGAAGATGTAGGGATGTTACCCAGGACTGAAGTGGTATTTAAAGGTGCGGAAGAATTGAAGGAAATATCGATACATCGGGAAGATGTATTACAACTATTAGATAAACTGAAGAGTAGCAAATCACCTGGGCCGGATGGTATACATCCAAGGGTGTTGAAAGAACTGAAATATGAGATTGCAGACCTGCTATTAGTAATCTGTGAACTATCATTAAAATCATCTCTAATAACTGAAGATTGGCGGATCGCCAATGTAACACCAATTTTTAAAAAGGGTTCAAGGGGTGATCCGGGAAACTACAGACCGGTGAGCCTCACGTCAGTACCGGGAAAAATGGTAGAAACCATCATAAAGAATAAAATTACTCAGCATGTAGATAGTCATGGCCTAATGGGAGACAGCCAACATGGCTTTAGACAAATAAGATCTTGTCTTACTAATCTGTTATGTTTTTTTGAAAGTGTGAATAAACAGGTGGACAAAGGTGAGTCGGTTGATATAGTGTATCTGGACTTTTAGAAAGCCTTTGACAAGGTCCCTCATCAGAGACTTTTGGCAAAACTAAAGAGTCATGGGATAGGAGGCAGTGTACTACTGTGGATCAGGAACTGGTTAAAAGATAGAAAGCAGAGGGTTGGGCTAAATGGCCAATTTTCCCAATGGAGAAAGGTGAATAGTGGTGTACCCCAGGGATCTGTGCTGGGTTCGCTGCTTTTTGACATATTCATAAATGACCTGGAAAGTGGAATAATGAGTGAGGTTATCAAATTTGCAGATGACACAAAACTATTTAAAGTTGTTAAAACCCAAGAGGATTGTGGAAAATTGCAAGAGGATCTTGATAAATTGGAAGACTGGGCATCAGAATGGCAGATGAAATTTAATGTGGACAAGTGCAAAGTTATGCACCTAGGGAAGAACAACCCAAACTATGGTTACACGATGCAAGGTTCCACATTAGGAACCACCACCCAGGAAAAAGATTTAGGCGTCATTGTGGATAACATGTTAAAACCCTCAGCCCAGTGTGCAGCGGCAGCCAAGAGAGCAAATAGAATGCTAGGTATCATAAGGAAAGGAATGGAAAATAAAACAAAAGATATTATAATGCCTCTACACCATTCCATGGTGAGACTACACCTTGAATATTGTGTGCAATTCTGGTCGCCGTATCTTAAAAATGATAAAGCGTTATTAAAAAAGGTTCAGAGAAGAGCCACCAAAATGGTAAAGGGGATGGAAGGATACTCCTATGAAGAAAGGCTAAAAAGGTTAGGGCTCTTTAACCTGGAAAAGAGACGACTGAGGGGAGATATGATAGAAGTCTATAAATTAATGAACGGAGTGGAACGGGTAAACATAGATCGACTGTTTACGTTATCAGAATATAGGAAGACTAGGGGACATGCAATGAAGCTACAGGGTAAACTATTTAAGACTAATAAAAGAAAATATTTTTTCACTCAACGTGTAATCAAACTCTGGAATTTGTTACCGGAGGATGGAGTAAAGGCTGTTAGTGTAGCTGGGTTTAAAAAAGGTTTGGACAAGTTCCTGGAGGAAAGGTCCATAAACCATTATTAAGAAGGGACCCGGGATATCAATGCTTGACCTAGTATGAGCATTGCAGAACCTGTGTCTTTTGGGGAAACTGCTAGGTATGTATGACCTAGATTGGCCACTGTTGGAAACAGGATACTGGGCTTGATGGACCTTGGTCTGACCCAGTATGGCATATCTTATGTTCTTAAGATAAAAGTTTTGCAGGATACAAAATATAGTGTAGAATCTCTATGGATAGAAGTTCCATGTAAAAAGGGGAAGACAATAGCAGTGGACATGTACTACTGTCTGCCTGGCCAGAACGAACAGATGGATGATGAAATGCTAATAGAACTTAAGGAAGCTAACAAAATTTACAACACTACAATAACAGATGATTTCATTTATCCCAGTATTGACTGGGTCAATGTCACATCAGGACATACTAGGGAGATAAAGTTTCTTGATGAAATAAATGAGTGTTTCATGGAGTAGCAGGTTTATGAACCAATATGAAGGAAAGCTATTTTAGATTTAGTCCTTAGTACAGGGGTTTTCAACCCAGTCCTCGGGGAACCCTAAGCCAGTCAGGTTTTCAGGATTCCAGAAATGAATATGCATGAGAAAGAATTGCATGTTCTGCCTTCATTGTTTGCAAATCTATCTTATGCATATTCATTGTGGGAATCCTGAAAACCTGACTGGCCTAGGGTTCCCCGAGGACTGAGTTGAAAACCTATGCGTGCAGAACACAAAATCTGGTGTGAGACTTAACAGTGTAGGAGTCACTTGGCAATAGTGATGATAATATGATCACATTCAATTTCACAATTGGAGGGAGGAAAGCAAGGAAATCCACTGTACCAGCATTTAAGGCAGACTATGGGGCATGTTTACTAAACTCCGAAATTGTTCGTGGCCCCGTTAGTGTGCGTGTGCCATATAAGGAGTGGGCGGTTCAGGCAGAAAGAAGAAAAAAACCCGACCGTACGTGTGCGCGTCGCGCTAATTTGCGGGGCCCACATTAGCGCGTGGGAAGGCTAAGTGGGGCGCTGCTGAGCACATATCAAAACAGAGCTGTAGCACAACGGTGAACACACTAACCAATGGTGCAGGGGCCACAGGTTCAATCCCCCATTGTGTGCAACAAAAAGGTCAGCTGAGGCAACACCTTGAATGTGTAAAAGTGGTTCAGGAGGCAAAGTACTTTTGGACGGCATAAGGCGGCACACTGTTCGTTTTGTACGGCATAAGGCGGCGCACTGTACTATCTGGGCGGCACAAGGTGGCGCACTGTTCTTTTTGGGCGGCACAAGGCAGCGAACTGTTCATTTTGGGCGGCACAAGGCGGCACACTAATTGTGGGCAGCAGGAGGTGGCGCGCTGATGGGCATAAGGCGGCGCGCTGATGCCAAAGCAAAGGAACACAGCCACAGCACAATGGTTAAGACACTGACCAATGGTGCAGGGACCAGGGGTTCGATCCCTCACAATGCCCAGTGAAAAAGGCTAGCTGAGGCATTATGTTATATGTTGTGGAGTGCTGTAGGAGGCTTTCTAATTTTATTTTGTGATAACTACTAGCAAACGCACTCTCACAGCATATTAATATAAGGCGGCCCATAAGGCACATGTTACAGTGCACCGTCCGCCAAGGCACCCTAGAATGTCCCCTATAGGGCAGCATGTATGTTGCGACACAGGATAATGTATAGTGCACCCTATATGGCTGGCAACCGTAACGTGCCCTATAGGGCGCCCCATAAAGCACCCTCAGAGGCACCTTATGGGTACAGTACGCTGAGGGTGGTATTGCTGGCAGCAACATATGTACAGTAAATTAAAATAAATCTGTGGACACCCCTATCACATAACCCCACTGTGGGTTTGAACCCATGACATCTGGCTGCACAGGCAGTGACGTAACCATTGGGCTACAGCTCTATAGCTATAAGCAGCCCCTGGCTGGCTGCAGATAGCCTGTACGTCACCTCACTGACAGTCTGCTGTTGTGAACCACCCGTACCCATGATGCACTGCACATGCAAATCAGCTGTCCACGATTGAACACAGGATGGGAAATGCACCCCTAAAGCTCCCCGGCCTGGTAGGGGGAAGTGTCCGTGTGCACCCACACAGCACCTCGGCCTGGTAGGGTGTCCTGAGTGGGTGGACAAACGGCAAAGAGTAGCTAAACACCATCACATTGTGCGGTTACTGTGCTCACCCTGAGTGTGAGATGTTGCGCCCAGGACCAGGTCCACAACACCAGGCGTGGCCATGACAGAGCTCCAAAGCAGCAATAACCTGTGGAATAGGTAGGTGCTGCATAAACATTTTGGAGATCTCTGTCTGGCTCAGTTAGTGGGGACCCCCAGGTGGATAAAACAGGGCTTCCCCTCAACAGATCCCCACCCCAATGGCAGTAGAGTGGACCATCAACCCCAGTCCTGCTAGGGAACAGACACCCTACAGGGCAGTCCAAGCAGCTCCACACACATAACACAATATCAAACAGACATTAGGCCTGGATATTCAAAGATGCACCCCGCCACTATCTAATATTCACCTGCAGCAAGCCATCAGCCACTACACCCTGCAAGGCACTCCATCACAACACATATCAGCTGTGAACAGTCTGCTGGCTGGTCCTGATGGACATGCATGCACCCACAACTGGGGTGGCAGCACACACAGACAGATAAGTCCATGAAGAGGCCCGCACAGGACACCCATACATATCACATGGGAGAATCGCAATATAGCACTATGGGGGTGCCTAGCCATGCTGCCGTCACTGCACACTCAGGGTGAGAGTGATCCCCCAGCAGCACATACAGAGGTCACCCTGTCTGTGTAGGTGGTGGCCGGGCACTACCATGCCCCTGCCAGTGCCCTATGCCCTGTGCAGCTGCATCCTGGTCAGTCCACTCTGTCTGAGATATACCCATGGTCCCTTGCTACTCATTATGCACATTGGCAGGCCAATACTGGCAACAGTGTTGGCAGTGTGGGCTGTGGAAGGGGCATGCAGCCAACACCCACTGTATAGACAGACACACAATTCCACACCTATGCCATCATGGTGCTACTATTGAGGAGGTAATTAGCCTTGCCCAACAAACCGGTGCTGGGCACGGCAAGGCATGGATATGCTACGCAGTACTGCTGGGGGTCACTCCCCAGGGTGGTAAACACCGTCAGAGGCAAGGGCTGGAGCACGCACCGCAAACACCAAACAGATTGTTCGGATGGGGTCAACTAGCAGTATGTGCGTATCGTATGGATATCTATCTGCCAGTACTCCTAGCAAGCGTCTCAGAGCTGTGTACCGTATACCTCAGGTGTAGGGTTCCATTGCTAGGGTATGCAGGTGCTAGTATTGGGAGATGCACGCAGGGTCCAATGTTCTGCCTCTCCAGGAGACATTGGCCAATGGGGCCTGTGGGTGTGGGTGTGTCTGCCCCTGTTGGCTGCTGATTTACGGCAGAGATTCCCAACTCCAGTCCAGGTGTGCATCACACTGATCGGGTTTACCTGCTGTTCCTCATGAATATGCATGAGCTACATCTACATGCCATGGGGTGGTGCATAGATATACAGCACAGGCATTTGTATGAGTGGCAGCATGGACCCTGACTGGTGTGTGGCCCACCAGGACTGCATTTGGGAGATTCTGCTCTAGGTACTGCCCCTGTACATGGTATCTGTGCTCAGTGGGGTAAAAGATAGACGTAGTACCATTGCATATGTCCTCGCCACGAAAGGTTTGTCCTTACTATCACTGTGTAGCTGTGGGAAAAATATGTGGGAAGGATTGGCAGTAGCCCCAGCTGGGCTTTGAACCTGTGACCTTCTGTTCTTGTATGCACTGTCTGTGTGCACTGCACCACCTTGTAGCCACAGATTGGCTGGATTCCCTGGAATGTCCATGCCTGTGGATCTGGCAGGGCCTGTGTGTTGCAGTGGACTGTGCCAGCCTGCACATGGCTTGGCCTCTGTCCTCTGTGGCTAGCTGCCACTGCCCCCTGCACCACATGTACTCGTGCGCCAACATGCTGGCATGAGCTTCTCTCAGAAAAAGCAGATGACCTGATTGCAATGTGGCAGTACGGGACTGCATTTGGGGGACATTTGGGACCCATTGTTGTGGTGTGTGTGCGGTGTTGGGTAACATATGGGTGTTTCCCCCATGCTTATGTTCCCTGCAATACAGGGGTGTCTGCTCTATCTTTGTTTAGTGGTGGGTAAAATATATGGATGGGGCTGGCAAGTGCCCCAGCTGGGATTTGAGCCTCTGGCCTTCTAGTCCTAGAGGTCATGGCTATGTCCTCTGCACCACACTATGGCCACAGAGACAGTGCAGCCCCTGGAGGTAGTAAACCTGGCAGGATGGAGTCACAAACCCTGCTGTATGCATTTTTACTGTGGGCTCCTTCACCCTGTGTGGTGACAAACGTGCAAATAAAACCCGGGAATGACCACGGAACAAAGGGGGAAAACATATACCCAAGCTGGGCAACAGTGATATTAATGGGCAACCCTAGATAACACTCCCAGGACAGCTCCAGAAAAAGGGAAATGTTTTTTGGACGAGTCTCCGCTCCGTACACCTTTCCATAAATCATTTCCTTTTTTTTGGAGCTTTCCTGGGTGTGTTATCTAGTTTTGCCCATCACTATAACTGTTCCCCAACTGAATTACTATTTTTCATATTTTTGTGGTGGTCATTTTCTATTTATAATTGCACTTTTGTGCTGTGCACATGTATCACACTGCTCACGTTTTTCAGGTTTCCCCTGTTTTGCTGTACATTGCTGACGGAAATGGTTTCTCTTCCCTTTAAATGCATTCTAACGCGAGTGATTCACTCGCGCTATTTTTTTTGGAAATTCAGCCCCGATAATGTGCGGGGCGCCTCTCCCCTCCCCTTCCCCGCCCATTAACCCCTTCTCTCCGCCCCTCCGGGGCCTTCCTCTGCCCTCCGTTAGCCTTTCCACGCCTCTATCGGACATTTGCGGGCACGTACTTGTGCGGCACCCGTTACTGTGACGCGCAAGTGTGCGGGGCTTCATCGCACGTTTTTGGGGCGTTTAAGCACTCTTAAGTACCGCTTTTAGTGCGCTATTTTGTGGCGCGCTAATTAGCGTTTTTTAGTAAACATGCCCCTATGATAAAATGAGGAAAATGGTTAAGAAAAAAACTAAAAGAAGCAACTGCAAAGGTTAAGTGGCCTAAGCATTGTGTAAAAATGCTATTTTGGAAGCCCAAACCAGATATATTCCACACATTAAGAAAGGTAGAAGGAAGTCCCAACAACTGCTTGCATGGATTAAAGGTGAAGTCAGAGAGGCTATTATACAAAAAAAAAAAAAACAATTTTCAGAAAATGGAAAAAGGAGCCAAATGATTAAAACAGGAAACAACATAAGGACTGGCAAATTAGATGTAAGGCAGTCTGTCTTGACTAGACTGTTGGCTCTGATGAGCAGGGACTGTCTCTTACATGTGTTTGTACAGTGCTGCATACACCATGTAGTACTACACAAATGATAAGTAGTAGTAGTAAAAGGCAGGCAAAGAGAGAATTTGGAAAAAAGCTTGCATTGGAAGCAACAAATAATAAAAACATTTTCAAGTGCCAAAAAAATCTTTGAAAGAGTCAGCTGGACCATTAGATGGTAGAAGGGTAAAAGGGAGGACAAGGCAATAGCAGAGAGACCAAATGAATTCTTTGCATCAGTCTTTACTGAAGAAGATGTAGGCAAGCTACCCATGGAAGAAATGATATTTAAAGGAGATGTATCAGAGGAATTAAAATAAATCTTGATAAACCTGGGAATTATAATATGGCAATTTGATAAGGAGTAGCAAATTACTTGGACTGGATGGTATACATCCCAAGGTGCTGAAAGAACTCAAAAATAAAATTAACAGAGCTATTTTTAGTAATCTTTGAGTTATCATTAAAATCATTTATCATACCTGAAGATTTGAGAGTGACCAACCTAATGCCAGTTCTTAAAAAGGTTCCACAGGTGATCCAGGACACTACAAACCGGTGAGATTGATGTCCATGCCAGACAAAATGGAAGAAATCATTATAAAGAACAAAATTACTGAACATATAGCAATAGTAATGATGTAATATGACAAAGCTAACTTGGATTTAGCCAAAGAAAGTCTTGTCTCAATAATTTGCTGTATTTTTTTGAAGGTATGAATAAACCGGTAGATAAAAGTGAGTCGGCTGATATATGGTATATCTAGATTTTCAGAAAATCTTTGACAAGGTCACTCATGAGAGACTAATGAGGAATTTAAAAAGTTATGAGATAGAAGGTGGTGAACAACTGTGGATTGGGAACTGTTAAAAGATAGAAATCAGAAAGTAGGTCTAAATAGACAGTTTTCTCAATGGAAAAAATGAATAGTGGAGTACCCCAGGAATCTGCGCTAGGCCGTCTGTTTTTAATAGACCTGGAAAAGAGAACAAGTGAGGTGATGAAATTTGCAGACAACACAAAATTATAAAAGGTCTTTAAATAACAAGAGGATTATGAAAAATTACAAGAGGACCTTGAAAATTGGAAGATTGGGCATCCAAATGGCAGCTGAAATTTAATGTGGACAAGTGCAAAGTTATACAATGCAAGGTTCCAAATTAGGAATCGCCATGCAGGAAAAGGATCTGAGCATCATCGTGGATAATACATTGAAACCCTCTGTCCAATGTGCAGCCGCGGCCAAGAAACCCCCCCCCCCCCCCCCGAGAAAGCTACAAAAAAAATATATTAATCATGGAAGGGTCTGTGCTCCGTCCCCATACAAGGTGAATGAACCCACAGTGAAATAGCGCTGATCAGGGCTTTCCCTTGTTATTGGACAGGTGTCCTATGGCGTGCACATGTCCTGCATCTACCTTACCAAAAAAAACCCCAGAAGCTGCTGGATTGCCAGGAGTCAGCAGTGATTGAAGGCATTTAAAAAGAAAAAAAAAGTGATTTCACTGCTTTCCTTTTTACTGGAAAAGTGTACTGGCAAGGACAAAGACCTTCACCTTGTTGACATCCGCAGGGTTCTGCTCTGTTATTTAAAGGTAGCTAACTCCTTTTGAGGGTCAGACAGGCTGTTTGTCTTGTTTACTGATCCACGAAAGGGTCAGGTTGCTTCCAAATCTATGTTGGCCTGCTGGATTAGAGAGGCTATTGCCTCCAAATACTGTATTAGAGATTCTGTTGCCATCCCAGAGGGTCTTAGGGCTCACTCCACATGAGCACAGGCAGCTTCCTGGGCGCTTTTCTCAAGTTTCCCCCATTGACATCTGTCAGGCAGTGACTTGCTCATCCCTCTCTACATTTGTTAGATATTTCCACCTAGATCTCCAGGCCAGGTCAGAATCTGCCTTGTGTCCCAGGATCCTCACAGTAGCTGTCTCTTCCTGCTCAGTTACTTTGGTACTTATCTGGACTGGTCTAGCACAATTATCTGGAAAGTGAAATTTTACTTGCCGTTAAGTTCCTTTCCTGGGATCCTGCTAGACCAGTCCAGAAGCCATGCTGACACAGCTTTCTGCTGTATATTTATTTGATGCAGTCTGTATTTGTAAAAATCATGCTTCATTTTTGTCACAGGCTTTGCTTGCAGATCTACTGTACATAGTTCAATGCAATGTGCCCAGTTCAGCACACTTCCGCACTTAAAGGGAGAGATTTTTGTTCCTTTGCACTCTTGAGAGGATTCTCTAGTTTGTTTCTTGGGGCATCTACCAATTAGCTTTGTTAAATCCTAAACGGTGCCCCTAGCTGCACCAACCTTAGTACCATGATGTCCCTGGAATCTTCTAGTTTTTCTCTGTCTCCATCATCTGCTGGCAGAGGGACGTAACCAGGCCCGTACCTAGCCCTGTGCGAGCGGTGCAGCCGCACAGGGCGCAGAGGCTTAAGGGGTGCATTTTAGCTGTCTTCCGTTACCTGCCGCCACCACTTTTTCTTCTCTCAGCAGCGGCAGGCAATGGCAGGACAGCTAAAATGCGCCCCTTAAGCGTTATGCTGGCATGCTAAGCAGATCTTTTCCTCCCTGTAGGGAGGGAAAGATCTGCTTAGCATGCCGGCAACTTGCACATCGGGCGCGCCTCTTCTCTCCTGCCGCGGAGGGGGGGGGGTGCGCCCGATGTGCAAGTCTCACAGGGTGCGATCTTCCCTCGGTACGGCCCTGGACGTAACCCATTTGCTTGGGCTGATCTAGCAGGATTCCAGGAAAGAAAACTATCGAAAAGTACAATTTCACCCTGTAAATGCTAATTTTACATTGCCATTGTTTATGTATTGTAGGTGTCATAGAAGGCATAGATTTAAAGGAGGCATGGTCTTGATTTAGTTTGGGCAGTCTGAGAAAATATGACTTTTTACTTTGATTTTATTTGAGTACTGTTTAAAATATTTCAATGCTGTTGTAGTGTTGTGCTTGTTAGTTGTTTTATAGTTGTACACTTTTAAATTAAATTATATTTACTTTTTGCCAAGGCCTCAAATTCCTGAGAACATCCTTAAGGAGCTAATGTCCGTGAATGGCCTTTTCACTGACTCCGACTCTCCACAGGCAAGTTAAATGTTTTTTGTTAAATGGCCAGCACTTCCAGTAAAATATTTGCAGAGCCTCACTAGTAGAAGGCATTGCCAGAGCAATTTACCACTCATGTTACCACAGTTTACCACACATTTACCCAGTTACATAAGCAGAGCCCTCATAGCTACTATTGCAAGTGTTCTTCTGACACCATCTTTGTGCTATTTTTGGTAATTTTTATATATTTTCTCTTGTCCTAGCTGGCTTCAGAAACCCATAAATTATCTGAAAGTAGTTTATCAGAAGGACTGGTAAGTGATTTCACTCCATTTCTTATCAATTTTATTGTCATGTCCTGTCCTCTTCCCTCAGATAGATTTTGGTCAAGCCTCATAGCACCTTTCTGAGGCAGAGAGAGAGATCATTATTCTGTGTAGCAAGCCAGCATTCAGTTAGTGTTTCTTTCCCTCCCACCCACCTTGACTCCAACACACCTCAGGCATAGTTTTTGATTATAGAGCCTGATTCTAACAGGGGCACATCCGGGCCATCTGGACAGCCCCTGGCAGGTTGGGCCGTCAGGACCCGATTCTGTACCACGACAGCAAAACGTTCTCGCAGCATACAGAATCAGGCCCAAGGATGGCCTGGCGTGTCCCTGCAGGCCTGCGGGGACGTCCTCCCGGAAGGCTTCCCTGGCTCCCGCGGCACCAACTTTCCTCTTCCTCGCCACCCGACCCATGGCTGGCCAGCCAGGGCCTGGATCGGTGGCGGGGAACTACCTGCACCTGGCCAGGTCCCAGGGGGATTTCCAGCCCCGATGACCCGGTTTGTGCTGATTATTCCACCTTTGAGGTGGAATAATCAGCACGTTCCCCATGATCCCGCAGGATATACAGGGCCATGACCGGAATCATCCCTGTACATCCTTCCGCCAAAGCCCGCCCCTGCTCCACCCCCTCCTGCCCCCCGCCGGCTCTCCCCATACAGTCATGCAGGGAGGGCCTGAGGTGGAATAGAGTCAGGACTGCTTGCTTGGCTGCACGTCTCGCCAGGACATGCAGCCCCACAAGTCGCGACTCAGAATCGAACCCATAGGCTCTTAAACATATTAAGAGGAAAGAAGATGTCTAATTCACTTTGGCCCAATATTTAAGAACATAAGAACATAAGACATGCCATACTGGGTCAGACCGAGGTCCATCAAGCCCAGTATCCTGTTTCCAACAGTGGCCAATCTAGGTCCTACGTACCTAGCAATATCCCCAAAAGACACAGGTTCCACAATGCTTGTACTGGGTCAAGCATTGATATCCTGGGTCCCTTTTTAATAGTGGTTTATGGACCTTTCCTCCAGGAACTTGTCCAAACCTTTTTTAAACCCAGCTATACTAACAGCCCTTACTACATCCTCCGGTAACAGATTCCAGAGTTTGATTACACGTTGAGTGAAAAAATATTTTCTCTTATTTGTCTTAAATAGTTTACCCTGTAACTTCATTACATGTCCCTTAGTCTTTCTATATTCTGATAGCGTAAACAATTGATCCACGTTTATCCGTTCCACTCCATTCATTAATTTATAGACCTCTATCATATCTCCCCTCAGCCGTCTCTTTTCCAGGTTAAAGAGCCCTAACCTTTTTAGCCTCTCTTCATAGGAGTAGCCTTCCATCCCCTTCACCAATTTGGTGGCTCTTCTCTGTACTTTTTCTAATAACGCTATGTCCTTTTTAAGATACGGCGACCAGAATTGCACACAATATTCAAGGTGCGATACAGAGGCATTATAATATCCTTTGTTTTATTCTCCATCCCTTTCTTTATGATACCTAGCATTCTATTTGCTTTCTTGGCCGCCGCTGCACACTGGGTGGAGGGTTTTAACATGTTATCCACGATGACTCCTAAGTCCTTTTCCTGGGTGGTGGTTTCTAATGTGGAGCCTTGCATCGTGTAACTATAGTGTGGGTTGTTCTTTCCTAGGTGCATAACTTTGCATTTGTCCACATTAAATTTCATCTGCCATTTGGATGCCCAGTCTTCCAATTTATCCAGATCCTCCTGCAGTTTTCCACAATCCTCTTGGGTTTTAACAACTTTAAACAGTTTTGTGTCATCTGCAAATTTGATAACCTGACTAGTTATTCCCTTTTCCAGGTCATTTATGAATATGTCAAAAAGTAGTGGACCCAGTACAGATCCCTGGGGTACTCCACTATTCACTTTTTTCCATTGGGAATATTGGCCATTTAGCCCTACCCTCTGCTTTCTATCTTTTAACCAGTTCCCGATCCACAATAGTACATTGCCTCCTATCCCATGACTTTTTAGCTTTGCCAAAAGTCTCTGATGGGGGACCTTGTCAAAAGCTTTCTGGAAGTCCAGATACACTATATCAACCGACTCACCTTTGTCTACCTGTTTATGCACACCTTCAAAGAAACATATCAGATTAGTAAGACAAGATCTTCCTTGTCTAAAGCCATGTTGGCTGTCTCACATTAGGCCATGACTATCTACATGTTGTGTAATTTTGTTCTTTATGATGGTTTCTACCATTTTCCCCGGTACTGACGTCAGGCTCACCGGTCTGTAATTTCCCGGGTCACCCCTGGAACCTTTTTTAAAAATTGGTGTTACGTTGGCGACCCTCCAATCTTCAGGTATTACAGATGATTTTAATGAAAGTTCACAGATTACCAATAGCAGGTCTGCAATCTCATATTTCAGTTCTTTCAACACTCTGGGATGTATACCATCCGGTCCAGGTGATTTGCTACTATTCAGTTTATCAAATAGTTGTAATATATCTTCCCGGTGTAGTGATATTTCTCTCAATTCCTCTGCAGTATCACCTTTAAATACCACTTCAGTCATGGGTAACATCCCTACATCTTCCTCAGTAAAGACCGAAGCAAAGAATTCATTCAGTCTCTCTGCTATAGCCTTGTCTCCTCTTACTGCCCCTTTTACCCCTCTATTTTTTTTATTTTTTTTTATTTAGCATATATTTATATACCGCTACTTCCAGCGATCAGGAGCGGTTTGATTAGGTAAACAGGGAGAGTCAGATCAATTGACAAATTTCAAAATTTACAGCGTGATTTACAAAGGTTGTCTGATAGGTTGTCAGACCAATGCCAGGAATTTTCAATAAACGGGGAAATATGATTCAAGGGATATTCACAGCATACATGTATAGGTGGGGGAGAGGGAGATATTAACATATATACATTTTATGCTTGTTACATTCAGGAGCATAAGATTATTTTACATTTGATGAAATTTTGTTGGAGCAGATACTGGGTGGAGAGTGTTGTTGTTCAGGATATGTTGTAGGCCTGTTGAAATAAATATGTCTTCAGTTTTTTTCGGAAAGCCATCAGGTCGTTGATTGAGCGCAACTCAGGCGGGAGTTGGTTCCAGAGTGAGGGGGCAGTGTAGGAGTATGCCCTGTTGCTTGTGGTTGTTTTAGCTGATCTTATACTTATTGGTACCTGGAGGTTGTTTATGACGGTAGTTCTCCTATTTCTGTTGGCAGGTTGCAAGTTGATTAGGTTGGTGAGGAAGGTTGTTGCCAGGTTATGGATTAGTTTAAATGTAGTCACTAGGGTTTTGTATTTTATCCGAGCTATAATGGGGAGCCAATGTAGTTCGACTAGTACTGGCGTGATGCTCTCTGCCACGCCTGTTTTAGAAACTTTATCTCTTTAGCTTGTCCTGCCGTGACACTGACCCAGTCGATACCGGGGTAATTGAAATCACCCATTATTACTACTCTGTTGTGACTTTTGTTAGCTTCCTTGATTTCTTTGAGCATTTCATCATCCATTTGTTCATTCTGGCCAGGCGGTCGATAGTATACTCCCACTGCCATCGCCTTCCCCTTCATAAATGGGATTTCAATCCATAGAGATTCTACAGCAAATTTTGTTCCCTGCAAAACTTTAATCCTTTCTGACTCAATGCCCTCTCTAACATAGAGCGCAACCCCTCCACCAATTTGATCAGCTCTATCATTACGATATAGTTTGTATCCAGGTATCACAGTGTCCCACTGGTTATCCTCCTTCCACCATGTCTCTGAGAGTGCAATCATATCTAACCTCTCATTTAGTGCTATATATTCTAACTCTCCCATCTTATTGTTTAGACTTCTAGCATTGGCATACAAGCATTTTAGAGACTGTATTTTATTCATATTAATCTGGCTATTGGTAGGCAGGGGTAATTTGGAATCTTTATGCTCTGTCTGCTCCTTACTCAAGGGCATTTGGGCTACTATACCCCCTTTTGGAACCTCACTGCTTTTGGTAGTATCCTTCAAGGATACCTTTGTCCGAACCATGCGCTCCTGGGTGACTGTCGGCTTTCCTCTATTTTCTAGTTTAAAAGCTTCTCTATCTCTTTTTTAAAGGTTAATGCCAGCAGTCTGGTCCCATCCTGATTAAGGTGAAGCCCATCCCTTCGGAAGAGCCCCCCCTTTCCCCAGAATGTTCCCCAGTTCCTAACAAATCCAAAACCCTCATCCTTGCACCATTGTCTCATCCACGCATTGAGACTCCGGAGCTCTGCCTGTCTTTTGGGTCCTGCACGTGGAACAGGAAGCATTTCGGAGAACGCTATCCTGGAAGTTCTGGATTTCAACTTCCTACCTAAAAGCTTAAATTTAGCCTCCAGAACTTCCCTACCACATTTTCCTATGTCATTGGTACCAACATGTACCAAGACAGCAGACTCCTCCCCAGCACTATCTACGATCCTATCTAGGCGGTGCGTGAGGTCTGCTACCTTCGCACCAGGCAGGCATGTTACCAGGCGATCCTCACGTCCACCAGCCACCCAACTATCTACATTCCTAATGATTGAATCACCGACTATAACAGCTGTCCTGACCCTCCCCTCATGGGCACATGGCCCTGGAGAAACGCCCTCGGTGCGAGAGGGTTTTACATCACCTGGAGGACAGGTCCTAGTTACAAGATCACTTCCTGCCACACCAGGGTGATGCTCTCCTGTCACGTAACCTCTCTCCTCCATGGCAACAGGGATGCTGCCAGACTGGAGGTGGGACTTCAGGACTATATCCCTGAAGGTCACGTCCATGTACTTCTCTGTCTTTCTTATGTCTTCCAGGTCTGCTACTCTAGCCTCTAGAGAACGGACTTGTTCCCTGAGAGCAAAGAGTTCTTTGCACTTAGTGCATACGTAAGATCTCTCACCAACTGGGAGAAAATCATACATGTGACACTCAATGCAAAAGACCGGAGAACCCCCATCTCGTTGCTGGACTTCTGTCTGCATCTTAGTTTAAAGCTTGTGTTTAGATCTTTTAAATTCTGTATATAATAAGGATTGGTGTAGATGCTTATACCAATAAAAGTGTATCTAATACCCCTAATACACCTTGTGTACCTAAAGCTTAATTAATTAATCTCAGGTCCTCTGTGTGGTACTGATTTGGATAATGAGCTGCACCTGAGAGCAGCCCCTTTCCTCTAAGATGTGCAAGTACCTATAAAACTACAATTACCCCAGGGGTGGGTGGGTGCTGGGGAGGGAGGGAGGGAGATAAGTCCTATTAAAGAGGGCAGTTACAAAGTACCCTGTCCTGGACCCTCAGCAGGGGGGGAGGGGGGCAGGGGGCTACCACACAAAGCCCAGTTAGTTGAGAGAGGCAAGGTAAATTACAGCTGAAAACAGCTGAACTAGCACTAAGACAAACAATAAATAATTAAATAAACAGTTAGACAAACAATAAATAGTTAAATAAACAGCTAGAACTCACAGCAAAGTTTCTCAGGAGGCAAAATCCACTTTTCTAGCAGAGCACTGTAAAAAGCACTGCTCCTCTCTGATCAGAAGAAGCAAACTAAAACAGACTATGCACACGTGGAGAAAACAGGAAGAAGGCTACACAGTACCTCAGCAAAGGGGGGGGGAGGGGAGGATTCACTCAAGCAGGCTAGGGCAGGAAAAGTTTAAACACACAGCAGGGTCTGGGGAGAGAGATTTAATTTAAAATGAACAGTTATCCTGGCTACCACACAAAGCCCAGTTAGTTGAGAGAGGCAAGGTAAATTACAGCTGAAAACAGCTGAACTAGCACTAAGACAAACAATAAATAATTAAATAAACAGTTAGACAAACAATAAATAGTTAAACAGCTAGAACTCACAGCAAAGTTTCTCAGGAGGCAAAATCCACTTTTCTAGCAGAGCACTGTAAAAAGCACTGCTCCTCTCTGATCAGAAGAAGCAAACTAAAACAGACTATGCACACGTGGAGAAAACAGGAAGAAGGCTACACAGTACCTCAGCAAAGGGGGGGGGAGGGGAGGATTCACTCAAGCAGGTTAGGGCAGGAAAAGTTTAAACACACAGCAGGGTCTGGGGAGAGAGATTTAATTTAAAATGAACAGTTATCCTGGCTACCACACAAAGCCCAGTTAGTTGAGAGAGGCAAGGTAAATTACAGCTGAAAACAGCTGAACTAGCACTAAGACAAACAATAAATAATTAAATAAACAGTTAGACAAACAATAAATAGTTAAATAAACAGCTAGAACTCACAGCAAAGTTTCTCAGGAGGCAAAATCCACTTTTCTAGCAGAGCACTGTAAAAAGCACTGCTCCTCTCTGATCAGAAGAAGCAAACTAAAACAGACTATGCACACGTGGAGAAAACAGGAAGAAGGCTACACAGTACCTCAGCAAAGGGGGGGGGGAGGGGAGGATTCACTCAAGCAGGCTAGGGCAGGAAAAGTTTAAACACACAGCAGGGTCTGGGGAGAGAGATTTAATTTAAAATGAACAGTTATCCTGGCTACCACACAAAGCCCAGTTAGTTGAGAGAAGGGCAGTTATACAGTTTATGGCCCTGTAAACCATGTAACTGCCACTGAGAGGGATATTGAATATCCGCGAATCTCCAGGAACAAGCAGGAATAAGTCCCCACATATGGGTACGTCGATACTGACGGAGCCTGTGCGGGAAAGCTCCCCAGCTTCCCAGAAGGAAAGCCTTTGGGGCCTCCCACTGCGCAAGCGCGCTGCCTTCCCGCCTTCCTGACCAACTCTCCTCAGTTCTTCTTTTTCCGCGGAGCCAGCAGGTCGTGTTCCTGTCACCGCTGAAGAAGTTGTTATTTTACTTTATTTCTTTGGCCGCGTGTCTGCCTTCCCCGATTCCAGACCGGTACCGCCGGTCTTTTTTCCTTTATTTCTTTAAAAAAAAAAAATCGTCTTTTTTCCTCACTTGGTGTGTTTGTTCTGTGAGGCCTTTAGGCCTTCACAAATTCTCCCTCATGGAGAAACAAGCCTCTGGGTTTAAAAAATGCACCAAGTGCAGTGGTACTATTTCAGTCACAGACTCCCATGAATGGTGTCTTAAATGTTTGGGGCCTGACCATTCCATTCCGGATTGCCCATCCTGTTCTTTGATGTCTAAACGTGGCTTACAGAACTGGGCAGCCAAGTTTCACATGCTGTTTTCTACAGATACTCCAGCATCGACATCTTCCAGGTCTTCCTCTCCTGATGGATCTCAGGTAACCAAACATTCCTCTGGCAGGTCCTCAAAGGGCAAATCTCCCTCTAAGTATCGAGATACCCCTGGGCTTGACCCTGAGGACCCTGCCCCAGCCAAACAACCCCGGCGGGAAGCTCCGGCTTCCAAAGCTCCTCCTATGGGGTTACAGGTTGACATCGATGGCACGGCCTCGACCGATCACCTGTTAGACTGTTCTGGGGTACCGGCTCATTCATCCGGTACCGACATCCAGACAGTCGTGGCGTCCATGGATCATACAGTTCAATCCATGCAGCAGGCCATTTTCGCTTTCATTAAGGCTGCGACGCCCTCGGTACCGCACCCTGCGGTACCGACTCCGGTTCCGGTACCACAACCGATACCAGTACCCAGGCTATCCACATCGACCAGGATACCGATTCTGGTTCCCGGTTCCGGGGTTTTTCCAGATACCGATCCGGTTCCGGGTACCCCCGATGTCGATACCGGTCGATACGCTTATCGATCCCTGGAAGCAAACAGACGATACTTTGAGTCTTCTGATGATTCTGATTCATCAGATGACTCTGCTGAAGTATCCCTTACTCTACCTGAGGAGCCCTCTTCTCCAAAGAGGAGAATGTCTCCTCCAGAGGATTTATCCTTTCAAGACTTCATCATTGAAGTAGCTAAAGGTCTTTCTATTTCTGTATCCTCTGAAAAAGAACCTAGAGCAAAAATGTTAGACATTTTAGGATACTCTAAGGTTCCCAAAGAGGAAGTCACCTTGCCCATCCATGAAATTCTTCAAGAACACATGATGGACTTATGGGAGACTCCTCTCACCCTATCTCCACATTCTCGTCGTCTGGACACCATGTATCGTGTTCCCCCTTCTCCTGGGTTTCAAAAAACTCAGCTCCCTCACCACTCCATCGTGGTGCAGTCAGCTATGAAAAGGATAAAGAGTACTAAAAGACACTCTTCTACTCCCCCAGGAAGAGAATGTAGGACTCTGGATGCTTTTGGAAGAAAAATCTTCCAAGCAAGTATGCTTATTGGCAGAATCAACTCATACAGCCTCTATATGGGCATGTTTCTGAAGGAAATTGCATTAAAGATACGCCATTTTCTCCCCTTTATCCCAGAGGATAGAAAGGAGGAGTTCCTTCTTTTGCTGAAGCATACCCAAGATATTTCAAAGTTCTCCAACAGAGCAGCCTTTGACTCCTTTGAGGGTGCTAGCAGAGCCTCAGGTATTGCCATTGCAGCTCGCAGAATTGCTTGGCTCCAGGCCTCTGACCTAGAACCCTGGGTCCAAGATGGGTTGGGAAATTTGCCCTGTACAGGTGAGAATCTGTTTGGTAAGGAGTGGCAAATCAAAGCCACTCAAATGGATGCAGAAAATGCTGCATTAGATAGACTTTCTAAGTCTATCTCTACCCCTGTCAAGAAAAAATCTTTCAAAAAGCCTTTCTACAAGAAGGCCAGATTTGCCACAAATACTGGCCAACAATCTTCTGCAGCTCGCTTTGCTCCTAAGCGTCAGCAGCCTAAACAGGCCAGGGCAAAACCTGCAGGGGCTGCTACAGCCCAACAGTCCCAACCCCCTCAGGGATTTTGACTTAAATCTAGAGAACTTAACCTTTCTGGCTCTAAAACCAGAACCTCTCACCATTCCAGGAAGGTTAACTCATTTTGCTCCCATCTGGGAGCAAATCACATCAGAACAATGGACCCTCTCTATCATCAGAGAGGGCTACAAACTACATTTCTCCAACCTTCCTCCCCATACCATGGTGAGAAGTTTCAATTCTCCCCCATCTCTCCTAGACCTGTTGAGTCAGGAGGTGACCACTCTTCTCGCCCAAAAGGCAATAGAAGAGGTGCCTCTTCCTCAACAGGGATCAGGTTTTTACTCCCCTTATTTTCTCATTCCCAAGAAAACAGGGGGGTACAGACCCATTCTGGATCTCAGAGAATTGAACAAATTTTTATACAAGGAGAAATTCAAGATGATTTCTCTAGGTACTCTCCTTCCATACCTAGAGTCAGGATTGGCTTTGTTCTCTAGATCTCAAGGATGCGTACACACATATACTCATCCATCCATCCCACAGAAAATTCCTACGGTTTCTGTTCCAGGGAAAACATTTCCAGTACAGAGTACTTCCCTTCGGTCTAGCCTCTGCTCCAAGGGTATTTACCCAATGCATGGCAATAGTAGCTGCATTTCTACGCGCCCTGGGAATTTTTGTCTTCCCATACCTGGACGACTGACTCATCCGAGCTCCATCTCAGTCCGAGGCTCAGACTTCCCTGGATCGCACCGGACGCATCCTGCAGTATCTGGGACTTGTGATCAATCTGCCAAAGTCTCAACTCACCCCTACGCAATCCCTGGAGTTGCCAACGTCTAGTGCACTTAGCCTCTCAGACTCAGTCCAGAAGCCACTTGACTGCCAGAGAGATGCTACAACTATTAGGCCACATGGCCTCCACAGTGCATGTGGTGCCTTATGCTCGCCTACATATGAGAGCAGCTCAATGGACTTTATCCACCCAAGCATCAGGAGCTCTCTCAGACCAAATAGCAAACTCCAATCGTCTCTTTTGGTCTCTCCAATGGTGGATATCCACTCAAATCTGTTGTTGGGGGCCCCCTTTCAACCATTGTTGCCCCAAGCAACCCTCACAACAGATGCCTCCCAAACAGGTTGGGGGGCTCATTTCCAAGATCTCTCCACTCAGGGCACTTGGTCTCCACAGGAGACCACCCTTCATATCAACCACTTGGAACTTCGAGCAATCTTTCATACCCTCCTCAGCAACATGACAGTCCTTATTCACACGGACAATCAAGTAGCCATGTTTTACATAAACAAACAAGGAGGGACTGGCTCTCTGTCGCTTTGCAACGAAGCTCTAAGATTATGGGCCTTCGCCAGAGAGCATCAAATCCATCTCCTGGCAGTATATCTTCCAGGAATCCAAAACTCTTGGGCAGACAGACTCAGTCGAGTTCTGCTTCCACACGAATGGTCCCTGCACATGGATCAGGTACTCAGAATCTTCCAGAAATGGGGAACCCCGGACATAGACCTCTTTGCAAGTCCGTGGAATGCCAAACTTCCCCGGTTCTGTTCCAGAATTCCATGTCAGGGAGTTCAGGCCAAGGATGCCTTCCTCCTGCATTGGGGTCAGGGCTTCCTGTATGCCTTTCCACCCATTCCTTTGATTCCCAAGACTCTGTTCAAACTTCAAAGGGATCAAGGGTCCATGATCCTCATAGCTCCACACTGGCCACACCAAGTGTGGTACCCTCTACTTCTGCATCTCTCCCAAGCCCCCTCCCTGGACTTGGGAGCGGCTCCAGACCTTCTGTCTCAGGAGGAGGGGACTTTGTGGCACCCAAACCCCAAGTCCCTTCACCTCAGAGCTTGGTTACTGAAGGCCTAGACCTTCAACACTTCAATCTTTTGCAGCAAGTGAAGGATATCCTACATGCCTCTAGGAAACCTTCCACTAGGCGTTCTTATGCTTTTAAATGGAAAAGATTTTCCATTTGGTGTGCTCAAAAGGGTCTTAACCCTCTAGCACTCCCATTGAATTCTCTTTTGGAATATCTCCTGCATCTCTCCAATGCAGGACTCAAAACGAATTCAGTAAGAGTCCATTTGAGTGCTATTGCGGCATCACTTAAGCCCATCAATGGACAACCTGTTTCCTCTCATCCTCTTATTGCAAGAATCATGAGAGGCCTAACCTTAACTAAACCTCCCATTCGACCTCCTCCGGTGGCATGGGACTTAAACTTGGTTCTTGGTCAGCTTATGAAGCCTCCTTTTGAACCCTTAGCCACTACCTCCTTGAAATTTCTTTCCTGGAAGGTTATTTTTCTTATTGCAGTCACGTCAGCTCGCCGTATCAGTGAACTGCAAGCTCTAGTGGCTAATCCACCTTATACAAGGTTCCATCATGATAAGGTGGTCCTTAGGACCAATCCCCACTTTATGCCTAAAGTGGTCTCCCCTTTTCATCTTAATCAAGAGGTATATTTACCTGTCTTTTTTCCAGCTCCTCATGCATCCAGTGCAGAGAGGAACCTTCATACTCTAGACTGTAAAAGAGCTCTTGCCTTTTACCTCCACAGGACACAGCAACATCGAAAGTCTTCTCAGCTTTTTGTTGCTTTTGATCCTTCTCATTTAGGACTTCCAGTCTCCAAAAGAACACTCTCCAATTGGATTGCTCAGTGTATCTCTTTTGCTTACCAGAGTAAGAACCTTTCTCTGGAGGGCCATGTCACCGCTCACAACGTGAGGGCAATGGCCACCTCTATGGCTCATTTAAACTCTGTGTCCATTGACCAGATCTGTCGAGCAGCCACCTGGGCCTCGGTTCATACCTTTACAGCCCATTACTGTTTGGACAAGGACTCCCGCCGGGATGCCTTGTTTGGTCAGGCTGTCCTCAGACACCTGTTCCATTCTTAAACAACTCCAGCCCACCTTCCCTGAATGGATGCCTGAGATCCATAGGAAGATGAGGAACCTTTCAGGGTCTCATACCCTTCAGGGGATCTCCCAGGCATCTTAGCTAGGGAGTCCCCATATGTGAGGACTTTTTCCTGCTTGTTCCTGGAGATAGCACAGTTACTTACCTGTAACAGGTGATCTCTGGGAACAGCAGGAATTAGTCCTCACAACCCACCCGCCTCCCCTAGGAGTTGTATCTATCTCTCTCTTTCCTTTCCTCTCTCTATTATCTCAGCTTTAAACTCGAACTGAGGAGAGTTGGTCAGGAAGGCGGGAAGGCAGCGCGCATGCGCAGTGGGAGGCCCCAAAGGCTTTCCTTCTGGAAAGCTGGGGAGCTTTCCCGCGCAGGCTCCGTCGGTACCGACGTATCCATATGTGAGGACTAATTCCTGCTGTTCCCAGAGATCACCTGTTACAGGTAAGTAACTGTGCTTTATCTCCCTTACACACCCGATGCTAACCACTTAGCATCAGGGTGTGTTGGGGTGGTCCGGGGAGAAGCAGAGGCGGCAACTGTCCCTAACTGAGCAGCAGAGATATTGCATGCTGCCCGGTTAGTGACCTGCCCCTAAAAGATAGGCGAGGAAAACCCTCGCCTATCTTTAAGGCACAGGAGCTAACTGGGTAGCATGCAATATTGCTGCTGCCTGGTTAGCTAATGTGGCTTCTGGCATGTGTGACAAACTCTGGATATTCAATGCTGGGTTGCAAAGGACCCCGGCATTGAATATCCGTGGTTAGGGCTCGGCGGGCATGGCGACAAGCGATAACCGCTTAGCATCGGGGCATGTTGGGGGAGTAACGGGAAGCAGCGAAGGTGGTGACAAGAGATAACCGGGCAGCAGCAATATTGCATGCTGCCCTGTTAGCTCTTGCGCTTTAACGATATCTTTTCATCGTAGGTCACTAACTGGGCAGCATGCAATATTGCTGCTGCCCGGTTATCTCTTGTCACCACCTTTGCCGCTTCCCGTTACTCCCCCAACATGCCCCGATGTTAAGCGGTTAGCATCAGGGCGTGTTAGGGATATAATCATGGATATTCAGCAGCACTAACCGTGTTAGTGCTATTTAATATCCCTCTCAGCAGCAGTTACACGGTGTACAGACTTCTATCATATCCCCCCTCAGTTATGATTCTTTTTAGACTCATATGGCCATTTTTAAATTTATCTGTAAATTGAAATAAAAGACTATTTTTTAAAAAAATATGCTGATACCTACAACATTTCTGAGGTCCATGGTAAGTCACAATGGATTCCTCCGGATCCAATAGACCCACTAATTTCGGGAGGACCACGTGATGCGTGAGTGAGGGTGGACGTGTCCCGCTCGCTCTGGTGCAGCCCCGACGCTTAATCAGCTAATTTATCTTGAATTTTTGGTAATTGCTTCCCTCCTCCTCCGGGGTCATATCTACGAGATCTGGTGCAGTTTGCAGTCCCCTTCTATCTCGTCTGACGATGCCTCTGGTACAGAAAAAGGACCGCGAAAGATCTGCACGAGCGGGGCCTTCATCTGCGGCCATGACACAGCCGGCCTCGCCGAGTGGGGACAGTGCCGACTCGGCGTCAGCGGAACTAGCTAAAGAGGTGGTCAAATTACTTGATCCCAAATTTGACCTCTTAATTAAAAAGCTGGACAGCATGGAAGAAGCTTTGACAGTTTTTGGGAACCGCATGGATGAAGTAGAGCTCCGCATGGCGAGTGTGGAGGAAGGAGAGGGCGCCCGAGACAGAACAATTGCGGCCCAAAGGCAACAGCTGCAGGAGCTACAGCAGAAATTGGATGATCTAGAGAATAGATCCCGGCACAACAACTTACGCATTGTGGGCATTGGCGAAGAAAAGCCAGAACGGGAGCTGTTGGCGTTTCTGGAACACTGGCTGCCGGAAGCTCTGGGCCTAACAGATCTAGTGGCAAACTTTAAAATTGAGCGGGCTCACCGGCTGGGTGCCCGCAGAGAGGCCTCTGAACGCCCCAGGGTTGTAATTCTGCGCGTTTTGAACTTCCAGCACAAAGTGCAAATCCTACAGGAATACAGGAAAAAAGGTGAGCTGTTGTTGGGGAACCGCAAGATCTTATTGTTCCAAGACTATTCAGCTCCCGTGGCGGCACGGAGAAGAGAGTTTGGCCCGACATGTGCGGAACTGTTTCGACGCCGGGTTAAATTTACTTTGGCCTTCCCGGCTACGTTGCGCATTACCCATCAGGGACAGAATCACGTTTTCGACACTGTGAGTGCGGCGCAACAATTTCTCACGAAATGGCCGAAGCCGGACATGGCTGTTTGAGGCGCTGCTGGCTTTGGGTGCTTTGGAGAGCTAACATACTGGGATGACGTCCTCGCAGAGGCCCTCGGTTAGAGGCCCCTGCCTCCGGAGCTGATAAATGCTCTAATTCTGCGGTGGACTGTGAGCAGTGGACTTCCCTTGTTCTCAATTAATGTTTACTGTTTTCTTTGTGTTTTTTTTTATGATTACTTGTTCCTCTCTTGCTTCTTCATATGCCTTTTCTTATTTACTTTGCTTCTTTCCAGTCACTCGGATGCATCAGCTTGGTGGGCTGGCTGTCTAAGGTCTACTGTGGTTATGTTACCGAGTGGAGTTGATTGGGAGGGGGGGGGAAGCTGCGGTTGGGGCTGCCCCACGGCATCACTTTAGGCTCCGACCTCAGTGTACTTAACTGAGGGCTAAGATGTGTTTGGTGGGTAGGGGACTTCGGGGGGGAAGGGGGGGAACTGGGGTAGGGGGTGGGGTAGGAGGGGTGGAGGAAGGCTGTAGGGGGTTTTGGGGGGGAAGGGTAGGGACTGGGGTAGGGAATGGGGTGGGGGAGATGGAGGGGGAGGGGGAAGTCGTACTGAGCCCTAGTGGGGGAGACCGAGACCATATGTTCATTGTGAGGGAGATCACACATAGCTCCTGGGGCGACATGCTCCTGAGTTTGGCGCTATGGCTGGTTCAGTGCGGAGTGGAGGCTGGGCTGCCCCACACACATAGTGGTACCACCAATGATGGCCAACTGGACACTCTGTTGCAGATTACTGCATGTCGTCTGATTTGAATTTTGTCACTTGGAATGTGGGGGGGGTTAACACACCAGTGAAACGTACAAAAATCTTGCAAGCCCTTAAACGAAGCAAGGCCCAAGTAGCATTGTTACAGGAAACCCACTTAACCGCCACAGAACATGCTAAATTGCAGCGGGACTGGGTGGGGTCGGTTTATTTCGCTCGTCGAACACGCGGCGGAAGGGAGTTGCCGTCTTAATTCATAAAGCCCTTTCTTGCGAAATTCTGGGACTGGAAGGGGATCCCCTGGGCAGATATCTTTTTTTACACGCCAAAATACAGGGAGAGGAAATTTTTATTGGAAATGTCTACGCCCCCAATACTTATGACCATGGCTTTTTCCGGGATATTTTAACTAAAGTATTGGCTGCCCCAAAAATCCCGATCATCCTAGCCGGGGATTTTAACTGTCCCCACGATCCGCGTTTGGATAAGTCCCGGCCCTCCTCGGAGCGGAAGTGGGACACTAAGGGAGTAGGGTTTCTATGTGAACTGGGAGAGTTGGTGGACACATGGCGTGTTCTGCACCAAGACAGCAGAGACTTCACACACCTCTCGTGCGCCCATAACACCTGGTCAAGAATTGATTATATTCTGGTATCGCGACAGTGGTTTTGGAAGGTCTGTAGTGTGGAGATAGAGCCCATTGTTGTGTCGGATCATGCCATGGTTTGTCTGAGTTGGCGGGGGGAGAGACTGGAGAACAGCAAGTGGGCTTTTCCCGGTCATCTTTGGAAGAAGCCGGAATTTGGTGACTATCTGCGGAAGTGTTGGTCAGAATATGTGCTGTATAATGAGGGGACAGCGAGTTCAGTGGCAACCTTTTGGGAAGCGGGTAAGGCCATCCTACGAGGACATATCATAGCCTATGTCGCCGCAGAGAAGCGTAGGGTTAATAATGATATTCTTAGACTGACTCGCGACCTACGCAAGGCAAAGGCCCAGGCAATTCGCCGGGCGAGCAGCGTCCCACCATATGTGGATATCCAGAAGCAATTGAATGCCTTGTTGCAAGAGAGAGCAATCCAATCGCAACAGTATTACCGCCATCAATTTTTCCGCTACGGAGATAGGTCGGGCAAACTGTTGGCGCGGTTAGTAAGGGATAGGGTGGGTCCTCGTGGAGTGACGGTCATTCGGGATGCTGAGGGCCGGCAGCATACGCGAGGTGATGAGGTGGCCCGTGTGTTCCACTCCTTCTATGCGCAGCTGTATAGACAAGAAGATGGGGAGGCCGATCAAGTAGCAGCTTTTCTGCAACGACTTTCCCTCCCTCGCCTTTTGGACGAGCATAGGACAGCGTTGAATCAACCGGTCACAGGGGGGGAGGTACAAAAAGCGATTCGTGCTGGAACCCCACACAAGGCCCCTGGCCCTGACGGCTTTACCTATGAGGCCTATAAGCTGTTGGAGATTGTGTGGGTGCCCACGCTAGTGGCGGTCTATGAGGAGGCGGGAGCCTCAGGCACGTTTCCGCGTGATATGCGCACTGCTAGTATTAGTTTGATTCCCAAAGTCGGGAAGGACCTGGAGGACCCGGCCTCCTATCGACCTATCTCTCTGATTAATGTGGACTTGAAGCTGTTTGCTTCGGTCCTGGCGAACCGGCTTCAATTGTTTCTACCAGCCTTGATCGGGAGCCATCAGGCGGGCTTCGTCAAGGGGCGGGAGGCTTCGAATAATATTGGCAGGGTGCTCTTGGGAATTGAGAAGTGTCTGCTTCATCGCGAACCACTGATCCTCGCCAGCTTGGACTCGGAAAAGGCGTTTGATCGGGTCTCTTGGAACTATATGTTCGCAGCCCTACAGAATTTTGGTTTTCAGGGGCAGTTCCCACAATGGATCCGGGCACTCTACACTGATCCCCGAGCAGTTGTTGACACAGGAGGGGGGTCCTCCCAACCGTTTACCTTACACAGGGGGACGCGGCAGGGGTGTCCTCTTTCCCCACTATTGTATGTTCTCCAGTTGGAACCCTTGTTAGTTGCCATAGCCGAGTCGCCCCTTATACAGGGTATCGAATGGCGTGGGGGGGGCATTAAGGTAAGTGCTTTTGCAGACGATCTTTTACTCTGCCTTACTGATCCTGAGAAGTCTTTGCCAGAGGCCCTACGCCTTATTGAGAGCTTTGGTAGTTTTTCGGGACTCCGCATTAATCGTTTGAAGTCCCTGGTTTTGGACGTGGATAATAGGTCGCGTCCAACGTGGTCGGGGGTCTTTCCACTAACTTGGGCATCTGGACCCATTCGGTACATGGGTGTCCACATCCCGGCACATCCCCGGAGTCTCTATGAGGTCAATGTTCGGCCTCTCCTGCTGTCCACGATCGCTAATCTGCAGAAGTGGAAGGCTCTCCCGCTCTCTCTCATGGGTCGGATAGCCCTAGTGAAAATGGTGGAATGGCCGCGTTGGCTTTACCTCTTACGGCAACTGCCTTTGTGGGTAACTCGGAGAGACTTAATGGAGCTGCATAAACGGTTGGGTTGGTTTATTTGGCAGTCGAAGCCAGGGCCGGCCCGTCCATTGAGCGAGAATGTTTTTTGCACAGGGCCCCGCGTTTCAGGGGGCCCCGCGCAAAAAACATTCTTTTGAAAAGTAAAATTGGAAAAAAAAAACCCACCTGTCTGCTGCCGCGGTCGGGGCCGCCGCGGCAGAATCGAGCGTGCCGCGGGGCCCCCCTGTGCACGGCAGAGCCTGCCCTCCCCTGTAGCAGCTCTCTCTTTGGAGCTGAAGTCAGACGCGCCGGCTTGCAGAGCGCGAGGGAGGAGTTTCTCCCTCGCTGCTCTGTTAAGCCCGCGGGGGCTGATGGGGTTGTTAGCACTGCTAATGGGCTGGGCTGGGCTGGGGGGGGTTGTTAGGACTGCTAATGGGCTGGGCGGGGGGGGTTGTTCGGACTGCTAATGGGCTGGGGGGGTTGTTAGGACTGCTAATGGGCTGGGGGGTGGGGGTGGGTTAGGACTGCTAATGGGCTGGGGGGGTGGGGGTGGGTTAGGACTGCTAATCGGCTGGGGGTGGGGGTGGGTTAGGACTGCTAATGGGCTGATGGGGAGGGGTTAGGACTTGAGGTGGGCTGATGTGGTTAGGACTGGTAATGGGCTGTGGGCTGATGGGGGGGTGTTTAGGACTGGCAATGGGCTGATGGGGTTAAGACTGGAAGTGGGCTGATGGGGGGGTTAGGGCTGGTTAAGGGTTATAGGGGGGGCTTAAACTGAAAATGGGGTGATGGGGGGTTAGGACTGGAAGTGGGTTGATGGGGGGCTAGGACTGGTAATGGGTTGGGTGGTTGCTATGACTGGAAATGGGCTGAGTGGAAGGGGAGGCTTGAACTGCAAATAGCTGATGGGGAGGGAGCTTGGAATGGAAATGGGCTGTGAGGGAAGGGAGCTAGGACTGAAAATGGGCTGATGGAGCAGCTAGGATAGGACTGGAAATGGGCTGTTGGGGGGAGCTAAGATTGGAAATGGGCTGTGGTGGGGGCTTGAATTGAAATGGACTCATGGAGGGGCTAGAACTGAAAGTAGGCTCATGGGGGGGGGGGGCTTGGACTGGAATTGGACTGAGTGGAGGGGAGCTATGATTTGACATGGGCTGATGATGGGGCTAGGAAATGACTAGAAATGGGCTGATGGGGGGCTAGGATTGGAAATGAGCTGATGAAGGGACTCAGACTGAAAATGGATGGGGGAGCTAGGACTGGAAATGGGTTGATGGTGGGCTAGGACTGGAAATGGGCTGATGCAGGGACTAGAAGGGAATGGATGCTGGGTGAGACTGGAACTAGAAGGGAGCTGATGTTGGGGGAGGATTAGAATGGGATGGGGCTGGGAGAGTAAAATGGAGAGGGGACAAATATTTTGTGTGGGAGGGATGAAAAATCTACAATTGGCCTGGTATTGGGAGAATAAGTGGGGATTGAGGATGGAGGGGTAAAATTTGTGTGGATGAAATAGGAATGAGGAAAGAGCAAAAGGAGAAAGATTAGTATGTTAAAGCAGATGTAGAGAGAGAGAATGGAAAAAAAAACTAGAAGAGAGAAGAAAGAACAAATGGACAGCAGACGATGGACAGTTAGCAGAAAACATGAAGAAACCAGAAGAAAGTGGCTGGAACAATTGCAACTGAAAAAAATGCACAAAAGGTAGAAATATCTCTTTATTTTGAATTTATTAACTGGAATATGAAACCTCTAGGAAATGTGCATCATTAACGTCTGTGCTTTGTTTGGTACAAGAGGAAATTAATTTATAGTTTTATTTCTACAGTGTTGTTGTACTTCCAAGTTTGGCTTTTGGGGTTCCCAGTTTAATTATTGCCTTCCTGTTTCTAAATTGTGATTCCTTGTTTGGTGATGGTCTATGTTCTGCATGTGTAACTGAGCTGAGGTATTCTGTTTATGTAATTCCTATTTGACATTGCCACTTGTTCTCTTTCCCCAGTATTCTCTGAAATGTATTGGTTTAATATTTGCAGTGTTGCCTTTTGATAGGTAGGGTATGGTGCTTTGTGAGTCCTGGTAATGCTGTCAGGATACGGTGGGTTTGCTATGGGTTCTAAATGGGCAGCGTTTGTAGTGGTTCCTAATGTGCCTGGCGGTTGGCACTGGATTATAGTAATGTAGAAATCTTTTAGTCTTTCTTTATCCATACACTCATTAAGAGACATGTTTACTAAAAGTTAGTGTATGGTAACATTATGCAAATATTTATGCAAATAAGGCCACTTATGCAAATGAGGCCCCGCACTGAGTCTCCGCACATGGCCCCGCACCCCCCTTGGGCCGCCCCTGGTCGAAGCGGCCTCGGATAGCGTTGGCAGCGCTTATGCGCCCGGCAAGTGAGGGGGGTGTGGGTTGGACCTCCCTCAGGACTTATAATCTTAGCTATCTAGCGCGCAGGGTAAGCGATCTAGTCATGGGTAGCGAGGAGCGCCTCCCGATATCTCTTCTCGATCAGGTCTCCGAATCCTGGCATCGCGTGTACTTGCTGCACTGCGGGGGCTCGTCGCTACCGGCGTTTTGGAAGGAGTCGACTTACCTACGGACGCTTCGATTGGTCTGGCGAATTGTCTGTCGCTCTCGTGGGCAGCATTGGTCGACCACGGACTGCCTCCCTTTGCTTGGGAACCGTAGCTTTGTGCCTGGCAGAGGGGGGGGAGTGGCTCGGGCCTGGCAGCATGCCGGAGTGGAATACTTGGGACAGCTGCGGATGGAGACCTCCGACCAATTAGATTCCTTCACGCAATTATGTGGGCGTTATCATTTGCAGAGGTCAACCTTCTATTTTTATTTGCAAGCTCGCCACTATGTGGCTAGCGTGGCAAGGGATGGATCGCCCTGGTCTAGAACAACTAGTCTTTGGCTACTGATGGGCCGGCTGCAGGAGTCTACGTCTGCCAGTGCGCTGCGGGCTGAGTTGGCTCTCCCGGCAACTTTGCAATGTTTGTCTCCTCTGGTGACCCGCTGGAGGAGCGATGGGCTAGAAGGCCTTACAGTGGAGACTCTGGGACAGGCTTTTCGGCAGCTCAAGGGTCTGGTGGAGGCTGTGCGCTACCGTGAATTGCAATTTAAGTTGTTGTGGAGGGCTTATATCTCGGAGGTGCGGGCGAAACGGATGGGTATCGTGTCGGTGGATGTGTGCAGTCTCTGCAAGGCGGAGGTGGGAACCTTGTTACATAGATTTTGGTCCTGTCCCCTTATTCAATTATTTTGGGAGGGCATTGGGAAAAACATTGGTCATTGGACAGGAGTACAGTTTCCCCTTCACCCGCTTTGGTGCTTGTTCCACCTGGCTTGCCCGGGGGCCCAGGGTGCGCAACCCCAACGCAAGCTTTATGAGAAAGGTTTCTTAGTGGCCAAGCGCTGTATTTTACGCCATTGGCTGTCTGAGTTGGGACCGAGTTTGGAGGAATGGGAACGCCAACTGCGAGACTTAATGCAGATGGAGTGTCGCACAGCCAAACTGCTTGGGCCTAAGCCCTGGGAACGATTCCAAGCAATTTGGGAGCCCCTGTTTGGCTCTGTTAAGTGGGTCTCAGATGAGCATTCAGAGGGCTGCCCTGGGAGTCTCGCGCCTTAGGGGCCTTGACAGGGGGGTGAGTATTGGATACGCCAGTATGACGAGCTGGGAGTGGTTCTCGTGGTCTCTCTCTTGGGGTAAGTGGTAGGGCTTGGGGAAGTTAGGGGCGGGGGGGGGGCTCATAGGGTGGGTGGAGGGGAGATGGGGGGGGGGGCCGGGGGAGTCTGGGAGGGGTGGATTTGCTCTTATGTTTTATTATTGTTGTTTGGGTCAGACCCCTGTGAGTCTGCTTTTGCTTTGGGGTCCATCAGGGATCTCGAGTATATAGCTGCAACGGTTAGGGGTTACCCCCTTTTCTGACTGTTACTTTCCTGTACGGCGTTTCCCGAGCGGGGTGTACCCTGCAGTTGAGTACTTTTCTATATTTCTCTGTTAGCCTTCTTACTTGTTCTGGTTTAGTAGCATGATGGACCTCCCTGGTTGGGAGGGACTCAGTCACTGTTTGTTTATATATGGAAAAAACAATAAAAATGATTTTACATAGACCCACTAATTTCTACTTTTCAAAGGCTGGTCCAAAGTTTAGAAAACAAACGACATAGAAAATATTATAACCTTCTGAAGGATGAATTTAATTTGATCTATGAGTTTAAAAATGATCCCAATATTATCATGAAACCTGCCAACAAAGGCAGAGGCATTGTTATTTTAAACTATACAGACTATGTAAAAGAGACAAAAAGACAGTTATACTATTGCACCTACTATAGTTTACTCAAATCAGATCTTACCAAAAGTATTCAGGGTGAGATAAGAACATGTTCATTGTAAACCGCCTTGGTACAAAGGCGGTATATAAAAAAACTGTAAAAATAAATAAATAACATTACAAGATTTTGCAAGCAAGGCAGGTTTTCTCATAACTAAAGAATTTTCTTTTCTTGAGGTCAAATTCTCTGTTATTCCCACCATTTATGTTTTACCAAAAGTACAGTAAATCATTAATTTCACCATCGGGTAGACCAATAGTTAGCACTATTGGATCTCTTTTGTAACCTCTCTCTATTTCTTGCCAATACCATCTTCAGACTTTTTATCAAGAAAATTCTTTTTTTTGTACTTGATTCAACCCACATGATCAAGATTTTAGTTGAACATAAGAACATAAGAAATGCTATATTGGGTCAGACCAAGGTTCATCAAGTCCAGTATCTTGTTTCCAACAGTGGTCAATCCAGATCACAAGTACCTGGCAGGTTCCCAAAAAGGTATATATTTATTTATTTATTTAACATTTCTTATATATTGCCTTTCATGATATCAAGGCGGTTTATATTGAACAAACTGAAATTGCATTGAACAGGGCATTATAACTTGGAGATAACTATTTTACAGGGATCATGGGCAATGGAGGGTTAAGGGGCTTGCCCAAGACCACAAAGAGCGCCTGTGGGAATAGAAATATATAGGTTCCACGATGCTCATCCTGGGGTAAGCAGTGGATTACCCAGATCCTCTTTAATAATGGTTTATGGACCTCTCCTCCAGGAACTTGTCCAAATCTTTTTCAAACCCAGCCTTCACTACATCTACTGGTAATGAATTCCAGAGTTTGTTTACACGTTGATTAAAAAAATATTTTCTATTGTTAGTCTTAAATGGGTTACATTGTAGCTGCATTCAGGGGCAGCTCAAGGCAATCTGCTGCCTGTGATGAGGGATGAGATGTGGCCCCCCCCCCCCACCCCCGTAGTGGGGGGACGGGACGCTTTCTCAAAACTCCAATCAGGGACTGAACCAAACCAAAACGCCGATTAGATTATATGGAAGAAATGCAAGATAACACTAAATTATAACTCATTTTTATTTTGTTGTTATAAACTACATTATGGTTCTTGCTTTTTCTTTTTGAACATATACTTTGCATCCACGGAACCTCTTTCCTCAATAATGGGTGCAGAGCAGAACTAGGACATTCACCCACAGAACTCAATATTTAAAAAAAAAAATCTGATTCTGATCATCTCACTAACAACAACAAAAACAAACATTTTCCAGTATCAGGCACATATTTTGAACTAATACAAAACCCTACAACAAAGTCACTGAGTATCTATAGAGCAAATCTACCATACCATATCAATACCAACTTCCAAAACTCACATAAGAAACCCATCCAAAAAAAGCATCACTGTAAATACTGCAGTGGGCCCTGGAACATCCAGCACTTATTTGAAAAGCTGAACAATTCAGATTACTACAATACAGATCCCTACATACAAACTCCATAGTCTTGGTCACACATTCAAAACACAGACCCTCACCACATACAGAATAAGTGACCATAACCTAAAAATAAACATATGTAGATAAAAATTAAACTGCAGTCCAAGAAGCCAGATTCTGCATACAGTGCAGAGAAATAGGAGATGCATTTCCATGTACTGTATAAAATATAAAGATAGCACCAATTCCGATCATTAAATTGAAAATAAAATTCTCTTCTAACTTTGTTGTCTGAAATTTTATTCTCTGATCATGTTGGTCCCAATCTGAGGTTTCTGCTTTCCTCTGTCTCCCAGTACACCCTCCTGTCTACTTTCCCCCAGGGATGGCATGAGGATGATGCCATGTGCAGAGACGCACTGTGGCATCATTTGCATAAATTTAGTATACTTTATTTTAAAATGTATATGCCACCCATCTAAAACCTAGGTGGCTTCTAAACATACATGTGCAATTTAGTAAAACAGATGTTACAATTAAAACAAACATATTAATAAGACATTAAGGGGTATGTTTACTAAATCCTGGTAATGTTACTCGTGTTAAGTTCCCCGGTAATGTTACGGATGCCCATATAAAGGAGTGGGCGGTGTATCGATAAAGCAAGCCGTGTCAGGTAACGCGCGTTACAAGGTGCTTATCGCGCAGTACAGTGCGCCATGGACCCACCGCTCGTGAACATCACAGCTGACGGGAAGCAGCAGCGCTTTCGAAGGGGTTGCAATCTAAGGCGCGCTGACAGAAGACGCGCTGAGGGATGTGCAGACATGGTGCCACATGAGAAACGGAGCCGTAGGTGTAAGGCCATAGACCACAGGCAGCTGATATCGCAGTCTGTAATGGGGATGTAAGCCACAGTTAATACATGCATACACACCATGAAATGGTGTGCAGTGAACCCAGCATGCAGAGGAGTAAACAACGGTAACGGAAAGGGCGTCATGAGTCGATCTGAAGGGCCAGCTGTGTGGATGGTGTGTGTATAAGGGCAAAATGGGCAGGGAATCCAAAAAGGAGTAAGAGGAAATTGAACTGGCACACTGAAGAGCCCAAACACAGCTCATTGACACCAATACCAAACCATTGAGCCACCTGCCCACCCAGACAACCCAAAGAAAGGGAGCATATGTAACAGCTAGCATGTGATGGATAGGCTACATGGAGGGGACACTGCAGTGTACAGTGAAGAGAAGGAAGGGTGTGTGGAGAAGGGACAAAGTCAGAGCCATTGTATGGTAAGGAGAGCAGAACAAATGAAAAGAAAGGAAAAGGAACCTGTGGGACCCAAACCCACAACCCATGTTGGTTCCACGCATGTCTGCAACCACTATCCCAAACAACCACAACAAGCACAATGCAAATATGTTCCACCAAGTGGCCATCGTGTCTTCTAGATTATCATGCAGTAGGGCGTCCTATACATTCTGCCCCCTACGCGCATTGAGTTGTATGCGTGTTGTGGAGCATGCACGTAGCAGGGCGTCTGATGCGCAGCACGCACAATAACGTGTGACGTTTACAGACCTTTCTACATGCCTTATGAGATATGTCTAGGCGCCTTAGCATATGTGGGTAGATTATGGCACGTAACAACGCACATCCCAAACAGACGTAAAGCGCACTATTGTGCACGCTGCAACACGCATTCACTGTAACGTGCGTACGCCGCAATACTGCGCACTACAGTAGACTACCTGTCCATTGCCCATCCACTGTACTCCTACCAGTTCTAAGACTACAGCTGTACCCCAGCCCCCAACCACAGTCTGACATTCACCAGCAGCAGGCACAGTGAGACTGTACCTGCTGCACCATGCCAGGTGTCCCGGCCATGCACGAACTAACCACAGACACTCCTATCCTGCATGTTTACAGTGGAACTATGCACACCCAGACTTGAGTTGTATGGCACAGGCACCCGGCAGGTGCCCCAGTGACTAGCCCCCAGAGCAGAAGGCACACATATCACCTGAAACAGATACTATGTAGCACTATGTGGGAAAATAACCATGCCATGGTCACTGTTTGGTCAGTGTGAGAGTGCCCTAACAGCAAGACGTGCTGTGGCCACCTTGTCCATGCAGGTGGTGGTTGGGCACTACAATGCATCAGCCATTGCCCTACATCCTCTGCAGATGCAACCTGCCCAGTCCGCCCTGCCCGGGCCATACCCACAATACTTTGCTCCTCATTATGCACATTTTCAGGCTAACGCTGGTAATAGTGGGACATTGTTGGCCCAGTGAGGTGTAGGCAGCCACGAAACAATGGATAGTGTGACGCTTGCGCCCCTACCAGGCGGCTGCCTAGTAGGGACGGCTGGCCATCTGATATCCCTTTCTAGGATTTTTGTGTAGTTGTGTCCGAAAGGAAGAGCCAAGTGGTTATTAAAGCGCCCAGGAAATTTTATTCGGTTTCCAGGCTGGTAAGTGGTAAACATAAAATTTCTTCAAGCATAACTTTTTTCCAGACAAAAGAAAATACAGGATAACTTCTCCAAAATCAAAAATGTCCAAAACATTGTAACCTGGAACAAACTTATAGCAGTTTCTGTTCCTCACTGCAATTGCTTAACATTATAAAACAAAAGCATTTGTAAAACTCTTCACACAGTGGATGGGTTATCAGCTGCAAGCCTGCTGTTGCCACACACAGACAAACAGTTTCAGCTGTTTGGGCCTTCACTGAGGTTCTGCAGTTTTAGCTTCCTAGGAGAGATTCTTAACCTTTCTCCTTCAGGCTTACTCCTCTCTTCCAGCTTCTGAAACTCTTTAAATTGCAACAGCCTCTTTTATATTCCACTGTTTTCTAGCTCACATTACTAGTGTATCTTAGTGCACAGCTCACATTCCATCTCAGAGACCTCAGACTCAACAACACTTTCCTCAGGGCCTACCTCCATGCTCTCAATTGAGCTACAGCTGGGTGCTTTCTGAAAGTGCTCTGGTGTCTTTTCCTTGAGAGTCTTCACAAGATTAAACAGTCTCTCCCATTGCCTGGCCTTGCCTTCTCCAGGCCGGTCTCTTGGGGGTCTCTCCTGTTTAACCTCCCTCTTGAGATATTTCCTGCTGTGCTGAGCCTTCTGGGGTATGCTAGTCTCCTCTGAGTCAGAGCAAGAACTGTCCTGCTGGCAATGCTTGTTCCCTGCGTACCTTTCTTGGCTGCCTTTATATTGGTTCCTCCTTTTGCTGCTCTCTTTGGCTGCAAAGGTTCTCCTCAGCTTGGCCCCAGATCTTTCCTGTCTGTGCCTCCTGGGAACTGGACTCGAACCAGGGCTAGGCCTTGAACTGCAGCTGCCACTTGTGCTTGCTCTTGCACTCCTCCTGGACCTTCTTCTCACTGCCCCTTCCAAACTCAAACTGGCTCTCTCTCTTGTGTTTGTTTTCCCTCTGTTAACTGCTGAGCAGGGCAACACCCTTCCTAGCTCCTCCCACTTGGACCTCCTACTCCTATGCAGGGTTGTCCTGTGGTCTGTGATTGGTTTACCCTTAGCTTTGCCCCCTAGGTTCCTTTCAGGGCTTCTAGTATGGAGTATGTGGTTTTGTGCACCCATCCCCCGCAAAGAAGAAAAATCCTTCTTTTTTTCAGTTTTTCCTAGCTGGGCTGCACCCTCCTTACCACAATAGACATACATATACACACACACACCTATTGTAGCATTGTGCAAAGATAGGGGTGGTTGGCAACCCTGCCCGCCACACTTTTCCTGATCACAGTGCCGACATTGCCAGACTGTACAGGAGGTAGTAGATCAGGAAAAGTGTGACTGCGGCTCCATGCTGTGGCCAACAGCCTGACTCTGCATGGAGCTTTGGATAGTGGAGCCTGTGTGAGTGGGTGTTTGCACCCCTTTGGGCCGCTGCTTTGGGGATTGCACATGTTGATGTTGTATCTGCATTGTAGGGTAAAATATAAAGACATGCTCTGCAGGATCCACAGCTGGGACCTGAACCTGTGACCCTCTGCTCCGGGACACACTGGCTGTGTGCACTGCACCACACTGTTGCCACAGAAGCACAGCAGTCCCTAGGGCTACCTTTACTTCTCCTCAGCCAGACCTTTTCTGTTGCACTGCACACCATGTACTGGTACAGGGCATGGCCTGGGTGCACTGCAGGCAGGTGCCACTGCCCCCTCCAGCACCAGCACACGCCCCCTGCCATGCTGCCTGGCCATATGCTGTCGGTGCTGGTATTGCGCAGTCCCAGGCCATCCACTGTGCAGGTAGGTGGTCGCCTAGGGAGCGGGGTCTGAGTTGGGGAGGCATACATGGACATCCCCATATCTCCCCCATCACCGCCTACCAATATTATGTCCCTTCCACATGGGGAAGGGATGGCTGGGGGATGTCAGGTCAGTGCCCTAGCAACTATTGGCTAGGGTGCACCAGGTAGATGTAGGTGGATTGTGTTTGGCCTTGGTCAGCTGCTAACTTGCAGATTTCCAGTTTCTATGTTCCACCTAGGCGACAGCCTTGTCCACCCTGTGCCTCAGCTGCCCCCACTACATGTCCCGCCTGCAGCCCCCTATGCCCCATTTGCACCATCGCCATAGTGGCCTTTCATACTTGGGCACTATGCTGTTGCTGCATATGGATCACTACTATCACTTTTCTTGGTCTCCTTACCTATGTTGTACATTGCTGACGCTGAAATGGTATCACCCTCCTGCATATCTGCATCTAACGACAGGTTTTCAGTCCCGGTAATGTTCAGCCCTTCAGTACCCCACGTTAGTGTTGCGGGAACTTTGCCCCGCCCACTCCCCGCCCATTGGCCCCTTCTCTCCGCCCTCTCTCCTCCCCCTGCGGGACTTACCACGGACGGAGACGTTAACACGCGTTAGGTGCCCTTAACACGCGTTAACGTCGCCACTGCTATGTTAACGCGGTTTAGTAAACATACCCTTAAATTTGATTAATGAAAAGCCACTTGTACAGCCTCTCCCCCATCAAACCATTATAAGTATCTGCACATCAGATTTATTTTGCTATGACCACATTATTGATGAGGAGGGAAGATATAAAATGAGAAACTAATCCTGGTAGCCATGAATTCAAATGCTGGATTGTATTAGAGATGGAAAAGTCTGGAACTCAGCAGCGGTGAAGCTATCAGGCTACTAAACAAAATTAAACTGAGACATTCCCTTAAAATTTGAAATTTTCTTGAATCTGAACAGACGAAATATTTTAAATTTCAGTCTGGCAACATAAAGAATACAAAACTGCAAATCTCAAAAACAATACATGAATGTACTCTACTCAACCCGTCACCAGCAACAGAACCTGGACCCTTGGAAATAAATATCTACAGCAGGGGTCACCAACCTCCAGGGGGCCGCGGGCCGCACAGCCGACTACCGGCAGATTCGCGGGCCGCACCCCCCTCCCCCCCCCCGCGCGCACGCGCGCCAAAAAAAAAACTGCTCATACCTGTACTTTTAGTTTTCCATGTCAGCTCCCTCCCTTCTTCTGCAGCCGCGGCTCCCTGCCTCTTAGGGAACCGCGGCTGTGCTTGTAAAATCATCGCGGAGCCCTTCCTGTCTTGACGGGCTCCGTGCAGCATTGTCCCGCCTCTAAAGGAAGTTGTTTACCACTTCCTTTGGAGGCGGGACAATGCTGCACGGAGCCCGTCAAGACAGGAAGGGCTCCGCGATGATTTTACAAGCACAGCCGCGGTTCCCTAAGAGGCAGGGAGCCGCGGCTGCAGAAGAAGGAGTTGGTGAGTTTACCTTGGCGGGCCGCACCGGGGTAGAGTCTCGCGGGCCGCACGGAGGGACCTCGCGGGCCGCAGGTTGGTGACCCCTGATCTACAGTCATAGCAATGAGAAGGAAGCAATAATAATTAATAATACAATTCACACACACAATTATGGTACACACAGGACCAAAGCGCTTTGGGAGAGAGAGCAAAGCTTGCAACTTCTCTCTCTAAACTCCGCCTACTTCGGCCACCTTTTATTGGTTTAAAATGCCTTCTTACAGCATAATTTCCACCCTATTATTCTACATCAAGCATTACGTTACATGTTTTACTAATGCATATTCATAATGTGTATCTCTATGTCATAGGTCAGATCTTATTAGTGTAGGTCATCAGGAGGAGACATACATGTATTCCAAAACGTAACTTCTTAAACACTATTCTAACATAAGCAGTTTTCACAGTGTACGTTTTAAGACTGAAAAGAAGGGTCTTCCCTGCAACTTTCTGCACTATAAACAGACCTACGGTTTATCTGATATCTGAACTTTCTGCAAAGTATTCAGTAGAGCCTCCTCAAGGTCATCAGCTTAGTAATAGGCTTTGGAATGTCTCAGCTACTGAATCTGTGGTATTAACTCTTTCTGAGGGCTTCCAATGATATACTAGTATTCAGGGCCGGATTTACCTTGAGTGAGGCCCTACGCCAACAAAAATTGTGGGCCCCCAGCAGGGGCGGCCCAAGGGGGGTGCGGGGACTCATTTGCATAAGGGGCCACATTTGCATAAATATTTGCATAATGTTACCATATACTAACTTTTAGTAAACGTGCCTCTTAGAGTGTATGGATAAAGAAAGACTAAAAGATTTCTACATTACTATAATCCAGTGCCAACCCATAGCAAACCCGCCGTATCCTAACAGCACTACCAGGACTCACAAAGCACCATACTCTACCAATCAAAAGGCAACACTGCAAATATTAAACCAATACATTTCAGAGAACAACAATACATGACCTACTGGGGAGAGAGAACAAGTGGCAGTGTCAGATAGGAATTATATATAAACAGAACACCTCAGCTCAGTTACACATGCAGAACATAGACCATCACCAAACAAGTAATCACAATTTAGAAACAGGAAGACAATAATTAAACTGGGAATCCCAAAAGCCAAACTTGGAATGTACAACACTGTAGAAATAAAACTATACATTAATTTGCTCTTGTACTAAACAAAGCACAGATGTTAATGATGCACATTTACCAGAGCTGACATATTCCAATTAATAAATTCAAAATAAATAGATATTTTTCTACCTTTTTGTGCATTTTTTTTCAGCTGCAATTGCTCCAGCCACTTTCTTCTGGTTTCTTCGTGTCTTCTGCTAACTCTCCATCGTCTGCTGTCCATTTGTCCTTTCTTCTCTCTTCTAGTTTTTTTCCATTCTCTCTCTACATCTGCTTTACTAATCTTTCTCCTTTTGCTCTTTCCTCATTCCTACTTCATCCACTCAAATTTTACCCCTCCATCCTCAATCCCCACTTACTCTCCCAATACCCGGCCAATTGTAGATTTTTTATCCCTCCCACACAAAATATTTTTCCCTTCTCCATTTTACTCTTCCAGCCCCATCCCATTCTAATCCTCCCCCAACATCAGCTCCCTTCTAGTTCCAGCCTCACCCAGCATCCATTCCCTTCTAGTCCCTGCATCAGCCCATTTCCAGTCCTAGCCACCCATCAGCCCATTTCCAGTCCTAGCAACCCCTCAACCCAATACCAGTCCTAGCCCCCCCATCAACCCACTTCCAGTCCTAACCCCCCATCACCCCATTTTCAGTTTAAGCCTCCCCTATAACCCATTACCAGTCCTAACACCCCATCAGCCCACTTCCAGTCCTAACCCCATCAGCCCACCTCCAGTCTTAACCCCCCCAGCCCATTTCCAGTCCTAGCCCCCCCATAGCCCATTACCAGACAGCCCCCATCAGCCCACAGCCCATTATCAGTCTTAACCCCCCCTCATAGCCCATTACCAGTTCTAACCCCCCCAACAGCCCACAGCCCATTATCAGTCTTAACCCCCCCCCAAAGCCCATTACCAGTTCTAACCCCCCCCAACAGCCCACAGCCCAGTACCAGTCCTAACCCCATCAGCCCACCTCCAGTCTTAACCCCCCCAGCCCATTTCCAGTCCTAGCCCCCCCCCATAGCCCATTACCAGACAGCCCCCATCAGCCCATAGCCCATTACCAGTCCTAACCCCCCAGCCCATTTCCAGTCCTACCCCCCCACCCCCCCCCCCCCCATCGGCTCAAGTAAAATGAAATTTTAAAAAAGCAAAACCGCTGGCTGCTACCAAGGCCGCGGCAGCATAGACGGTCCCGCGGGGCCCCCTCTGCCCTGCCGAATCCCTCCCTCCGCGACGGCTTTGAGAGGCACAAAGGGAGAGTGTCTCCCTCGCGTCTCTGTTAAGCCCGCAGACGATCAATGAGGACTTGTGGAATCTACTAGCTGCTGTGCAGCTTTTATTGTCTTATCCTAAGGGGATATGTCTCTTTTTCTTCTTAAAGAATCACTTGAGGTTGATAATAGAGTAATATTTTGATACGATAAAGATCGCCACGGGGTATCTAACTGGGCGACATAGCAAGTACCTGACCAAACTCTAGGCAGTTCCGTAAATGCAAGATTATCACACACAAAATGATCTCCTTTTAAAGCCACTAATCCACTTTCCCAAATTGTCAAATTGTGAGGACAAGATATATTCTGTGTACAGTTATTCAAAGCCCACTGAGTAATACTCATCTCTTCAATTCCTACAGATAGATTACGTTCCCAGGGATGATAATACCCTAACCACAAATAATCACACAGTTTCAGTTTGTAAACCGCCTTGATATCATGAAAGGCGGTATATAAGAAATGTTAAATAAATAAATAAAAATAAATAAACCAGGGGCAGCTCCATTTAGGTATGTCTAGGTCTGATCTAGAACCCAGTCCAAAACGTGGCAAAAAGAGAGACAGAGCTTTTATTGAGACATATACAAGGGATATTTAGCTAAGGGGACCCAACACAGGCCGTGTTTTGGTTATGCCTTCGTCAGGGATTTTCTTGGCATACTAAAATCATAGATAAACAGAACAAATTTAAAAATTTAAAAAACATGCAATTGTAACATTGAAAATATAATAATAAAATAATCACACAATAAATAATAAATAGTTAATAAACCATATTTGTAAAAGAACTGAACAAATGTATAAATAAATAATGAAAAGCTATTCAGTCATAAAAAGTGAAATCATGATAAAAGTGACATAAAAATAACATAAAAATGACCATATGAGGGTGTGACATGTAACCACAAAGCATTTATCAATAATTAAATTAAAGATACTTCTATTGATTATAACCCCATATAGTAGTCTTGTGAGCTAAAAAAAGAGATGACAGAGGATCATAGTAACATAGCTGTTGTTGTTGTTAAGTGCCGTCGAGTCGGAGTCGACTCATGGCGACCCTCTGGATAGCTATCCTAAATTGTGTTCAGTCTTGAGTCAGGCAGCTCATTGTTGACAGACTGGTACCCGTAGCTGCTGTTATTGTATCGATCCATCTCATTGCTGGCCTTCCTCTTTTGCGCTGACCTTCTATCTTGCCAAGCATGATATCTTTCTCTAATCTCTCTCTTCGCATGATGTGTCCAAAGTATGAAAGTCGAAGTTTTGTCATCTGAGCTTCTAAAGAAAGCTTAGGTTTGATCTCCTGTAGTACCGACTGGTTTCTTCTTCGGGCAGTCCATGGTATACACAGTATTCGCCGCCAGCACCATAATTCAAAGGCATCAATTTTCTTCCTGTCTACCTTTTTCACTGTCCAGCTTTCACATCCATATGATGTTATTGAAAATACCATGGCTTGAACAAGTCGAATCTTTGTATGGAGAGACATCTCTGCTCTTGAAAATCTTATCTTGGTCTTTCATAGCCATTCTGCCAAGAGCAATGCGTCGTCTGATTTCTTGACTACTTGTTGCTTCTTTATTGATAGTTGATCCAAGTAGGTTAAAGTTATTCACGATTTCAATTTCTTCTCCTTCGACGATGAACCTGTTGATTATGCCAGTTGTCATGATCTTTGTCTTCTTTACATTAAGGTGCAGGCCCATTTTGATTGTGAGAAGCAAATGTTTCAGATCATCTTCACTTTCCGCCAGTAATGTGGTATCAGCATAGCGAAGGTTGTTGATGAGTCTTCCACCAATCTTCACACCTCTGTTGTCTTCATACAATCCTGCTTCTCTGATGATTTGTTCTGCATATAAATGAAACAGGTAGGGGGAAAGTATGCAGCCTTGTCTTACACCTTTGCTTATTTTAAACCATTCTGTTTCTCCTTGTTCCTTTCGAACTGCTGCTTCTTGATCAATGTACAGATTATGCAAGAGTACAATCAGGTGTTCTGGTATACCCATGCTTCTTAATGTGGCCCAGAGTTTCTCATGGTTTACACAGTCAAAAGCCTTGCTATAGTCGATAAAGCACAAATAGATATCCTTTTGGTATTCTTTAGTCTTTTCAAGGATCCATCTCACATCCGCAATGATGTCTCTCGTTCCTCGCCCTTTCCTGAACCCTGCTTGCACTTCAGGTAGTTCTTGTTCCAGGTATGGTTGTAGTCTCTTTTGAATAATCTTCAGTAGAATCTTGCTGGCATGTGGGATCAGAGCGATTGTGCGATAATTTCCACAGTCAGTTGGATCACCTTTCTTTAGTATTGGTATAAACACAGATCTTTTCCAGTCAATTGGCCATGATGTTGTCTTCCATATTTCTTGGCAGAGCTTTGTAAGTACGGTAACAGCTCCATCAGATTGCTGTAATAATTCTATGGGAATGCTATCAATGCCTGGTGCTTTGTTCTTTGATAAGGCTTTCAATGCTGCTTTAACTTCTTCTTTCATCACCAATGGCTCCCGATCATAAGGTACAGGTTGAAACGGCTGTTGGTCCACTTAATCTTTAACATATAAAAACTCTTTATATTCCTTCCACCTTTTCTTGATCTTCTCAGCGTCATTCATCATAGAACCTTGAGCATCTTGTAACATTCCAATTCGAGGCTGGAACTTTTTCTTTAACTCTCGTAGCTTTAGGAAAGCCGATCTTGCTCTTCCTCTAATAGTTTCTGCTTCTATTTCCTTGCATGCATCGTTGTAGTACTTTTCCTTGTCCTGTCTTGCTGCACGTTGGAAATCTCTGTTGAGTTCTGTTATTGTCTTTCTTTCTCCTCTGCGTTTCTGGGCAATTTTCAGTTTCTTCCGTCATCCATTTTGGCCGTTTTTGCTTTTTCACCTTTTGTAGAGACTTCTCGCTTTCTTCCAACACAACCTTCTTGATGTCATTCCATAACTCTTCTGGAGCTCTGTCATTTGTATCTTGTGGGGCCCTGTATCCCACAACAATATTTTTTCCAGATATCACCAATCACCAACAAATTACTCAGGACAAGCTTCTGCTCAAATGCAAAGCATCTTTATTCGGTAAACCAAGAGCAAAATAAATCACCAATGCAGAGAGCAAAAGACTCTGTCTGAGAGTGTGACAGGCAACCCCCTCTCTGCCCAGGATCAGAGAGCAGATTGCCCGCTGAGTTATGGAGCCGTCTCCTTATATAGATATTCTCTGTCACAAACTTCTAGAAAGTCTGATGTCATCCTCAGAAAGTCAGAGTTACTTGCAAAGAAAGAAAACTCTGCTAGAACTCCTTCTTTGAGATCCCCCCCCCCCCCATGAATTATGCCAATTATGCCTTAGGGCTGCCCTCCCTACAGCTGGTGCTCCCAAGGTCTTCTGGTCTTTGTTTAATTGTGCTTCTTATCTGAGCTGTGGAGCAAATCTTTCCTGCATTCCTTGGGCCCGTTTATGGTCTTTCATCTCCAGGTGCTAAATTGCATTTTTCTTTTCTTCAAGGCTGAAAGTATTTTTCTGCTAATTATTTCTCTGAGCTGACCTGTATTTTCCTCTGAGCCTGACTCTGTGTACTTCTACTCAAAGCAAGGCCTCCAGACTGCAGCAGGCCGCAGAGCTCTCTTGTAGCATATACTTTCTTGGATAGCCCACAGGATCTTCTTGTATCATCGTGCAAACTGCAGGCAGGCCAGGATTACAGTCACAGATAGCATATTAAGCAAACCTTGCAAAACTATCCCTAAACCAAAATATAAACCCAAAATATCCCAACATTCTCCAGTTTTTTTTCTTTTCTTTTCTCTGAGGTGAGGGGCAAAGGCAGGAAACCCAAATTTAGGGACTATGAACAACAACCATTTGTGACAGGGAAGGATCTTGCAGAGGTAAGAGCTCATACTGGTCCCTAGATACAATATACAGAGTCTTAGTGCTTCGCATTATCATACGTTTACAGCAGGCAAGCAAAATGGATAAGGTACAACAGGCAATAATTGCAAAACATGCTATACTTAAAAGTGTAATAAAGAAAGCCTTAAGTCCTCCTCCTAAACTAGCAAAACCATGAAGAAATACTACCCAAATATTATCAAGCTGGAGCCCACCCTTAAAATCATTAATATGTAATTCAGAAAGGTGTTTTATCTTATTCATAGCATCAAGAACAAAAATAGAGTGGTTAGCGATGACAGTACAACAATTGGTAGCATTAATAAAAGTACACGTGCTGCCTTCAGCAGCCAAAATCAAATCTAGAGCTTGCCTATTCTGCAGAGTCATTTGGGTATTTTGCTCAAGGGACTCAGCTAAATGTGAAATAGAGTCAGTTACAGCTTTCATTTGAATATGTAATAGACATTGGAGGCGGCGGATAGCCATACCTAGTTCAGCAGTAAGGGCAGGGGTGGCAAAGGGAATCCAAGCAGTTGCACTAAGGGCATCTAAACAATTTTTAGTCATGGGATAAGTAGAATTGATATATTTATAGGAGGCCTGAATGGCCTCATCTTCGGCAGTTGCAGCATCCCATGGGCTGGCTCCTAATGACATGCCCCGCTTTGCACGGGACATATGGGGGCGGAGAGAATGGTGGGTAACATTCAGAGGAATGAGGGCGGAATAAGAAGAAACCTTGACTAAAGCACAGGGTAAGAGGGAGAGATTTACCACCTGATACAGGAGTTCCCCACACAACCAATAATGACCCCAAACGGCAAAGAGAGTAGTTGCAGGTGTCCATATGCGATGCATATGATGCCCAGCAAACCACTGAACAGAAGATTTACCCGTGGTAGATGAGGTAAAAACCCTCCTTAAACTGGACATCGGGAGATAGCATGAAGTAAATGGAGATTCATTTTGAGAACCTGTAGTCAGCACAGCTGAACCATCGTGGTAAATGGGACCAACCCCCACATACCAGCGGAAGTCAGATCCATTTAGCACGAGTGGGCTCTCTGTAATATTTCTCCAATCACTTCGCATCTTGAAAAAGTTCACATTACCAGTTGGATTATACCACTTGATCATGACCGAATTTCTGGCAAAATGAAAGGACCCATTAACTGCACCTTATGGTGGTTTGTTATACGACAGGTTGCACCTGAGTGAAAAAGTAATAGAGACATTTGTTATCAAACATAGATCAAATACCATATTCGGGTCAACATAGACACGCAAAGGGTCATGTATCATATTCATTGTATGCCACGTCTGGGAACAATTAAAAACCTCATAACAATTGGCAGAAAAATCATTATTATCTACACAGGCAAGCTGTCCTGCATACTCATTTAAGGGAACCTTTAAAACATGTACTGGAGCATATGATACACCCTTTGGTAAAGGGGTACAGATAATGCAGTCTGAGATGTTCATCAGGGAAACAGTGTGTAATACTGATTGCTTCCATGTGTTCTTAGGGACAACAGGAACAGCCTGGGACACACGCAGTAGCGGCTGGGTAGTCAAGTTAGTCTGGGTTTGCTCCTGGAGGTACAAGGCCTGCTGTCCATTCGGGTATAGACACTGGATAAAAAGAACAAGCACAATCGAAAGTCCCAGAAGAAAACTCAGAGGTAAAGGAAACATGGTACTTATCGGATTGGGAGGAAGAAAATCCAAATGGTATAAAAGGAGCAATGTCACAGCAATTGATCACCAGAATGTCCAATGTTCAAATAAGAGTTCAGTTCAAGGCAGGGTTTGATTATAAACTCGTAGAAAGAAAGCAAATTCTCCATCAGGATGAAAGAAGTGAATAAGCAGTACAATCACAATGGAGATGAAAAGAAATAAGCACAGGAATGCCCCAGGAGAGAGTGGGTAGATAGTAATCATTCTGATCAATGGAGTAACCTTGTGGTGTAAGTCTTAGTTGGAGGAATGAGATTGGTCACTCAGATGAGACAGCTGGGGCAGCTTTCAGATGACTGACATGTATCCAGGTGTCCACGTCATTCAGTTGAGCAGCGAAAGGGGATGCTGCAGTAACAATGTGAGGGCCGAAGAATGTAGGGCAGTCCCAGGAGGCACGAACACAGTTTCTTTTATACACTGCGGACCCTATGGGGAAGCAAAGTGACAAAGGTGAACTGGATGCAGCCTGCGCGGTTGTCACACGGTCAGCAATTTCTTGTAGCGCGATCCGGAGTCCTGCAAGGTAAGAAGAAAGATCATCATGGACCGGGACCAAAGACTGTGAAAGAGGAGATGTGCGCATGCGCCGACCGGTGGCCATTTCATGAGGCGTCAGATGCAGCCACTTGATGGGGCTGTTGCGTAGCTGAAACAAACACATTGGTGAAGTCTGTAACCAGGTCATGTGACCAGAAGCACAAATCTTTCTGAGCTGAGTTTTTAAAATGCCATTACAGCGTTCAACAAGACCATTAGAAGTAGGCTTATACACAGAAACATATTTCCACTGAACAGAGAGGTGCTGAGTGAGTGCAGAAACAAGGGCATTTCGAAAATGAGAACCATTGTCAGAATATATTACTTTAGGAATACCAAATCGGTGTATAATTTGTGTTTGCAGAACTTCTACCACTTCTTCGGCAGTTTCTTTATTGCAGGGAAAAGCCTCAATCCATTTAGACCAAGGGCAGACCCATACCAAAAGGTATTGCTTCTGTGCACATCTGTGGATCATATCAGTGAAATCCACGTACCATGATTCAAAAGGGCCATGCAAGACAGGAAGGTGACCTCTAGCCAGAGGTCTACCTCCAGGTTGAGCGTTCAGGATACACACAGGACATTTTACCACAATTTCCTGAATTCGATTCTTCATGTGAGGGCGCCAAAAGGTATCCTCTAGCATCCCATAAACATATGCAGCAGTGGAATGATAGACATCATGTATGAGACCTGTCAGGCGTTTCAGTGCTACAAAACAGATACAAAGTTTTCCAGATGGGTGCACCCAGAGTTTCTTAACTTGGGTACAGCCTAGTCTCTCCCAATTGCCAATCTCATCAACACAGGCATCTTTTTGATAGTCAGAGAGGTCAGGCAATGAATAGGTCTGAGATCTAGTAACAGGTAATGTTAGCGGTGCACTTTTGGTGACTTCTTTGGCTAACTGATCAGCTAAGGCATTTCCTGTATGGAGAAAGGAGTCCCCTTGGGTGTGCCCAGGAACCCATTCACAGCATAAGAACAAATTATCAATTCTGCGTTTCTCTAGGCACTCATAGATTTGGTATATCTCATCAAGGTGTGTGATTGTGCTAGCTGAAGAGGTAATAAAGCCTTTCTGTGACCATTTTTGATGGAGTGCTGTCAGTACCTGTGCTGCATAATGAGAATCAGTGAAGATGACAAGGTTATGATTTGCCTGATGTAACAAAACAGCCAACATTGCACAGATTTCAGCACCTTGGGCACTGTAACCACTGGGCAATTGATACTGTAGTATCTCCAAAATATCACCAGAGGGGGATATGTGCACTGCACTGAACCCAGAGCAAAGTAAAGTCTCTGAACCATCGGTAAACCAGATTGCAGAGAATAAAGGCATTTCGTTAAAGGGCCGAATATTATCAGCGAATGCAAAGGAGGGGGCTTTGTCTCCCTCCTCACCAACAGTAACAGAAACTAGGTTCTGTAAATAACCAAAGGGATGATTTGCAGGAAATGACTTAAGAAGGATGTGACTTCGCAAAAGAGTAGCACAAACCTGATTTACACGCCGTGGGGTGAAATGGAGAGTGTTACTGTTTAACAATGCCTCCACGTCACCAGTGCAGTACAAAGAGACAAGGGGTGAAAGGTGTTATAAGTCTTTTGGACTGCCTCACTGAGAGCCACCAACCCTTTTTCAATGTCTAGTAACACTAATTCAGTGAATGAGAAAGTTCCTGACAAGTAGGACACTATTTTACCTTGATCTTGGTAAAGCACAGCTGCCCACATATGATGTCCATGGAAACTAATCAGGAACATTTCTTTTGAATAGTCAGGGAGGCAAAGACTTGGCGTATTTGACACATCAGACAGAAGTGACTGAAGTAAAGTTTGGTCAGGAGCTGACAAGTCGATAGCAGTGGACCCTTTTACTCCCCCTTTCAGATATTTGTGAAAAGGATGTGTGCGCTGACTGTGACCTGGGACCCAATTACGGCAGAAATTTATCATGCCGAGAAGGGAGCGTAATTCCTTAACAGTTTTGGGCATCTTTAGCTCTAAACAATGTTGTTTAGTCTTGTCAGTTAAAGAGAGCACACCCTCACCAACCAGGAAACCCAGGAAAGTAACCTCAGACTGGCATATCTGTGCCTTGTCCATGTTAATTTGATAACCACAGTTTCTGAGGTGACACACAAGTTTGTCTGTGAGGGTTAAATTTGTTTCTGCTTCAGCAGTGGACAGTAACAGATCATCCACATATTGCAAAAGTGATGTTTCAGTGGGTAGTTCAGCTTGAAATGGTTGCAAATCTGCAACCAGCGCTTGAGAGAAAATGGAGGGGCTCTCTACGTACCCTTGGGGTAACCTGGTCCACTGATAATGTTGACCCTCGAAGGTAAAGGCCAGGAAGCACCGGGAAGCAGGTTCGACCACAATCCCGAAGTAAGCATGGGACAGGTCCAAAACAGTGTGATACTTGTACAAAGTAGTTGCTGTTAACAGGGTAGCAGGGTTGGAAACAACCGGGAACTGGGGTTCAACGACACTATTGAGTGCTCGCTGTAAAGGGTACATTATTCCTTTCCCAGCACTTCTTATCACTAACCCTTGGGACGTCCGTCTGGGTCGAGGAATCACCTTACCTTCTTTGTCTGGAATCCAGGGGAACAAACACACACACACCTGCACATAAGTGGTATGCAGTTTATTCCAAAGGGTGGAGGGATTGTCCGTATTTTATACATCATCAGAAACATATTCATACGTCATCCACCCATCTTCTGGGGGCCCACTATAGTTTATCAGTAACTAATGCAAATACAAGTCATCCTTGAGTAGAACAATCAGTTTAGCTTACACAGCACATTCCTTTTTCCATACCCACCAGAATGTACAAAGGGCACACACATAGGATTCTGATTTCTATAGGATTCTAATTTCTCTTGTGCAGGCCTCCTGTATATGCACTTAAACTAAGCATTATTATTACAAAGGGCACATATATAGGATTCTGATTTCCCTAACAATCCCCCCTTTGGGCCTGCGTAGGCCCACTATAAGAGCAGCCTAGCAATCTACTACAAAATAACTAAACAGACATTATTAATGGAACATCTGTATGTGGCAGCTCAGGTACATCAGCCACCATAAAAGCAGGAGTATAGGAATACATAAAAGTGGTAGAGCTTTGTAAGGCCTTTCAACAACAGTCAAGAACAAATGAAAATATACAACAAAAAAGAACAAGAATTATAAAACCGCTCAATAGGGCAATAAGCAGTCCTTTGAGACCACCCCAAAGAAAGATACATAGAAACTTCCCTGTAGTTGAAGAACAGTATAGAGCAGTATTAGACAGGCTAAAAGCAGAAACAATAAAACAATCCGTAGCATTAAAACTAGAGACAGTTTACAATGAGCAAGGGACCTAGTCATATCCCAAAGAGAGGCGAGTAACACCAATGTTATACAAAAAGGTAGAAAAGAAACATGGGGCTGGGTGCAGTTTAAATTGTCAAGTACAGTAAACTTCTGCATTTCACACAGATTAGAAGGTACGGTAATGAGACATGTTGAGAGAAAAGCTTCAGTTTGTAGCGATCTGCGCACACAAAAAGTAAGGTAGTCTGGGCAAGTAGTATTGCCGTATTAACAGTTCCCGAAATGGGCTGAAGGAGGCACCACATGAGTGGTAGGAGGAGTCAATACAGTCTTGTGCGTGATGGTCAGGAGGCTGGAACCGAAGATGTCAGTGGAGATGATACATGCTTGATTCTTGACACATGGATCCACGAAGGGGAGGAGTCACACAGGATGGCTGACCATGTGATGGCGATCACTGTAGTTTGGAGGTCCGTAGAGCGGGTCTAAGGTACCGTGCTTTTGAGGTGCTCTGACCTGTACCTGGTCACCAACCTTGAAGGGATATGTTGGTTTGGTACCTCTAGGCCGAAAGCTGCTTTTCTTCAGGAGTCTTCTCCTCTCTTCTCCAGTTGCTAGGGCCTTGGCTGCCCCGGCGTCAGCTACTTCTCATCCTGGTCCTGAAGCCTGATCTGTATATGGAGAATGTTTCCAGCGAGGGCAATGGCTTCAGGATCTTTTAGCCGCCACCTTCACTGTAATCGATGTTATCAGAAGAACTTGGAACGGTCCCATACTGGAAAAGGGGTTTGTACTGTGTGCTGGTGGTATGTCTTTACCAAAATCCAGTCTCCGGATTGAAAGAAAAGAGCTGAGTCATCCAGTAGAAAGGACTGGACCTGCTGAGCATACCTGTGGAGGGAAGAGAGTTGCCTCTGCTGCTAGGAAATACAAGAGATCAAATGTGAGGCTCAGGAGTATAAAAAAATAAACAGTCTTCCATATAACAGTTCAGAGGGAGAAAAAGTTCAGTCTACTCCCTTAGGGCATTTTTTTTTGGTTGTTTGTTTGTTTATTGAACAGAGTCAAAGGCAAGACAGTTTAGTGTCTTTACAAAGTTGTTGTTGTTGTTTTTTTTTTTTTTTAAAGATTTCGGAGGTTCCCCCCTTCGTGGGTTGCTGTTTGCATACAACAGCCAATCCTAAGCAACTCAATTTAGCTAATACATTTTGACAAGATGCCCACACTTCCTCAATTGTTCTACAATTTTAGAATTATACCAATTTGTAAAAATTTGTGTAAGTAACTTTCCTCCTTTAGCTTCATGTGTCGGGCCAGGACACATAGAGGCAAAAAGGGATAAAAGCATCTGAAAAGCACCACATGGCCAGTGTGGATCTCCCCAAAGCTCATTAGGATGAAAAGTGCACTCAGCCTATCTCCAAGTGTCTATTTCCAATTATTGGATATATCTCTGGGCTAGATGACTTCCAAAATTGGAGTTAATGGGGATGGCATAATCAAATATTGTAGAGTATTCATTGTCAGTTTTCTTTCTAGGTGGATACATCGGATACATCATTTCACATTTCAATTTACCCTCACCATTTTATAATGTTAATCTGAGTTCTCTTTTCCAACATGAATATTCCATCACACTCCTCTCAACACCACTTTTTTTCCACTTACATCATTCCATCAAACTACATGCATAGGTCCTTCTGTCTTTTTTATACCATACTAGTGTATCCTTATTTGGCAAGGCTGCTAAGAACATCAAACAATTGTTAGAAACTTAGTATTTTTGTAAACAAAAGGTATATATACATATAAATGTAGATCCTTTTCAATAAGCATAACAATATGAGTAAACAGTGCTCATTCTAATTAGCAACTGCCTAAACAAAATATAGATAAAGTCCTTACAATATAGACTAGTGCTTCACGGCATTTTATAACATCAATCCCAATAGGAAGGAGTATGGCTCATATCTCTCGTATAACTAGAATCTATCGTATACACTGTTCTCAGCGAGAGTGCTGTTGGACTGATTTTAAAATTGCAGTGTTCACAAGGATTTGGGTAAGCTACTCATTAATTATGGTGTCAAAAAAAGATCCTTTTGAGGTGAGAGATCTAAGAGGATACAAGGCATTGGTGGTTGAGCCTCATGGCGATGTTTCCTCGGGTTCTTCTTGGCCTATTCTCCCCTGCCTAGTCATGTCTCTTCAGAGGCATAAATATGCAAGGTTCATGTTCTTCAGGCCTTGTGGGTCCTCGAGGAGTCTTAGAGCAGTTAGAATTCCGGTGGCCCAGATCATCACACTCGGAGCAGCACGTTTATTGCCTTTTCCAAGGCTGTAGCCTCACCTTCTGTCTCTCTCTCACTCTCTGCTTTTTTTTTTTCAATAAACTCACGTTAATGTTGTTATTTACAAATATTCTCATATTTCCTGGGAACTAAGCTTCATCTTTCCACTAAATGTGATCTAAGCAATTGCAGATCAGCCTCTTTCCAAAATTCTATAATTTCTATGTGTACTGAACCTCTACATAATGTACTGCTATGACAAGTATTTTGGTAACATAAAGTGCAAGTGTGTAAACTAAAGAAAACTTGTATGTCATAGTGCTACAATATACTGTATTACTAAAACTGAAATGTTAAAAACTTTTTCTCTCTGGACCCCAACACATCAAATCAGAAAGATAGCCAGCACCCATGGTGCTACTGTCCTGTTCGTCAGTCATCAGCACCGAGCTTAACAATGCAAAGTAATTAACTTAAAATCTTACAGTTCAGGAAACAGACATTCAAATAACATGAAACTGCAAAGAGGTGAATTCAAAATCATGCTTTGTCACATTTAAATTAAAACCTTATACATAATACTTGAGACTGGTATCAAACTGATCTGAAACAATGAAATTATGTTAAAGCAATCTACTTAGAGTAACAGTTCAACCTTGATGTTATCTCAAACACAAATAGCAAAGTAAACAGCAGGTCTGTCTTGAGTCCATATTCCTTCAGGCAAATGCAGATAGCTGAACAAGAGAGAAAAAAGTCCTAAATAAAAAGTTGCTTGAGAAGTGTCACTAATTGTGATTGCTATTAAATTCCTATAGTTACAACTCTATGTGTTTCTATAATATCAAATCATTTTTTTTCAAGTTGCAGTCTTTTAATTACTGGCTCAGGATGCCCCATTGTCCTGACAGGGTTCCCAACCCCTACTTTGAAGGTTAAAGAAAAACAATCCAAAACCATTTGTGCCTTCTGTAGCCCACGGGAGGGGCTGCCCCCTTTCCCTCTCTCTTCTTTGTTCTCTTTGTTAAGTTTCTGATTTCGTTTCTGATGTTGTAGGGGGAAGGGATAGCCCCAACCTAAATTTTTTGTTTTCTCCAAGACACCCTGAATCTTTTCTTTCACAAAAAATGCAGCAGATTGTTAATGGCTTCTATCACAACTGGTTTCTCCTGCCCTAAACTTTAAAGATCATCTACATAGTGCCTAGGGAGCAGGCTCAAACATATACCTCAAATCTACAATACTGAACCATTTGTGTTCATGCAAAATTTAGCTCAATATTTTAACCAAAAGCATAAATATACAAATCAAGGGGTTTCTTTTGAAATAAGGTTTTCAAAGGAAAGAATCCGTTGCTAGGTCTGGACAATCTTATTCAGATTCCTTAAATCCTGCACCAACCAGCAAGTAGAAAAAAAACAATATTGACCGTAAACAAAACATATTTTTTTTTTCAGCTTGTTGGGAAGGACACAAAGGAGTTACTTATTTGGGAAACTTCTGTTTCAGTTCTCATTTAAACAAGAGATAAATCAAAGCTTACAAGTGCTTTCTTAAGAAATTTTGCCCTGCATAATGAACTAGACCCTCGGGGTATTTGGAGCGCACCCCACTCCCCGAATTCCTCCACTATTTACATTATACATCTCACTCACACACAATCAGTCTCAGTTCCCAATAGAATATACAAACCACCAAGGTAGATACCAAAGTCCCACTTTTCCTTACCTCGATCTGTGCACAAAATTCACTTGGTTGCTGCAGTGCCTGTCACATTTCCGATTCACAATAACTCTAGTCACCTAGGATCATTACCAGCTAGTAAAGAGACCTCTCCGCAGAGAAGGAGGTGAGACTGTTGAAATCAACAGGACGCGTCTTCGCACCTCCACTCAGCAGGAGTCACTCCACTGTGGGAAAATCCCAGCGAGCCCCAGCTGTTATTTACACCTTTACCTGTGGCCAATTCACCTTTGGCCAAGCTGGCCAATGAGACTCGGGGAGGGATATTGTGAAGCAGAATAAGAGCTCTGTTAGTATTTCATTATTCAGTACATTGCTATAGCAATGGGTGTCTAAATACAGACACACCCTATTACATATTTCAGTGAGAGTTATACCGTTGTTAAGTACAAAAGTAATTTTCTTTCTATTTAGCTTGTCTTCTTACAATATGGCAATAAATAGACACTCTGCAAACAAATAATAATTTACGTTTTAGTATGCTGTTTAACTTTAAGTTTCTGTTCTGTCTGCCTGTCCGTAACCCTTGAACACAAAGAACAGGAAGGGAGGGGGAGGGAAGAGCAAATCAGTGGAAGAATAAACAAACACCACTTGTCACTTGAATTCCAGAGTCATCAGTTCTAGAGAGGGGGGGGGGGGGTGTCGTATAGGCACAGAGATAAACATGCTAACAGACTCCTATAACTTACACTGACAATTTATGTAGAATGGCTGTTTTTTTTAGCTGCAGTTTTAAAACTTATCACAACATATAGCAGAACATGCACTCCCGCAGATTCTGGAGCGGCCCCCTCACCTTGGGACCCCCCCATCCTCTAATTAATTCACAACAAACGCACGTCTGGCCACTTGCTTTCTGCACAGTACCCGTCACTAGCGCTATATCGCTTCGGAGTACGGCAGGGGCGTTTTGCCAAACTCGCACAGGCACACAAGCACACAGAGAAGGAGAAGGATATTACCACAGACCCAGCAGGATGTCCCTGTTATTCACTGCGCTACCCAAGCGCATATTCCCAGCGCTACCCAAGCGCATATTCCCAGCGCTACCAAAGCGCATTTTCCCAGCGCTACCGAAGCGCATTTTCCCAGCGCTATCCAAGCACATTTTTCCAAGATGAGCTACCAAAGCAACGTCAATTAAAAAAATCCTTGTGCAGCTACCAAAGCTGCTTCAATTTAGAAAGTGCATCGGGGAAATCCAAACTTCTGACACCAAATGTAAAGGGTACATTATTCCTTTCCCAGCACTTCTTATCACTAACCCTTGGGACATCCGTCTGGGTCGAGGAATCACCTTACCTTCTTTGTCTGGAATCCAGGGGAACAAACACACACACACACCTGCACATAAGTGGTATGCAGTTTATTCCAAAGGGTGGAGGGATTGTCCGTATTTTATACATCATCAGAAACATATTCATACGTCATCCACCCATCTTCTGGGGGCCCACTATAGTTTATCAGTAACTAATGCAAATACAAGTCATCCTTGAGTAGAACAATCAGTTTAGCTTACACAGCACATTCCTTTTTCCATACCCACCAGAATGTACAAAGGGCACACACATAGGATTCTGATTTCTATAGGATTTTAATTTCTCTTGTGCAGGCCTCCTGTATATGCACTTAAACTAAGCATTATTATTACAAAGGGCACATATATAGGATTCTGATTTCCCTAACACTCGCAAATCATGAACTATTCGCCACTTACCATTGGGCGTTTTCACAGGGAACAGTGGGGTATTATACTGAGAGTTACTGAGTTCAATAATGCCATGCTGCAACAATTCCTGGATCTCCGGGCGAGATCCTTGCAGGGCATCAGGTTGGATAGGATATTGTGGAATCTTTGGTGGTTTGCAACCAGGCTTGATATGAATCGTGACAGGCGGGTGTGACTTAACCCGTCCATAGGGGCTAAAGAGCAGTGACCTTTCAGGACCTTTCTCTCCCAGTGGACCATAGGTGAATTTAACCTGCAATTTTACCAGTAAATCTCTTCCCATCAAATTTACGGGACAGTGAGCGCAAATAGGAAGGAATGACAAACCTGTTGGTCTCCTATTCTCAGGGAAACCGGTGTAGTCATGTAAGATGTAAGGGGTTTACCATCAAAACCTGTGGTAATCATTTTTCTTTGTGCTAAGCTGACAGTCTTTTGGTAAAGCAGTTAACACGGAGGAAGTGGCTCCAGTGTCTAACAACATTTCAGTGGGCTCATCATTAAGGAATACCACTATTATGGGTTCCTGATAGGTGAGCCTAGCCTGTAAAAGACAAATTCTCAGTCATTGTTGTGGAGGGGGTCCAGAACCCTGAGGGGGTGTCCACAAGGGGAAACGCTTCCTGTCAGGATTTTCAGACCTATGTGGGGCACGGCATGTGCGCTGGATATGGCCATAGCCACCACAATTCCAACACTGAGGGGTGGAGGAACAGTTATTTCACTGGGAAGGGGAATCCCAATGCCGTGGCTGGGAATAACGGGGTCGCTGGGCTCCGTTATAATAAACATGTTCCCTATATCGATCACATACCTCATCACGGGGGTCTGGAACATCATCATCATAAAAATTCAGATATTCAAAATCATCTAATTTATCCTGCAGTTCCTTAATTTTCTGTTTAAGCTTCTTAATGAGTTCCTCATCATTGCTTTTATTGTCTGTGGGTTGAGGCTTCGTGGGAGTCGGTGGCTCCTTATTCTCTTGCAATCCTTTAAGCTGAAGGCTCAAAAGATGGGCCTGAGCTTGCTTAAAGTCTTTTTCAGGTTTTAGGGTGTCCTCCTCTAAGGAACGGATGTAGTGAAAGATATGGGCCTGTTGTTTGGGCCATGGCTCAGTCTCAAGACCTACCACAGACTTAAGTTTTGCCAATACTGTAGGAGGAAGAGTATTACAAAGAGTCTGGAAAAACATGAGTGACATGTTCGGGTCGTCATATGAAACACCCATTTGTGCTTCCCACAAATCTTGGAATTTTGCAAGATATGCACTAATATCCTCTCCAGGTTGGAACCGCATAGTAGTAAGGGGAGTCATACTATGCTGCGTAGGGTATGTTTCCCGTAGAGATGCCCAAATTTGTGGACGGTAGTTATTAAAAGAAGCACCGTCAAACCTATTATCAGCTATAGTAACATCTGGCAGGCCTGCTCCTATGAAAATCTGATTTGTGGCATTATTGCCAAGAATTTTAGCAAGCAAAGCCTTCACATCTCCCAGGGCCAGGCTATATCCGGCCGTTACCCTTTCAAATTTCTGAATCCATGCTCCACCTCCTCGGTTTAATGGAGGTAGGCTTGAAGCAATATTTGTCATGTCCGTGAAATTCCAGGGGACATATTTCTGTCCGTGAGTGGTGTGTATAATAGGAAACATTAAACCAGATTTGGGCTCCTTTCCCTCATATTTCTCCCAAACTCTCAGGCCTGCTTCCATGTAGGTGAGGTCCCAGCCGGGATCACCAGCACCGCTACGAATACAAAGGCGGGCAGCATTAAGGTGTACTGTGTCGAGTGAGCCAGTTGGGGACCACTGCAACATTTGGGGCTGATTGTTCTTGGTCCATCCGTACATATTGGAGGACCAAAGGTACACATAATAACCATTTCCTCCCTCCATCTCCGTAACAAAACTCAAAATATCTTTATTTCCCTGCTGGGCCACTAAGGAAAAACCAACCCCATCTGCATCGTCTTCCTCATCTATGAGGGACAACAGTGGTTTGCCAGTAGTACTTGATCGTGTCTGCCTATCACTCTTAGGCAACAATGGCTTTTGTTTGAATTTCTTATCAGGGACTTTGACTTCATTAAGTTCTTTATTGGGGGTTAAAAGATCATCCTGTTTGGGTTGATCCTGTTCGTCTTGATGAAGACGTGAGAGTTCAAATTCCAAAGCCTCTTTCTGATTTGGGACAGTTTCTTTTTCATTCTCTAACTGCTGAAGTTCCTCCTTCAAAAGCTCCTGTTGCTCTGCTAACAGCTTTCGTGCCTCTGAATATTCACTAACATCAGATGGCGGGGGCACTGTCGGCTTGAGATTTATGACTCCCTCAACTTCAGCCCACATGCCATTACCTTCTCTCATAGCATCGTTAAGGGCTTCAGTAATTTCAGCATCAGGAACACTAGAAGGAATGTGTTCCCATTTAGGTTTTAATACTGGATCAGAGTAGCCAATAGCTGCCATGGTCTTACTTTCTGATGCCCAATACGGTGGTGGGGAAACAGGCGCTGTGGGCGCTGGGTGAGGACCAGCCTGCATCCACAGAGAGATATGCCACAGATGTCCTAGCTGAGCTTTTCCACATTTGGTAAATGAAATATGCCCTAATTTTAGTTAAAATGAGCGGATCGAATGATCCTCCCGCTGGCCAGGCGAGAGTAGCATCCTTTTTCGCCCATTTCTCCCACTGTTTAGAGCAATTTTTTATTGAGGATTCCAACAGGGGGTTCTGCCTAATGAGGGAATCTATGGGATTAGGACCAGACTCAGTCCCTTCCTTATCATTTACCACCTGTTTGGATTTTCTCTTAAACATACTCGACTGTCCCTTTCTTCCTATAATCAGTAAACCTGGTGTTTTCACTGTGCGGGGACACTTTAGTGGCAGGAAATAAACCTGACAGCAACCTCTTGAATTACAAAGGAGCTGGTAACTTCGCTTTTTACAAAAACCTCTTTATTTACAGAGGAGCTGGCAAATTTGCTGGTAATTGTGCCTTTTACAAAAACCTCTTTATTTACAGAGGGACGAAGGTACAAAATCCAGGACTCAAACAAACACACAGTTCTTACGCTTCGTCCAAACCCAGCCGTTCTCCTCGCAGAGATACGGAAATGTGGATAGGGACACACAGGCGCTTCGCTCCAATTGGGCGTACAGTCTCACGCATACACCAAGCAATCCTGGAACTTTGAAGACCTAATGTCTGGGCAAAAACTTACTTTCCCTAACATTTACAGAACACACTAATTTACATAGCAGCACAATAGCAGAACAGTGATCACATAAAAGCATAAATTCACTACTCACCCACCGGCAAGTCTGTCCTTGATGGGTAGACAGGAAACAATACTCACAAGCGGAGTCTTCCTAGGGGATCCAGATGTCACTGCGTCACACAGGGACCGCATGCACTTCTCCTGAACTGGCAGGAGGGAATCACGTCTTCTAGGCCAGCAGAAGGAAACTCTTCCCCTGTTCTATTTTTTTTTTTTTATGTTAAAAACAGGAGGTAGCCTCTTCTCCTAATGAGAAGGAATTCACATCCCCTGTTGTTGTCTTTTAAAACAGGAGGGAGCCTTTCTGACAAGAACGCAGCCAAAAGCGTAGTCAGAAGAATCCTTGGGCAATTTAGAAAAAGGTTAGGAGTGGCTACACTCAATTTAGAAGTGAGATGCGGCACCCAATGGGTTTCGGCACCAATTGTGGGGCCCTGTATCCCACAACAATATTTTTTCCAGATATCACCAATCACCAACAAATTACTCAGGACAAACTTCTGCTCAAATGCAAAGCTTCTTTATTCGGTATACCAAGAGCAAAATAAATCACCAATGCAGAGAGCAAAAGACTTTGTCTGAGAGTGTGACAGGCAACCCCCTCTCTGCCCAGGATCAGAGAGCAGATTGCCCGCTGAGTTATGGAGCCGTCTCCTTATATAGATATTCTCTGTCACAAACTTCTAGAAAGTCTGATGTCATCATCAGAAAGTCAGAGTTACTTGCAAAGAAAGAAAACTCTTCTAGAACTCCTTCTTTGAGGCCCCCTCCCATGAATTATGCCAATTGTGCCTTAGGGCTGCCCTCCCTACAGCTGGTGCTCCCAAGGTCTTCTGGTCTTTGCTTAATTGTGCTTCTTATCTCAGCTGTGGAGCAAATCTTTCCTGCATTCCTTGGGCCCGTTCATGGTCTTTCATCTCCTGGTGCTAAATTGCATTTTTGTTTTCTTCAAGGCTGAAAGTATTTTTCTGCTAATTATTTCTCTGAGCTGACCTGTATTTTCCTCTGAACCTGACTCTGTGTACTTCTACTCAAAGCAAGGCCTCCAGACTGCAGCAGGCCGCAAAGCTCTCTTGTAGCATATACTTTCTTGGATAGCCCACAGGATCTTCTTGTATCATCGTGCAAACTGCAGGCAGGCCAGGATTACAGTCACAGATAGCATATTAAGCAAACCTTGCAAAACTATCCCTAAACCAAAATATAAACCCAAAATATCCCAACAATCTAAAGCAGCAAATCGATTTTGCAGGCAGTCTTTAAATTCCAGTGGTATATTCTCAAGGTCATATTTTGCTGCATTCATGAGTGGTTTGCTCTTTTTCATCTTTAGCTTGAGTTTGCATACTAGTAGCTGATGATCTGTACCACAGTCAGCTCCAGGTTTTGTCTTTGTTGATGTTATAGAACTTTTCCATCGTTGACTTCCACAGATGTAGTCAATTTGATTTTTATACAATCCATTGGGGGAGTCCATGTGTACAGTCGCCGCTGGTGTTGCTGGAAGAAGGTGTTTGAGATGAATAGATCGTTGGTCTTGCAGAATTCTATCAGTCTTTCTCCAGCTTCATTTCTGTTGCCAAGTCCATATTTTCCAATTACTTTGCCTTCTTCTTTGTTGCCAACGTTTGCGTTCCAGTCACCCATGACTATCAGGATATCCTGTTTGCATGTTCTGTCAATTTCAGCTTGTACTTGTTCATAGAACTCTTCAATTTCATTCTCTTCTGCAGCTGTTGTTGGGGCATATACTTGAATTATAGTTGTGTTGATTGGCATTCCTCGTAGACGAATAGAGATTAAGCGTTCGCTGACTGCATTGTATTTCATTACAGTTCTTGCAAGTTTCTTCTTTATTATAAATGCAACACCATTTCTTCTTTGTCTTTCATTTCCAGCATAGTAGACCATGTGATCATCTATTGCAAAGTGCCCGATGCCAGTCCATTTCAGTTCGCTGACACCCAACAGATCAAGTTGTACACGTTCCATTTCATTCTTGACCACCTCCAACTTCCCTTGGTTCATGCTTCGGACGTTCCATGTTCCAATGCGTAAGACATCTTTACAGCTTCTGACTCTCATTTCATGCGCAGCTACATCAGCAGTCAGACTTCCCGAGGGCTTTGATCCAACCACATCATAAATGCTAGCTTTACTCTGAGAAGTCTTCAGCTCTTCCCCAGTAGCTAGTTGAGTGCCTTCTGACCTGGGGGTCTCATCTTCCAGCACTATAGCACAATTTGTTTTGTTGTAACTATCCATTGGTTTTTCATGGCAAGATACAGAAGTAGATTGCCAGGCCTTTCTTCCGCGCAGTGTAAGTTTGGTGTTGTTGCCATTGTCACAGAAATGTGATCCTCCGCTGTCAACACTATCCCATTCTGCTGCTGCCCAGATGGGTGGTTTGTCTTGGTCTGGCACCTCAGCTGAGACCTGTCCATCTTGGGAGACCCTGCCAGTAGTTAAACTACCGATAGTTTAGCTCTCAGCATCACTGATGCACACAAGCCCTCACAGCACGACAAGCTGCAAACCAAGTGGGAGAGTAAGTGGGGATTGAGGATGGAGGGGTAAAATTTGAGTGGATGAAACAGAAATGAGGAAAGAGCAAAAGGAGAAAGATGAGTATGTTAAAGCAGATGGAGAGAGAGAATGGAAAAAAACTAGAAGAGAGAAGAAAGGACAAATGGACAGCAGATGATGGAGAGTTAGCAGAAGACAAGAAGAAACCAGAAGAAAGTGGCTGGAGTAATTGAAACTGAAAAAAAATGCACAAAAGGTAGAAAAATATCTCTTTATTTTGAATTTATTAACTGGAATATGTCAGCTCTGGGAAATGTGCATCATTAACGTCTGCGCTTTGTTTAGCACAAGAGGAAATTAATTTATAGTTTTATTTCTACAGTGTTGTTGTACATTCCAAGTTTGGCTTTTGGGGTTCCCAGTTTAATTGTCTTCCTGTTTCTAAATTGTGATTCCTTGTTTGGTGATAGTCTATGTTCTGCATGTGTAATTGAGCTGAGGTATTCTGTTTATGTAATTCCTATTTGACATTGCCACTTGTTCTCTTTCCCCAGTAGGTCATGCATTGTTATTCTCTCAAATGTATTGGTTTAGTATTTGCAGTGTTGCCTTTTGATAGGTAGAGTATGGTGCTTTGTGAGTCCTGGTAGTGCTGTTAGGATACAGCAGGTTTGCTATGGGTTCTAAATGGGCAGTGTTTGTAGTAGTTCCTAATGTGCCTGGCGTTTGGCACTGGATTATAGTAATGTAGAAATCTTTTAGTCTGTCTTTATCCATACACTCATTAAGAGGCATGAGTGTTAGTGTATGGTAACATTATGCAAATATTTGTGCAAATGATGCCCCCTTATGCAAATGAGGCCCCGCACCGAGTCTCCACACATGGCCCCGCACCTCCCTTGGGCCACCCCTGACTTTCAGTTCCTCTTACTGAGCTCAGGTGATGGATACGTGCATTCTCCATTCAGTGATCAGCTGTAGACTGTTGTTCTGCATGTGCACTGCATCATGGGTACTGGTGGAACTACCCTATACCGGCACACACAGCAGACATTTTAGGCGGTGACCTGCAGTCTCTTTATATCCAGCCATTGCTGTGCAGAGAGGTGTGGAGGGACAGCCTATTGGTTAGTTCAGTCTCCATAAGCAGGGGACAGGGATTCAATTCCTACCTGTTCTTTTTGTGACTGTGCTACTCAGATTATTTTCATGCCTGTATCAGTCAGGGCTCTGCAGATCTGTGCTGCTAGCCCATAACACCCTCTTCTCAGCCACCATCTGTCCTTCAGCCTATCTATCTGCCTCTGTCGGCTGTGTACAGTCCTATCTTCTTGTGCAGGCTGCTACCCCATGACCTACACTGGTACCCTTTTCTGCATTACAGCTCTTCATTCTCGCCTCTCCTGTGCCTGATCTGCACGTACCCACTACTACTCTATCCTTCTGTCACTGCAAACATCCTGCCACTTCTGCCTTCGCTGGGGGACATGTCTTCTGCATCCTATGCCACACACTGTCACTGCAGCACTTTACATTGGCACCACCTGTGCATCGGTACAGCTGCCTTCCACATGCTCATCCGTTTTACTGGCTGCCAAATAGGGTGCCCACCAATATGGCAGGTCCATCAACTCCCACCTGTTCTTCCTTCCATCACCTTTACATTGACATTCCTTGGTGCTCTGTCCAGTGGTCCTGCTTTAAGGTGCATGCTTTCCACCTTAGGGCACCTTGTCTCTCCTTAGGACACCTTATCTCCTGTTAGGGCACCTTACCACATCTTAAGGTGCCTTGAAGTGCCTTGTCTCCTGTTAAGGCGCCTTAGCGCATCCTAAGACTCCTTGTCTCTCCTTAGGATGTCTTGTCACCTTACAGCACTTGGTCCTGTTAACTCACGTTAAATGGCCCAAGGCACCCTAACGCTGGCACACCCCCTACCCTCCCACTGCCTTATATGGCTTCAGGCACCTTAACGCTGCCCTTACCGCCAGTGACTTTACCAGTTTTTAAGATTAAAAAGGCTCTGTTCAGAAAATAGGGATTTTGAAATACAGACATCTTCCCTAAAAAAAAAAGGTTTTGCAGATAGAGGGTATTCTGTAGACATTATAAAGAAGGGTTATGAAAGAGCAAGAAATGCAAAGAGATCAGTCTTCCTTGAGCAGCATGATTAGCGTGAGGATCCATTTGGTGAGCAGTGTCAAGAAAACAATAAAATCACACTGATCAATTATACAGAAGTTGAATCCTAGTCTTGGCAGCCAGCCCTTGGTCACTTTTACTAGAGGACATAACCTCAGAGATAAATCAGATCCATATGGAAAAGTTACTGCCAGACGGTTAGGCCATTATCCTTGTGGATCTTGTAGCATTTGCCCTGTATCTTTGAACATCGATCACATCATTCATCCAATTTTAGGTCAGACCTATTGTCGTGACCCTTGCCAAAGGCTTACAGGCATAGGGCTGCCAATGTTTGTCCTTAAATAAAGAGTTACTATCCTTGTCTCCAGCAGGGAACTCTGGGACTTGTAGTTGATTCTTTTACTCAAAGACAAAGTAGTGTGAGACCGTTGGTTTTTAAGGCAAAACAAGAATTTTTATTTAGGTTCCCATAAGCACTAAGGTTCAACGCAGACATAAGGATTATTCTCCAAGTAAATAATAACAGGAAACATATGCAACTGGAACTGAAGAAACTGAAAGAACCTTTAAACATGTGCAGCTGTTTTCAGCAAAAACATTTCAGCAAGTAAATCACAGCTTCCTTTGTTCGTCCAGCATAGCTAAATTTCTTCATTTATCATGTGCTGCTTTGGTTATCAAACTCTAGGTTAAGCAAGGGTTCTTTACCTTAGAAGAAGTTCCTGGCACTCACATGGCTAGGTAAAACCCTGCTTCTCAAAAGCTTCTTCTCTTAACACTTTTTATCACCAACTTTCAAACTTCCTTCTTACACAAAGAACAGTCCATAGGAGACTCCTCAGTAACAGAATCCTGCCCAAAAGAGTCAATTTGCATTTCTTCCTGTGCTACGAAATGCTTGTCTGTCTCTGGGTTTTCATTAACTCCTTCAAGCTTACTGTTCTGTAGGAACTTCTGAATTTCTTTCCACAGCTGCTCTCCCTGATATGGAATATTTGTACCTTGAGAGCGGGGCTTCTTTCCCTGGATCAATTGCCTCAATGCTTCAATCGTGTTCAACTCTGGTTCTCTGCCCTCGGCTGGGTTCTGGTCACTTCCAGTTGTAACCGTATTCACCCACCTTCTGGCAGCTTGAATTCTCTGAGCTTGTTCACGAACACTCTGCACTACAATCTGTTCCTCGTTGTCAGCAACTCTCCCAGTCACCCATCTGCTGGTTTCTCTCTTACAAGGACTGCTTCCTCTGTTGCTGCTTCCTTTCTTGCTGGAGCCATTCTCCAACTCGAAGTCAGACTTCCCACTTCTCCTTTTCCTCTCCTCTGCACAGGGCTTATAAAGCTGTTTCCTAACTAACACTCCCCTGTCTCTGCACAGCTGATTATCATTACCCTCCAAGCCTGCACTTACGTTAGAGCTTGGGTGTGGCTTGGCTTCAGCAACTACGTGCTTCTTTCCTTTGCCTGCAGTCTGAACCCTGTGAATACCTTGCCTGTCTCTCACCTTAAAGGCATATTCACTGTTTTCTTCTGTTTCCATCGGCTCAGCACAGCACTCATCATCACACTATATGATAAAACTCTATTCTAACTGCAATTTTTGTAATGCTATTTATATGATACAAAGCCCTTGTAACTTATGCTACAATGGAAACATGAAAAGGAGAGTCAGAATTAGACTGCTAAAGCATAAGAGGAGTTTACAGCATAAATTAGAGGATAAACCAATGGTTGCCCACTGCCTAAAATACTGTGTGATTTATATGGCACTCATATCTTGGCACAGTGGTGACTTTGAAAAACATCTTCTGAGACAAGAGCAAAATTTCATTCTCAATTTCAACACAATGCATTCTTATGGATTAAACCAGGAAATTGACTTTAAAGTTTTTTTATAATAAAGTTTAAGTTTTATGCTTTTTTATTGCATTTTATCATCCCTATTTATTATATATATATACTGTATATATTTTTTTTATTTATTTTTGTATTATTTTCTATTTGATTTTTATTTATTATTTTTTTATTTTTATATTTGTTAATGGGGTCTTTTACTAAAGTGTGTTAGCTGACAATGCGTTGTCTGGCATGTGCTGATTGGCATTGGGACACGTGCTACCAGCTATCACAGGGCCATGACAATGCACAGGACCATGATACTCCTCACTAACTGTATTATTTATTTATTTATTTATTTACATTTCTTCTATACCGCACTATTTGCGATCAGCGCGGTTTACATAGAACTAACAGTTTCCGACAAAAAACAAGAGTCAGGTCTTGTACAGGTCTGTATTATCACGTTATCAACTAATGCCACTTCATTAGGTGGCATTAGGTACACCCTTGCAAACTCGCATGCGCTATGGGACAGAATTCCACATTAAGTGCTAAGAAAATGCTTTCCATGCCTCTGACAGTTAACGCGGAGGCGTTGCAGCTAATGCACCATTGTGTAAGAGCTTTTGCCATATTAGGTGCAACACCATAGCACCTTTTACTAAAAGGACTCCTATATGATTTTTCATGTACACATTAATTGGAATACTGTATTTGTAATTTTATACTTGTATATTTACTATATATGTCTTTGTATATATTTGATATGATCTATCTTATTGTATCATATTTAGTTTTTTTAACAATGTTTATTGTATTATGCTTATAGTCATTTGTATTATCCGTGGTATTTTTATCCTTTATTTATTATTTATTTTGTATTTTTTTGTATTTTTTTAACTCTCATTTTTAATATAGTATTAATTTCCCATTTTCTTATTCATTGTTCAGATTTTGGTTTACAGTCACATTTGTATTTGTTTTTTTAATATTGTTTGTATTGTATCTATTATAGAGTCATTTTCTATTTGTTTTATGGTTTTATTGCTTTTTATATGTATCATTATCCTAGTATGTCACTTTTTAATATTTAATATTACAATACTTGTATTTTTTTTATGTGTACGTTTTCCTTGGTCTTAGGGGTATGTTTACTAAGCAGTCTTAATGTGCGCCCGGCGACGTTATTGGGTGATAAGGTACCTTATCGCCCGATGAAGGCGCGTTACCGGGCGCTATGGTACCTTAGCGCGCGATAACGCGCACAGCGGCGCAAATGAGCGGTGAGGGCAGAGAAAGGCTCCCAGAGGGGGGAGGAAGGCTCCCCAGGGGCGGAGAGAGAGGGTCAATGGGCGGAGAGTGGGAGGGGAGAGGCTCCCTGCCGGGGCTGAAAACTAACACCAGTGAAACCCTCGCGTTAGAGCAGATTTAAAGGGAAAAGAAACCATTTCCATCAGCAATGTACAGCAAAACCAGAGAAACCTACAAAAGTGATATGTGTGATACATGTGCACGGAACAAAAGGCCAAATAAACATTGAAAATGACCTGAACAAAATGGAAAAAAAACATAACCAAGCTGGCCAATAATGATATTAATAGGAAACATCAAAAAATACTCCCGAGAAAGCTCCAAAAAAAAGATATGAATTTTGGAAGGGTCTATGCTCCATCCCCATACAAGTTGAATGAGCCCACAGTGAAACGGCGCTGATCAGGGCTTTCCCTCTCCATTGGACAGGTTTCCTATGGCGTGCACATGTTCCGCAACAGCAGGGTGGGCATGTTGAAATGGGCAACTGGACAGATGCTGGAAAAGGGGACACAGAGGGCTGCAGGCGGCACATGCTGTGGTGCAGCTGGGCCACAGTGCGGACCAGGGTGATGCCTAGGTGGGCCATGGGAATGCTGAAACAGTAGAGCAGCCAGACAGCAACTGATGAGGGCCCAACATGGGCACAAGTGTGTCTCCCACAGTGTCACAGGGGATAGTACCCAGCAGGTACCCCCTAGGGCACAGAACATTGGCAGGCGGCGCTGGGGGGAAGCGTGGACAGGCACCCCTACCCCAGAACCTGCACCATAGGCAGCCAACCTACCCGCACACTGGATGGCCTGAGATCGCGCACCACCAGCACCACCAGCAGAAGGGCATGTCAGCATGGGTACTGGTGGTAGAGGGGCCATTGGCTGCTGCCCACAGCAGACCATGGCCTAGCCCTGTGTAGGTGGGTGCCATGCACTGCAGCAGACAGGTCCTGTCTGACAAACAGTCATGGTATCCCCAGGGAATGCACTGTCTTTGTGGCAACATGGTGGTGCAGTGCACACAGCCAGTGTGTTCAGGAGCAGAAGGTCACAGGTTCATGTCCCAGCTGTGGTCCCTACCAACCCAGTCCCCATGTTTTACCCACTACTAAAACATGCTAATAGAGACAGAACCTTTATTGCAGATGATGTAAACATGCCCAAAACATCTACATTTTACCCTACAGAGCACAGACACCATAAACATGCGCATTACCTAGAGCAGAGTCTCCCAAATGCAGTCCTGGAGGGCCAAACACCATTCAGGTTCCATGCTGTCTCTAATAAATATGGCTGTGCTGCGTTTCTATGCGCCGCCGCCATGGTATTGCAGATGTATCTCATGCCCACCAGGACTGGAGTTGGGCACCTCTACCCTAAAGCAGCGGCCAACAGGGGCAGAAACACCTGCACCCACAGGCTCCATTGTCCAATGCCTCCTGGAGATGCAGGATGTTGGGCCCTGCGTGCATCTCCCAATACTAGCACTTGCATACCTTAGCAATGCCACCCTAAACCTGGGAATACGGTACACAGCTATCAAAAGGTTGCTATGATTACTGGCAGATAGCAATTCCTAAGTCAAGCACAATTTGCTGATTGAGTTGCATCATAGCAACTTTTCTGATGTCTGTGGAGTGTGCTTCAGGTCTGGTGTCTGACAGTGTTTACCACCCTGGGGAGTGACCCCAACAGTATTGCGTACCATAGCCATGCCTGCACTGTGCCCAGGACTGGTGCAGTGGCCAGGGCTGCCAAACACTTCTATAGTTGCACAATGCTGGTATAGGTGTGGGGAGTGTGTGTCTGTCTATCCAGTGTGTGGTGGCTGCTAACACCTTTCTCAGCCCACACTGCTAGCACTGTTGCCAGTATTGGCCTGCCATTGTGCATAATGAGGAGCAAGGTACTGTGGGTATAGCCTGGATAGGGTGACCTGGCCTGGATACATCAGCACAGGGCATAGGGCAATGGCTCGGACATTGTAGTGCCCGGCCACGACCTTCACCAACAGGGTGGCCACAGCATGTCCTGCTGGGGGGTCACTCTCACCCTGACTGAGCAGTGACCACGGCATGCCTAGGCTCCCCCATAGTACTTTATTGTGTTTCTCTTCAGTGAAATATATGGGTTTTCTTCTCTGGGGTCTAATCACTTACTTATCTGCTTGGTGGGTGTGCTCACATCCCTTCCAGGATCATGCACTGTGGACTAGCTAGCAGACTGTCTGCAGTTATATGTGCATGGCTGGAACACTGTGCAGTGGCTGGTGAATGTCAGATGGTGGTGGGGGCAGCTGAGCATTTCCAGGCCTACTGTTGTCCTGCCATTGCCTTAGGGATGTGTACAGCTCTGCATTGGCTGCCCTGTAGGGTGTCTGTTCCCCAGCATGACTGGGGTTGATGGCCCCCTTCTACTGTTGCAGGGAGGTAGAATGTGGAACTGTTGGTGAGGGAATCCTGTCTCCCACCCTGAGCCATAGAGGGTGGGTTGGGTGGTGGTATATAATCTGCCTATGGGTCCAAACACCCCCTGTCACTTACATCATGTTACCATGGCACCAAGACAGAATATGCACTATTCTGGGTGCATCATAGCCCATAAGGGCCAGACCTGATTAACAATTTCAGATAGACACTAATGTATCCTAGGTGTGCTTGCAGGAACTACCTATCACACACACACACTGGCACTGATGGGTACCTGCAACATGGCTTATTTCAGCCATTGAAGGTGCTGCGGACCTGGTGCTGGCCGCCCCACCTCACCCTCAGGGTGAGCACAATACCCACACAATGTGACGGTCTGTAGCTACTCTGTGCCACTAACACACACCGTCGGCACCCCCTACCAGGCTGAGGTGCTGTGGGGTGCATACCCCATCTTGTGATCATCTGTAGACTGCTGATATGCATGTGCTGTGCATCATGGGTATGGGTGGGTTGCCCCTATCCTGGTAGCCACAGCAGACTGTTTGTGTGGCGATGTGCAGTCCTGTAGCCAGCCAGGGGTTTGTTAGCAGCTGTAGAGCTGTAGCCCACTGGTTACTTCACTGCCTCTGGAGCCAGAAGTCATGGGTTCTATCCCACAGTGGGGTTATTTGATAGGGCTGTCTGAGGCATTGTCTATTTTTAATGTACATTAGTGCTGCCAGTAAAAACACCCTCAGAGTACTGTAACCTTAAGGGGCCCCATAAGGCACCTTATAGGGCGCTCTATAAGGTGCCTTATGGAGCGCCTTATAAGGTGTCCTATAGGGGACATTGTAGGGTGCCTTGGCAGACAGTGCACTTTATAATGTGCCCTCTGGAGTGCCCTATAGGGTGCCTTATGCGGCACCTTAGGTTACTCCACTGTGAGGGTGTGTTTGCTGGCAGCACTAATTAAAATAAAACTACAATGCCTCAAAAAAACACTATTTAAACATAAAGGGAGCTGCTTTAGCCAGCCTTGTTCAGTAGGCACACTGTGGGATTAAACTCATGTCCCTAGTACCATCAGTCAGTGTATTAACCATTGTGCTACACCTCTGTTTCTATGTTTGGATGTCAGCGCGCCTACTTAAGATTACCGCGCGTTAACGTGCTTAGCGGCATCTCGCCCGATAATGTGCGCAGGGCACGTTATCGCACGATAATTCCGTTTTGCTACGTTAAGACCGAAACGCCCACTCCTTTTATGGCAGCCTGCACACTATCGCCGGGTGCACGTTAAGACTGCTTAGTAAACATACCCCTTAGTTTCTTTTATATTTTGATACCCTTTCTTTGCCCCTTCCCCCTTGCCTTCCCCCTCCCCTTTTCTCCTCCTCCCCTTAAACCTCTCCCCCTTTTCTTCTCTATCTCCCCTACCCCCGTTTTCTCCCCCCCCCCCCAACGCCCCTTATTTTTTTGATGGGATTTTTAATATCTTGGTACACATACGTTTTCCTAAGGATGCAGTGCCATTTCTTTTTCTTTCCCCTTTTCTACTCTTCTGTCATACTGAGAGAACTTTATGCATTGATTCATTAATACTGATGATATTTCCTCTAGTTTCCCTTGTATTCCTCTCCGAGACAAATTCATTAGCATGGTGTATATCTTGTAATGCTATACAAATGCTCAGTAGTAGTAGTAGTAGTAGTAGTAGTAGTAGTAGTAGTCATTAATAGGAGTGGCCACCATTATAAATTGATTACTATCCAACCCTGTTTTTTTTTTTCAAAAGATTCTAATGTCAGCCTTAACCACACAATCATGCCATACAATTACTCACATGACAATTTTTTTTTATTAGTAATTATGGGTCCAATATTCAAAGCATTTGCATGGTTTACAGACCTGTAAACTGTGTAAATGCTGCTGAACGGGATAACATCGTTAGTACCACTGAATATCCCCTACTAATGCCGCTACTTTCTCCGATGCTAATTGCTTAGCATCGGGGCATGTCATGAGTGTTCCGGGGCGGGTCATGGGTGGAGACAGTCTCTAACCGGGTAGCAACGACATTGCACCGCTACCCGGTTAGTGGCATGTGGATAAAGTTAGGTACAGCAAAAGCTGGCCTAGCTTTGCCCATAGGAGCTAACTAGTCAGTGGCTCAATATCACTTCTGCGGCTGCGGAGGCTGTATGGCAACCCTGGATATTGAATACCAGGGCCGGATATGACCCCAGCATTAAATATTCATGTTTAATGTTCAGTGCCAATGCCTAGGCCTTGCCGCCAGTGCTGAATATCAGGCCCAATGTCTTTTTCATGTTTTGATTCCTTGTTATGGTATGTTTACATGTTTGTTTATTATTGTTTTTATATTTAAATATGTTTTCCATTTATTAATTTATATATAATTGTATATGGTTTCTATGGATGCTTCTATTATTGTATTTTAGCTGTGCATTGTTTGCCAAAACACGGCAGTGTTGGGCTCAATACAGGATTTTCTTCTCAATCCAATACCCCTGCTCTTTTCCTTCTTTGTAAGGAACTGGGAAACATTCTGGGAAGGGGGGGGGGGCCTTTCCAAATGGATGGGCTCCTCCTTAACCAGTGCGGAACTAGGCTTTTGGCCATTAACCTTTAAAAAGGAGAGAGACCAGCTTTTAAACTAGGGGAAAGCCAACAGTCGTCCAAGAGTGCATGGTTCTGAATGATGTACGAGAATCCGTGAAGGATACTAGCAAAACAGGGGAGGTAGGGCATCCCAAAAGAGAGGTTCTAATAAAGGTAAAAGTAGCTCTGATACCTTTAAGTAAAGGGTAGACAAAGTTGAAAGATTCCAAATTACCCTATCAGTTGATAACCAGATTGTTTATATGACCACCTCTGAAATTCCTATATGCAAATGCTAGAAGTCTAAAAAATAAGATGGGAGAGTTAGACTATATAGCATTAAATGAAAGATTAGATATAATTGGCATCTCAGAGACCTGGTGGAAGGAGGACAACCAAAGGGACACCACTGTGATGATACCTGGGTACAAATTACTTCGTAATGGGAGGGTAGATCAAATTGGTGGAGGGGTTGTGCTATATATTAGGGCATTGAGTCAAACAGGATAAATGTTTTTCAGGAAACAACATATACTCCACAAAATGGACACAACAAACTACTAACAGAGCTTTTGTGTCCTATGCTCCCAAGTGCTGGAACAATCTACCTCCAAACATCAGATCAATCAGGGATATCACCCAATTTAGAAAGTCCATCAAGCACTATTTATTCACGTTGCACTTCAGGCTACCATACACACAATAGAACCGGCTATCGCCCACTCAGATAACTCCTACACATAACAGCAATCCAGAACAAAGGATCAAAATGTTAAAACACTGTATTCTTGTATTCTGTATTCTTGTCAAATTCGAATCTTGATGTAACCTATTCAATGTATATACAATTATGCATAATTATGTAGATAGTTATCCCCAGTTCACACCCAGTTTATCTTCCCTGTTATCTGTAAACCTAGATCAGTCATGTATTGGCAGGTATATTGTTGTTTCAATGTAAACCGCACTGATGATGAATAGTGCGGTATATAAAAAAATGTTAAATAAATAAATAAAAAAAAATACTGTAGAATCTCTATGGATAGAAATTCCATGTAAAAAGTGGAAGGCAAAGGCAGTGGTGGTGTACTACCGTCTGCCTAGCCAGAAAGAATAGATGCATGATGAACTGCTAAAATAAATCAGGGAAGCTAACAAAAGTTACCATACAGTAATAATGGATAATTTCGATAACCCCATTATTAGCTGGGTCAATGTCACAGGAGGACATGCTAGGGAGATAACGTTTCTAGATGAAATAAATGGCTGCTTCATGGAGCAGGTGGTTAACTTTCAAAAGGGAGACTATGATAAATTAGGAAAATGGTTAAGAAAAAACAAAAAGGTGCAGTTGAAAAGGTTAAAGGTTTACATGCAGCATGGGCATTGTTTAAAAATACTATCTTGAAAGCCAAACAATTACGGACTTGGTTTAAAGGCGAGGTTAGAGAGACTGTTGTAGCCAAAAAAGCATCTTTCAGAAAATGGATAAAGAAGCTAAATGATGAAAACAGGAAGTAGACGCACGGCATTGATATGGCAAGCAAAAGGAGAATTTGAAAAGAAGCTTGCTGTGGAAGCAAAAGTGCATAGTAAAAACTTTCCTCAAGTACATTCGCAAAAATCCTATGAGATTCAGTTAGACCATTAGATGATAGAGGGGTAACAGTGTCGCTAAGGGAGGAAAAGGCCATAGCAGAGAGAATTAGCAGAGAGAATGAATGAATTCTTTCCTCGGTCCTTACTGAAAGGGTATTTAAAGGTGAAGAATCAGAGGAATAGAAACCAATCTTGATAAACCAGGATGATGTAATTCAGCTATTTTATAAACTAAAAAGTTGTAAATCACCTGGACCATATGGTATGCATCCCAGGATGCTAAAAGAACTGAAATGTGAGATTGCAGACCTACTATTAGTAATCAGTGAACTATCATAAAATCATCTGAGGTACCTGACGTTTGGAGAGTGGTCAATGTAACAGCAATTTAAATGGTTCCAGGGGTGATCCAGGAAACTACATTATAAAAAATAAACTATTGAACAGATAGATAGTCAAGCCAATATGAGTTTAGCCAAGGAAAGTCTGTTATATTTTTTGAAGATGTGAAGAAACAGGTAGATAAATGTGAGCCCATTGATATAATTGGCTGGTTGATATAGTGCAGCGATGGCAAACCTATGGCACGCGTGCCAGCTGTGGCACGCGAAGGCCTTGCAGCTGGCACGCGGGAAGGTCCGCAATTAAGATATGTGGCGCGGCGGGAGGTGAGTGTGCTGGCAGGGCCGGCCCGTCCATTGAGCAAGAATGTTTTTTGCACAGGGCCCCGCGTTTCAGGGGGCCCCGAGCAAAAAACATTCTTCAGCATCCCAAGTTTTTAAAAAAAACAACAAACCGACTGCTTCTGCCGCGGCAGCATCAAGAGCTCTGCCGCGCAGCATCAAGAGCTCTGCCGCGGGGCCCCCCCCCCTGCCCGGCAGAGCCTCCCTGCATCATCAGCTTTCTTCAAGTCCCAAAACGCGGGCTTCTTTCAGAGCCGCGAGAGTTTCTTTTCTCGCGGCTCTGTTAATCCCGCCGGGGCTGATGGGAAATCCCATCACCCTCGGCGGGATTAACAGAGCCGCGAGAAAGCAAACTCTCGCGGCTCTGAAAGAAGCCCACGTTTTGGGACTTGAACAAAGCTGTTGCAGGGAGGCTCTGCCGGGCAGGGGGGGGGGCCCCACGGCAGAGCTCTTGATGCTGCCGTGGCAGAGCTCTTGATGCCGCGGCAGAAGCAGCCGGTTTGTGTTTGTTTGTTTTTTGTTTTAATTTGGGATGATAGGGGGGAAGGGGGTTTATGACTGGTAATGGGCTATGGGAGGGGGGAGGCTAAACTGGAAGTGGGCTGATGGGGTGGGGGGGGTGGTTAGGACTGGTAATGGGCCATGGGGGGGTGGTTAGGACTGGTAATGGGCCATGGGGGGGTTAGGACTGGTAATGGGCCAAGCGCGGGGAGGCACACACTGGAACTGGGCTCATCGGGGGGGCGGTTAGGACTGGTAATGGGCCATGGGGGGTTTAGGACTGGAAATGGGCTATGGGGGGGGGAGGCTAAGACTGGAAGTGGGCTGATGGGGGGGGCGGTTAGGACTGGTAATGGGCCATGGGGGGGGGTAGGACTGGTAATGGGCCATGGGGGGGAGGCTAAGACTGGAAGTGGGTTGATGGGGGGGGTTAGGACTGGTAATGGGCTATGGGGGGGCTAAGTGGGCTGACGGGGGGGTTAGGACTGGTAATGGGCTATGGGGAGGGGGCTAAGGCTGGAAGTGGTGGTGGTGGTGGTGGGGGGGGTTAGGACTGGTAATGGGCTATGGGGGGGCTAAGACTGGAAGTGGGATGATGGGGGGGTAGGACTGGTAATTGGCTATGGGGGTGGCTAGGACTGGGTGATGGGGGGGTTAGGACTGGTAATGGGCTATGGGGGGGCTAAGACTGGAAATGGGCTATGGGGGGCTAAGACTGGAAATGGGCTGATGGGGGGGGTAGGACTGGAAATAGGGTGATGGGGGGGTTAGGACTGGTAGTGGGCTATGGGGGGGCTAAGACTGGAAATGGGCTGATGGTGGGGTAGGACTGGTAATTGGCTATGGGGGGGGCTGAGACTGGAAATAGGCTGTGGTGGGGGTTTGGATTGAAATGGACTCATGAAGGGGCTAGAACTGGAAGTAGGCTCATGGGGGGCTTGGATTGGAAATGGGCTGAGTGGAGGGGAGCTAGGATTTGACATGGGCTGATGGTGGGGCTAGGAAAGGACTAGAAATGGGCTCATGGGGGCTGGGATTGGAAATGAGCTGATGGAGGGACTCGGATGGGACTGCAAATAGATGGGGGAGCTAGGACTGGAAATGGGCTTATGGGGGGCTAGGACTGGAAATGGGCTGATGCGGGGACTAGAAGGGAGCGGATGCTGGGTGGGACTGGAACTAGAATGGAGCTGATGTTGGGGGAGGATTAGAATGGGATGGAGCTGGGAGAGTGAAATGGAGAGGGAAAAAATATTTTGTGTGGGAGGGAAGACAAATCTACAATTGTCCGGATATTGGGAGAGTAAGTGGGGATTGAGGATGGAGGGGTAAAATTTGAGTGGATGAAATAGGAATGAGGAAAGAGCAAAAGGAGAAAGATTAGTATGTTAAAGCAGATGTAGAGAGAGAATGGAAAAAAACTAGAAGAGAGAAGAAAAGACAAATGGACAGCAGACGATGAAGAGTTAGCGGAAGACACGAAGAAACCAGAAGAAAGTAGCTGGAGCAATTGCAGCTGAAAAAAAATGCACAAAAGGTAGAAAAATATCTCTTTATTTTGAATTTATTAATTGGAATATGCCAGCTCTGGGAAATGTGCATCATTAACGTCTGCGCTTTGTTTAGTACAAGAGCAAATTAATGTATAGTTTTATTTCTACAGTGTTGTACATTCCAAGTTTGGCTTTTGGGATTCCCAGTTTAATTCCCACCGAGTCCTGACACAGTTAACAGTTTTAAGAAGTTTATCTTTTTTTTACTCAGGATACATTTGACATGTTATGTGAATAATACATTTAAAATATATTGTGTAACTGAATCAAATTCTTCCTAAATTCATTAAATTGAATGAAATCATTAAAACATTATAAATTGCCAATAAATTGAAATGAAAACCAACGGATTGTGAATCAAATTGATTCTCTGACAATACAAAGATTCCAACCTTTACAAATGATGTTACATAGTTCAGGCAACTTTATAAAGAGTTTTTAGATACTAAAATCTTGTTGTTAAGGTTTAATTGACGTGCTGGCACTTTGAGGAAATTCTTTGGTTTTGTGCGGCAGTTTGGGCACTCGGGCTCAAAAAGGTTAGCCATCACTGATATAGTATATCTGGATTTTTAGAAAGTCCTTGAGAGACTTTCATGAGAGACTCTTAGGGAAATCAAAAGGTCATGGGATAGGAGGCAGTGTACTATTGTAGATGAGGAACATTAAATGAAAAAACGGAATAAGGCTAAATGACTAATTTTCTCAGTGGAGAAAGATGAATAGTGGAGTAACCCACGGATTTGTGCTGGGCCGCTACTTTTTATCATATTCATAAATGACCTGGAAATGGGAATAGCGAGTGAGATGATCAAATTTGCACTAAATTATTCAAAGTTGTTAAAACCTCAAGAGGTTTGTGAAAAATTGCAAGGGGACCTTGATAAATTGGGAGAACTTAAGAACCAAAAAAAGCTTAAGATATGCCATACTGGGTCAGACCAAGGGACCATCATGCCTAGTATCCTGTTTCTAACAGTGGCCAATCCAGGTCATAAGTACCTAGCAGGTTCCCAAAAAGACACACAGGTTCCACAATGCTTGTACTGAGGCAAGCAGTGGATTTCCCTGGTCCTCTTTAATAATGGTTTATGGGCCTTTCCTCCAAGAACTTGTCCAAACCTTTTTTAAGCCCAGCTACACCAACAGCCCCTCACTTGATTTGCAGCTTGTTGTGCTATGAGGGCTTGTGTGCGTTAGTGATGCTGAGGGTTAAACTATCAGGGTCTCCCAAGATGGACAGGTCTCAGCTGAGGTGCCAGACCAAAATTAACCACCCATCTGGACAGCAGCAGAATGGCACGGTGTTGGCAGCAGAGGATCACATTTCTGTGACAACGACTACAACACTAGAATTAAACTGCATGGAAGAAAGGCCTGGCAATCTACTTCCATATCTTGCCACAAAAACCCAATGGACAGTCACAACAAAACAAATTGCACTATAGTGCTGGAAGATGAGACCCCCAGGTTGGAAGGCACTGGGGAGGAGCTGAAGACTTTCCAGAGTAAAGCCGCATTTATGATGTAGTTGTATCAAAGTCCTCGGGATGTCTGACTGCTGATGCAGCTGCGCATGAAATGAGAGTCAGAAGCTGCAAATATATTTTAAATATTGGAACATGGAATGTACAAAGCATGAACCAAGGGAAGTTGGAGGTGGTCAAGAATGAAATGGAATGTGTACAACTCAATCTGTTGGGTGTCAGCGAACTGAAATGGACTGGCATCAAGCACTTTGCATCTGATGATCACAAGGTCTACTATGCTGGAAATGAAAGACAAAGAAGAAATGGTGTTGTGATTATAATTAAGAAGAAACTTGCAAGAACTTTAATGAAATATAGTGCAATCAGTAAAAGCTTAATTTCTATTCGTCTACAAGGAATACCCATCAACACAACTATAATTCAAGAATATGCCCCAACAACAGCAGCAGAAGAGGACGAGGTTGATGAGTTCTACGAACAAGTACAAGCTGAAATTGACAGAATATGCAAACAGTATATCCTGATAGTCATGGGTGACTGGAACGCAAAACTTGGCAACAAAGAAGATGGCAAAGTGCTTGGAAAATATGAACTTGGCAACAGGAATGAAGCTGGAGAAAGACTGATAGAATTCTGCAAGACCAACAATCTATTCATCTCAAACACCTTCTTCCACCAACACAAATGGCGACTGTACACACAGCCTTCACCCAATGGATTGTACAAAAATCAAATTGACTACATCTGTTAAAGTCAACGATGGAAAAGCTCTATAACATCAACAAAGACAAAACCTGGAGCTGACTGTGATCACCAACTACTAGTATGCAAACTCAAGCTAAAGTTGAAAAAAAGCAAGCCACTCATGAATTTAGCAAAATATGACCTTGAGAATATACCACTGGAATTTAAAGACTGCCTGCAAAATCAATTTGCTGCTTTAAATACAAATGACAGAGCTCCAGAAGAGTTATGGGATGACATCAAGAAGGTTGTGTTGGAAGAAAGTGAGAAGTCTCTACAAAAGGTAAAAAAGCAAAAGCAGCCAAAATGAATGACCGAAGAAACTCTGAAAATTGCACAGAAATGCAGAGAAGCTAAAGCCAGAGGAGAAAGAGAGGCAATCGCAGAACTCAACAGAGATTTCCATCATGCAGCGACAAGACAAGGAGAAGTACTACAATGATGCATGCAAGGAAATAGAAGCAGAAACTATTAGAGGAAGAACAAGATCGGCTTTCCTAAAGCTACGAGATTTAAAGAAAAAATCCCAGCCTCGAATTCGAATGTTACAAGATGCTCAAGGATCCATGTTGAATGATGCTGAGAAGATTAAGAAAAAGTGGAAAGAATATACAGAATCATTATATGATAAAGATGAAGTGGACTAACAGCCGTTTCAACCTGTACCTTATGATCAGGAAACATTGGTGATGAAAGAAGTCGAAGCAGCATTGAAAGCCTTATCAAAGAACAAAGCACCAGGCATTGATGGCATTCCCATTGAAGTATTACAGCAATTGGATGCAGATCTTACCATACTTACAAGGTTCTACCAGGAAATTTGGAAGATAACATCATGACCAACTGACTGGAAAAGATCTGTGTTTATACCAATGCTAAAGAAAGGTGATCCCAATGACTGGAAATTATTGCACAATTTCTCTGATCCCACATTCCAGAAAGATTCTACTTAAGACTATTCAGCAGAGATTACAACCATATTTGGAACAAGAACTGCTTGAAGTGCAATAGGGCTCAGGAAAGGACGAGGAATGGGAGACATCATCGTAGATGTGAGATGGATCCTAGAAAAGACTAAAGAATACCAAAAGGATATCTATATGTGTTTTATTGACTACAGCAAGGCTTTTGACTGTGTAAACCATGAGAAACTCTGGGCCATATTAAGAAGCCTGGATATACCAGAACACCTGATAGTTCTCTTGCACAACCTTTACATTGATCAAAAAGCAACAGTTCGAACGAAACAAGAAGAAACGGAATGGTTTAAAATCAGCAAAGGTGTACGACAAGGCTGCATACCTGTTTAATTTATAACGAATTATCAGAGAAGCAAATTCATCGTTGATGGAGAAGAAATTAAAATAGTGGACAACTTTAACCTACTTGGATCAACTATCAATAAAGAAACAACAAGCAGTCAAGAAATCCAATGATGCATTGCTCTTGCAGAATGGCTATGAAGGATCTAGAAAAGATTCTCAAGAGCAGAGATATCTCTCTCCATACAAAAATTTGACTCGTTCAAGCCATGGTATTTTCAATAACATTATATGGATGCGAAAGTTGGATAGTGAAAAAGATAGACAGGAAGAAAACTGATGCCTTTGAATTATGGTGCTGGCGACAAATACTGTGTATACCATAGACTGCCAGAAGAGGTTCTGGAGGCTTAATTTAGGCTTTTAGGTAGGAAGTTGAAATCCAGAACTTCGAGGGTAGCATTCTCCAAAATGCTTCCCGTTCCACGCGCAGGACCCAAAAGGCAGGCAGAGCTCCGGAGTCTCAATGTGTGGATGGTGCAGAGATGAGGGTTTTGGATTTGTTAGGAACGGGGGAACATTCTGGGGAAAAGAGGGGCTCTTCCGAAGGGACGGGCTTCACCTTAACCGGGATGAAAACAGGCTGCTGGCATTAACCTTTAAAAAGGAGATAGAGCAGTTTTTAAACTAGATAATAGGGGAAAGCCGACAGTCGCCCAAGAGCGCATGGTTCGGAAGAATGTATCCTTGAAGGATACTACCAAAAGCAGAGGGGTTCCAAAAAAGTGTAAAGTAGCCCAAATGCCCTCGAGTATGGAGCAGACAGAGCTTAAAGATCTCAAATTACCCATGTCTACCAATAGCCAGATTAATATGAACAAAATACAGTCTCTAAAATGCTTGTATGCAAATGCTAAAAGTCTAAAAAATAAGATAGGAGAGTTAGAATATATAGCACTAAATGAGAGGTTAGATATGATTGGAATATCAGAGACATGGTGGAAGGAGGACAACCAGTGGGACACTGTGATACCTGGGTACAAACTATATCGTAATGATAGAGCTGATCAAATAGGTGGAGGGGTTGCGCTCTATGTTAGAGAGGGCATTGAGTCAGAAAGGATTAAAGTTTTGCAGGAAACAAAATTTGCTGTAGAATCTCTATAGATTGAAATTCCATGCAAAAAGGGGAAGACGATGGCAGTGGGGGTGTACTATCGACCGCTTGGCCAGAATGAACAAATGGATGATGAAATGCTCACAGAAATCAAGGAAGCTAACAAAAGTTACAGCGCAGTAATAATAATGGGTGATTTCAATTCCCCCGGTATCGACTGGGTCAGTGTCACGGCAGGACATGCTAGAGAGATAAAGTTCCTAGATGAAATAAATGACTGCTTCTTGGAGCAGCTTGTTCATGAACCGACCAGAGGGGAAGCCATATTAAACCTAGTCCTTAGTGGAACACCAGATCTAGTGCAAGAGATAAGGGTGTTGGGGCCACTTGGCAATAGTGATCATAGCATGATTGCGTTTGATTTAATTAGTGGAGGAGGAATAGTAAGGAAGTCCACAGTACTACCTTTTAACTTTCGAAAGGGAGACTATGATAAAATGAGGAAAATAGTTAAGAAAAAACTAAAAGGAGCAGTTGCAAAGGTTAAAGACTTACATCAAGCTTGGGTGTTGTTGAAAACTACTATCTTGGAAGCCCAGACCAGCTGTATTCCACGCTTTAAGAAAAGTGGAAGGAAGTCCAAAAAACTGCCAGCATGGTTTAAAGGTGAGGTCAGAAAGGCTGTTGTTGCCAAAAAAGCATCTTTCAGGAAATGGAAAAAAGAGCCAAACTACGAAACCTGGAAACAGCACAAGCACTGGCAAGTCAAATGCAAGGCATTGGTAAGGCAAGCAAAGGTTGAATTTCAGAAGAATCTTGCTGCGGAAGCAAAACGCGAAATAAACACTTTTTCAAGTACATTCGTAGCAAAAATACTGTGAGAGAGTCAGTTGGTCCATTCGATGATAGAGGGGCTAAAGGGGCACTAAGAGACGACAAGGCGATAGCTGAGAGACTGAATGAATTCTTTTTTTTGGTCTTTACTGAGGAAGATGTAGGGATCTTACCCATGACTGAAGTGGTATTTAAAGGTACGGAAGAATTGAAGGAAATATCGATACATCGGGAAGATGCATTACAACTATTAGATAAACTGAAGAGTATCAAATCACCTGGGCCGGATGGTATACATCCAAGGGTGTTGAAAGAACTGAAATATGAGATTGCAGGCCTGCTATTAGTAATCTGTGAATTTTCATTAAAATCATCTGTAATACCTGAAGATTGGAGGATCGCCAGTGTAACGCCAATTTTTAAAAAGGGTTCCAGGGGCGATCTGGGAAACTACAGACTGGTGAGCCTGACGTCAGTACCAGGAAAAATGGTAGAAACCATCATAAAGAACAAAATTACTCAGCATGTAGATAGTCATGGCCTAATGGGAGACAGCCCACATGGCTTTAGACAAGGAAGATCTTGTCTTACTAATCTGTTATATTTTTTTGAAGGTGTGAATATACAGGTGGACAAAAATGAGTCGGTTGATATAGTGTATCTGGACTTTCAGAAAGCCTTTGACAAGGTCCCTCATCAGAGACGTTTGGCAAAACTAAAGAGTCATGGGATAGGAGGCGATGTACTGTTGTGAATCAGGAACTGGTTAAAAGATAGAAAGCAGAGGGAAGGGCTAAATGGCCAATTTTCCCAATGGAGAAAGGTGAATAATGGTGTACCCCAGGGATCTGTGCTGGATCCGCTGCTTTTTGACATATTCATAAAGGACCTGGAAAAGGGAATAACGAGTGAGGTTATCAACTTTTCAGATGACACAAAACTATTTAAAGTTGTTAAAACCCAAGAGGATTGTGGAAAATTGCAAGAGGATCTTGATAAATTGGAAGACTGGGCATCAAAATGGCAGATGAAATTTAATGTGGACAAGTGCAAAGTTATGCACCTAGGGAATAACAATCCAAACTATGGTTACAAGATGCAAGGTTCCACATTAGGAACCACCACCCAGGAAAAAGATTTAGGCGTCATTGTGGATACCATGTTAAAACCCTCGGCCCAGTGTGCAGCGGCGGCCAAGAGAGCAAATAGAATGCTAGTTATCATAAGGAATGGAATGGAAAATAAAACAAAAGATATTATAATGCCTCTATATCGTTCCATAGTGAGACTGCACCTTGAATATCGTGTGCAATTCTGGTCGCCGTATCTTAAAAAGGGTATAGCATTATTAGAAAAGGTTCAGAGAAGAGCCACCAAAATGGTAAAGGGGATTGAAGGATACTCCTATGAAGAAAGGCTGAAAAGATTAGTGCTCTTTAACCTGGAAAAGAGACGGCTGAGGGTAGATATGATAGTAGTCTATAAAATAATGAATGGAGTGAATGTAGATCGATTGTTTACGTTATCAGAATATAGAAAGACTAGGGGACATGCAATGAAGCTACAGGGTAAACTATTTAAGACTAATAAAAGAAAATATTTTTTCACTCAACGTGTAATCAAACTCTGGAATTTGTTACCGGAGGATGTAGTAAAGGCTGTTAGTGTAGCTGGGTTTAAAAAAGGTTTGGACAAGTTCCTGGAGGAAAGGGAAAAAAAAAGAAAAAAAAAAAGAAGGGACCCAGGATATCAATGCTTGAACCAGTACAAGCATTGTGGAACCTTTGTCTTTTGGGGAAACTGCTAGGTACTGTCATGAAGAAGACCCTTCTGAGCCTATGGAGTTGGTGAGAGAAGAGGATTCCATTGCAGAAACTGACAGGCAGTCTGAGCACATGGCTCAGTGTTTTCAGAGAGAATGTAAACAAAGAGAGTCACGAGCTGGAAAGACACTCCCACGCTGTGACGTAGTCCCTAGTTCAGGAGATAATGAGATACACCTGTTTAAGGGAGGGGCACAGTTTAGCCCGGAGAAACAGGATGATAAAAAGTGGTCATTAGCTTGGACTAAAGGGGAGCAGAAAGAAGGAAGACGTCAAGAGGTGAGAATCAAGGGAGCCATAGTCCTATCGCCAGAAAGAAGCAGCACAGGACAGGTGACGTCTGGTAAAGGCAAGAAGGATAAGATATTTCCTGGAAGGCAGGCTTGGGAAAACTCACATGCTCCAGAGAGAGAAACCTGCTGGCATGAAAATACTTGTACCTCTAAGGCTGAAGCTACGAGGCTGAGAGACAAACAAACACAAGCTGTGTTTGGGAATCAGTCTGTCCTTGCAGAGCTGAGAATTCCTTTCCCTCCAAAGCCGAAAGGTAGGCTTCACAACTTACATAGATTTGAACCTAGTTATAAAGTATTTCCCTGCAGTTGCCAGAATGTAGCAGACTCTCTAAAAAGAAACTTCAGTATATACGGTAATTCACAGTCCTATCCTTTAGAGTGCTACCGAGAGAAGCCATGTGAGGATAGTGAAGACGTCTGTTGTAAAGTTCAGGATGGTAGCTCACTGACACACCCTGCTATTGCTGACGCTGAAGAAATGCAGATTGACTCTGATAGCAGTGAAATAGTGGATAACATTTGCTGACCACGTTGAATCTCTGTGCTGAACGCTGGTTTGAGAAAGCTGGTGAAGCAACAGAAAGAATGGGGAACATTTTCTTTTGCTGAAGGAAGCTGTTATTGTTTTGTTTGTACCAAGCACTGCACGTTGTGAGCCTGAAGCTGATAAGGCTAATTTACCTGAGTTCTTGTACATATCCCTCAAGCCAATTGTATGGCAGTTTGTCCTAAGTTATTTACCTGCACAGAAATCCATTGGGAAGGGGAAAAATAAATTCTTGTCATTGCCTGAAACACTCGACTACAACTCTTCTGTTCTCAAAGGGTAAAAGGGACTACCATTCCCAGAGGGCCTTGCAGGACCAATGCAGGGTCACACTCTCTGAGTCAGGAATACAAAGGCAGACCAACTCTCAGCGCCCTAGGCACTGGTCTGGCCACCGAGAGGGTGACAAAGTGGCGTAGTCTGTTCGGATCTTTGCTTGGAATACAAAAGGACATCCCAACTGAGGGAAAAGAAAGGAAAAACATCAGGATACACCAGAAGTTTTTCCACATCTGGAAAGTAGAGAGAGAAAATCTGCTAAGCTGCTGGTGGAGAGTGGTGGGAGATTTCGCTGGCAAAATCGTGCCAGGAGGATCAGGACACCGAGGATAAGACTCCTTTCTCAAGGCCTGAGTCTACACCATGCGAAGGTAACGGGTAACTGGGCACGGGTGTAGAGGATTCAAGAGAGAAAGGGGGGTCTTTGTTCTGCAGTAAAACTAGTTAGGATTTAAAAGAGAGTTTGGTGCCGCACTTGGTGGGCTTTTCTTTTTTTTGCTTTCTCTGCAGGAACAACAATCCTTAAAAATGGATCCACAAGAGGTGTTGCGGTGGATGTCCAATCAGTTCGAGAAGCAAATGGAACTGGCACATCGCACGCAAGAACAGACAGCTGCGGCTATGCATGCCCAGCAGAAGCCCTTCGTAGAGCTAATGGAGGCTTTACTCGCCAAGCAGAAGGCTACCGAAGAAACAAACCCATCGTTTGCTGCGGTGGTAGGACCACAAGGCTGTGGAGCCTTAACTTTTGGCCAGTTAACAACCATTGATGATTTGGATGACTTTATTGAGGCCTTTGAAAGGGTTGCAATAGCAGTCAAATGGCCACTTGAGCAATGGACGGTGAGATTTGCCACTTCCCTAATGGGAGAGGCTTTAGCGGCATATAAAACCATGCCCGCTGCTCTCACGACCAGCTATGAGGAGGTTAAAAAAGCAGTTAAAGACAGATTGGGTCTAACCCCAATGTTCTATCAGAGAATGTTTAGAGAGGCTAGACTTAAACCTAATGAGACACCTAAAGCATTGTATCAGAGGATCAAGGCTTTACGGTGGAAATGGCTTGTTCCAGAAGGAAAAACCCTTGACTCTGTGCTAGACACGGTCATTCTGGAACAATTCATGGAGGCAGTACCTCCTGAGATGAAATCTTTCTTAATTTTACAAAGTTGCCAGTCCACTGCAGAGGCAGCCGTCCTCGCAGAGCGCTATTTTGAAGCAGAGTTGGTGGGAAAACCAAAAGGAGGCGCTCTGAAGCTGGCTGGAATAACCAACTTTGGAAGGTTAGAAAGGGGTATGAAAGCCAATGTGACTACTGGAAATGCTGTTTTGTTTATGAAAAAAGGAAAATGTTATAATTGTGGAAAAGTGGGACATTTCCAGAAGAATTGTAGAGTGCGAACAGCACTAATGTCTGGAAAAGGAAAACAGGTGCGAGAAGGGTTCCTGTTAAAGGGGGAAGTTCAAGGCATTGTGGCCAATGCACTGCTTGACTCGGGTGCAGACCAGAGCATGGTCTCCACAAAGCTCTGGCAGGCCGTTGAAACCCGAGGTAGGTCTGCACCGAGGCAAGCAGAAGGTCAGGTTAAGATACGCTGTGTACATGGTGCTTCCTCTCATTATCCACTATACAGGCTTTCAGTAAAAGGGTTGGGGACCCAAAAAGAGGTTTTGGTGGCCGTTGTCCCACAGCTTCCCTATGATATTGTGTTGGGGAGGGACTGGCCCCCATTTTGCAGAGGGATAGAGAAGGGCTTAAATGTGAAAACAAGAATGGTCTCCACTAGGTCCCAGGCCGGAACCTCCGGAGTAAGGGGTGACCCACCAGAGGGAAGAGAGGAACTCTCCGAGGATAGGAATGAACCCTCCGAGAGTGAGAATGAGTTGGTAGAGGAGGTATTAGAGATGTTTCCTCTACATGATGACCTAGTTAATGCCCCTTCCAAAAAGGTCAGGAAAGGAAAAGCAGATAGGTGCCGGGAGAGACAGCGTAGGACCCAAGGGAGGGCTGAACTGGAGGCCGGAGAGGGGTTGCCCTGGGTGCCCGCTGATAATGTCAGGAAATTCCCTTCCTTTCCGAAGGAACAACAAGCTGACCCCGCACTAAAACGAGCATTTGAATACGCTCAAACTGATAGAGAGACCCTTCCTAGATTCCTCCTAGATAAAGAGGTGTTGTACAGAGAGTCCAATGAGCCACAGACAGGAGCGGTAAGGAAGAAGTTAGTAGTGCCCACTACATTTAAAGCAATAGTTCTAAGGTTGGCCCATGATCACCCTGTAGGTGGCCATAAAGGGATCCAGGGGACGCTGGATCAAATCTTATCCCGCTTTTATTGGCCGGGGGTTTTTAAAGAAACCGCCCGCTACTGTGAGTCATGCCCCATGTGTCAGCATGTTACCTCTGCCAAGCCACGGGCAGTGCCCATGATACCTACGCCCGCGATATCAACCCCAATTCGACATATGGCAATGGATATGGTAGGACCCCTGATTAAGACCCCAAGGGGGTTCCAATATATATTGGTGATAATAGATCAGGCCACGCGTTTTCCTTGGGCGATACCCTTGTGGAGTACTTCCGCTAGGACGATAGCCTTAGAACTCATTAAGTTGTTCTGTGAGGTAGGGTTCCCTCAGGAAATGCTTACGGACCAAGGCAGTAACTTCATGTCGAGGTATCTAGCCCAGCTGTGGGATGCATTTGGGGTGCGCCATGTAAGGACCGCTGCCTACCACCCCCAGTCCAATGGACTGGTCGAACGTTTGAATCAGACCATCAAGCAGATGTTGAGACGGGGTCTAAATGGGAAAATGTCTGAGTGGGATATCTTGCTCCCATTCGTTTTATATGCCTGTCGAGAGCATACGCAGGCATCCTTAGGTGCATCACCTTATGAATTGCTATTTGGTCGGGCTCCCAGAGGGGTTTTAGACATTTTACGAGAACAATGGGTGGAACCGGAAGTTCAGGACATAGGGGTGCCTCACTTCTTAAGGGATTTGAGAAGTCATTTGCAAAGGACTTCTCAGGCATCAATAGAAAACTTAAAGGCCAGTCAACAGCGACAAAAGAAATATTATGACCGAGGGACAAGGCCTCGGCAGTTAGCAATAGGAGATAAAGTTATAATTATGGTAGCGGACGCCGGACCAAAATTCGAGTCCCAATGGAGAGGTCCGTGTACGGTGGTAGAAAAAGTAGGTCCCGTTTCCTACGCCATAGAAAACGATAGGGGACGTCGCCAAGTCTACCATTTGAATGTTCTTAGGCCATGGCATGAGAGGTCAGCGGCAGCACGCCTAGTTACGGTAGAAAAGCATCCTAGCGCCTCATTAGGGATTACGAGCTGTCCGAGTAATAGCTCGTCAGCCCGTAATATCTTAAGGGGGGGGATCTGTCATGAAGAAGACCCTTCTGAGCCTATGGAGTTGGTGAGAGAAGAGGATTCCGTTGCAGAAACTGACAGGCAGTCTGAGCACATGGCTCAGTGTTTTCAGAGAGAATGTAAACAAAGAGAGTCATGAGCTGGAAAGACACTCCCACGCTGTGACGTAGTCCCTAGTTCAGGAGATAATGAGATACACCTGTTTAAGGGAGGGGCACAGTTTAGCCCAGAGAAACAGGATGATAAAAAGCGGTCATTAGCTTGGACAAAAGGGGAGCAGAAAGAAGGAAGACGTCAAGAGGTGAGAACCAAGGGAGCCATAGTCCTAACGCCAGAAAGAAGCAGCACAGGACAGGTGACGTCTGGTAAAGGCAAGAAGGATAAGATATTTCCTGGAAGGCAGGCTTGGGAAAACTCACATGCTCCAGAGAGAGAAACCTGCTGGCATGAAAATACTTGTACCTCTAAGGCTGAAGCTACGAGGCTGAGAGACAAACAAACACAAGCTGTGTTTGGGAATCAGTCTGACCTTGCAGAGCTGAGAATTTCTTTCCCTCCAAAGCCGAAAGGTAGGCTTCACAACTTACATAGATTTGAACCTAGTTATAAAGTATTTCCCTGCAGTTGCCAGAATGTAGCAGACTCTCTAAAAAGAAACTTCAGTATATACGGTAATTCACAGTCCTATCCTTTAGAGTGCTACCGAGAGAAGCCATGTGAGGATAGTGAAGACGTCTTTTGTAAAGTTCAGGATAGTAGCTCACTGACACACCCTGCTATTGCTGACGCTGAAGAAATGCAGATTGACTCTGATAGCAGTGAAATAGTGGATAACCAGATGGACTGCACGTTATGTTTTGCTGACCACGTTGAATCTCTGTGCTGAACGCTGATTTGAGAAAGCTGGTGAAGCAACAGAAAGAATGGGGAACATTTTCTTTTGCTGAAGGAAGCTGTTATTGTTTTGTTTGTACCGAGCACTGCACATTGTGAGCCTGAAGCTGATAAGGCTAATTTACCTGAGTTCTTGTACATATCCCTCAAGCCAATTGTATGGCAGTTTGTCCTAAGTTATTTACCTGCACAGAAATCCGTTGGGAAGGGGAAAAATAAATTCTTGTCATTGCCTGAAACACTCGACTACAACTCTTCTGTTCTCAAAGGGTAAAAGGGACTACCATTCCCAGAGGGCCTTGCAGGACCAATGCAGGGTCACACTCTCTGAGTCAGGAATACAAAGGCAGACCAACTTTTAGCGCCCTAGGCGCTGGGCTGGCCACCGAGAGGGTGACAGTACGTATGACCTAGATTGGCCACTGTTGGAAATAGGATACTGGGCTTGATGGACCTTGGTCTGACCTAGTATGACATATCTTATGTTCTTATGTTCAGTCAGTATTAGAGGAGATCAAACCTAAGGTTTCCTTAGAAGCACAGATAACAAGACTTCAACTTTCATAGTTTGGACACATGATGCGAAGAGAGAGATCATTAGAGAAAGACGTCATGCTTGGCAAGGTAGAAGGTCAATTCAAAAGAGGAAGGCCAGCAATGAGATGGATTGATACAATAACATCAGCTATGGGTGTCAACAATGAGCCGCCTGACTGAAGACCGAACACAGTTTAGGACAACTATCCAGAGGGTCACCATGAGTCGACATCGACTCGACAGCACTTAACAACAGCTACACCAACAGCTTTTACTATATCCTCCAGTAACAAATTCCAGAGTTTGATTATGCGTTCAGTGAAAAAATATTTTCTCTTAGTAGTCTTAAAAGGGTTACATAGTAGCTTCATTGCATGTTCCCTAGTCTTTCAACTTTTTGATGGAGTAAACAATCGATTTACGTTTACCCGTTCCACTCCATAGATCTCTATCATATCTCCCTTTAGTCATCTCTTTTTCCAGGTTGAAGAGCCCTACCGTTTCAAGCCTCTCTTCGCAGGGTATCCTTCCATTCCCTCTACCATTTTGGTGGCTCTTCTCTGTATCATTTCTAATTCCGTTATATCCTTTTTAAACCAGGTTTAAAAAAGGTTTGGACAAGTTCCTGGAGGAAAGGTCCATAAACCATTATTAAAGGGGACCCAGAGTATCCACTGCTTGACCCAATACAAGCATTGTGGAACCTGTGTCTTTTGGGGAAACTGCTGTGTACTTGTGACCTAGATTGGCCACTGTTGAAAACAGGATACTGGGCTTAATGGATCTTGGTCTGATCTAGTATTTTATTTATTTATTTATTTATTACATTTTCTTTTATACCGCGCTATTTAAGATCAGTGCGGTTTACAATAAACATTGAAACTACACATCTCAGTTTAGTGATTTGTGCTTACAATAAACATTTAAAATAACTTGGGTATACAATGAACAAGTTTCTTAACAGGGAGAACAGGGAGAACAATAACTATATACAGGCAAGTTAATGTAACTATATACATGGTTACGTGCACAGCACGAGCTTCTCAGAGTAAGTTAAGTATGGAGGCGGTTAAGGTGTGGTTAAGTATGGCATATCTTATGTTTTTTAGATACAGTGGCCAGAATAGCACACAATATTCAATGTGCGGTCGCACCATGAAATGATACAGAGGCATTATAATATCCTTTGTTATACTGTATTCTGCATTATGACCTTATGATTCCTAGCATTCTATCTGCTTTCTTGGCTGCTGCTGCACCCTGGGTGGAGGGTTTCAACGTGTTATCCATGATGATACCTAAATCTTTTTCCTGGGTGGTGGTTCCTGATGTGGAACAATGCATCATGTAACTATAGTTTGGTTTGTTCTTACCTAGGTGCATAACTTTGCACTTGTCTACATTAAATTTCATCTGACATCTGAATGTCCATTTCTCCAATTTATCATGGTCCTCTTGCAATTTTTCACAATCCTCATGGGTTTTAACAACTTTGCATAATTTTGTTTCATCTGCAAATTTGATTACCTCACTCGTTATTCCCATTTCTAGGTCATTTATGAATATGTTAAAAAGCAGTGTATCCAGCACAGATCCCTGGGGGTACTCCACTGTTCACCTTTCTCTGTTGGGAAAATTGGCCATTTAGCCCTACCCTCTGCTCTCTGTCTTTTAACCAATTCCTGATCCACAATAGTACACTGCCTCCTATCCCAAGACGTTTTAAATTCCCAAAGAATCTCTTATGAGGGACCTTATCAAAAGCTTTCTGAAAATCCAGATACACTATATCAACCGATTCACCTTTATCTATTTGTTTATTCACATCTTCAAAAAAAACTAACAGATTAGGTAGTCATGGGTAACATCTTCCTCAGTAAAGACCGAAGCAAATAATTCATTCAGTCTCTCGCTATGGCCTTGTCCCCTCTTAGTGCCCCTTTTACCCCTCTATCATCTAATGGTCCAACTGACTCTCTCACAGGTTTTTTGCTACGAATGTACTTGAAAAAGTCTTTATTATGTGTTTTTGCTTCCACAGCAAGCTTCTTCTTAAATTCTCTCTTTGCCTCCCTTATCAATGTCTTGCATCTAACTTGTCAGTGGTTATGTTGTTTCCAGTTTTCCTCATTTGGATCCTTTTTCCATTTCCCAAAAGATGCTTTTTTGGCAACAACAGCCTCTCTGACCTCACCTTTAAACCATTTTATTTTATTTATTTATTTAGCATATATTTGTATACCGCTACTTCCAGCGATCAGGAGCGGTTTGATTATGTAAACAGAGAATGCCAGATCAATGACAAATTTCAAGAATTACAACATGATTTACAAGATTATATGATAGGTTGTCAGAAAAAGGCCAGGCATTTTCACAATGTATACAACATGATTCATGGGATAAGCATAGCACACGGTTAGGAGAGGGAGAGAGGGAAGATTTACATATATACATTTTATACTTGATTACATTTTGGAGCATAAATACATTTTACACTTGACAACATTTTGGTAATGCAGGTAATGGTTGAAATGCATTACTGTTCAGGATACGTTGTAGGCCTGTTGAAATAAGTACGTCTTCAGTTTTTTTCTGAAGACCATCAGGTCGTTGATTGAGCGCAACTCAGGTGGGAGTTGGTTCCAGAGTGATGGGGCAGCATAGGAGTATGCCCTGTTGCTTGTGGCTATTTTAACTGATCTTATACTTATTGGTACATGTAGGTTGTTTATGTTGGTGGTTCTCCTATTTCTGTTAGCAGGTTGCAAGTTGATTAGGTTAGTAAGGAAGGTTGGTGCCAGGTTGTGGATGAGTTTAAATGTGGTTACTAGGGTTTTGTATTTTATACGAGCAGCGATGGGGAGCCAGTGTAGTTCAACTAGCACTGGTGTGATGTGTTCAGTAACGCCTGTTTTCGTGATGATCCTGGCTGCGACGTTCTGTGCCATCTGGAGTATGTTTAGGGGTTTTTTTGGAAGGCCCTGGAGAGTTGCGTTACAGTAATCGAAGTGAGGTATAATGAGGGCTTAGGCTACTGTCCTAAAATCGGTGGCTTCAGTGATGTTCCTTAGTGGCTGTATAACCCTGAGCTTGTGAAAAATGGCCCTGTTTACTAAACGGAGGTATTTTACCATCTTTAGTTCACTATCAAGTGTTACTCCGAGGTACTTTATTTCATTCTTTGTTTGATAGGTATTTTCGCATAGGGAGATTGTAGCTGGCGGTTTGAACTCTGGTTTTCTTGAGATGTATATGACTTTGTTTTTTTTATGGTTTATGGCCATGTTGTTTCGTTGAAGCCATGTTTGCATCTCTTTTAGGCATTCTTCTAGGTGGGAGTAGTTTGGGCTGCTTGCGTCGAGTTGAGTATAGAGCATAATATCATCTGCGTATATGTGGTAAAGGATTTTATGCTTTTTGAATATTTCGCAGATTGGTTTCATGTACACGTTGAAGAGCGGGGCGGATAGTGCTGAGCTTGTGGTATGCCCTGGGTTTGGGGGAAAGCCTTTGCTTTTTCGTTGTTAAACTGTACCTGTTGCATTCTGTTGGAGATATACGATGAGAACCATTTTAGTGGGGTTCCTGATATACCTATAGCTTCTATTCTGTTTAGGAGTGTTTGATGGTGAACCGTATCGAAAGCTGCTGAGATGTCAATGAATATGAGAATGAACATTTTCTTTTTGTTTTCAATCCCTTTGAGTAGGTTGTCCAGTAGTGCAATCAGCAGGGTTTCGACCCCATGATGTGGCCTGAAGCCGTATTGGTGCTCGTCTAGTGTTCCGTTGTTGTCCAGGTGGTCTTGTAATTGTTGTAGGACCGCCTTTTCAATAATTTTTGCTAGCAGTGCTATGCTAGATATTGGGCGGTAAGATGCTGGGTCTTCCTTGTTGAGTGTTTTATTTTTTAGTATTGGTCTTATGATGGATTTCTTAAGTTGTGTTGGCATGGTTCCCTGTTGGAGTGATTGGTTTATTATGTGAGCGATTTGGTGGGCGATTTCTGCTTTCGTATCTTTAACCCATGCAGCTGGGCAGGGGTCTAGGGGAGAGGTTGTGGTGTTAATACTGGCAATTATATTCATGACGTGTTTGTCTCCAATGCTGCAAAACTTGCTCCAGTGGGTGATGTGGGTTTGATTCGTCATCATGGTAGGTTGTGGCGCGGTGGGGGTTTCATCCATGGTTTGTAAGGGTTTGGTTCCTATCTGCGGGTTTAGTTTGCTAGCATAGTGATCTGCTAGGGCTTGGACCTTGATTTTGTCGTTGTATTGATCCTCTTGCACTGTTTTGGTGAGGGATTTGACCAGGGCGAACAGTTCTCTGGGCTTGTTTAATGCTTTGTTTAGTAAGTTTGTGTGATGCGTTCGCTTTGACAGGTTGACTTTGTTTTTGTATTTGGAGAGTAGGGTTAGGTATTCTGTTTTGTGCTCGTCGGTTTTGCTTTGTCGCCATTTTCTCTCTATTCTTCGTAGTTCTCTCTTTAGGCTGGTCAGAGTTTCTGTGTACCATGGTTCGGTTTTGGGCTTGGGGGTTGTTTTTTGTTGCTTTCCATTTTGGTTCTGACGTCTCTTGAATTCCTGAGTTCCAGCTAGTTATTAGATCGTCGAGGTCAGTGCTTTCCAGGTCTATGTGGGATGTGATGGAGTTAATGAGGGCTTCGCTGTTGTATTTATTAAAGCTTCTGCGTGTGTGTGTTGGTTGTTCAGATTTTGGGTTACTAGGAAGCGTGGGTAGGTGCATCTTGATCTCAATTTGGTGATGGTCGGACCACGGGACTTGAGTTATTTTTATTACAGAATTTCTTCCCTTGTCAGGTTGTTGTTTTGTGGGTGTGAATACCATATCCAGGGTGTTTCCTTTGTTATGGGTAGCAACATTTATTATTTGGTTGTAACCGAGTTGTTCCATGGCTTCAATGAAAGTGTTGGCTTGGGATTGCGGTAGTGAAGGTAGGTTTAGATCTCCCAGGATGATTTGGTATTTCCTGATTGCTGTGGTTGAGACGCTTTCTAGTGCTGTGGCCAGTGTCTCTGGATGTGATGATGGGGGTCTGTAGATTAGACAGATTGCTATAGCGTTTTTTTCCACTTTGAGTATGTCGATGTCCTTGGCTGTGCTGTGGGAGGTGCAGGTAAGCGATAAGGTGGATTTGGCTGCAATTAGGACTCCTCCTCCTCTTTTGGATGCACGAGGGCAGTTGAATATCTTGTATCCGGGAGTGATTATTTGGTTTGTTATTGCTTCTTCGGCATCGGTGATCCATCTTTCTGTGATGCATAGGATGTCAGGCTGGTCATCTGTGATGATATTGTGTATGATGTAGGCATGGCAGTTTTTTGGACTTCCTTCCATTTTTCTTAAAGCATGGAATACAGCTGGTCTAGGCTTCCAAGATAGTATTTTTAAACAACACTCATGCTTGATGTAAATCTTTAACCTTTGCAACTGCTCCTTTTGTTTTTTTCTTAACTATTTTCCTCATTTTATCATAGTCTCCCTTTTGAAAGTTAAAAGGTGGATTTCCTTACCATCCTTTCTCCATTTATTAAATCAAATGCGATCATGCTATGATCACTATTGCCAAGTGGCCCCAACACCCTTATCTCCCCGGAGGACCTACTACACTTCAAATTCATGCTTGGCTCCTTCCAGTCAGCCATAGCACTTGACAAACAAGACTACTACATCCATCTGACCAACTCCCTTACCTCTGATCCTCGCCATCTCTTTAATACCCTCAACTCTCTCCTCAAGGTCCCTCCGCCCCTGGTCCCGCCCTCCCTTTCTGCCCAAACCCTAGCCGACTACTTCCACGACAAAATCCATAAGATTACCCTCCAATTCCCCACCCCTCATCTTCCTCCCCCCCTCCCCAATTCCCCCCATACGTACTTCTGCTACCCTCTCCTCCTTCCCCCTGATCTCTGAAGAAGAAACCGCACTCCTTCTCACCTCCTCCAAACCCACCACCTGTTCTTCTGACCCTATCCCCACCCATCTCCTACACCCTATCTCTCCTACCATTGTCCCCCCATCTCTCATATCCTCAACCTCTCACTCTCCACTGCAATTGTCCCCGTTGACTTCAAACATGCTGTTGTCACAACCCTCCTCAAAAAATCCTCACTCGATCCCACATGCCCTTCTAACTATCGACCCATCCCCTCCTTCCCTTCATATCCAAACTGCTAGAATGAGTAGTCCACTGCCGCTGCCTTGAGTTCCTCACCTCCCAGGCCCTCCTTGACCCTCTACAATCCGGCTTCCGCCCCTTACACTCCACTGAAACGGCCCTCGCAAAAGTCTCCAACGACCTGTTCCAGGCCAAATCTAAGGGCCTCTACTCTATCCTCATCCTTCTTGATCTCTCTGCTGCCTTTGACACCGTTGACCACAATCTTCTCCTCACCACCCTCTCCTCCCTCGGCTTCAAGGACCTCGTACTTTCCTGGTTCTCCTCCTACCTCTCCCATCGCTCATTCAGTGTATGCTCTGGCAGCTCCTCCTCCTCCCCGACCCCGCTCCCCATAGGTGTGCCCCAGGGATCTGTCTTGGGCCCTCTCCTTTTCTCTCTCTACACCCAAGACCATGGCGTGCTTATCTCCTCCCATGGCTTTCAGTACCATCTTTATGCCGATGACTCCCAAATCTACCTCTCTACACCCGATATTTCTCCAGCAACCCAGTCCAAGATCTCTGCCTGCCTCTCCGACATCGCTGCCTGGATGTCTCATCGCCAATTGAAATTGAACATGGCCAAGACTGAACTCCTTGTCTTTCCCCCCCCCAACTCCTCCCCTCCTCTTTCCCCTTTCTCAGTCCATGTGGACGGAGCTACTATCCTTCCTGTTCCCTCGGCCCGCAACCTAGGGGTTACCTTTGACACCTCTCTTTCCTTCTCTGCTCATATCCAGCTTGTAGCCAAGACCTGCCGCTTCTTTCTCTACAACATTGGCAAAATCCGCCCTTTCCTCTCTGAACACACCACCAAGGCACTTGTCCACTCCTTGGTCTCCTCTCGTCTCGATTATTGCAACCTACTCCTTATTGGTCTCCCTGTCAGCCACCTCCTTCCCCTTTAATCCATACAAAATCACGCTGCTCGACTAATCCTCCGCCAGCCTCGCCATGCCCACATTATGCCTCTTCTCAAGTCACTTCACTGGCTCCCTGTCCATTTCCACATCCAGTTCAAACTTCTCCTGCTGACCTACAAGTGCTTTCACTCCACAGCTCCTCAATACCTCTCATCTCTTATCTCTCCCTACATTCCCTCTCGGAACCTGTGCTCCACTAGCAAATTACTTTTATCTATGCCTTTTACCCGTACTGCTAACTCTTGACTTCACTCCTTTCACCTTGCTGCACCTCACGCCTGGAACAACCTGCCTGTGTCTGTACGCCAGGCACCCTCCCTAGCCCTCTTCAAATCCAGGTTGAAGACCCACCTCTTCACCATCGTTTTCAGATCCTGACTTCTATCCTTATTTTATCTTCAACCCCCGTCAACTCTCATGACTAAACTATATAAATCATACCACGCCTTGCACTAAACTGACCAATGTTCTGTATGTTCTGACTAGATTGTAAGCTCCGATGAGCTTGACTCTGATGGGCAGGGACTGTCTCTTGTTTACTTGCTGCCTCCTGTAGGTCAGCTGTTCAGCGCTGCATGCGTGGCACTCTATAAGTGCTAAATAGTAGTAGTAGTAGTAATCTCTTGCACCAGATCTTGTGCTCCACAAGGAATAGGTCCAAAATGACTTCCCCTCTGGTTGGTTCATGAACCAGCTGCTCCATGAAGCAGTCATTTATTTCATCTAGAAACTTTATCTCCCTAGCATGCCCTGCCATGACCCAGTCGATACTGGGGTAATTGAAATCACCCATTATTATTACTGTACAGTAACTTTTGTTAGCTTCCCTGATTTCTTTGAGCATTTCATCATCGATTTGTTCACTCTGGCCAGGCGATCGATAGTACACCCCCACTGCCATCGCATTCCCCTTCCCCTTTTTACATGGAATTTCAATCCAGAGAGATTCTACAGTGAATTTTGTTTCCTTCAAAACGTTAATCCTTTGTGACTCTGCATAGAGTGCAACCCCACCACCAATTTGATCTGTTCTATCATTATGATATAGTTTGTACCCAGGTATCACAGTATCCCACTGGTTGTCCTCCTTCCACCATGTCTCTGAGATACCAATCATATCTAACCTCTCATTTAGTGCTATATATTCTAACTCTCTCATCTTATTTTTTAGACTTCTGGTATTTGCATAGAAGCATTTTAGAGGCTGTATTTTATTCATATCAAGCTCTCTTGGTTCTTTGACTTCAATTCTGTAAATTCAAATGCAAATAAAGAGGAATCACATAATAACAAAACACAGAGAATTAGGTTAAAAACAGTACTACTTAAGACAGGGGTCCACAGTCCTGCAAACTTGTGCAGTTCCTGTAAATTCCCTCATCTTCGCTAGGCCAGAGCACCTCATTTTATTAGGGAAAAACTGTTACATGGTATAAATTCAGCTCTACGTCAAGCTTTGTTTATCTACATGTTATAGATCAGAGCACAGACTTTTCTCAGCTCCAGCATTCTATCTTGTTCTCACAAACAATGTCATCCCACAGTACTACCTTGGCTTTTATTGCACATCTCTTTCCAGGCTGCTGGGCTTCAGACCATCAGCAACATTCCAAGCCATTCTCTATATTAACCCTTTCAGATGGCCCTGGTACTCCACTTCAAGTTACTTCCAACAGTCCCACACTGGGATTTGAATGCTGGCCACCCAGCTCTTAAGCCACTACTCTAATCACTATGCTATTAGACAGGTTTGTTCTGAAATGCTTCCCTAGGGACCTCTATATAGACATTTGATATACGTGCATATCGGGCATGTCCACATTTCTGGAATTGTGCCTGAACTTTCTTTTCAGGCGTTCTAGTTTTGATGTCCCAGATTGCATTTGGATATCCCATTTGAAATGTGCTTCTTAGCTTACCCTTTCACTAGTAGGTAGAATACATTTTATTAAGATGATGCTACATTTTAAGATGATGATGTTTCCCAAGTGTCTCTACATCGTGCAAAATCTACCCCTAATTATTGCCAGACCAGATTCAGAGATGTGGGAAAAACAGTGAAGGGTTCCTATGGAGGTTCAACAAGGGGTACAGAATTGGAGGTTCGATATGTCCATCCTATGGCTATACATTAGCTGTCAGCTGTGGTTTGTGTGAGGATGGTTGAAGGGAAAGTCAGAATTTGCAGAGGTGCAACTAGAGTATGGTGAAGCCATATTCTCTGGCTTATGTAATGCACAATGTTGTGCCTAGCCTCTTCTGGGGAGGCTCCCAAAGCATATTAGTTAAGGCTACTAGGTGGGCTTGGATTTGGATTTGTAAAAAGCTGGGGGAGTTGCTGAAGGAATCTTATTTTTCTATATATGGGAATGGAAATTTCTCTCCTAGGATGGGGCAGTCAGTTTTACAGATCTTGGAGAGTGTGGGATTGCACAGGATGGGTTAGCCTTCATTTTGGCCAGCTCATAACAGTAAAGAGAAGGGGAGCATGCCTTTTAGTTTCTTTAATATTTTTTGCCAACTCAAAATTACCTAGCAGGTAAATTGAGGCCTTATTGCCTACTGCTGTGCCTCTGCATGTCTCTGCTTCCAAAATGGCAGGCTGGGACATGTATGTGCTGACATATACACGTGCACATTCTGAAATACCAGCATTGGCAAGTCTATGTGGCCAGTACTGTATATGTCCAGATCTTGTATGTCCATATTTTTAGGCCCTTATTCTGTACCGCTCTCTTTATATTGCAATGGACTCATTTATCTTTTTGGAGTGGAGACGTGTCTATTTACAAAGCACTTACATATGTCCACCTTCACTACTGCCCTTCCCAAGACTTTCAGATATTTTGACATGGACATCTCAGATTTCACTTAATGGCCTTCTAAAATGTGCCTTAAAATATGCAAGAACATGCATGCGTAGAGTACATGCAAACATTTACACCTTTTTCAGAGCATGTATAAATTTGTGCATCATTGGGGATGGTTCTGGGAGCCTATTTTATAAAGACACTTAGGTGCTTATATTGCCTTTATAAAATAGACTTAAAATAGTTGACTTTTTAGATCTCTTATATAGACAACCTTTTAAAAGTTACACCCTATACTGCATAAAAGTTCTCTGAGTACCTATTTTTAGGTAAGTATACAACCAGACAATTTAATAAATGTCTACTTGAGTATGCAAACACTGTTCTACACACTCAAGCCCCCCAAGGGGGGGGGATAATTTTGTAGATGCCCAGATTGGTGTAAATTCTACAGGTATCATTTACCCATGGAGCTAACACTAATTTTCTGAGTAAAGTTTTGTAATTAACTTCACTTTCAAAATTACCCCAGGAAAACTACCTGCACACTAGGGAGGGATGTACATTCAGTAGTGTGCATTTGTTTCATTAGCACACCTTAAAAGATTTAGTGCATGTTAAATTGATTTAACTTATGCAACTCGACTTAGCATGCCTTAATTAATTTATTTATTTTATTTAACCAGTTTTATATACCACCTTATCCTTCAATCAAAGTGGTTTACAGTGTGGATATTCAGGTACATTTTAAGTAGATCAGATAGAGGAGGAAAGGGGTGAGGAGAAGTGAGGATGCACATATACAATATATACAATTTACAAGTAAGGTAGGCATCGGTTGTCTATGATTGGTTATGGGCTCTGGGAGAGTCCAAAATGCTCTGTGAAGAGTAGTGTCTTGAGCATCTTTCAGAAATCCTTAGTGTCGCTTGTGGCTCTCATTACTTTGGGAAGTGAGTTCCATAGCGCGGGTGCAGAGAGTGATGGTGATCTTCTGGATGTGGTTTGGTTGGTTCTTTGACATTCTGCGGGTGTGATGAGCTTGTTTTGCATACTTCTTCGCCTGGGCTGTGTGTTGGAGTCCTTGTTTAATTCACTGGTTAGTGTGTGTTAAACATTTATTTTATATTTATTGAGAACTTTCTATACCGTCCTTGGAAGAATATCAGAGCAGTTTAAATCCAATTGTCAACTGAGATATAAGTTAGGTAGATAGGAAATTGTTATAATACAAATAGTACATAGTTCTAATTGTGAACACCAAGGAGGAATAAGGGAGGTGAAGAACAGAAATTGCATCCTCCAACTAACATCAGTCCCAGGGACACCGATATTGAGCCCATATCACCACTACTAATTATTGGGGTATGTTTACTAAAGGGCATTAAGGGAGCAAGTGTGCCATTAACGCCTGTTATCGGCATCCTTGCACCCTTAATGCTATGAAAAAGCTGCTTTAACAAGCGTTAAAGGCTCCTGCAGCATTAAGGGAACAGTAGGCAGACAGTGGGCGTTAATGGGGCAGAGAGTGGGCGTTGACAGTGGGTGTTCCATTAATACCTGTTGTGCAGTCACGCAGTAGAGCCCTTTAATTCTGGGAACACTAACGCCAATGAAAACCTTGCAGAAAGGGGTTATACTGAGGGGAGAGAGCCTATTTAAATGTGATCTACATACAGGGGAAACCAAGACAGTGGTAGTAGTGCTTCATTAGCAGCAACAGCATAGTGCCCAACTATGAAAGGCCACTATGTCGATGTTGCAAATGGCCCAAAGGAGGTACCATGGGGGTGCTGCAGTGGGGGTTGCTGGTGCGCAAGGATGACCATGCAGTTGCTCAGGAGACACAGCTGGGATGGCCAGTATGACCCCACAGTGACAGTAGCAGCACACAGACATGCTGCTGCTGGTGAAAAGGTGATGGGGAACCGTGGGATGGACCAAGGGGCCTTGGCACCCCAGGTAGATATCCTTGCTGGTACATACCCCTGCTGCTGTCGAGGATGTCTCTGTAGGGACAGGCTGTCAGCGGCAGTGGCAATACCCCTAAAGGTGCCAGGAAAAATGTGGCCTCCCTTGAAAGTACTATGGTTGCGTGTGTCCACTTCTTCCACAAAAGACGGAAGTGGCGGTAGCTGGGGAATGGGGGCGACAGTGGCAGGTGGGTGGGGGGGCAGCGCAATCAGACATGTATGTCGCTGCTGGCCCAACTGAATCTGCCTCCCCAGGCACCTGCCTAACTGGTCCAGTGGATGGGCTGGCATTTCACCCCATCCCACTGACACCATGTTGTCATGTCAGCATGCTGTGTGTGCTGTGCCGGCAGATACTGTGTTCCCTGCCAGCAGCAGACAAAGGCTCTGTCCTGGCTCTGAGTGTTGTGTGCGATGCCACAATTGCCTACTTCACCCTGAGGATGAACAGTTCAGTTGCAGGAACAGTGGAGCATATGATGATCCCATACCACGGAGAACAGACATAGTGGGACGCATACCCTAACCCTGGTAGAGGGGGCTAGGAGCACCAAGATGGGCACAGCTGCATGGATGCAACAACAGGGATGCTGACTGCTGCACTGAACTTTTGCCTCTGTCATGATGTCAAAGAGGGATGGAATAGCCAGCAGGCTGCCTACAATGACCACTGGCCTATGGCACCAGTCCAGTTAATGGAGTGGAGCGCTTGTGCTGTGGACTGGGATGGCACCCACCTGCACTTAGTGCATGGATATGTGCATGTGTGGGGGAAATATGGGCACTGTAGAAGGGCATGTCAGAGGCAAAATGCCCACCCAGCAACCTTACCTACAAGGTGATATCACTAGTACCACTACTACACATCATTCATGAAGTGCTACAAGGCATACGCAGTGCAGGACAAACACATAGGAAGACAATCCCTGGCCAAAGAGCTTACTATTAAATGATGACAGATAGTACAGTACAAGAGAAAGAAGGGTACAATAGGGGGAAAAGACACCAGGGAAACATAAGAGAAGGATCCAACAGCAGCCCCAAAGAGGTATGCCTTCTGCATGGATATGAAGAGGGAGACAAATGAGACATGACATAAGGAAAGAGGACGCTTGTACCAGGTGTAAGGAACAGCAAGGTGATAGGAGGGAAGTCAGGGGATGTCAGTACCAGAACTGGCCTTAGAGAGTGTATAGGCAGGGGAAGAGCAAAGTCCACGGGAAGGGGTGTAGGGATAGAGAAGAGAAGAAAGGTGCTAAGGGGCAGTACAAGGGATGCATTTATAGGCTAACCGATGATGTCAGATATGGATAGCTAAACCTACAGAGAGTTAGTGAAGCCATAGCAGAAGCAGGCTGATATGTTTGTCTTGGGGCTGGCGGAGGATGGGCCACACAGCATAGCTCTGCACAGATGGATGGGGAGAGAGATGACTCTGAGGGAAACCAACAAGAAGTAGGGTGCAGTTGCAAGTTGGGAGGTAATTATAGGGTGGACACAGTCCAGCATTCAGAGAGCATGGTGCTCTGTGTAAATGTTGAACCCTCCAAATTAGCGAACCCACTCATCAACAGCCATCTGAGGCACATGTCAGCCAAGTCCATCTGCAAGATGTGACATCAAGGCCCAACTGCACTACAAGCATCCACCAGGTATGATGAAAACTGGAAACAATATAAGCACTGGCAAGTTAGATGCAAGGCATTGATAAGACAGAAAAAGAAAGAATTTGAGAAGAAGCTTGCTGTGGAAGCAAAAACATATAATAAAGACTTTCTTAAGTACATTCGTGGTAAAAAAAAATCTCTGAGAGAGTCAATTGGACCATTAGATGATAGAGGGGTAAAAGGGGCACTAAGAGGGGACAAGGCCATTGCAGAAAGATTGAATGAATTCTTTGCTTCGGTCGTTACTGAAGAAGATGTAGGAAAATTACCCATGACTGAAATGGTATTTAAAGGTGATGCATCAGAAGAATTGAAAGAAATATTGATAAGCCGGGAAGGTTTATTACAACTCTTTGATAAACTAAACAGTAGCAAATCACCTAGACTAGATGGTGTACACCCGAAGGTATTGAAAGAACTGAAATATGAGATTGTTGTTGTTGTTAAGTGCCGTCGAGTCGGAGTCGACTCATGGCGACCCTCTGGATAGCTATCCTAAATTGTGTTCGGTCTTCAGTCAGGCGGCTCATTGTTGACAGACTGGTACCCGTGGCTGCTGTTATTGTATCGATCCATCTCATTGCTGGCCTTCCTCTTTTGGTATTGAAAGAACTGAAATATGAGATTACAGACCTACTATTAATCTGTGAACTATCATTAAAATCATCTGTAGTACCTGAAGATTGGCATATGGGCAATGTAGTGCCAATTTTTAAAAAGGGTTCCGGGGTGATCCAGGAAACTGCAGGCCGGTGAGCCTGACATCAGTACCGGGCAAAATGGTAGAAACTATTATAAAGAACAAAAATGCTGGACATGTAGATAGTCATGGTTTAATGGAAGAAAGACAACATGGCTTTAGCCAAGGAAGGTCTTGTCTTACTAAATTGTTTTATTTTTTTTGAAGGTGTGAATAAACAGGAAGACAAAGATGAGCCAGTTGATATAGTGTATCTGGATTTTCAGAAAGCCTTTGGGAAGTTCCCTCATGAGAGATTCTTGGCGAAGTTAAAAAGTCATGATTTAGGAGGCAGTGTACTATTGTGGATCAGGAACTGGTTAAAGATAGAAAGCAGAGAGTAGGGTTTAATGACCAATTTTCTCAATGGAGAAAGGTGAATAGTGGAGTTCCCTAGGGATTTGTGCTGGGTTTGCTGCTTTTTAACATATTCATTAATGATCTGGAAATGGGAAAAACAACGAGGTAGTCAAATTTGCAGATGACACAAAATTATTCAAAGTTGTTAAAACCCAAGAGAATTATGAAAAATTGCAAATGGACCTTGATAAATTGTAAGACTGAATGACCAAATGGTAAAAGGGATGGAAGGATACCCTTGAGGAGAGGCTTAAAAACTAGGGCTTTTCAACCTGGAAAAGAGATGGCTGAGGGAAGATATGATAGAGGTATATAAATTAACGGATGGAGTGAAACGGGTAACCGTAGATCGATTCTTTACAGCATGAAAAAGTAGAAAGACTAGGGGACATGCAATGAAGTTTCTGTGTAACCCATTTAAGACTAATAAGAGAAAATATTTTTTCCACTCAACGCGTAATCTGGAATTCGTTACCGGAGGATGTAGTAAAAGTTGTTAGTGTAGCTAGGTTTAAAAAGGTTTAGACAAGTTCCCGGAGGAAAGGTCCATAACCCATTATTAAAGAGGACCCAGGTAATTCACTGCTTGCCCCAATACAAGCATTATGGAACCTGTGTGTCTTTTTGAGAAACTGCTAGATACTTGTGACCTGGATTGGCCACTGTTAGAAACAGGATACTGGGCTTGATGGACCTTGTTCTGACCCAGTATGGCATTTCTTATGTTCTTGTGGGTGCCCATGGCTATTCTGCTTGTTTTTCACAGATCAGCCAAAAAAACCCACAAAGGGAGCGAACCATACTCGCAATGGGTAGAAAGGACACAATGGGACGAGTCGTGTATGGAGGTCACTGGGGCGAGTCGTGTATGGAGGTCACAGGTGCTTTTTTTATTGAGTGAACAATCCCCTGCAAGAACACAACAGGGCGAGTCATGTATGGAGATCACAGGTGCACGACTCGGCCTGTTGTGTTCATTCTGCTTGTTTTGCCATGGCATGTGATGTGTAGAAAAGTCTGTCTTTTTGCAGGTGACACAAAAATTTGCAACAGAGTGGACTCCCCCGAGGGAGTGGTTAACATGAGGAAAGATCTACAAAAGCTGGAAGACTGGTCTAATGCTTGGCAACTACGATTTAATGCTAAAAAGTGCAGTGTCATGCACTTGGGTAGCAGAAATCTAAGGGAAATGTACACAATAGGGGGCGAGTGGTTGGTATGCACGGTTCAGGAGAAAGACCTTGGTGTGATTATCTCTGATGATCTCAAGGTGGCAAAACAGTACGACAAGGCAGTGGCAGAAGCCAGGAGGATGTTGGGCTGCATACAAAGAGGGATTACCAGCAGAAAGGAAGAGGTACTTATGCCACTGTACAAGTCACTGGTGAGGCCTCACTTGGAATACTGTGTTCAGTTTTGGAGACCACATCTTGCAAAAGATGTAAAAAGACCTTATCGACCATCGTATCCTTCTCTCACGCTTGTCTGACATTGGCTTACGGGGATTGGTATTATGCTGGTTCCGTTCTTTCCTTACTGCCCGTTCCTTTGTAGTCTGTGCCAGTCACCAATCCTCTCCATCTACTCCCCTGTCCTGTGGAGTGCCCCAGGGATCGGTCTTATCCCCCCTACTCTTTAACATCTTTCTCGCCCCTCTCCCCCTCTTAGTCCAACAGTTCCCATTCTCCATCTATATTTATGCTGATGATATCGTTCTCCTGTTCCACACCTCTCCGGTTAATATTGACATCACCCCATTCAATACTTGTCTTACTCATGTTGCAAACTGGCTTTCCTCCAATTTTCTTCATTTAAATCCATCCAAATCCACAGCCATGTGGGTCTCACTGAGTACCTCCTGTCCAAACATCACGCCTCAAATAAATTCTGTTCCCTTTCCACTTATCTCTTCATTCCGTTATCTGGGAGTTACCCTGGACTCCTCAATGTCTTTCCATGAGCACATATCTAACCTTTCCCGTCGTTCTTTCTTTATATTGCGCCAGCTTCGATCAGTCCGTTTTGTTTTGCCCACTGATTCACTTATTACCTTTGTACTGGCTTTGGTCATGTCCAGACTGGACTATTGCAATGTGGTCTACGCGAATCTCCCAGCTTACCAGCTCCAGCGCTTGCAGCTTTTACAGAATACAGCTGCCCGACTTGTCACTTCTGCCCGTAGATCCGATCATGTCACTCCTCTCCTGTATCATCTTCACTGGCTTCTACTGCGTTTTAGGTTCAAATATAAGTTCCTCATTTTAACTCATAGAGTCATTTACTCCTCAACCCCTCAGTACTTAGCAAATCTGATCTCCCTCCATACTCCCTACCGACAGCTTCGCGCCTTACATGCCAATCGTCTGTCTCTTCCTTCCCCTGCACAAGCTCATCTAGAACAGACACGCCACGCTGCTTTCTTTTTTCTGGGACCCTCACTTTGGAATTCACTACCATCCTCTCTCCGGTTAGAACCCTCCTATCATAATTTCAAAACACTACTAAAAACCCATTTATTCCAACAGGCATTTGACCTCCCTCCTGAGAGTCCTGTGTAGTCTTGTGTTTGTCTGTCCTCTGTTGACTTTCTGTTCTGTTAAAAAAATTGTTTATGATTTACTGTTTTGTCTCCAGTGGCCCCTTTGGCCCTTCTTTTTCTTTATTTTAATGGAGTTCCTTTCTTTTCTGACGCTAGCATTTATATTTTATTGTAAACCGCCCTCATGTTTCGGCAAGGGCGGTATATAAAGTGTTAAATAAAGATAAAGACTGGAAACTGTTCAGAGGAAGGCGACCAAAATGATTTGGAGCCTGCGTCAGAAGCCTTATGAGAAGAGACTCGAAGACCTAAATATGTACACTTTGGAGGAGAGGAGGGACAGGGGAGATATGATTCAGACCTTTAAATACTTAAAGAGAAATGATGAACAAACAAACCTCTTCCAAAGACGGGGAAGCTGTAAATCTAGAGGGCATAACATGAAGCTACAAGGTGGTAAATTGAAAGGCAATGTCAGGAAATATTTCTTCACTGAAAGGGTGGTGGATGCTTGGAATGCCCTCCCGATGGAAGTGGTGGGGGCAAACGTGGTGACGGAATTCAAAACGGCATGGGACAAACACAGTGGATCCCTTTACAGCAACAGGATAAAAACAAAATAAACGGTACCATCTAACTTCTGAACCATCTAACGTCTCAAATAGGAGTGTCCTACATGGAGTGGTGGGTTCACCCCTAAACAAAGACATGGGGAGGGGTGGCCTGCACAGAGCGACAAGTGCACCTACTCTTGCCATCTTGCTGGGCAGACTGGATGGACCATGCTGGTCTTTATCTGCTATCATTTACTGTGTTACTATGTGTATGTGCCAGTCGCATGGGCTGTCCCCCTGAGTAGACATATCCCATGTGTTAGACAGGAATGTCAGTTTCACCAGCAGTATAGACAGCCAGTGCAACATACAGATCGAACAACATGTCTCCCTCGCACAACTGCAGAACACATCTTGTCAGACAGGTATGGCACAGGGCCAGCAGAGATACCAGCAGGCATGGTACCTGGAACTTCTGCATGGCTGCATCCACCCAGACAATGACCACATCTACACCCATGTGTTACTAAACCCATAAGGCTGCTCTGTGGCCCAATGCACAAGAGCAGCGTGTATATGAGAGGAGGGTTGCAGGATCAAGATCCGGGAGTGGATCATGTTGCTATGGGTAACCTTTATCTCAAAGTGCAGGTACAGCACCAGTATATGCAACTCCCAATGACCTGTGCAGCAAGGGGCCACACACCTATCAGCTGCACAGACAGCCCCCACTAACTATGCTTGCATTGAGGGGCAGGCTGATAGCACCGGCAAACAGAGCAGGGGCGTTAACAACGTCTGCTTATTTCAAAGCGCACCAATTGCACTTGCAGGATGAGCACATGTTATGAATGTTTGAGCAGATAAGGATAAGAAAGTGGCAGGCAAGAATGCCAACCATCACTACTTTTGCACATTGCGGTGATGTGTGTGTATGTCTCTCCAGATTACAGGGACCATCTGCAATGTACATTGGTCCACATAGCATAAGCTGTTCCCAACGTTGGTCTTGAAATGTGCATGATGAAAAACAGAGGCTTGTGGGTATGGCCTGAAACAAAGAGGTGAGCCAGGATGTATATGCATTGGAGGTGGACTCAATGCCTGGGACTTGGTAGTCCCTATCTGCCACTTGCGTGGCCTGGTATTCCACAGCCTGTCAAGCTGAGAAGGCACTCTCACTGTAACCATATTACAGCTAGGTATCCATATAGTGCTATATAGTGGCAAGCTGCATTGATATGGGTGCTCCCCCTTTCCTGGGAGCCCAATTCACTGCGCTGACTGCTGGGTGTCCATGCTGTTTTCCCCCGGCCAGGGTGTACATGGTCGCTCTGTGCAAATGCAGTATGTGTTTGACAGCAGACTGGGCACAGTTGGTTTAAGCATGGTTGAGACTTGCCTGTGGTGGGCCTCAAATGCAAACCTACTCTGCTTTCTGTAAAGAATTGATAGCTCATGATGGTTAGAACACCAGCTGTGCCTGGCCTTCTCACTTTGGTCCAGCAAGGCCCACACCAGCCTGGATAAACCCTATTGCATTCTGCTTCATAAAACAGTTGCTGCAAACCTAGGCAGTGTCATGAAATGTAGTAGAATCCCTGGCTAACACAGGGTCCAGATGTTACAGGCAGCTCCAGCATGCTGCAGTAGGGCAGAAAAGCAGGTGACTGGCATCCCACACTGGCAGTGATATGGACAAGCAGAGGCCATCTTTAGCAGGGCAGGCTGTGGGGACCAGGTGCTGTGCGCCCTTCCTCACCATCAAGAAGGGTGCACAGCACCTGAAACTGGTCAGTAGCACAGTTTGCAGCTGTTATATGCTTGCAGGAAGCACAGTCAGTGCATATTACTGAGCTGAAGTGATGGATCACTACATCCCCCATTTGGTGTTCAGCTGCAGGATGCTGTTCTGTGTGTGCAGTGCATCATGGGTAGTGGGGGGCTAACTTATTCCAACACAGCAGACATTGCAGGCAGGGATCTGCAGTCTCTGTGATTCCAGACATAGTTGAGCAGAAAGGTGTAGCCTAATGGTTAGGGCAGTGGTGGGATCTGAACTGACTAAGAACCAGTTTAGTCCCATCTCTCCCACATGTGTGACAGCCAGGTTGCTGCACTTCATGTGGAGACTCTGCAGTGACCATACACCGAGGTGCAGCAACCCGGCCATTGCCCTGTGACCCAATCCCCCACCTGACAAAGTTTTATTTATTTATTATTTATTTATTTGCACAATTTTTATATACCACTGCTTCCAAGGATCAGCAGCAGTTTACATTACAACAAAAATCAAACAGATACATAGAACTTTATGGAACTATATTACAATATTACATTATAACAAGAATTATATAGTACAAGAATTACAATATTAGAATATAACAAGAACATTATTGAACTATATTACATTAAAACTGTATAACAGGTATAAGAGTGAGCATAAACCTATTATAGGAGATTATACAGATTTTTTTTTTTTTTTGAAAGCTTTATTTAGTCCACCATAAAATCCGAACAACATATCAACAGACGGCCCCACGGGGAGGGTTAACTCTTCGCCCCCCCGGGTGCCAACAGAAAGATAATACAATAGGTGGGCATTTTACATTATATCCCAACCCCCCTTCTCCCGTCCCCCTCCCCTCACCCACCCACCCACCCTCACTCCATTACCGACTGCATAAGCCAATTATCATCAAAAGCTGTAAAGCAGCTATCGCCTACCCACTACTCAAGACCTCCATCATTCAACTCCCCCCTTGGAGGGTTGCATTACGGCTGTGGGGTCCCAACTGCTGAATATATGGCTCCCACACTGACAGAAAAACTGTCCAGCGCTTGGCACTGCCCCGCGCCAACCAACGCTCCGTTAGCATTAATTGATGAAAGTTATTCCGCCATTCACTAAAAGTGGGCAATTGGCGTTCCCGCCATAGCCGGAGAATCGGCCCTTTACCCACCAGACAGGCCTTCCGCACCAGCAAGCTCTCACCAGCCTTCACTGGTCCAGGGGTCGGCAGTTGGTCAAGTGCCACAAATAGGCCGGTCCAATGTAGCCTTCGCTGCAGCAGCGTGCAAAGGAATCTGCATATCCGTGCCCAATATGCCCGTATTCCCCGACAACCCCACCACATGTGTAGGAGAGTAGCTAAGGACTCCGAACAGCGTGGGCAGGAGACATCCGTGTCCAGCCGACTGCGCAATGCCCGCCGCGGCGAAAAATGAGCCCTAGTCACACACTTAAATTGAATCTCACGCCAACGCACTCCTTGTACTAGTCGGCTAATCCGTTTCAATGCCGTCAATACCAATCCCGGCTGTACGTCCACTCCCAATTCGGTCGGTCGCCCAAGCTCTTTCGACTCCACTATAATCAGGGAGGGGGCGGTAGCACTCCAAATTATGTTTCAAATTGGAAATCGACGCCGGGCGCTCCTCTCCCAGCTGAAAAAATTCCAAAATACGAGCTGAGCGCTCAGCCTGTAGCGCTGCGCGCGGCAGTGCAGCCACATAGTGGGAGGCTTGTATGTATGCAAAACAATGCGTGTCGGGGAGGTCGTATTCCCGACTGAGCGTTCGGAATGATTTACAGTTTCCCGTTTGGTCTACCAAGTGCCCTATCCACCGGAGGCCACGTAGCCACCAGTCCCGAAACACCGCAGTCTCGGACCCTGGAGTGAATTGAGCATTGCCCTGCAGTGGCAACCAACAAGACACCTTCCACGTTTCCCGCCAATATTTGTTAAGTTGTTGCCATGTGCGTCGGGCCGAGTCCACTAACGGACTCTGCCGGCTAGTACCTGTGAAAACCGTGGATGTGCCGTGCAAAGACACCAGGAGAGTCGCAGGGGCCACCAAACACTCCTCTAAAGACCTAGGCGTATATACTTCCGTCTCCCCTAGCCAATCACCCAGGTGTCTGGCTTGACAGGCCAATGCGTAGGTCTTCAAGTCTGGAAGGCCCATACCGCCCTCTCGCCATTTTCCAAGCATGCGATTCCATGAGACCCGCGCACGCCGCCCGCCCTCGCCAAAGAAAGCGCTTAAGCAAAGCCTCCATTCTACACAAGTCCCGTCGAAGCAACCAAACTGGCAGGGTCTGCAGCCAGTACAAGATTCTAGGTAGAACTATCATTTGCACTGCCGCTATCCTCCCTGCCAGTGACAGCGGGAGGGGTCCCCACGCACTTAACTGCACCGCCAACTGCCGCAGTATCCGATCTAGGTTACGCCGGTATAAGTCCTGGGGGTTTCCAGTCAATGTTATACCCAAATAGATAAATTCTTTGTCTGCCCACCGCAAAGGGAAGGATCCCCTCCAAGAAGTTCGGAAATGCCCCAAGACATCCACTACTTCCGACTTATCTTTATTAATGCGCAAGCCTGCAATTGCTCCGAACCGCTGGAACTCGTCTAAAAGCGATTGTAAGGAGGTGGCCGGAGACGTCAAATGGACTAGCAGGTCATCAGCGAAGGCCGAGATAAGGAAGGTTTGCGACCGTAGCCCCACTCCCTGTATCTCTCCCGAAGTTACTATGGTGCGAATCAACGGGTCTAAGGAAAGAACAAAGAGCAAGGGCGATAGAGGACAGCCCTGCCTTGTACCCCTTCCCAACGTGAAGTCGTCCGAGATGAGGCCATTGCACAGTATGCCCGCCGTCGGTGAGATGTATAAACTTTGCACCATTTTACAAAAATCCTCCCCAATGCCGTAGCGCGGTAGCAGCCTCCATAGATAACGCCAGTCCACCCTATCAAAGGCCTTCTCTGCATCGAAGCTAATCAACAACGACGGAATATTGTGAGCATGCACCCACTCCAAGGAGGCCAAAATCTTCCGGAGGTTTCGTACGGCGTGGCGGCCTTTCACAAAGCCCACCTGTGCGTCGTGTATTAGAACGCCTAAGACCCCCGCCAGGCGGTCAGCCAGAACTTTCGCCAAAAGTTTAAGATCGAAATTTAGTAGGGATATGGGTCAATATGAAGCTGCCTGCATCGGATCTTTACCCGGCTTCGGGATCAAGGTAATATATGCGTGATTACGCCCCCAGCAGAACGCCCCTTGCTCTGTCCTGGTGGCATAGACCTCTCGCAGGAGTGGGCTTACCCCGTCTCCTAAGATCTTGTAGACTTCGGCCCCGAATCCGTCCGGCCCTGGCGATTTATAACACTGGGCCGCAGATATTGCGGATTGTATTTCCTGTATGGTAATAGGTAAATCTAGAACCTCCCTCTGGGCTGAAGTGAGTTGAGGCAGTTCCAAGTCCTCAAAGTAGTCCCGCATCCCCTCAGGGGAACCAGCCGTGGATTTATATAAATTTTGAAAAAAGGTACGAAAAATCTCCGCGATTCCTTTGTTCTCTTTATGCATATGTCCCTGGCCGTCCTTTAGCGCCGCTACGTGGGCAGGACGCCGTCGGGCCCGCAAACATCGTGCCAGCAACTTGCCTGGTTTGTCACCATAGCAGTGCAGACGGAACCGATAAAACAGAACCGATTTCTTTGCTCGCTGATGCAAGAGCTCGTTAAGCTCGGTCTGGGTTTCCCATAGCGCCTTCTTATTAGACAGCGTATATGTGTGGGCACATCGCCGCCGTAGAATGGTGACTCGACGCTCAAGTTGTACTATACGTTCTGCCATCAGCCGGCGCCGTCTCGCGGCGTAACCTATGATGTCCCCTCGAAGAACCACCTTTGCCGTTTCCCAGACCAGTTCGGGGTCGTCTACATGAACCTGGTGATTGCCAAGAAATTCCGCCCATCTCTGACGGATAAACTGGCGAAACTGCCCATCCGAGTAAAGCTCTAGGGGGAATCTCCACATGCGTGACCGATTAGCGTCCCGCCCCCAATGTAGGTCAAGCCACACCATCGCGTGGTCTGATATTTCGGAAGGACCAATCTGTGCATCCTCGGTGTGTGTGAACAAAGTCCCCGAGATCATTACATAGTCAATACGAGCACTGGAACCATGCGCTCGAGATTGATGGGTATAGTCTCTTTCGGAGGGGTGCAGGACCCGCCAAGGATCAATTAAACCTAGTCTCCGACAGAACCGCAACAGCGTCTGGGAAGGTGCTGTCCTCTCCCGCCCGCCTCCTCTCCTAGAAGTGTCCAGATCCACATTCAGGACTCCATTAAAATCCCCACCCAAAATCACCGGACACTCCGGAAGCTGCTCCACCCTTGATGCTAGGCCATTGTAGAAACCCGGGTCAACCACATTGGGACCATAGAGATTTCCCAGAATCACCGGTTTACCGTCTAAATGACCATATATCACCAGGGATCGTCCAGTATTATCAGCAAGGACCGTCTCCTCTATGAATCATATGCGTTTATGAATCAGAATCGCTACGCCTCCCTTATGCCCCTGGGCAGGGGACCCCCACACTTGGCCCACCCAGTTCCGACAAAGCTTGCTATGTTCAGCGGCTGTCTGGTGGGTTTCTTGAAGAAGCGCAATGTCACACTTATGTCGAGCCAGTGCTTGCAATACCTTATGCCTCTTAATAGGGTTTCCCAGTCCACAGACATTCCAGGTGATTATTCTCAAAGCGCCGGGGCAGTGCCAAGGTGCCACCACAGAATCACTTCCAAGTACTGCAGAGAGACACCCCCAGCCTGGCATCCCCCCCCATCTATATGTAGGCAATTATCCCATCTAGTAACATTCAATGGAGTGTACCCCCTCCCCTCCCCCTGTCCCTCCCTCCTCCTCCACCCCCCCCCCGTCCCTCCCCCCCCCCCGCCCCCCCCTCTCCCCACCCCTCCACGCTCTCCCGTCCAGTCATAGCCTGGACTACTTCCTATGGCAGACGGGTTCGCCCCTCTAACACTTCCCCCTCTCTAACAAGTAGAATAAAGAGAGAAAGGAGACACAAAGTCTCCGCTACAAGCCCCTGTACTGGGGCTCCCACATTCGGTGCTAGCACCCCCCACTCACCTGCTCCCATGTTGTCTCTGCCCACCTCCACCCAGATGACCTCCCAGCTCCTCCACCCTCCCCCCCCCCCCATCAAATACATGCATCCCTGCTTTATCGAGGCCAATCCTCTCTACTCTCCCGGCTGCCCCCCTTGCCTCAAATCGAACCCCACCTGTAAGGGGAAGAAAAGGGGGGAGAGAGGAGGGTGGGTCAAGCAGGAATACAGGGGCAGAGACAATGCAAGGAGGGAAATAACCAGGGAGCCAGCAATGCAGCAACAATTATAACAAAGTAACCATTGCAACAAAATAACAAGGATACAATGTCTCTCCTGGCATTAGCAATGTTACCAAGGCAATGAGACGTTGCATCCCAGCTTAATACACTATATGAAAGGCAAAACCAGGAGTTCTCCCATGACAATGGAAGCTGCCAGGAAGCTGCCAGGAGCCAATCGGCCCCTGGGGGCTCCAAACCCCCCCACTACACAAGGGGAGGCGTAACTCACTTCCAGTCCGTCATGTAGCAGCTAGGGAGCCGATTGATCAGGCAGGGAGTCCAGAAAGGTAGTCGCCTCTTCCAGGGTCGCTAGAATGCGAGTGTGGCCTTGGTGATCAATCCTCAGCCGGGCCGGGTAGAGGAGTGAAAAGCGAATGCCGCGGTTGAACAGCTGGGTGCAGATCCCCGAAAACGCCCTTCGCTGTTGACTGACGAGGACCGAGTAGTCTTGGAATACTAAGATCGGCTCGATATCCTGTTGATTCCGCCGTCAGCCCCTTGCCGCCTTTAACACCTCCTCTTTCTGTCTGTAGTCGAGAAAGCGGGCAATTACTGCACGAGGTTTCCTGGCCTGCTCTCTTCTTTGGCCTAGCCGATGTGCCCGCTCTAGCTTGAGAGATTCACCTCTCAGATTTGGCAGGAGGCTTCCAATCCAGGATTGTAAATATTCAAGCAGGGCACTATCAGCGACACTTTCAGGAACACCGATGAATCTCAAGTTTTTTCGCCTACCTCGGTTCTCCAGTTCATCGAGTTTATCCCCTTGCTGCTTCACCAAGGTCTCTAGGGCGGCCACTTTGGCCACTACTGAATTTTGCGTGTCTTCCACATCTGACACCCTTGTCTCAACTTGCTCCAGTCGCTCCTCCACCGCCGTGAAACGTTGTCCAAGCGACTGGATTTGCTCTACCAAATCCTGGAAACGTGTGCTGAGCGCCTGCACCACTGCCGCACTGACCTCGGCCACTAAGTCTGGCGGGGTGTCCGGTTTCGGGCTGGATGGTTGGTCTTCTGCCGTTTTTCCCCCCATAGGGCGGGGTCTCTCTTTTCGCGGAGCTTTAGATGCCATTGGGTTAGCAGTGTTATATGCACCCTGTCCCACGCAGGGCCCCGCTCTCGCAGAACAGCAAAGATAGAGCTGTGCAGTGCAAACCCACAGCTGCAAGGATTTTAGGACGCTGTTGAGGGGTTATCTGCCCAAACCAGGCAGGGACGGCCGTGAGACTATAGACCCAATACCCCAGGAGGATACTGATGGATGGGGCAATAGAAAGAGTATCTCACCACACTCAGGCGCGCTTTCTCTTAGACACCAATGCCCGCTGCTGTCAGGCAGGGGGGGGGCCGCCGATCTTCTCGCCGCCCGAGGTCTTTCAACTAGTGTGGGGAGCGCTGTGCCCCGGCGAAAGAAGTGTTTAATCTCCGTAGCTTTTGGCGGCAGCTACTCTCCTTCGTGCAGGCAAAGATGATCCCAGGCCTCCGCTCCGCTGAATACACAGCGCCCCCCGAAGGAACAACTAGTCGTGGAGGCGGGAGAAGGGACGGGAGCGCTCAAACGCGCCTCGGAGCTCTTCCCCCCTGGTCCAATCCGGTTAAATCAGTCACTGGTCTCTCCTCGGCTGCGAGTTCAGCCCTCCGTGAGCGTAGCGCTGCTATTAGCGGCGGGGGACTGTCCGGGCGCACCTCGTCCCGCTTCCTAGTAAAAGAAGTTGCCTGCCCGGATCGCGCGAGCTAGGCCACCACGTGCTGATCAGAGACGGAGGTGAACAGTGGCAAGGATGCCCAATCGTACCCCCGGCTTACTTGCAGGATAGCCCACGATCTTCTCCGCTCAGGTAGGAGTGGCTGCAGGTCCTTCCGTGCCTTCAAACTCCGGATCCTGCACAAGGAGAACCGAGGATGGCGGTGGGGGAAGTGCCCGAGTGGCCTCCACAGGCTCCCCTCTCCGCTGACCTTTCCTCCCCCGGATGGCCGCGAATCGCTTCAGCGGCAGCGGATCAGAGCCCCGGCAGGGAAGAATCAATACCGGTAGGAGAGAGGGAGTTTTCTTTAGTTTTTGCAGGATTTGTAGCTGTTTTGTAGGGGCAATTGCCCGGAGCTGATCGTAAGCCGTCCGATCAGCTCATTGCCCAGACCGGAAGTCATTTTATACTGATTTTTATATATATGTGTGAAGAATCATTATAATGTTGGTTAGCACTTACAGTAGACATTGTTTCAGTTGTATATATACTTATGGATGGGGTAAGTATATTCAATTTACGGTGGTTGGGAATCTATACTTGTTTCTCCATTGGTGTAGTGTTGTCTGAATAGATGAGTTTTTAGTTCTTTTTTAAATGTTTGCAGTTCTTTCGTTTCTCTTAATTGATCCGGGAGATTGTTCCACAGTATTGGAGCTATAAGCGAAAAGGCACTGTTACTTGTTGAATGTTTTGTTTTCCTTATTAGATCTGGGACTGCTAATGTGTTAAGGTTTTTTCTCCGTCTTATCCTATTTTCAAGTGGGCTGTGAAGAAGAGTAGTTAAGTATGAAGGGGCAATGTTATTAATTAATTTGAAGGTGGTTAATAGTATTTTGTATTGGATCCTACTGAATATGGGTAACCAGTGTAGAGTGTATAGGATAGGGGTAATATGGTCAGATAGTTTGGCTTTAAATATAACTCTTGCCGTTACATTTTGGGCCATTTGCAGAATCTTGATGTTCTTCTTAGTTATACCATGTAGTATGTTATTACAAAAATCGAAATGTGGTGTTATTAAAGCTTGTGTGACTGTTCTGAAATCTTCGTCTTGTAATAGTGGTCTTAGTTGTTGAACAGAGCGCAGTTTGTAATAAATTGTTTTTGTTAGTTTCTTGATGTGTTGTGAAACTGAGAGTTTTGTTAATGATAACTCCTAAGTATTTTAATTCTTCTTTGATTGGAAGAGTCGCATTCAGGATTTTAATGTCAGATGGAGTATATTTCGTGTTTTTTGTTGCAATCAGGACTTCAGTTTTTTTTATGTTAATAGCTAAGTTGTTTAATCGGAGCCATTCTTCAGCTTCTGTAAGGCAATTTATTAGTTTGTTGTGATTTGGGTTAATTATGTTAAACTCAGAGAATAGCATAATGTCGTCCGCATATATATGGTAATTAATCTTGTGTTTTTTGAATATAGTACATATTGGCTGGAGATATATGTTAAATAATAGAGCAGATAATGCGGAGCCTTGAGGTATACCTTGTTCTTGGGAGAAAGGGGGTGATGATGATTGATTGAGATGAACATATTGTGAATGATCAGATATGTATGATTTAAACCAGTCCAGAGTAGTTCTCAGTAATCCTATTTGTTTAAGTCTTGAAATGAGTATGTTGTGATTTATGCTGTCAAATGCAGCTGATATGTCAAGGAAAACTAAAATGAATGCTTGTTTTGTGTTGTCCAAACCTTTGTTAAGAGTGTCAAAAAGTGAGATAAGCAGGGTTTCAACACCATGAAAAGGGCGAAATCCATATTGGTGTTCATCAAGAGGGACAAAAGTGTCTATATGATCCTGTAATTGTATTTGTACAGCTTTTTCAATGATTTTAGTTAGGAAAGGGATGCTAGCTATCGGGCGATAAGATGATGGGTCGTTTACATTTAATGTCTTGTTTTTTAATATGGGGCGGATTGCAGATAGTTTTAGTTCTTTAGGTGATACCCCTTGCAAGAGTGATTGATTCACTATATTTAGGATAAAGGGTGCTAGTTCCTGCTTTGTTTGTTTGATCCAAAGAACTGGGCAGGGATCAAGTATGGATGTAGTAGTATTAATTTTCGATATTATATTGATTAGTTGTTTCTTATCTATTGATTGGAAAGCATTCCAGGTGTGGTTGTTAATTGGTGGAGGTGTGTTGAAAGGTGTTGGTATTATTGATAATTTAAGTTTGCTAGCAAAATAGTCTGCCATATCTTTTATGTTAATTGAAGCTGATTGATGATTATCTATTGGAGCTTTTGATAGAGATTTTACTATTTCAAACAGTTCTCTAGGGCGGTTAATGGCTTTATTTAGAATCCTCGCATGGTATTGTTTTTTGGCATTGTTTGTTGCTGATCTATAAGTGTTGAGATTTGTGAAGTATAAGTCTCGTAGCTCTGGTGTTTTTATTTTTCGCCATTCCCTTTCAATTTTGCGAAGGTTTTTTTTGATGGAGGCTAGTTCAGTTGTATACCATTTTTCTGAAGATCTAGTGTGGGATTTTCTCGGTTTATTATATAATGGTTTAGATGCTGATTTTATAGTTGTGTTCCAAGTGGATATAGCTTCATCAAGGTTATTCATGTCTGTAGACAGTTGTGGAATGGTTAAGTTGAGAAATTCTTCAGGTGAAAAAGACCTAAATCTGGGTCCTTGATGTATTTTAGGTTGATGAGGGGAGGTAGTAGATGGAATATTAATAGAGAAATTTATTATAAAGTGGTCAGACCATGGGATTTGTGATATTATAGGAGGGGTATATTCATGTGTTATGGTGAAGAGCCTGGGAAGAAATACTAAATCCAGTGTGTTTCCTTTAGTATGCGTAGGTTGATTAATAATTTGCTGATAGCCCATATCTTCCATTGATTCTAGAAAGATTGTGGATTGATTATTATTGCAGGCTGCTAAGTTAAAGTCTCCCAATATGATATGAGGTTTGTTTGTGGATGCTTTGCATGCAGTTTCTAGTATAGATGATATGTTTTGAGTATCTGATGCAGGGGGTCTGTAGAAAAGGCAGATCGCTAAATTTCTGTTTTCTATCTTTAATATATCTGTATTTTCATTAGTGGTGGTGGAACAGTTCAAGCTAGATTTTGCTAGTATTAGAACTCCACCACCTTTTCTTTGGTTGCGATTACAATTGAATAGAGTATATCCTCTTATTTTTAATTGGTTAGTTAAGACTGTATCAGAGTTGCTTAGCCATGTCTCTGTTAGGCAGAGGTAGTCTGGGTTCTCATCAGTGATGAGGTCTATGATTATTGGGATTTTATTTCTAACAGATCTTACATTTATGAGGACAATCTTTAGGTTTTGATTGGGTGAGTTTAGTTTTTTTATTTCGTTATCTGTTTTTGTTTGGATGTTAATTACTCTTCTTATCCATGTATCTGCGTACCTAGTTGCTGGTGGGTTATGTATATGTGTGTATGATTTGTAGTTATTAATGAATCTTTGATTGATATGTTGTGGGGCAGTATGTAAGTGAACCATTCGAGCATGGTGATAATGTAGGTATTGTGATTGGTAGCATATTCCAGATGAGGTTAGTAGGCTTATAGCAATACTTATGATATATAGAAGCCGTATAATGAATTGTGTAGATTTCTTTTTTTTTTTTTGCCTTGATTATAATTTATAAGGTGGACAGGTAGTAAGTGTATGTGTGAATAATTTCTATTTTAAAGAGGAGCAAGTTAAGGTAGGTATTGATAAAATAGTTTGTTTTTTAGTTGTATAGGGTGGATTAGTGAGAGTGAGAATTAGTGGGAGAAACAATAGTTGTTGTGTGAGAGCATTGGGAATAATTATGTAGGCAAATGTAGACTAAGAGAATACTAATAATGGGATTTTAATATATTAGCGACCGTAGAGACACATGGGAGAATACTGGCAATAGTAGCGAGAGAATGTTAATTGAGAGTATACTAGCAGCAATAATGGTAAAGTATTAGCAACAGTGTAAACAAATGAAAGAAATATTGGCAACAGAGGAGACACAATGTTGCTTGAGAGGGTGTTAGCAGCAATAATGGCAATGTAATAGTATCCGAGAGAGTATATCAACAATATTTACAATATATTAGTAACATTGAAGACACATGTGAGAATACTGGCACCAATATTAGGAGAATACTATCTGAGAGAATACTAGCACAATAATGATAATGTGTTAGGAACAGTAAAAGCAAGTAAATTCACTGTATCTAAGGTATATAGTGGTTTAGGCAAATATCTGATAGTGTTACGTGCTCAAGTTTCTTACTTCGTGTAGACTTTTTATGCTATAGCTGTTGGTGATGTAACTTACGGACTCTTTTCTAGTGAGTTGGTCTTGTCGACATCTGCCGTGTATTGACGTTTATTTTATTTTTTTAGTATACATTTGTATACCGCTACTTCCAGCGATCAGCAGCGGTTTTGATTACAGATTGGAAATTGTCAAATCATGACAGGAAATTTTTGAGGTATAAACACATTGATTAGACAGGAAAGCACAGCACACAGAGAACTATTTTACAGGGAACATGGGCTATGGAGGGTTAAGTGGCTTGCCCAAGACCACAAGGAGCACCTGTGGGACTAGAAACCCCAGTCCTTCCGGCCCAAGGTTGCTGTCCTCTAGTGGGATTTGAACCCCTGACCTTCCGGCCCGAAGTACCTTGCCCCAACCACTAGGCCACTCCTCCACTATGGTTCAGGTGCAACGTTTGCTGGTTATTCGCTTAGGGTAAAGTTTGTATCCCGCCTGCCGTGCCCCGCCTAAGGGCCACGCCAAAGGGCCCTCTTGCGAGGCCCTCAGGCGTGGGCCCGCAAGGCACGGATGCGCCTGCCGGCAGCACCTTTTGTGTGAGCCGCTGTGACCTCCCACAGCCCCGATTGGGCTGGAGTGCAGGAGCGGGAAATCGCCGATCGCCCTGTGCTCTACCCCGACCGGGGAGCTTCTGAAGATGGCTGCTGTAGTTTCTGCGGGCTCTCTCCTGCCGGCAGCACCTTTTGTGTGAGCCGCTGCGACCTCCCACAGCCCCGATTGGGCTGGAGTGCAGGAGCGGGAAATCGCCGATCGCCCTGTGCTCTACCCCGACCGGGGAGCTTCTGAAGATGGCTTCTGTAATTTCTGCGGGCTCTCTCCTGCCGGCAGCACCTTTTGTGTGAGCCGCTGTGACCTCCCACAGCCCCGATTGGGCTGGAGTGCAGGAGCGGGAAATCGCCGATCGCCCTGTGCTCTACCCCGACCGGGGAGCTTCTGAAGATGGCTTCTGTAGTTTCTGCGGGCTCTCTCCTGCCGGCAGCACCTTTTGTGTGAGCCGCTGTGACCTCCCACAGCCCCGATTGGGCTGGAGTGCAGGAGCGGGAAATCGCCGATCGCCCTGTGCTCTACCCCGACCGGGGAGCTTCTGAAGATGGCTGCTGTAGTTTTGATGGCATCGGGGGCTTCTATTGTCAGGCAGGGGGATTCCCACCACTGCAGTGCTGGGGTTTCGATGCCATGTTCGGCCCAGTTCATCAGACCGCAGCAAGAACCGGTTCACACAAACCAGGCTGAACTGGCCCAATCCCACCATTCGATATGGGTTCAATTCCCACCCCATTCTCTCTGTGACTGTGTACTACTCAGTTCATTTTCATGCCTGGGACAGTCCAGGGTCTGCTGTACCTAGCTGCCACACATTTTTATGTTTTGTTATGTGTTCCTCCCACACATTAGATCTATACACATACAATTTGCCATCCTGCCCTTATTGTCTCTGCTGAAGCCCATTGCAAGGGGTCAGACATGCTCACCCTGCCAGTATTTGTCACCTGACTGGAGGCATAGCCTAATGGTCATGGCACCAGCTTATGAGCCAGGAAACCTGGATTCAACACCCACTGCCACATTTCATGGGACTGGTGTGATACTTTAACTGCAGCTCTTTTATGTGTGGCACAGTCCTCATTGGATGGCCGCAACTTCTTCTGACTTTGGGCAGGTCACTTAGGCCTCCTTTGCCTCAGCAGACTGCAGCTTCTCACAGTCCCTGCTGTCCATCATCCCTTACCTAGGTTTTAGTACACCATTCCTCCTCTCTTCACCCCGATCTTTCCCCTCTTAATTCTTGCTTAACCTCTGTAGCTGGCTGGCTAGACTCTAACTGTCTGCATCTGAACGTCTCTAAGACTTTGGCTATTTGGTTCTCCCATGGCAGTCCACCCCCTTCTCTGGCTGCCTCTTTCTCTGGTTCTCCTATCCCATTAGTCGCGCACTTTCGATATCTAGGTGTCTTCCTTGATTCTGACCTCTCCTTCCCAAACCACATTTCCCATGATACCAAGACCTCATCCTTCGGCAGATTCGAGCCATCCGTCCCTTCCTGACACCTTTACTTTTACCTTTACTTTTTTTTACCTTTACTTTTGCAACTCTGTCTTTTCCAGTGTTCCTAAATCCCAGCTTCTCAGATTACAATGCATACAAAACACAGCCACACGTCTCATCTCTCACTCCTCACGTTGGGAACACGTCACTCCCCTCCTCATGAATCTTCATTGGCTCCCCCTGGCTTTCCGTATCCAGTACAAACTCCTCATGTTTATTTATTTATTTATTTAGTAAGGACTTATATACCGCTCCTTCCAGCGATCAGAAGCGGTTTGATTACAATTACGGGATTTGTCATAAATTACAGACAGAATTATTTGGGGATTAGATAGAGAGAGCAGGGGGATACACAGCACACATATGCGGGTCCATATAAAGACCTTAGCTATTATCATACATTTACACAGGCACTAACCACCATATATTTACATTTGTACATACTGCAATTCAATTTCTTTTGTCCTTTTGGTTGGTTCATCAGGCTATATATACCCACACCCCACTGTACTTGTCTAATCTTCTACAATTTCATACTCCCAGCCGCTCCCTTAGGTCCACATACATCAATCGCCTTCACCTTTCTTCCCCTTCATGTGCTCATCTCCAGTCCACCCGTAACTCTGCATTTTTCTTTGCTGCCCTGTGGAACTCCCTCCCCACCTCCCTCTGTCTGGAACAAAGCTACCGCACTTTTAAGATTCAGTTGAAGACCTATCTTTTCAACAAAGCATTTGATCTACCCACTGCCCATGTTTAGTCCTGTGTGCTCTTCTCTCTTAATCTAGTTTAATATGTCTGCATGTATGTCTACCCAGCTTCTCACTCTCTGTTTTGTCCCATGTGTTCCTCTCTCTTCGTCATGTTCACCATATATGCATGTTATGTTTGCTCTGTTCTCTCACTTTTCTGTCTACCATTGTAACTTCTTTTTCCTTTTCGGTGCCTATGGCCCAATTCTATATTATTTGAATTTCTAAACTGCCTTGTTTTTATTTGAAGGGCGGTATATCAAGTGAAATAAACATAAACATATACTGCTTTGATTGCATAGGTACAGCGGTATAATGGTGGGCAGTGACATACATACAGATATCACCTACCTCTGTTACCTGACTGAGGTAGTACCTCATGACTGTGATGTACAGCTTTGGCTCCATCACCTCTCTGCATTATATGCGGACACTTCCTACTCTTCGGATGGCCACCTGCAGGGCTCAACTCACATTCCTACATGCCCCATTGGCCCAGTTTTTTCAACCCCTGTCCAGTTGTATCCAGTTTTCTCAGGAGAGTTAAATGGTGGTTGGTATGTGGTTTCAAGAGATTGGATGAGCACAGGTGCCTTTATTGGTGGTCCCCTACGCGTTACGGCCGAAGCCTTCCTCAGGGGGATACACTTAAAAACAAACAACATATGAAAAAATAAATAAATAAAAATGAATATAAATGAATTAAATTAAAATAAATTAAAACATACCAGGCATGTAACATGTATTAACATCAATATAAATAACATATTGTAAACATAAAATATGGATGAAATCGAATATAAAATAATTGTACTGAATTCCAATATATTACCAATAAACAAGCCTAAAAAGAAATAAAAACAAATAGGAACATAATTAAATAGAAAAATATAAAAAGAATAATAAAAAGAATAATAAGAATAAAAATAAAACCACCATTGGATCAAAAAACATAAAAATCTGAGAACACAGGGCAGACAGTGAATACTACTTGGACTTCTAATAAAAATAGTATATGAAGAGTACTCACAAGGCACTGCAGGTAAGGGGGCTCAATTTGGCCTATGGATACGGCACCTATTATAGTACTGTCATTGATAAACAATAAATGAACATGAATGTAAAAATGAAGAAAAATGATATTGTACAATAGACCATATTACTAAAACTAAAATAATAACCAAAAAAACATTAAAAAATGTGATAAAGGAAATCTGAGAAAAAGTAATGAAGACCAAATTGTTTAAAATAATAAAGTGATGTTTAAGACACCAGAAATGTAAACCATATATTATTTAAAAATGTTACCTGAACTTGACCAATTATGATGAACAACGCTGTATAGTAAAAACAAAACACTGTTAATTATGTTGTCTTATGTTATATCAGGACAGGCTTTAAAATGAATAATATTAAAAGTAGCACACTTATCTTATTGTGGATGGTTTAAATGGTGAAAGTTACACATACTTTTATTAAATAATTCCCTAAATCTAGCAGCGTGCTGAAGAACCTCCTAAAAAAATGTTTAGTTCACCAAGAGCTTACTTGTATTTAAAAAATGTGTTTAAAAAAATGTGTGGACAAAATGTTCTTAAAACTTTTATATCCTCACGTGAGATAAAGCAGAAATAAAACAAGGATTATAAAAGAGAGCTAAATGGAGTATACATGGCATCGGGACAAGATGCTTATGATGTAAAAATGTTCTCTCATTGTGTAAAATGAAAATGAAACAGGAAAATAGAAATGAAGCATATAAGAAAAAATGCTAAAGATGCGCGCCAAAATATTTGCATATTATTTTGAATAGTTTTTAAAAACAAGCCAAGAGGGCTATTAAAGTTACAAACAGGTAGTGAACCACGCTGTGATATATGTATATTAGCTTAACACTAAAATCGTAAAATATTGACCAGCGTGTACTTACTGAAAATACATGTTGAAAACGGCTATTGAGAAGCGAGCATCAAAATTCCACACCAAAACAATTGCATGAGTTGAAAAACTTTGTCAAGCAACCGCGATTAAACTTAGTTGTTGAGGTAAAAGGAGGAGTGTGTGACTTATTACAGAGCCAGTAAATTAACTGATACATTGCTAAAAAAACTTACCTAAACGTAGAACAACCGCACTTTCAGGACGAAGGTGTAGTCAAAGCTTTTAGGGAAATGACGAGCTGGCCTGGGGCTTTAAATACTGACCATAAGAAGGCGTGGTTAATCTAATGACGTGTTTCTATGAGGTTAGAGTGTCGAACAAACACTTGTAAAAAACGTAATCACAATGCATGATTAATGTGAACCACAAGAACCTAGAAATGCAACCAAACTGTTTTGCTTCGAACAAACATATAATCGTCATTAAGTGACTAATGCATAGTGCTGTCGGACTGAAAAGATGTTGTGTGGTGTTATGTAAACTGCCACTTTAAAACATAAATGCGGAATGTATCGAGCCTTAATCAGAGAACTAAAAAAGTAATGTGGAGACAGAGCACTTTAAAAAAATATATATTTTAAAAAAATGTTTTAAAAAAATTCCTTAAAAACTTGGACTGAACTGAAGGACCTTGACAATACAATATGTCAAAGAAAGATAATGTATAAAACGGGTTGTACTTAAAAAATACTAAAGAACTAACTACTAAAAATTGATCCTAAGGGTAGCCACAACTACAGTGTTATTGTGTGGGGCATGAGGATAGACGTACATATTAAAATAAAAATTAAAACAATGATCCATGCAAAATTCCGTGATAATGATAAACTGGGCAAACAGTGTATATAAATACATTAAAAACACAACTAAGCTTACAAAACTTATAATAAATGTAACTATATCAATATTATGTAATAAATATAGTAAAATAAATAAATAAATAAATATAATAAAAAGTCGAAGGTGTCAATGTAGTCGTATCAGTTGGTGTGAAGGGACAAACCGGAGAGACATATAATACATATACAATGTTGTATGTCCTGGTGAGACAAATATTAAGCATGTGCTGGCATACTTTTTTATGTAATGTTACTATAAAATCACTGACAAGTCAACTTCCTGATTTAGACCATTAGGTGTCAAGCTATTAAATTCATAAATGAATCTTTGTTCCAATCTCAAAAGTACTTTGTCAAAATCTCCTCCCCTCCAACTGGGAACCACTGTTTTGATAACCAAAAATTTCAAATCTTGAATGGAGTGTTGTTTCTCCAACCAATGTGTTGCTAATGGACTATCCTCTACTTTTCTCTGTATACAACTTCTATGTTCTATGATTCGAGTATGGATCTGACGTTTAGTTTTGCCTATATATATTAAATTACACGGACACAGGATCAAATAAATAGCCTTTTCTGTTTTGCAGTTAGAAAAATGATTAATGTAAAATTTACGCTGTGTAACCGGATGAATATAAACTTGTTTAACTGTAAGTGCATGAATGCAAACAGAACAATTACCACAGGGGTAATGTCCTTTAATGCGGGGTGATGGTTTGTGGAATGTGAGAGCCGATGGAACCAGTGTGTTAGCTAAATTGGAATTGCGTTTATAGGCCACCATGATATTCTTGGAAGCTAAACTAGAGACCCCAGCTAAAAGATACCATTCCTGTCTTAATATCGCGGAAATCTCTTTAGAATATTGAGAAAAAGTGAGAGAGCAAACAATTTTGTCGTTCTTCTGACGTAGTTTCTTATTTAAAAGGCTCTTACGTTCAGTCGCGCATGCCCTAAAAAATGCTTTTTTAATACATCTTTTTGGGTACCCACGTTTTAAGAATCTCTGACGTAGATCCGCTGCATGTTTCTCAAAATCAGGTTCTTTAGTGCATAATCTTCTTACCCTTAAGAACTGACTAATAGGCAGATTATTTTTTAGTGTAGTGTTATGATAACTGTCATATCGTAGCAAGGTGTTGCGATCTGTAGGTTTACGATATAACTCTGTGATGAAACCGTCATTACCCTTCTTAATATTTAAATCCAAATACGCAATATTGTCCATGCTGTAGTTACCCTCGAACTGTAGGTTAGGGTCCAAACTGTTAATCCATTGAAAAAATTCTTGCAACATAATTTCAGAACCATCCCAAATTATTAAAATATCGTCAATATACCTTTTCCATAAATTAACATGCTTCTTAAATGGATGGATTTTAAGAAATTTCTCTTCAAAATCGGTAACGTATAAATTGGCCACGTCTGGGTCCATGGGAGGCCCCATGGCCACACCTTTTATTTGTTTATAAAATATACCTTTAAAACAGAAAAAATTTTCAGTCATTGCCAAAGAAGCTAACTGAATAAGGTAACAAGTGGGGGTACGTACTGGTTGCGGCCTACGTATTAGTGTATTTGCTAATACTTCAATGGATGCTTTCTGAGGGATATTGGTATAAAGAGAAACTATATCTAAAGTAACCAATAATAACTTGTCATGATAACTGACAAAAGCATCTAAAATATTGATAACATGAGTGGAGTCCCGTAGGTAAGATTCTGCTTCTGAAAGAAAGGGTCTTAGAAAGAAGTCCATAAATTTGGAGATGGGCTCGAAAAGAGAGCCAATGGCTGAGACAATGGGACGACCAGGAGGATTGTCGAGGGATTTATGTATTTTAGGGATAACATATATTGTTGGTATAATTGGATACTTCACTGTAAGGTAAGATACTTCTTTGGATGTGAGATAACCAGCCTGACTGCCTAAATATAACAAAGTGTCAATTCTTTGCTGTAAGGCAGGGGTAGGGTCATCAAAGATTTTTTGATAGAACTGAGTATCATTCAACTGTCGTAGAACTTCTTTTGTATAGGAATCCCGATTCTGAACAACTATCGCCCCTCCTTTATCTGCGGGTTTGATAACAATAGAGTTGTTCTTGCGTAAACCTTCTAATGCTTCTTTTTGTATCCTAGTAGTGTTATGAAACAATTTAGACTTAGTATGATACAAATTATTGACTTTAGACAATACTACTCTCTCATAAGCTGTAATGAGGGGATCAATGTTAGGAGGAGAAACCCATGTGGAGGGCCTTCTAACTACTGATGGATCTGTAGAGCCTTGTTCATTATTACCGAAATAATTGATAATTTTAAGTTTTCGGAAAAATTTGTAAAGCTCTATATGAGTGTTAAATTTATCATGAGTCTTAGTAGGAACATATGATAAACCTTTTTCTAATACCTGTAATTCAATGTCAGAGAGGGAGTGGTCTGAGAGATTAATGACATTACTCATAAATCCCAATTCAACCTTTTTTTTGGACATCAGGCCCACGTCTCTGGCAGTGCCCTGATGCTGATGCATTTGATGATCTCTGTATTTTCGTGGTGATCTGGGGGGAAGTCGGTGATAGTCCCGCCCACCTCCTTTCCAAAGAGAATCCATGTGAAAATCCCGACGGGGGCTCTGGGCCTGTGATCGAGATGGTGCTGTCGAAAAAAGGGGGGCCGAATGATCTACAGGAGCTTCATGTTGTTCTCCTGAAGCAAACCTTCCTCTTTTGGGCCCTCGTGTGGGATCCGGAGACCTAGAAAAAGATCTATTTCTAGTTCTATAATCATTTTTAAAACTGTTTCTCCTATTGGTTTTCGGAGATTTAGAACGTGACCTGTCTCTGAAATTATATTTAGTTCTAGTATTATCTCTCGTGGTGGGTTTTGGTGAGTATCCTGGTCTTCTGAAAGAACCCTTTCTTTGTCTATTCCTAAAAGCAGACCCGTCATGGGTCCAATAATATACGGTATTCATCTTATAGTCTTCTTCATCACGTTTATATTTACTAATTTTGATTTCTTTAATCTCTTTTTTATATTCAACTGTATTTTTATCAAATTTCCTTTTCTCATCATCAAATTGATTATCCAATTTTTTAAGTTTTTCAATAGAGGTGTCTATCAAAGGTTTAAGAACATCTGCCCTGCGTCTAGAAGTGTTTATAATTAAAATCATTAAATCTAACGAACACTTATTCAAAATCTTGATCCAATTAGACATAAACTCATCATCGTCCTTAAACATGCCTGGCGCCTTTTGCACTTTCAAACCACGTGGGATAATTTTCTTTCGACAATATTCTAACATGGATGCTGCATGTAACTCTTCTCGAATTAGGCGTTGTGTCATCCGTACGACGTTTTCCCATTCTTCTTTAATATCTGGCACAGCTTCTTCTTCCGTAAAGAAGGGATCCTCCGTGAGCAATGATTTCAATTCCTCTTCTTTGTAGCTTAGGACATTGTTCCAAGAGGAAAACATGGCTCCAACCAACGGGTCAGGCACAAGGAGAGCAGAATGCTCTTGCTATTCCAACAGGAGACAGTGAGGCAAGAGATTGGATGAGCACAGGTGCCTTTATTGGTGGTCCCCTACGCGTTACGGCCGAAGCCTTCCTCAGGGGGATACACTTAAAAACAAACAACATATGAAAAAATAAATAAATAAAAATGAATATAAATGAATTAAATTAAAATAAATTAAAACATACCAGGCATGTAACATGTATTAACATCAATATAAATAACATATTGTAAACATAAAATATGGATGAAATCGAATATAAAATAATTGTACTGAATTCCAATATATTACCAATAAACAAGCCTAAAAAGAAATAAAAACAAATAGGAACATAATTAAATAGAAAAATATAAAAAGAATAATAAGAATAAAAATAAAACCACCATTGGATCAAAAAACATAAAAATCTGAGAACACAGGGCAGACAGTGAATACTACTTGGACTTCTAATAAAAATAGTATATGAAGAGTACTCACAAGGCACTGCAGGTAAGGGGGCTCAATTTGGCCTATGGATACGGCACCTATTATAGTACTGTCATTGATAAACAATAAATGAACATGAATGTAAAAATGAAGAAAAATGATATTGTACAATAGACCATATTACTAAAACTAAAATAATAACCAAAAAAACATTAAAAAATGTGATAAAGGAAATCTGAGAAAAAGTAATGAAGACCAAATTGTTTAAAATAATAAAGTGATGTTTAAGACACCAGAAATGTAAACCATATATTATTTAAAAATGTTACCTGAACTTGACCAATTATGATGAACAACGCTGTATATTAAAAACAAAACACTGTTAATTATGTTGTCTTATGTTATATCAGGACAGGCTGTAAAATGAATAATATTAAAAGTAGCACACTTATCTTATTGTGGATGGTTTAAATGGTGAAAGTTACACATACTTTTATTAAATAATTCCCTAAATCTAGCAGCGTGCTGAAGAACCTCCTAAAAAATTTTTTAGTTCACCAAGAGCTTACTTGTATTTAAAAAATGTGTTTAAAAAAATGTGTGGACAAAATGTTCTTAAAACTTTTATATCCTCACGTGAGATAAAGCAGAAATAAAACAAGGATTATAAAAGAGAGCTAAATGGAGTATACATGGCATCGGGACAAGATGCTTATGATGTAAAAATGTTCTCTCATTGTGTAAAATGAAAATGAAACAGGAAAATAGAAATGAAGCATATAAGAAAAAACGCTAAAGATGCGCGCCAAAATATTTGCATATTATTTTGAATAGTTTTTAAAAACAAGCCAAGAGGGCTATTAAAGTTACAAACAGGTAGTGAACCACGCTGCGATATATGTATATTAGCTTAACACTAAAATCGTAAAATATTGACCAGCGTGCACTTACTGAAAATACATGTTGAAAACGGCTATTGAGAAGCGAGCATCAAAATTCCGCACCAAAACAATTGCATGAGTTGAAAAACTTTGTCAAGCAACCGCGATTAAACTTAGTTGTTGAGGTAAAAGGAGGAGTGTGTGACTTATTACAGAGCCAGTAAATTAACTGATACATTGCTAAAAAAACTTACCTAAACGTAGAACAACCGCACTTTCAGGACGAAGGTGTAGTCAAAGCTTTTAGGGAAATGACGAGCTGGCCTGGGGCTTTAAATACTGACCATAAGAAGGCGTGGTTAATCTAATGACGTGTTTCTATGAGGTTAGAGTGTCGAACAAACACTTGTAAAAAACGTAATCACAATGCATGATTAATGTGAACCACAAGAACCTAGAAATGCAACCAAACTGTTTTGCTTCGAACAAATATATAATCGTCATTAAGTGACTAATGCATAGTGCTGTCGGACTGAAAAGATGTTGTGTGGTGTTATGTAAACTGCCATTTTAAAACATAAAAAGCGGAATGTATCGAGCCTTAATCAGAGAACTAAAAAAGTAATGTGGAGACAGAGCACTTTAAAAAAATATATATTTTTAAAAAATGTTTTAAAAAAATTCCTTAAAAACTTGGACTGAACTGAAGGACCTTGACAATACAATATGTCAAAGAAAGATAATGTATAAAACGGGTTGTACTTAAAAAATACTAAAGAACTAACTACTAAAAATTGATCCTAAGGGTAGCCACAACTACAGTGTTATTGTGTGGGGCATGAGGATAGACGTACATATTAAAATAAAAATTAAAACAATGATCCATGCAAAATTCCGTGATAATGATAAACTGGGCAAACAGTGTATATAAATACATTAAAAACACAACTAAGCTTACAAAACTTATAATAAATGTAACTATATCAATATTATGTAATAAATATAGTAAAATAAATAAATATAATAAAAAGTCGAAGGTGTCAATGTAGTCGTATCAGTTGGTGTGAAGGGACAAACCGGAGAGACATATAATACATATACAATGTTGTATGTCCTGGTGAGACAAATATTAAACATGTGCTGGCATACTTTTTTATGTAATGTTACTATAAAAACACTGACAAGTCAACTTCCTGATTTAGACCATTAGGTGTCAAGCTATTAAATTCATAAATGAATCTTTGTTCCAATCTCAAAAGTACTTTGTCAAAATCTCCTCCCCTCCAACTGGGAACCACTGTTTTGATAACCAAAAATTTCAAATCTTGAATGGAGTGTTGTTTCTCCAACCAATGTGTTGCTAATGGACTATCCTCTACTTTTCTCTGTATACAACTTCTATGTTCTATGATTCGAGTACGGATCTGACGTTTAGTTTTGCCTATATATATTAAATTACACGGACACAGGATCAAATAAATAGCCTTTTCTGTTTTGCAGTTAGAAAAATGATTAATGTAAAATTTACGCTGTGTAACCGGATGAATATAAACTTGTTTAACTGTAAGTGCATGAATGCAAACAGAACAATTACCACAGGGGTAATGTCCTTTAATGCGGGGTGATGGTTTGTGGAATGTGAGAGCCGATGGAACCAGTGTGTTAGCTAAATTGGAATTGCGTTTATAGGCCACCATGATATTCTTGGAAGCTAAACTAGAGACCCCAGCTAAAAGATACCATTCCTGTCTTAATATCACGGAAATCTCTTTAGAATATTGAGAAAAGGTGAGAGAGCAAACAATTTTGTCGTTCTTCTGACGTAGTTTCTTATTTAAAAGGCTCTTACGTTCAGTCGCGCATGCCCTAAAAATTGCTTTTTTAATACATTTTTTAATACATAAAAGGAGGAGTGTGTGACTTATTACAGAGCCAGTAAATTAACTGATACATTGCTAAAAAAACTTACCTAAACGTAGAACAACCGCACTTTCAGGACGAAGGTGTAGTCAAAGCTTTTAGGGAAATGACGAGCTGGCCTGGGGCTTTAAATACTGACCATAAGAAGGCGTGGTTAATCTAATGACGTGTTTCTATGAGGTTAGAGTGTCGAACAAACACTTGTAAAAACGTAATCACAATGCATGATTAATGTGAACCACAAGAACCTAGAAATGCAACCAAACTGTTTTGCTTCGAACAAACATATAATCGTCATTAAGTGACTAATGCATAGTGCTGTCGGACTGAAAAGATGTTGTGTGGTGTTATGTAAACTGCCACTTTAGAACATAAAAAGCGGAATGTATCGAGCCTTAATCAGAGAACTAAAAAAGTAATGTGGAGACAGAGCACTTTAAAAAAATATATATTTTAAAAAAATGTTTTAAAAAAAATCCTTAAAAACCAATATCCCTCAGAAAGCATGCATTGAAGTATTAGCAAATACACTAATACGCAGGCCGCAACCAGTACGTACCCCCACTTGTTACCTTATTCAGTTAGCTTCTTTGGCAATGACTGAAAATTTTTTCTGTTTTAAAGGTATATTTTATAAACAAATAAAAGGTGTGGCCATGGGGTCTCCCATGGCCCCAGACGTGGCCAATTTATACGTTACCGATTTAGAAGAGAAATTTCTTAAAATCCATCCATTTAAGAAGCATGTTAATTTATGGAAAAGGTATATTGACGATATTTTAATAATTTGGGATGGTTCTGAAATTATGTTACAAGAATTTTCTCAATGGATTAACAGTTTGGACCCTAACCTACAGTTCGAGGGTAACTACAGCATGGACAATATTGCGTATTTGGATTTAAATATTAAGAAGGGTAATGACGGTTTCATCACAGAGTTATATCGTAAACCTACAGATCGCAACACCTTGCTACGATATGACAGTTATCATAACACTACACTAAAAAATAATCTGCCTATTAGTCAGTTCTTAAGGGTAAGAAGATTATGCACTAAAGAACCTGATTTTGAGAAACATGCAGCGGATCTACGTCAGAGATTCTTAAAACGTGGGTACCCAAAAAGATGTATTAAAAAAGCATTTTTTAGGGCATGCGCGACTGAACGTAAGAGCCTTTTAAATAAGAAACTACGTCAGAAGAACGACAAAATTGTTTGCTCTCTCACCTTTTCTCAATATTCTAAAGAGATTTCCGCGATATTAAGACAGGAATGGTATCTTTTAGCTGGGGTCTCTAGTTTAGCTTCCAAGAATATCATGGTGGCCTATAAACGCAATTCCAATTTAGCTAACACACTGGTTCCATCGGCTCTCACATTCCACAAACCATCACCCCGCATTAAAGGACATTACCCCTGTGGTAATTGTTCTGTTTGCATTCATGCACTTACAGTTAAACAAGTTTATATTCATCTGGTTACACAGCGTAAATTTTACATTAATCATTTTTCTAACTGCAAAACAGAAAAGGCTATTTATTTGATCCTGTGTCCGTGTAATTTAATATATATAGGCAAAACTAAACATCAGATCCGTACTCGAATCATAGAACATAGAAGTTGTATACAGAGAAAAGTAGAGGATAGTCCATTAGCAACACATTGGTTGGAGAAACAACACTCCATTCAAGATTTGAAATTTTTGGTTATCAAAACAGTGGTTCCCAGTTGGAGGGGAGGAGATTTTGACAAAGTACTTTTGAGATTGGAACAAAGATTCATTTATGAATTTAATAGCTTGACACCTAATGGTCTGAATCAGGAAGTTGACTTGTCAGTGTTTTTATAGTAACATTACATAAAAAAGTATGCCAGCACATGTTTAATATTTGTCTCACCAGGACATACAACATTGTATATGTATTATATGTCTCTCCGGTTTGTCCCTTCACACCAACTGATACGACTACATTGACACCTTCGACTTTTTATTATATTTATTTATTTATTTATTTTACTATATTTATTACATAATATTGATATAGTTACATTTATTATAAGTTTTGTAAGCTTAGTTGTGTTTTTAATGTATTTATATACACTGTTTGCCCAGTTTATCATTATCACGGAATTTTGCATGGATCATTGTTTTAATTTTTATTTTAATATGTATGTCTATCCTCATGCCCCACACAATAACACTGTAGTTGTGGCTACCCTTAGGATCAATTTTTAGTAGTTAGTTCTTTAGTATTTTTTAAGTACAACCCGTTTTATACATTATCTTTCTTTGACATATTGTATTGTCAAGGTCCTTCAGTTCAGTCCAAGTTTTTAAGGAATTTTTTTAAAACATTTTTTTAAAATAAATATTTTTTTAAAGTTCTATGTCTCCACATTACTTTTTTAGTTCTCTGATAAATTCTCTATACATTACGCTTTTAATGTTTTAAAGTGGCAGTTTACATAACACCACACAACATCTTTTCAGTCCGACAGCACTATGCATTAGTCACTTAATGACGATTATATGTTTGTTCGAAGCAAAACAGTTTGGTTGCATTTCTAGGTTCTTGTGGTTCACATTAATCATGCATTGTGATTACGTTTTTTACAAGTGTTTGTTCGACACTCTAACCTCATAGAAACACGTCATTAGATTAACCACGCCTTCTTATGGTCAGTATTTAAAGCCCCAGGCCAGCTCGTCATTTCCCTAAAAGCTTTGACTACACCTTTGTCCTGAAAGTGCGGTTGTTCTACGTTTAGGTAAGTTTTTTTAGCAATGTATCAGTTAATTTACTGGCTCTGTAATAAGTCACACACTCCTCCTTTTACCTCAACAACTAAGTTTAATCGCAGTTGCTTGACAAAGTTTTTCAACTCATGCAATTGTTTTGGTGCGGAATTTTGATGCTCGCTTCTCAATAGCCGTTTTCAACATGTATTTTCAGTAAGTGCACGCTGGTCAATATTTTACGATTTTAGTGTTAAGCTAATATACATATATCGCAGCGTGGTTCACTACCTGTTTGTAACTTTAATAGCCCTCTTGGCTTGTTTTTAAAAACTATTCAAAATAATATGCAAATATTTTGGCGCGCATCTTTAGCGTTGTTTCTTATATGCTTCATTTCTATTTTCCTGTTTCATTTTCATTTTACACAATGAGAGAACATTTTTACATCATAAGCATCTTGTCCCGATGCCATGTATACTCCATTTAGCTCTCTTTTATAATCCTTGTTTTATTTTTGCTTTATCTCACGTGAGGATATAAAAGTTTTAAGAACATTTTGTCCACACATTTTTTTAAACACATTTTTAAACACATTTTTTAAATACAAGTAAGCTCTTGGTGAACTAAAAATATTTTTAGGAGGTTCTTCAGCACGCTGCTAGATTTAGGGAATTATTTAATAAAAGTATGTGTAACTTTCACCATTTAAGCCATCCACAATAAGATAAGTGTGCTACTTTTAATATTATTCATTTTAAAGCCTGTCCTGATATAACATAAGACAACATAATTAACAGTGTTTTGTTTTTAATATACAGCGTTGTTCATCATAATTGGTCAAGTTCAGGTAACATTTTTAAATAATATATGGTTTACATTTCTGGTGTCTTAAACATCACTTTATTATTTTAAACAATTTGGTCTTCATTACTTTTTCTCAGATTTCCTTTATCACATTTTTTAATGTTTTTTTGGTTATTATTTTAGTTTTAGTAATATGGTCTATTGTACAATATCATTTTTCTTCATTTTTACATTCATGTTCATTTATTGTTTATCAATGACAGTACTATAATAGGTGCCGTATCCATAGGCCAAATTGAGCCCCCTTACCTGCAGTGCCTTGTGAGTACTCTTCATATACTATTTTTATTAGAAGTCCAAGTAGTATTCACTGTCTGCCCTGTGTTCTCAGATTTTTATGTTTTTTGATCCAATGGTGGTTTTATTTTTATTCTTATTATTCTTTTTATTCTTATTTTTATATTTTTCTATTTAATTATGTTCCTATTTGTTTTTATTTCTTTTTAGGCTTGTTTATTGGTAATATATTGGAATTCAGTACAATTATTTTATATTCGATTTCATCCATATTTTATGTTTACAATATGTTATTTATATTGATGTTAATACATGTTACATGCCTGGTATGTTTTAATTTATTTTAATTTAATTCATTTATATTCATTTTTATTTATTTTTTCATATGTTGTTTGTTTTTAAGTGTATCCCCCTGAGGAAGGCTTCGGCCGTAACGCGTAGGGGACCACCAATAAAGGCACCTGTGCTCATCCAATCTCTTGCCTCACTGTCTCCTGTTGGAATAGCAAGAGCATTCTGCTCTCCTTGTGCCTGGTATGTGGTTTCCACATGGCACAGGCACACCTTTTTACCCCGCACACTAAAAGTGCATAGGTGACGGCACATGAGGTATATCGGTGCTGCAAGCCCATACCACACACTCATCTACCAACACCCTTCCTTCAGCCCATCCATCAACCTCTGCCACCAATATGCAGTCGGGTATTCTCCTGCCAGCTTCAACAGCATGGCCCACACAGGAACCTTTTCCACATTTCCATTTCTCACTCATGCCTCTCCTGTGACTGATCTGTACGTCACCACTATTGCTCAGTCATCCTTTTGATGCACACATTGTGGCACTTCTGGCTCCGCAGCAGCGCATGTCTTCCCCATCCTGTGCCACACACTGCCATTAGAGCATTTTACATGGGCATCACTCAGTGCATGGGTACAACTGCCTTCCACATGCGCATTCCACTTACTGACTGCCAGGTAGGGTGCCCATGGATCTGTCAGGTCCATCAGCTTCCATCTATTCTTCCAAACATCACCTTAACATTGCCTTTCCCTGGTGCTCCTTCATTCAGCATTAGAGTGACCGCCGTTTTCGGGCGTTAAGGTACACGCATGGCTTAATGCCCAGTGTCCTGATAGCGCACATTAAGAGGCCCATTGCGCCCTTACAACTGGAACACCTCCTACCCGCCCAGAGCCTTTTTCACGTGGGACAGCCCTTAACACTGTCGTTTATGCTTGTTAGCACCTTTTCCCTTGACATCCTTTAGCAAACATACCCCATTATTTCTATGGCACTACCAGGTATATGAACATAAGAACATAAGATATGCCATACTGGGTCAGACCAAGGTCCATCAAGCCCAATATCCTGTTTCCAACAGTGGCCAATCTAGGTCATACGTACCTAGCAGTTTCCCCAAAAGACACAGGTTCCACAATGCTTGTACTGGGTCAAGCATTGATATCCTGGGTCCCTTCTTAATAATGGTTTATGGACCTTTCCTCCAGGAACTTGTCCAAACCTTTTTTAAACCCAGCTACATTACATCCTCCGGTAACAAATTCCAGAGTTTGATTACACGTTGAGTGAAAAAATATTTTCTTTTATTAGTCTTAAATAGTTTACCCTGTAGCTTCATTGCATGTCCCCTAGTCTTTCTATATTCTGATAATGTAAACAATCGATCTACGTTTACCCGTTCCACTCCATTCATTAATTTATAGACTTCTATCATATCTCCCCTCAGCCGTCTCTTTTCCAGGTTAAAGAGCCCTAACCTTTTTATCCTTTCTTCATAGGAGTATCCTTCCATCCCCTTTACAATTTTGGTGTCTCTTCTCTGAACCTTTTCTAATAACGCTATATCCTTTTTAAGATACGGCGGCCAGAATTGCACACAATATTCAAAGTGCGGTCTCACCTTGGAATGATATAGAGGCATTATAATATCTTTTGTTTTATTTTCCATTCCTTTCCTTATGATACCTAGCATTCTATTTGCTCTCTTGGCCGCTGCTGCACACTGGGCCGAGGGTTTTAACATATTATTTGGTGGAGGAGTGGCCTAGTGGTTGGGGCAAAGTACTGAAGGTCAGGGGTTCAAATGCCACTAGAGGACAGCAACCTTGGGCCGGAAGGACTGGGGTTTCTAGTCCCACAGGTGCTCCTTGTGGTCTTGGGCAAGCCACTTAACCCTCCATAGCCCATGTTCCCTGTAAAATAGTTATCTCCAAGTTATAATGCCCTGTTCAGTGTAATTTCAGTTTGTTCAATGTAAACCACACTGATACAGAATAGCACAGTATATAAGAGAATATAAATAAAAATAAATAAATAATAAAATAAATTATCCACAATGACACCTAAATCATTTTCCTGGGTGGTGGTTCCTAATGTGGAACCTTGCATCGTGTAACCATAGTTTGGGTTGTTCTTCCCTAGGTGCATAACTTTGCACTTGTCCACATTAAATTTCATCTGCCATTTTGATGCCCAGTCTTCCAATTTATCAAGATCCACTTGCAATTTTCCACAATTCTCTTGGGTTTTAACAACTTTAAATAGTTTTGTGTCATCTGCAAATTTTGTGTCATCTGCAAATCTTACTCGTTATTCCCTTTTCTAGGTCATCTATGAATATGTCAAAAAGCAGTAGACCCAGCACAGATCCCTGGAGTACATCACTATTCACCTTTCTCTATTGGGAAAATTGGCCATTTAGCCCTACCCTATATGCACCTTACAGTCTTTATAAGACACATAAACAGAGCAGACAGGGACTAGGAATTTCATTTATAGGGAATAATTATGGGTATTAAACAGGAGAATAAAGATGATCAGAAGCCAAAAGAAATTTTGAAAAAATATTTTTTTTAGCTGGGATTTGAATAGGACCAGAAACTGTGTCTCTCAGACCATACTGGCTCAGGAAGTCTATTCTAAGTGTATGGCACATCAAGTAGAAGGAATGGAATCTGGAGTTGGTGGAGGAGGAGAGCACAGATAAAAGTGATTTATCTGATGAGCTGAATTCCAGAGAAGGGATGTAGGAAGAGATATGACAGGAGAGGTAATGAGAAGCTGCAGATTGAATGCACTTGTAGGTCAATAGGAGAAATTTGAACTGTATATAGAAATGGACAGGGAGCTAATGAAGTCACTCGAAAAGAGGAGTTTTATGAGCATTGTTACAGTACATTGACAGAAGATTAGTCATGCAGCTGAGCTTTGAATAGATTGAAGGGGAAAGAGATGACTCAGTGGATGACAAGTGAGGAGCAGGTTGCAGTAGTCTAAACAGGAGGTGATGAGAGAGTAGATAATGGCTTTGGTAGTGTGTTTAGAAAGGAAGGGGCAAATTTTGCTGATGTTATATAGAAAGGAAGGACAGGTTTTAACTATCTGTTAGATATGTGCATAGAATGAGAGCGGAGAGTCAAAGATAACCCCAAGGTTGCAAGCTGAGGAGACAGGGAAGTTGACAGTGTTATCCAGAGAAAGCAAGAAAGGAGGAAGGGGAGAGGTGAGTTTAGGTGGAAAGATAAGAAGCTCTGTTTTGGACATGTTCATTTTCAGATGGCGGTGAGACATCTAGGCAGCAGTGTCAGACAAAAAGGCCTGAATTCCTGGAGAAATGTCTAGTGCAGAGAGGTGTATCTGGGAATCATCAGCATAAAGATGGTACTGAAGACCATGGGAGTAGATCAGTACACAAGGGAACAAGTATAGAGAGAGAAGAATAGAGGTCCCAAGACAGAGCCCTGAAGTACACTGCCTAATAGTGGGATAGTGATAAGAGGAGGATCCACCAAATTATACTCTAAAATTATGTTGGGAGAAGGAGAACAGAGCCCCAAAATCTAAGTGATGGCAGCATACGAAGGAGAAATTATAGATTGATATTGCTCCAATTTTCAACAGTACACATATACTTTTGCTTTGAAATTGCCTAAAGAAAAGTATCCCTGAAGTACACTGCCCTTTGAAAATTTAGGGCTGACCAGTGCCAGAGATTCCTTGCACTTTTAATCCTCAAAGGGAGAGGGAAATTTTCAGCTAAGAATTCTATCCAGGAAGCCTCTTGGCTATCCATATAAAATTATTTGAATATTGCCCTCCCCATGGACGGTTAACATTGCCACGGCCCTAACATGTTTTTATTTATTTATTTATTTAGACAGTTTTGTATACCGCCTTATCCTTCAATCAAAGCGGTCACAACACAATTGGGGGATACATTTAACACGTGGGGATATGAGACACATACACTAATACTTACAGGGAACATGGGCAATGGAGGGTTTAGTGGCTTGCCCAAGACCACAAGGAGCATCTGTGGGACTAGAAACCCCAGTCCTTCTGGCCCAAGGTTGCTGTCCTCTAGTGGGATTTGAACCTCTGACCTTCCGGCCTGAAGTACCTTGCCCCAACCACTAGGCTACTCCTCCCTCCTGGTATTTGGCATGCTTGTCTAAGATCAGTTCTGTTTACATGTATGAGGAGAAGATGCAATCTGTTACCCAATTGGAAAGGCACATTTTGTCACTGCACTATCAGTTCTATTGGTTTTGAAGCTAAACTCTGAGAGATGTAGAAGATATTAAGTAGTTTTTGTGTGGGGCAGGAGAAAAGCTGCAGGGCCCTGCACTCACACCAGAGGCCTGGTATTCAGCAGCAGGCGAACTGTATAACTTTAAATAGATAAGTTGTCGGTTTAAAAGTTATAGGTATATTAAGCAACTGTCAATAGATAAGTGCTGCTGTTAAACATGCATAGATAAATTTAAACAGATAACTTAGCTATTTAAAGATATTACTGGTATGTGACCTCCAGCTCTTACAAGGATGGGTTGTATGCATGCACACTTATTTATTATTTATTTATTTAAACTTATTTTTACACCGCCTTTCTATGATTCAAAGCGCTTTACAGCTTAACAACAGATTAACATGACCATAAGGTGTGATGTTTTACAGAAAACCGGAACAGAGTAACAAATTCACTATGTCACTGTATAACATTTGGTAGCATTAACATTAACACAGAACTATTTACAATGTATAGTTAGTTATTTATTTAACAAGTCTTCTATACCGCATTTCTTTCATGTAATTGTTCTAGTTTATCGTTATGATGTAAACCACCCCTGATCTCTGGAAAGGACGGTATAAAAATATATGCAAATAAATAAATAAATAAATAATGTGGTTTACATCAAACACAAATGGATACTGTTAACTCGGAGTGTTACAAAAACATAACTAAGGAGATATAATCAAATGCAGACTAGTTTTAACATATCAGGTCCAAAATTCTCCCTGAAGAGCTGAGTCTTCAGCACTTTCCTGAAATCTTTGATATAGTAACATAGTACCAAGGTCCGTCATCAGAGACTTTTGGCAAAACTAAAGAGTCATGGGATAGGAGGCAGTGCACTATTGTGAATCAGGAACTGGTTAAAAGATAGAAAGCAGAGGGTAGGGCTAAATGGCCAATTTTCCCAATGGAGAAAGGTGAATAGTGGTGTACCCCAGGGATCTGTGCTGGGTCTGCTGCTTTTTGACATATTCATAAATGACCTGGAAAGGGGAATAACGAGTGAGGTTATCAAATTTGCATATGACACAAAACTATTTAAAGTTGTTAAAACCCAGGAGGATTGTGGAAAATTGCAAGTGAAATTTAATGTGGACAAGTGCAAAGTTATGCACCTAGGGAAGAAAAACCCAAACTATGGTTATTCGATGCAAGGTTCCACATTAGGAACCACCACCCAGGAAAAAGATTTAGGCATCATTGTGGATAATCTAGATTGGCCACTGTTAGAAACAGGATACTGGGCTTGATGGACCTTGGTCTGACCCAGTATGGCATATCTTATGTTATTAAGTTTTTATGTAAATGACGGCAGATAAAGACCAGTATGGTACACTTGCCGCTTTGTGCAGGCCCCCCCCCCTCCCCATGTCTTTCTCCAGGGGTGATCCCACCACTCTATGTAGGATACCCCTATTTGTTAAGGAATTAGATGGTTCAGATTATTTTGATATTTTCTTGTTGCTGTAAAGGGATCCACTGTGTCTGTCACATTCCCTTTTGAACTCCGTCGCCGTATTTACCCCCACCACTTCCATCGGGAGCGCATTCCAAGCATCCACCACCATTTCAGTGAAAAAGTATTTCCTGACATTGCCTTTCAATTTACCACCTTGCAGCTTCATGTTATGCCCTCTAGTTTTGCAGCTTCTCCGTCTTTGGAAGAGGTTTGTTTGTTCATTATTTCTCTTTAAGTATTTAAAGGTATGAATCATATCTCCCCTGTCCCTCCTCTCCTCCAAAGTGTACATGTTTAGGTCTTCAAGTCTCTTCTCATAAGGCTTCTGACGCAGGCTCCAAATCATTTTGGTCGCCTTCCTCTGAACAGCTTCCAGCCCTTTTACATCCTTTGCAAGATATGGTCTCCAAAACTGAACACAGTATTCCAAGTGAGGCCTCACCACCAACTTGTACAATGGCATAAGTACCTCTTCCTTTCTGCTGGTAATTCCTCTTCGTATGCAGCCCAACATCCTCCTGGATTTTGCCACCGCCTTGCCACCTTGAGATCTTCAGAAATAATCACTCCAAGGTCTTTCTCCTGATCCGTACACACCAATCTCTTGCCCCCTATCGCGTACATTTCCCTTGGATTTCTGCTTCCCAAGTGCATGACTCTGTACTTCTTCGCATTAAATCTTAATTGCCAAGCATTAGACCACTCTTCCAGTTTTTGTAGATCATTCCTCATGTTAACCACTCCCTCGGGGGAGTCCACTCTGTTGCAAATTTTCATGTCATCTGCAAAAAGACAGTCATTTCCATGCAGTCCTTCAGCAATATCGCTCACAAATACATTGAGCAGTGCCGGGCCCAGTTGCGAAACCCTGGGGCACCCCGCTAATCACCTTCCTTTCATCCAAGTGAGCTCCTTGTACCATCACCTTCTGTCGTCTGTCAGTCAACCAATTTCTGATCCAATTTACCATCTTGAGATCTATCCCCAAGCTACTGAGTTTATTGATAAGCCTCCTATGAGGAACAGTATCAAAGGCTTTGCTGAAATCCAGGTAGATGACATCCATCGCATGCCCCTAATCTAGTTCCCTGGTCACCCAGTCAAAGAACTCAATCATATTTGTTTGGCAAGATCGTCCTTCAGTAAAACCATGTTGCCTCGGATCTTGCAACCTGTTGGCTTTGAGAAAGTTCACAATTCATTCTTTCAGGAGCACCTCCATTACTTTTCCCGCCACTGAGGTAAGGCTCACAGGCCTGTAGTTTGACACTTCTTCCCTGTCACCACTTTTGTGTAGAGGTACTACATCAGCCATTCTCCAGTCCTGAGGAATCTCTCCTGTTTCCAAGGATCTGTTGAAAACATCCTTTAACGGCCCTGCAAGAGCCTCTCTGAGCTCTTTCAGTATCCTGAGATGTATCTCATTCGGTCCCATGGCCTTGTCCACTTTCAGTTTTGCAAGTTGTTCTAACACATCTTCTGTGAATGGTGTGGTATCTACTTCATTCCCAGTTTTATATTTGGGAGTCACAGGTGGTCCTTCTCCAGGACTTTCCTTAGTAAAAACAGAACAGAAGTATTCATTTAGCAATTTCACTTTTTCAATGTCACTTTCCATGAGTGCGTTCCCAGCACTTCTGAGTCCTGCAATTCCACCTCTGATCTTCCTTTCTCCAATATACCTGAAGAAAGTTTTGTCGCCACTCTTCACATCTTTAGCCATCTTTTCCTCTGCCTTTGATTTTGCTATCCTTATTTCTCTCTTTGTCACTTTTGAGTTTGATCCTGTATTCATTTCTGTGTTCCTCTGTTTGCAAGCTTTTGAATTTTGCGAAAGCTGTATTTTTTGCCTTTATTTGAGCAGCCACTTTTTTGAAAAACCAAATAGGTTTTCTTCTCCTCTTGTTTTTGTTTACTTTTCTTACATATTTATCTGTTGCCTCTTTTATTGCCACCTTTAGTTTAGCCCATTGCAATTCCACAGCCAGGCGACCAGCATGAAAGTCTCGGGTCACTACCCCGCCCTGCCTCCCCCCCCCCCTCTTCCCCCTAACCCCCCCCCTCCCCGCCCGAATAACTGCACTCACACGGAATTTGCAACAAAGAACCCATTATTTTATTTGGTTAACAACATATTCTTGGAAATTACAGTACACGAGACTGTTGGCCACAGCATGATCCTATTACGTTATTATTTACAGAATCCTTTATCCATAATATACAACCATTCTACAGTAACTGACAGTAAATGACATTAAATTACGTTTTCTTTCAGCCCTTCTCCAGAGGCACAGCCCACTCTGATTAGGTTCTTGTCGCCCGGCAGGGATCTCTGGAAAGCGGCCGTCCAAGCCTTTTCCCCACTGCCATCGTTTCTTACTAGCATGATATCTTCACGGGGATGTTTTCGCTAACAGGCCCTGTTCTGGGCTCTGTCTCTCTTGCAACAGTGTCCCTATCCGCCTTTGCCCAAGTCCCGTCAAAGGCTTGAGCAGGGCTACGTTGTGAATCTCTATACTCGTTTCTCCCGCCGTGAAAGCATCGGGAGGCCCTGTAAACACTGTTCCTGCTTCCACTCAGTGTCCCGTTTACGGAGACATCCTCTATGTTTCACTCCCCCTTATCATGTCTGGGCTGTGCGCTCTCTTGAGAGGAGGGGTCCCTATCTCTCCTGCCCCCTCCTCCCCCTACTCTGCTGTGATGAAGCCTAGCCTCAGGGTGGGTCGGGTGGGTGATCGTCTTCTGAGTGGAACCGTGAGGGGGGGTAAAGAGGGCGAGCAATGGCGCCGCCGGCCTTTATGTAGCCTACCGCGCTGCCCGCCCCCCCCGCCCTGCCCCCCCCCCCAAGGTTAACCCTCGGCCCGCCGGCGCCCGCCTGTGCCCGGCCGCGTTTAAAGTCACGGCCGGATCTCAGCCAGGCGACCAGCATGAAAGCCTCGGGTCACTACCCCGCCCTGCCTCCCCCCCTCTTCCCCCTACCCCTCCTCCCCGCACGAATAACTGCACTCACACGGAATTTGCAACAAAGAACCCATTATTTTATTTGGTTAACAACATATTCTTGGAAATTACAGTACACGAGACTGTTGGCCACAGCATGATCCTATTACGTTATTATTTACAGAATCCTTTATCCATAATATACAACCATTCTACAGTAACTGACAGTAAATGACATTAAATTACGTTTTCTTTCAGCCCTTCTCCAGAGGCACAGCCCACTCTGATTAGGTTCTTGTCGCCCGGCAGGGATCTATGGAAAGCGGCCGTCCAAGCCTTTTCCCCACTGCCGTCGTTTCTTACTAGCATGATATCTTCACGGGGATGTTTTCACTAACAGGCCCTGTTCTGATCTCTGTCTCTCTTGCAACAGTGTCCCTATCCGCCTCTGCCCAAGTCCCGTCAAAGGCTTGAGCAGGGCTACGTTGTGAATCTCTATACTCGTTTCTCCCGCCGTGAAAGCATCGGGAGGCCCTGTAGACACTGTTCCTGCTTCCACTCAGTGTCACATTTACGGAGACATCCTCTATGTTCCACTCCCCCTTATCATGTCTGGGCTGTGCGCTCTCTCGAGAGGAGGGGTCCCTATCTCTCCTGCCAATCCCTCCCGGCGTCGATTCCTCGCTCGCCGGGGGGTCCCCACTTCGCGATGGGTCCCCTCCTACAGCTGTGGCCAACACTCTTTTCTGCCATAGATGCTCCAGCGTGTCTTGTATCGCACATAGGTATACATCCATCCCAATTTCGGATAGATGCACGCCGTCTGTACGGTACAAGCCGGGGCACTTCTCCTCTATGAGATCATGAACGATGCTATGCCCCCCAATTGTGTCCATAAATCGCATCATCCACCTATTCACTTTCTTCCTTGTACGCTCCACTGCCTGATGCGACCATGCGCCCCTCCAGACCCGCCGAGGTATGATGTGTGACCAAACCATTAATGTACCCAGAAAAGTAGCCGCTAGTGTCTGCATGTCCCTTTGCATCTTCCTCGTGAGTTCGACACTGCGCGTACTCGTCAGGTCATTACCTCCGAGGTGGATGACTATCACCCAAGGACGTTCCCCTGCATTTCTTACCCGCAAGAGGAATAGCATCAACTGGTCCCACACCATACCTCGACGGCCCATCCACTTCACTGCCACTTTATCTGTGGGGAGGCCCAAATTAGGGCCTTGTGGTCTGATGCTTGCTCTCCTCTCCGCCCAATGCACGAACGAATGGCCGCATATCCACGCTTCCTGTCCGGGTCTGGCACCTACATACATCATCGTTGAGATAAAATGGGCATGTTAAACTTTGTTTGACAACTGTCACTGCACCACATGAAAATACAACTTGAACCTGATTAAGACAAACAAAATATGATGTATCGCACACTGCTTTAAGCTCATACACTTTATAATTAATTAAAATTTTTTTTTTTTTTTGCGACTTCGCCCCCGCAAGTCTTGCCCATGTTGTTAAAGCGGGCGTACGTATAACTTGTACCTCTCGGAGCGCCATCTGCCGATGCACATAATCTGCTCCTTGGTCATCCCCAGGCTGGCCGCCGTTGAAGCGGCGCCGATCCGGAAGGAATGCGTGCCGTAGAAGCACGATTCCAAGCCTATTACCTCTAGGGCCTGCTTCAGGACCTTGGCGAATTGGAAGCGCGATAGGGGGGCACCATTTCAGTTCACTAACCAGTGATCTGACCCCTTCGGCCGAATTTGCTGATAGTCAGCAAAGGTTTTTACTGGGCAGGATGGATCCCCTGGTAGCTGGGCTAACCTTATTGTGGTGCCCCTCGCCTCCGTGTCAGTCTTGGATTTCCGCACATGCAACGAGAGCATACCGTTGGTTAGACTGATATCGCGTTCCTTAATACCCCCTTTTGCGTTGGCCTTACTCGCTGAGGAGACTAGCTCGCCTACCCGGAATGCTCCGAAGAAAGCCCATGAGAAGGCGCATCGGAACAGGAGCGTCTCGAAATTGTCGAAACATATTCGGCCTGCGACTTCCATCAACTTATGCAATATTGTATGTGTTATAGGGCGCCATAATTCCCTTCTGCAGGGCTGTTCGCTTGTCCAGCCCTTCATTACCCTTGTTATCACAAAGTCTGCTCTAGGGCTGTTCCCACCCATCGCCTTTGTAAAGAAAGCGATCGCAGCCAATTACGCTTGCACCACTGATTTTTTCATACCCATGCTCTTTTGCTGCAGGATCCACCGTAGAATGGATCCCGTGGTAGGGCAAACTTCCGGAATCTTGTTTATCACACAGAAAGCCCGGAACTTCTCCCAGGCCGTGAGGTATCTTCTCCTTGTCCTCTCGGATAGTGAGCCCAGTACCAGCTCCCATACTTTGGTGGACCAAGATCCCATGCCTGATCCGGTATGGCTGTTTTGGCTGCGTCGGCATTGGGCGCAAGGGATCTGAAGAGTGAGATCTTGGAACGAGAGAGAGCATCGGCAAGGTTATTGCAGGTACCTGGTATGTGCTTCGCCCTGATAGTTATATTATGCATTAGGCATGCCAGCACTATATTCCTCAGGAGTGCTATCACCCCTTGAGTATGCGCACGCATTCCATTCAAGGCATACACCACTGCCATATTGTCAGAGTGAAACGTGATTGCCTTATCGTGGAGCTGCGGGGCCCATATGGCTAATGCCACGGCTATGGGAAAGAGCTCAAGGAATGTGATATCCCTGGTCACACCTACCGTGTGCCATTCGGGGGGCCACTCCTCCGCGCACCATGCTCCTTTGAAGTAAATCCCAAATCCTGCACTACCGGCGGCATCGGTGAACAGGTCAATATCCTCGTTCGACACGGGCAGTTCTTGCCAGAAAGTCAGCCCATTAAAGGATTGCAAGAAGAATTCCCACATGCGCAGGCCCAGCATTGATTGAAATTGCTCCAAGGTCACTTTTTTGTGGGCCTGGATAGCCTGAATGGTGGCTCTCAATTTTTTTATTTTGTCATCAGAGAGGCATGACTGCTGCTTTGCTACATCTAGCTCAATACCTAAGAAGGTGATGGTCTCCATGGGCCCACAGGTCTTGTCGCCCGCCAGCGGAATGCCGAAGCTCTCGGCTACTTGCTCGAATACCCTGAGGACTCTTTGGCAGTCCTGCCGGTCACTTCCAATAAAGAGGAAATCATCCAGGTAGTGCACCAACGCACCTGACCCTGCGATATCCGCTACCACCCAGTGTATGAATGTGCTGAATTGCTCGAAATATGCGCACGATATCGAGCAACCCATGGGCAAATACTTATCAAAGTAATAATCGCCATTGAAAGTGAATCCCAACAATACAAAGGACGCAGGGTGGACCGGCAGGAGTCAAAAGGCTGATTCGATATCCGCCTTTGCCAGTTTCGCCTGACGGCCCCGTTTCTTTATGAGGTCTATAGCGTGGTCGATCGTCGAATATCTCACCGAGCATAACGCCGGATCGATTTGATCGTTCACTGAGCTTCCCTCGGGGTATGATAGGTTGTGTATCAGGCGGAATTTTCCTGGCTCCTTCTTAGGCACAATTCCCAGCGGGGACAGCACCAATTTCGTAAGGGGTGGGGGCTTAAATGGGCCTGCCACCCTCCCTAGCTCTCGTTCCTTTAATAATTTTTGTTGGACTACATTATTGAATTTATTGACTGATGGGGCATTGCGTATTCCTTGCGCAATTGGGTTGGCAGCAACCGGGATCCTGAAGCCGTAGGTGAAGCCGCTCTCGATACTGAGAGCATCGTCCCGGCGCGGGTACGCGCGCAACCAAGGTCGCATGAGGTCAAGCCTGATGGGGGTTGGGGCCATGGCCATCGCCTCCTTGTAGTTGCCCCAGACGAAAGGATTTATTGTCTTTGCCGGTGCGGCAAACAGTGATTGGGTGATTTCCCCCGCAGTTGGAACACGCATGTCGGAATTTGCAAAGCCGCCATGTGCAGCTCTCCGTATTGAATTGGCGGCATGCCCTGCGCCCGTTCGTCTGGGGGGCCGGCCGCCACTGTGGCGCCTGAAAGGACTGAAAGGACCCTTCCTGACAGTACGGTCTGTTGGATGACATCTCTTCTAGCCAGAGATCCATGATCCTGTGCTGCCAGGTCATGGTTGGGTCTTCGGCTAGGCTTTGCCTAAACTTGACGTCGTAGTTTAGCCAAGCCCAACCCCCTACCCGCTTGTGTGCCTGTGTTATTGTATCCAAGTATTTAATTAGATACTGGTTCAGTTCCGGCTCACGCTCCAGGACCACACTCATAAAAATATGGAAAGCCGAAACCCAATTACTTATGGATTTTACAATTTTCGGCTTCTTCTCCCACTTCTTGTCCTTTTCCTTGCCCTCCATTATTGCTCCGTCCTGATCCCTGATCAGTAAAGAGAATATATCAATAAACTCCCTACGCCAAATTCGTTTTTTCAATGTTCTGGGCACCGCGCTGGCTAGAGAGCTAACTCCGCAACGCGGGTCTCCGCTAACCGCCACTGGGCTTGTTAGCGTAGCTGTCGGCGCCGACCCGGAGGGCACGGATTTTCCGTTGTCAGGTGTCTGTGTGCGTATCTCACTCTGCCCTTCCCAAACCCTTGCTAACCGTCTCTCCTTGTGGGGTCTATTATTTTTTCTTTTAAAAGTTTTCAATATGCTGTGCATGGCGCTTGCCAGTGAAATGTCTCCCTCGTCATCCGAGCCTGTTTCCTCAGATGACGAGGAGGACAGTCCTGCCAATGCTACTCTGTTGCCCGCAGGCTTACCTTGAACCGCTGAGGTGAGCGGTGCACTGCCGCCATCCACAGCGCTGGTGCTGGGCGCGCTGTCACATGTCGTTGAGCTGGGGCAAGGCGTGCTGCCACCCCCTGACGAGGTGGTGCTTGGCGCGCTGTCGGTCGCGGCCTGTGGTTCGTCTTGCCGCACGCTAGCTGCTTCTAGCCATTGCTTGAAAGCGCTCAAAGCCGTGCTGGTCCACCTGTTTGCGTATGAGCTGCAACAGCTCCTCCAGCTCCAGACTTGATACCGATTGTCCCTGTGGTTGCGTAGTGTCCAGTCGCGAATTCTTAGCTGCGCGGCTCCTGCGCGAACCGTCTCCACCACTGGCTTTTCCTTTTGTCTCTTTTGCAGGTGCCCGTTTCGTAGCACCGCGTGTCATTCTACCCACGGTGCTCTGACCCCGGCTTGCGCCTTCCGGGTCGTGGTGTCTCCCCTGGCTCCTTTCTCCGCCCTGTGCTGCCCTTCGTGGCATATTGACCTGCCTGCACACAATGCTATGGGAGGGACAGGAAGGGACAGGAATTCACATTAATGCTGTACTCGTGGAAACCATACAGTTGACTTGGCACCATCGCTCTTACCTTTCCTTCCCACCACCTGCTTATATATACGTATATATGTGAATATACATCTCTATAAATATATATGTATATACCTATATATTTATTCTTTTTTTTTTTTTTTTTGATGCTCCTCCAAATAGCACCATGTGACCATATGTGTCTGGGAAAGGTACATGTGGTTCCCGATACTCCATCAATATCCAATTCAACCTTATCATAACTTTGTAAGCTTAGTACCTATTTTTTGCCACTAGATGGCAGCCATTGCATGTGGTAAGTAACAGCTGATCACAAAAACGATATGGAACAAGGCAGAAAAGCATGCACGAACCCCGATGCTTTAAAAAGACCCAATAGCTACCCCTTTCAGAGAATTCGCCCCTGAGGAGCAGCTTGAATACCACCAGTTGTTATTGCATTACATCCCGCGTTAGTATCTATATATATATTTTGTTTTATTCCAAAATTGGTACTCTACCCACCGGAGCCCGCACCATGCTTTCCCCCGCAGACAATGATCAACTCCCGTTCTCTTACAAAACCCTTTCCGCATCCTACTGCATTCACCCTTTTCCCCCATCGGGGTCCAGGAACATCGGATCAAGAAAACAAGCACCCTACCGGGACTACCTTATCACTCTTTTCTTTCTTCTTCTTTTGTTGTTTGTGTAGCACCGATTTCCTGCAGCCTGCCCTGTTACCCCGCCATGCGGTCGGAGCCCCGTGCCGCAGTCTAACCCCCTCATCTGCTCTTGCACCGGGAGCTATGTGTTTCCCTTATTTACCCCTCTGCTCCTTCCCCGTGCCTGCTTGATTCGCCCGCGAGGCTCCTCCCGGAAGCACATTTTTGCTGCTTTTTTTTTTTTTTTTCAATACATCTAGTAGCGGGGGGAGAAAGTCCACTCAGTTGAACTCGGCAACACGCTTCTCGATACCTTCCTCAACAACTCAACCCCGCCACCCATCGGGCTACCTTCTATCCGCTCAATCCCACTTCCTCCCCCCCCCTCCCTCCTGCATCGCCACACTCCCTGGGCCAATCCAAGGATTTGTCTCAGACGTGCTGATCCTACCTCCGCTAGCACGCTGGTTTTCTTGGCTCGTGCTCGACCAACCCTTGCGCCCCTGGCCTCGCTGGATGCTGCGGATCGCCGGGCGGCCCTCCACGTGTCTGCGGCAGGATGAGGTGATCGTCTTCTGAGCGGCACCGTGAGGGGGGGTAAAGAGGGCGAGCAACGGCGCCGCCGGCCTTTATGTAGCCTACCGCGCTGCCCGCCCCGCCCCACTCCCCCCCCCCGAGGTTAACCCTCGGCCCGCCAGCGCCCGCCTGTGCCCGGCCGCGTTTAAAGTCGCGGCCGGATCTCTTCCCTTATCTCCTTCCACCCTGTCAGCTCCTCTTTTAGGTACTCGACCATTTTATTGAAGTCTGTGTTTTTGAAGTTTAGGACCTTGAGCTTGCTATGATTGGCCTGTACCATGGCTTTTATCTCAAACCACACCGTGTGATGATCGCTGCTGCTCACAGGGGTACCCACGCAGACATTCGACACGCTATCACCGTTGGTGATCACTAAATCCAGCGTTTAGCTTTCCCTAGTTGGTTCCATCACTACTTGTCTAAGTAATGCGTCTTGGAGAGCATCCACAATTTTTTTGCTTCTTTCCAGATTTGCAGAAGGAGTAATCCAGTGGAGGAGTAGCCTAGTGGTTAGAGCACTGGCTTGGTAACCAAGCAACCAGGGTTCGATTTCCACTACTACTCCTTGTGGCCTTGGGCAAGTCACTTAACCCTCCATTGCCTCGGAAGAAAGGCCTGGCAATCTACTTCCGGTGACACTGCCAAGAAAACCCAGGAGCTTCTGGGTCGCCAGGAGTCAGGACTGACTCGAAGGCACGCATTGCAATCCAATCTACATCAGGTAGATTAAAGTCACCCAATATGATCGCTTCTCCCTTTGTGGCTATCTTGGCAATATCTATAATCAATTTATCTATCTCTTCACTTTGTGTCGGAGCTCTGTATACTACAGCAGTATGGATGACAGTGCCATCTCCTCTTTCCAACACAATCCAGAGCGCTTTTTCTTTTCCCCATGCCCCCTGCATTTCAGTAGCTTTAATATTGCCCTTGACATACAAGGCTACTCCTCCTCCTGTTCCATTTTCTCTGTCTCTTCTGAATAGATTATAGCCAGCTATGGCTATATCCCAATCATGCAATTCATTTAGCCAGGTTTCTGTAATGGCCACAATGTCCAAATCCATTTCCACCATTAGGACGTCCAGGTCCGGAACTTTGTTGGCTAAGCTTCGAGCATTAGTGCTCATTGCTTTCCAGGATTTAACTGGCTTGTGTGTATTTTGCATTGTTTTTGTTCTGCCCACATCTTCCCGCTTGTTTTTGATGTGTGGTTTAAAAGTGTGGCTGTTTCTGATGTTATTCTGCTTTTGCAGGGGGTGACGTCCAGATCTTGACCTTCCACATCTGTGTTCACTTTCTGCTCTAAGTACTTCAACAGCTTGGTTTGTATTCCTGCTGGCTGAAGAGTCTCGGAGGCACTTGACTATCTTCTCTCCATTGAACAGTGTTCCCAAGTTGGTGCCTCTGATGATGGAATCCCCAAGTATTAGTAGTTTGCTGTTTGGCGAGGTTTTCTTCATATTTGGTCCTCTAGCAGGAGATTGGGCATTGTCTGTCTCATTTAAGGGCCCTTCAGTTTCTTTGGTTTGGGCATCCTCATTAGGCAATGCAGAGGAGGCATTAAGCAGGGATATCTCTTGATGCATAGGATGTCTGTGTGTTACAGGTCGCAATCTAACAGAACCCACTGTGATACATTTGTCCCTGGGGTGTTTGATTCTTTGTGGGAGCGGTGGAGAACGTTGTTCAGTTTGTATCCTAGAAGAGGTGCGCTTCATTGCAGCCAGTTCCTTCCTCAGTAGGGTCACTTCTTTATGCTTGGCAGCTAGGTCTTCCCATAGTAGAGTCAGTTCTTTGTGCATGGCAGCTCACCTGAAGCACAGAGGACAAGCTCTCAGGTTCCAAATGATTTGTCGTGGAATAAATGTACCGCAGTTATTGCACTGAATAAGCAGTCCTAGAAGAAGAAGAAAGGAAGAATAAGGGGCGGGCCTTAACCAAAGTTGAAAGGATAGATGGCAACGAATGTGACCACTATATAGGCAATGTAGCCCCTGGGGTGGGTGGGGTGAGGGGTAGGGTGGGTGGGAACGTAAGTGTCTCTGGCCAGTAGGCTGTCCCTGAACTGGGGCACCCACAGATATCTGCTCCAAGGCTACACAGGAAAGCAGTCAGTCTGAATATCCCCAAACTTAATATATAGCCACAGTTAAACTTATATTGGCAATATCCCCAAAAAACAAACACTTAAACTCTATATTGGTAGCTAGAAACCAGCAGAGATAATAAAGAAAATTATAGTCTTAGCTTTTGGCTTTCTGAGCACTCCAGAGTTCAGGCCCCAGTAGTCTGACTATCCCCAAACTTAATGTATAGCCACAGTTAAACCTTATATTTGTGATATCCCCAAAAAACAAACACTTAAACTCTATATTGGTAGCTAGAAATCAGCAGAGATAATAAAGAAAGGTGAAATTAGACTTACCTGCTAATTGTTGTTCCTTGCGGAACTCCAGTCTGGTCCCGAAACCTCTGGGATTTGCTCCTCCTCCAGCAGCTTGGAGACTGAGAAACGTCACACTTGTGATGTCACTGGTACATAATCTCTGGAACCATCTCCATTCACCAGTAACCTATTGACAAAGCAGACTCCCAGGAGCAACAATTAAGTAGTAAACACTCGAAATAACAAAAAAACACTGACTAACAGTATGTAAAACCCCCAACAGTGACACCTTGACCCCAAACTGATCCATAAGTGCCTAGGTCCTTTCACCCCCTTTATGGAAACATGGAATCTACTGTAACCCACAGAATGCCCCTGTTGGGAAAAAAACTCCCATCATCTCCTCCTGTTCGTGCCACTCACCTGTAACTCCCCTGTGCTTCAGACGCTCTAGAACTACAAACCCCAGGGCGCGATACAGGACCAGACTGGAGTTCCGCAAGGAACAACAATTAGCAGGTAAGTCTAATTTCACCTTCCTTAGCGTCTCTCCATTCTGGTCCCGAAACCTCTGGGGATGTAACAGAACAGTGAAAAACTCAATGGGTGGGATTATGCAGACCTGCCTGAACCACCGCAGATCCAAAACAGGTATCCCTGCCCGCCTGGACATCCAGCTGGTAATGCTTGACAAAGGAATGCAGAGACGACCAGGTTGCTGCCTTACAAATTTCTTCAGCCGGCACCAAACTGCATTCTGCCCAGGACGCCGCCTGCCCTCTCGTAGAATGAGCTCTCAACCCTTTCGGCACCAATTTGTCCTTGAGAAGATATGCAGACGCGATCGCCTCCTTTACCCAATGGGCGACGGAAGCCTTAGAAGCCGCCTCTCCTTTCTGTGCTCCCGCAAAGAGCACAAAAAGCCTATCCGACTTCCGGAAGGGGACTGTCCTATGTAAGTAGTGCTTCAAAGCTCTCTGTACATCCAGGCCTTGTAAGCGCTTTGAGGAAGAATTCTCCGCTTTAGATTGAAAAACTGGCAAAGAAACCGCTTGATTCATGTGAAAAACTGAGATCACCTTTGGCAAAAACGACGGTACCGGTCTGAGAACCACCTTTGACTCACTAAAAGACAGAAAAGGCTTTCTACAGGACAACGCTTGCAACTCGGAAATTCTCCGCGCCGACGCAATAGCCACCAAGAACACCACCTTCAAGGTAAGATCCTTAAGTGAAGCCCTCGCCAGCGGCTCAAAGGGTTCGTGCCCCAGTGCTTCCAGAACCAGAGGCAAATCCCAGCCCGGAGCCACCGGTCGCCTGGGCGGACGTAGCAGGGCTACTGCTCTTAAAAAACGCTTAATATCCAGATGTACCCCCAAGGCCATCCCTTGAACCTTTCCTCTATAGCAGGACAGCGCCGCTAACTGCACCCTTAGGGACGAGGCTGCCAAACCTTTTTGAAACCCATCCTGCAGGAAAGACAGAACCTGCGGAATAGAAACTCTCAACGCCGTCAGCTGACGCTCCTGACACCAAGCCTCAAATATTCACCAAACCCGGATATAGGCCAAGGAAGTCGACCGCCGACGAGCCTTAAGCAAAGTGGAAATAACCGCCGCCGAATACACCTTTGCAGTCAACCTTGCCCTTTCAAGAGCCAGGCTGTAAGCGAGAACCGATCCACTCGCGGCATGACCAGCGGCCCCTGAGAGAGAAGGTCTATCCACCGAGGAAGACACCACGGCTTCCCAATCACGAGTCTCATCAAATCTGCATACCACGGTCTTCTTGGCCAATCTGGCGCGATCAATATCACCTGACCCCGATGACGCTCTATGCGCTGCAACACTCGCCCTATTAACACCCAGGGCGGAAACAAGTACAGAAGCTGATCCTCTGGCCAGGGCTGAATAAGGGCATCCAGACCCTCCGACATTCTCTCCCTTCTCCTGCTGAAGCGATCCACCTCTGCCGACCGAAAAGACGCCATGAGATCCATCACCGGCGTCCCCCAACGCCGCACAAGCATTGCGAACACCTCTGGGTGAAGAACCCACTCTCCTGGGTCCACTCTTACTAGACTTAAGAAGTCGGCCTCCACATTGTCCACTCCCGCTACATGTGCTGCCGACAGTGCCAGAAGATTGTCCTCGGCCCACAAGAACAAATCCGCGGCCTCTGCTTCGAGCGCCGCACTGCTGGTACCCCCTTTACGATTGATATAAGCTACCGCAGTCGCATTGTCGGAAAACACTCGAACGGCTTTCCCTTTGAGAGCAGGCCGTAGAACTTGCAGCACCCTTGCCACCGCCCTCAACTCCAGTCTGTTGATGGGCCAGCTCCTTTCCAGCAACGTCCATTGTCCTTGAGCGAAACTGCCTTGACAATGAGCTCCCCAGCCTGAGAGACTGGCATCTGTCGTCAACGCCACCCATGCCGGGGCCTCCAAAGACATTCTTTTTTCCAGACATCCGGGGCGCAACCACCAGCGTAGTGCCACGCGTGTTTCTGGAAGACAGGGCAGCCGCCGTGTCAACGGATCCTTTTGATGGGACCACCTACGCAACAATGCCCTCTGCAACGGTCTCATGTGCACCCGCGCCCAGGGAACCAACTCGTGTCGCTGCCATTGTCCCTAGCAACTGCATGTAGCTCCACGCTGTGGGAGCCTGTTTCCTGAGAAACTCCTGGACCATCCTCCGTAGACGCTGCGCTCGCAGCTTCGGTAGAAAAATTTTCCCTAAGCTCGTATCGAAGCGCGCTCCCAGATAGTCCAGGTGCTGCGATGGCGTCAACTTGCTCTTGGACATGTTGACCATACAACCGAGATTCTGTAGAAAGGTTACCACCTTGGCCGTAGCCGCTTCGCTTTCTTCTCTCGACTTTGCTCGGATCAGCCAATCGTCTAGATAAGGGTGAACTAGCAGCCCCTCCTTTCGCAGAGCCGCTGCCACTACCACCATCACCTTGGTGAAAGTTTGCGGCACTGTCGCCAGCCAAAAAGGTAACACTTGGAACTGAAAATGCCCGAAAGGCACTGCAAATCTGAGAAACCTTTGGTGCTCTCGCCGCATCGGGATGTGCAGATATGCCTCCGACAAGTCCAGGGATGTGAGGAACTCCCCTTTCTGTACTGCCACGATCACCGATCGCAAGGTCTCCATCCAAAAATGGGACACTTTGAGACAACGGTTTACTCACTTTAGGTCTAGGATTGGCCGAAATGAACCCTCCTTTTTCAGCACTATGAAATATATGGAGTTATCGACCTTTGCCACATTGGTCTGAAGGTACTGGCACTATTGCATTGGGGACTAATAATCTCCACACCGTGTCATGTACTGCTATCCGTTTGAGACTTGCCCCGCACGGTGATTGCACAAAAGAATCTCTCACTGGCCTCTGGAACTCCAACGCATAGCCCTCTCGAATCACTTCTTGCACCCACTGATCTGACGTGATCTGGACCCAAGCAGGGTAAAATTCCCGCAACCGATCCCCAACAGGAACCAACCCCACCTGGGCCCCCTCGACTTCATTGCGACTTCCGAGGACCTGAGGTAGAGGAGGAAGAGGAGGCGGCCGCAAATCCCCTTCCTGCTCCTCAAAACCCCCGAACCCCTAGTTTCTATAGGGAAGGCGCCCCCGCTGAGCCTGTCCAAATCTGGGGGAACGAAAGCATCGAAATTCCCTCAGCTGACCCTTAGGCCCAGAAACTGAACGCCCCTGTTTCTATTTGTCCTCCGGCAATCTGCCGCCTTTAGATTCCCCCAAATCCTTAACCAACTTATCTAAGTCTTCTCCAAATAATAGCTTCCCCCTAAAGGGGAGCTTACTCAACCTCACTTTGGAAGCACCGTCTGCCGCCCAGTTACGTAGCCAAAGGTACCGCCTAGCAGCAATAGCGGATGCCATACTCTTAGAAAGACCCCTGATAAGGTCATAATGAATATCCGCCAAATAGGCCGCCCCAGATTCCAATCTGGCGGCCTCTGCCACAATCTCCTCGGAGTGATCTGACTGAATACGCTGTACCCATCTCAGACATGCTCTCGCTACCCAAGCCCCACAAATAGACGCTTCCATCGAGAGTGCATTGACATCAAACACCTGTTTCAACAGCGCTTCCAATCTACGGTCCTGGGGATCTTTAAGGGCCGCACCCCCTTCTACCGGAATAGTAGTCTTTTTAGTAACTGCCGAAACTGCGGCTTCAACTCTGGGAGACTTTAAACAATTCCCGATCCTGGTCTATCAGTGGATAGAGCCATGCCATCACTCACGAGCCCTTTATGGTAGACGCACGCAAATCCCATTCTTCCTGAATCATCTCTTTAATCACTCTGTGCACCGGGAAAGCTCTCTGAGTCTTGCGAAAAGCCTGCAACAATGGATCCTCTAGGGAAGAATCCTCTGTCGGACCCCCTGAGGGCATATTTAGCGCTTTCAGCGTTTCCGAGATAAGCGCCAACAACTCTTCTCTCCGGAAAACACGCATGACCCTGGCTTGATCTTCCTGCTCCACAATCTCACCTTCTTCCAAGTCCTCCTCCAAATCTAAATCTATGTCCTGCTCCTCCGAACGGAGACCCTCTGATACCACGGAATGTTCCCTGTCAGCCCTGGTCCTTTTTGCCGACATTCCTGTCACTTCCGTATCCATAGGCATCCCCAGGCGCTTCAGACTCGAGACCCTTCTGTGGCCCCGGGGCCCAGCTTACCAGCTGGACAGCTAAAAGCCTTCTGTATCAGCGTCACGAAATCCGGAGAAAAAATCGCCGCCAATCCCCCTGGCAGCATGGGCTGTGAGGCGGGAGGGTCAGAAGTGGACGACGTGCCTGGCATGGGCTCCAGAGAAGGAATGCTTGGAGAGCCGGGTTGATGAGGGGGTATGGGGAGTCTCCCTCGAGCGTCTTCTGCCCCCTCTGTGACCAGCTCCAGGGCTGAATCCTCCTGAGTGCAGCCCTTAAAGACCCCCGCTTCTGAAACTGTGCCTTTCTTAGCCCCACAGATTAAGCAGAGCGGTCTAGGCATCCTATCCTGAAAGGTGTTCTAGCACTTCCCTGAACCGAGCTGAAATGGATTACAAAAATACTGTGGAGTCTCAGAGCCCTGTTCCTAGGATAGACCAATCTGCCGCGCTGCTATGCTGCTGCTCCATTTTTTTTTAAAATCAAATTAACTCAAATTAGGCAGTATTCGTGCCCCTCGAGCACTTTCCCGCATCAGCAGCCAGGCCCCCGCAGTGAAAACGAGACTGCCCGACGCCTCTGCTAACCGCCGAAAAAATAAACTGAAACCGGCGTTTTCCCGTGCTTTCACCACGCGGCTCGGTTGTCGCGCCAACACCGCAGCTCTGCGCTCCCCTGTGCCCCGTGTCCTGCCGGCTCACTTGAACACTGGGGACCCCCCTTACCTGCGGCATGGAACGTGAAAGAGAGGCTTTTCTCTGCTCCGGGCTCTACCGCCGTGCGCGGGAGCCGTCGAGCCTTCAGTACCGCGCAGGAGCATGAGGCAGACAAGCCTCTCTGCCTGTGTCACCGATGGCCTCGGTAGCTCTAGCAGGCACCACTTCTGCAGCTACAGGCCTCGGCACCGATCTCCTCAGCTCGTGAGTTTTCACCCCCCACAACAATCCCTGCTGCTGAAGGAGATTCCACGGGGGGGGAGGGAAGAAAGACTGCAACACTCATGGCCCAGCTACACTGAAGCTCTGAAGTAAAAGATCCTTTTTCCTTTAGATATATATTTTTCTCCTTCAAACTAAGCAAGCAAATCAAAAAACCCCACTGGCTCTTAACTCTCCTTAATTGCTCCTCTGGTGAGCCCTGCTAAGCTCACCACTCTCCAGCTGCTTGGAGACTGAGTTAACTGGTGAATGGAGGCGGTTCCGAAGATTATGTACCAGTGACATCACAAGTGTGACGTTTCTCAGTCTCCAAGCTGCTGGAGGAGGAGCAAAACCCAGAGGTTTCGGGACCAGACTAGAGAGACGCTAAGGAAATTATAGTCTTAGCTTTTGGCTTTCTGAGCACTCCAGAGTTCAGGCCCCAGTAGTCTGAATATCCCCAAACTTAATGTATAGCCACAGTTAAACCTTATATTCACGATATCCCCAAAAAACAAACACTTAAACTCTATATTGGTAGCTAGAAACCAGCAGAGATAATAAAGAAAATTATAGTCTTAGCTTTTGGCTTTCTGAGCACTCCAGAGCTCATGCAGTCTGCCTTAGACCGGTCATCATGGGAGCCTCCAAGATGAATCAGATATGGATCTTAATTACCCTGACAAAGAGTTCCAAAGAGATGAAACATATAAAGTTAAGGCATGGTTACAAGTTGTCTGCTTTGCGCTTGTATGTTGCTTAGGTATAGATATTAAATTCTCTCAAGAAGATCTTATCTGTCTATTGTTAGGTCTCATCATAAGTAAAGGTTGAACGGTTGATGGAAAAATATTATGCATAATTTTGAAAAAGATTAGAATCGATTTAAACTTGCAGCGCATGTGAATTGAAAGCCAATGTAACTGAAATAGAATTGGAGTTATGTGATTCATCTTGGAGGCTCCCATGATCAGACGTGCAGCTGTATTCTGAACATGTTGTAATGGGTATATGAATTTCATTGGAAGATCTTGGAAAATTAAATTGCAATAATCCAGGGTAAGTGTTATAGATTGACAAATTGTCCCGAAGTCACATTCATTTAGTATAGGTTTTCATTTCTGGATAGTCTGTAACTTAAAGTAAGCCTTTCTAGTTATTCTCTTTATGTGCTCTTAGAAGTTGACATTTTGGTCAAAAGTTATATCAAGATATTTTACGTGTTGCTTAACAGCTAGATCATAATCTAGAATATGTATATTCTTAGATGGTGTAAAAGAAGTGTTTCTTGTAACATAAAGACCTCAGACTTTGTGAAATTGATTGCAAGGCTTAACTTATTAAAGCAGACTCTCATTGCTCTTAGACAATTTGCTTGATCTGGTTGATCAGTACTGATTGGGCTAAAGATCATAATATCATCTGCGTAAATCTCATAGTTGATATTATACTTGCTTATCACGGAGCAGAGCAGTTGAAGATAAATGTTAAAAAGTAGAGCAGACAGTGCTGAACCCTGAGGAACACCTTGGCATAGAGTAAATGGATTTGATTGATCATTTCCACATCTGACCTGCTGCTTTCTATCAGTTAGATAAGAAATGAACCCTTTCAGGACCATACCAGAAATTCCAGTGTCACTGAGCCTTTTAATTAACATATAGTAGTTTACTGAGTCAAAAGGCAACTTTGATGTCAATAAAGATTAAGATATAGCCTACTCTAGTATTGTCTATACCAGATAGGAGGGTGTCAAGAAAAGATGTGAATAGCGTCTCAACATTGTAATTGAGCCTAAAGCCATGTTGATAAAGATCAAGTGGAGCATGTATATCAATGTGATCTTGCAATTGAATCTGAACTACCTTCTCAATTATCTTTGATAAGAAAGGCAAGTTTGATATTGAACGATATGAATTAGGGTCCTTCTTATCTAGGTTGTTGCTCTTTAATAAAGGTCTTATGGATGCTTGCTTACGAGTCATAGAGAGGGTACCTTGAGTAAGAGACAAATATGTTAATATTAATAATATCGGAACCAGTTTTTTTCTTGCCTGCTTGATCCAAAATACTGGACAAGGATCCAATGGAGACATGGAAGCATTTAAATTGACTATTATCTTATCAAGTTGGTCTGCAGAGGGAACATGAAAGGTATTCCATAGATTGCTGCAATTATGTGACGATAAAAAAATCTTCAGGTCTTATGCTGTGTTTAGAGATCAAATTAGACTTTGCTTCTAAGAAGTTAGCAATATCTTGAGGCTTTAACGGAATGCGTACTGAGTCAAATATTGGCTCTTTAATTAGGGTACATGTGATGCTGAAAAGTTCTCTTGGCTTTTTGAGAGCACCCATTATGAGGTTTGTATAATATTCCCTCCTGCAATTATTTATTAGGTCTTGATATTTCTTTTGCATATCATTATATCTTGTGAGATGCTCTTGACTCATATACTTACGTCATCTACACTCCAACTTCCATAGGGCTCTCTTTTGATTATTAATTTCTTGGGAATACCATAGAGCAATAGAACATCTCTTTTGGGGGGACTTCTTATGTGGAGCTACAGCAGCATATTGTATTACTTCATTCCAGCTTCTAATAGATGCACCAAGGTTTCTTTAGGCTCTTATCAAGTCGAGGAAGTACATGCTTTAGAAAGGCCTCTTTATCAAATTATTTAAATCTTCTAATAAAAGTTGGAGAGGGGTCTGCTAATTTGCTTGCTTTGGTGGCTGACACATTAAAGCTGATTGTACAATGATTCGACCAAGAAACAGCTGTCAATGTAATACTGGTAACATGATTTTGGTTGAAAACTAAGCTGCTTGATGCTTCCGATGACGTCACCGAACCACATGGACGGCTGAAAAAGAGCTCCGCCGTTCATCCCCACAAAAATAATTAATCGCCCCTAAAAACAAAGCGACCCAAATACCCCAAAGAGGATTGGATTGGTTAGAGGGTGCAGAGGCTGGTGGAATGATGACAGCAAGGAAAAAGACGGCAGACATAAGAGAGTACACGTTCTCAACTTTAAGAGGTGAGCAGAGAGAAGGAGGAAAAATGGGAGGTGAAGCGAACATGGAGGCCGAGTCTGAAGAGTAGCTGGGTACCTTGGAAGAGGTGCAGAGTAAAAGCGCCGTGGTGCAGATTTCTAAGGAAGAATTCCGGTTCTGGTTTGGTGAGCTGCGATCAGAAATGGTGAGATTCAGAACGGACATGGAGGCGGCCATAATGGAGTTTTGCGCTGATGTGCAGGAACTGGCGAAAAGAGTGGAGGAGGCGGAAGGGCACATAGAGGAGGTGCGAAGCAATGTGAGTGCAATAAATAAAGCAGTGAACAGTTTCGAAGTTGCAAAGGAACAGATTGAGCTGAAGCTTAAAGACTTGAAAAACCGGGTGAGAAGGCAAAATCTAAGAATAAAGGGGGTGCCGGAAAGTGAAGAATATAGAGACTGTGAACAGACGGCACAAGATATATGCATGGTGGTGTTGGAAGAGCCCGAGGACAGAGGGGAGGCACTGGAAGTGAAAATAGACATATCGCACCATACACTTGGCCCAAGGAGAGGGGAGGCACCAAGGGACATTATTATATGCCTCAAGGACTTTAAAGCTAAAGAAAAAATAATTAATAAGATGAGGGGAGCAGGCCCCCTTGAGTGGAAAGGAAATAAGGTGGCAATTTTTGCGGACCTGGCTGCAGCCACGCTACAATGTACAGTGGTGTGCAAAAGTCAGGAATCACTTGTAAATTTGACGTTTTTTCAACTTTGTGACCTTATATCTTAATTTCTTTTTCCTCCCAGTGGCTTTTTCTGTGTATCTCATGATAAGTGATAGATTTGGCTATTAGGGCCAACTTTTAGTATTGGTTTGGCCCTTATTTTCTGAGTTTGTTCCCCATAGATGTCCTGTTGGAAAGTCGGGTCTCGAAAGCAATTGTAGACACTCTGAAAGTGATTTGCAGTTGATCTTTCAATTTTATCTACTGTAAAAGAAGAGCGTATACAGTGGTGCAAGGTACCAAATTTAGAACACACAGCCAAAAGCCCCTGATGAAGGCATAAGCGAAACACGGCCTGTGTTGGGCCTGGCAAAAGAGTGTTCAAATAAAATTCCTTCCTTGCTACCCACGTTTTTTGACTGGTTCAGTATTTGATGGGCCACCCTTTGTTCTTGATCACTTGACTGCACCTTGTTGGCATTGAATGAATCAGTCTGACAAGGTGATCGTTGGTGACAACGTGGTTCCAAGCTGCAATCAGTGACTCAATCAGCTCACGCTTTGATGTCGGATGCCTCTTGGATACTTCCAAGGCCACCTTGTGCCACAGGTTCTCGATTGGATTCAGATCTGGAGACTGGGCAGGCCAGTCCATTGACTTGATGTTGTTCCATTGCTTCCAGCTGATCACCTGTCTGGAGCGATGGCAGGGTGCATTGTTATCTTGGAACAGGAACTGGCCAGGAAACAGCTGGTGTGCTGATGGCACCATGCATTTTTGCAGTATGGTGATGTACTTGGCCCCATTGACAATTCCATCGATGATGTGAAGACGTCCAACGCCACTGGCAGCCATGCAGCCCCAGACCATGACCTTCAAAGGATGCTTCACAGTGAGGTTGAGACACTCAGGCTTGAATTCCTCTCCAGGAAATCTCCTCACTTAGGTGTGGGCCTGGTTACCAAACAGGCAGAAGGTGCTTTCATCGCTGAATAGTACCTTTTCACACATTTCAATCGACCAGGTTGAGTGCTTTCTCACCCACACGATCTGGTTGCACCTTTGTATGGCAGGCATCAGTGGCTTATTCCATGCTTTGCAGCCCCGGAGATCAACCTGCAGACACTGGCGACAAACTATTGATGAGCTGACACTGACCTCACTCTTGTCTGAGCACTCTAGAAATAGCTGAGGAGAGATCAACTTGCGATTAGTCAGTGAAATGCGTTGTAGTGCACGTCCTAGCATTATGTTGATGCACGTGGACAACCTGAACGAGGCTTGTCCACCACTGAACCTGTTTCTTTCTTCTGTACAATCTTAACAGCGCTCTGACTGCAGCCAGCTTTCCTGGCTATCTGATGGCTTGAAAATCCTTCCTCGCTCATAAAGGACACACAAACACTCTCCTCCAACGTCAGGGTCCGAGTCATCTTCATGGTTGATCCAAAAATGCCGCGCGTTTTTATAGCTGCACTGTTGGCTAGATATCTGCATTGTGATTGGTTAATGAAACCAGCCTCCTGATTGGTCAGAAATAACGTGTGCATATTAGATAATCTCAATCCAGTTTTGACGCAGGATCCACAAAAATCGCAGTAGCTATCTCCCAGTGTCTGTAAAGTATTTAAATTGGAAGCAAGGAATGCAAAAAGTCAACTCTAATAGCCAAATGTATCCCTTTTAACGTGGTAGAAAGATGAATATGCTGGGCTAACGCAAAATTTAAAAAAAACGTTAGAAAGTACGAAAAACGCAAAACTCACAAATGATTCCAGACTTTTGCACACCACTGTAGAAGGGAATGGAGAGGATTTGCAACAAGGCTAAGGGAAGAGAATATCAAATATAAATGGCTGTACCCAGCAGGACTTGCATTTACCATCCAAGGCATTACAAGGAGGACGTTAACAGCAACTCAGTTGGCGGCAGAGATGAAGGAAGCAAGAGTCACACGTTTATCAGAGGTGGGAGAAATTAGAAAACCAGTGAATGGACAGACAACAAGATGGCAGAGAGTGGAGAGCAAAGAGAGGAAAAGTAAACGTGTACTGTAATGCAAAAGAGAAAGGACATGGGACTGAGCAAATAAACAGAGAGGAGAGAAATGAAGAAAGAATGAAAGACAACAGCAAGGATGAAGAAGCCGCAAAGATGGACTGAGTATATGATGTGAAAGGGGAGAGGGGGATAAGGTTAAATGAGCAAGGATAAGAAGGGGGGGGGGAATTAAGATAAGAAGAGAGTGCGATGTGAAATGGGTATCATGAAGGGGAGGGGGAAAATGATGCCATGGAGGAAGTGGAAGCTACTAAATATAGAAAGAATGAGGAGGGGGGAGGATGGGAGGAAGGGAACTAAGGGGGGGGGAGGAAGAGGGGGAAGAGGGAGGATACCTGGATTCTGTGTTTGCAAAAAGAGGAGGTACAGAGAATTGAAGTTATGGGTAGTAAGCAAAAGCAGCTTGATGAATGTAAGATTGTAACCATAAATGTGAAAGGCATCGATTCCTGGTATAAAAGGCAGGCCCTACTAAAGAGGGCAGTAGAATAAGAGCGGATGTTGTGCTTATACAAGAAACGCATCTAAAAAGTACAAGAAAGATGGTTGATGTGTAGGGAGGAGTAGCCTAGTGGTTGGGGCAAGGTACTTCAGGCCGGAAGGTCGGGGGTTCAAATCCCACTAGAGGACAGCAACCTCGGGCTGGAAGGACTTGGGTTTCTAGTCCCACAGATGCTCCTTGTGGTCTTGGGCAAGCCACTTAACCCTCCATAGCCCATGTTCCCTGTAAGTATTAGTGTATGTGTCTCATATCCCCGTGTGTTAAATGTATCCCCCAATTGTGTTGTGACCGCTTTGATTGAAGGATAAGGCGGTATACAAAACTGTCTAAATAAATAAATAAATAAATAAATAAATATGATAAAGTGTATCTGGCCCATAACTGATGTGTAAATATGATAAAGTGTATCTGGCCAAAGAGGGGGGGGGGAGTGGGAATACTATTTGCAAGAGGGCTTAATGTGGAAGAAGAGCATGTGGAGAGAGACCCGGGAGGGCCTTTTATTCTGGGGAAAGGGAAAATAGAAGAGATACCCGTAGTAATAGGGAGTATATATGCGCCGAACACACAGCAAGGGAGGTTTTATGGGAAGCTCTATGAGATGGTGGAACCATACATGCAAAGCCCGGTAATATTAGGAGGGGATTTCAACGCAACCCTGAACACTAGAATAGATTCTACGGGGGGCAATAAGTATGGGCCTAAGGGGGTAAGCAAGAAGCTGGGGAAGCTGTTATATAAATTGGGCACAGTGGATGTTTGGAGACACATACATGGCAACAAGAGAGAATAACACACTATTCCCACCCACATAAGAGTTACAGCAGAATAGACATGATATGGGTAGATGAAAGGATAATCAAAAAGGTTAAGAGGGTGGATATAGGACCCATAAGTTGGTGAGACCATACACCGGTGGAGGCTTCTTTGAGATTACAAAAAGAAGAAGGAGGTCTGGGTTTTTGGAGGCTGAATGAGCCCCTTATAGATGAGATGGAAGGGCAAAAAAGTATTCAGAACACTATAAGGGAGTATATGTATCATAATGAGGGGGGTGAAGTGAGGTCAGCTGGTGTATGGGACGGGTTGAAGGCGGTGGTAAGGGGACAGTGTATAGCATTGGCGGTGAGACGGAAGAGAGGAAAAGAACAGAAAGAATGGGAGTTGTTAAAAGAGTTGAGATCAGAAGAGTTACTGCATAAGCAGAGAGGTGGTAGAAAGCGGCTGCAATGGATTAGAAAATTACGGGAAGAATTTGAAGGATTACATGAAGCTGAAGAGACCTTTAGGTTAACTCAACTTGAACACGAATTTTATGTACAGGGGAATAGACCAGGCAGATATCTTGCAAGAAAACGTCTGGAAAAAAGGGTGCAACAGCAGATCCTGAAAATAAAAGATGAGCAGGGGAGGTGGACTAAGTATTTCGAGAATACTATTGTAATCTTTATGAATCGGAGCAACAAGGAGAGGGGGTGGATATAGAAAAATACCTGGCAGAGATCACATTGAAGCAATTGGACTTAGAGCAACATAAGGGGATGAATAGAGGGATTGCTAGAGAAGTAGTAGAGGCTATAAAGAGTTTAAAGGAGGGTAAGGTGCCAGGATTGGATGGATTTACAGCTAGGTTTTATAAAAAATTCTATGAGGACGTTAGTCCGATATTGTGTGATGTCTTTAATGAAATACTAAAAGGGGAAAAGCTACCATGTTCTATGGAAGTAGCTGGTGTGGTAGTCATATCCAAACCCGGGAAGGACCATGGGAAGTGTGAATCATATAGACCCATTTCACTTATAAATTTTTATGCTAAGATATTAGCTAAAATATTGGCGGCTAGATTGCAGAAATATATCCCAAGGTTAATAAAGGAGGATCAAGCTGGGTTTATTCCGGGTAGGCAAGTGAGTGATAATGTACGTAAACTGTTGAATTTAATATGGCAAGTACGTAAGGAGCAGACAGAAGACAGTGGATGTGGAGAAAGCCTTTGATAGAGTAGAATGGGCTTTCATGTTTGCAGTTATGAAGAAGATGGGACTGGGAGAGAACTTCCAGAAATGGATAGAGGCGCTCTATAAAGAGCCCAAGGCACGAATAAATGGGCGTACTCAGAGCAATTTAAGCTAGGCAGAGGTACAAGGCAGGGATACCCGATTTCTCCTTTGCTGTTTTCAATGGTGATAGAACCTCTGGCCGAAAGTGTCAGACAGAATAAGGAAATACATGGAATAAATGTGGGTGAGGAGGAGTATAAAATTTCATTATATGCAGATGATGTGATGTATACATTAGGACAACCTGAGTAATCTATACCAGGAGATCATGAAATATAGTGCAGTATCAGGGTACAAAATGAATATGGGGAAAACAGAAGTACTAAAATTAAGGTTGGACTCACAGGAAAAGGGAAGGGTTCGAAATACATTTCCATTTAAATGGGCTAATAAAAGTGTGAGATACTTGGGGATCCAGATCAGTGCAGAGGGGTCTGAGCTACAGTATATAAGTTGAAATATGAGCCAACTGTAAAGAAAGTGCTAACGGATTTGGTAAGATAGGATAAACCCATTTTCTCCTGGATGGGAAGAATAGCAATAGTGAAGATAGCTTAGTTACTCACCTGTAACAGGTGATCTCCGGGAACAGCAGGAATTTAGTCCTCACATATGGGTATCGTCGGTACCGACAGAGCCTGCGCGGGAACGCTCCCCAGCGTCCAATCAGAAAGCTTTTGGAAGCATCCCACAGCACCTGCGTGCTGCCTTCCTGCCTTTCCCAACTGCCTCTCTCCAGTTGAGTTTTAAAGCTGAGACAAAGAGAGAGAGAGGGAAAGGAAAGAGATAGATAGAGAGATACAACTCCTAGGGGAGGTGAGTGGGTTGTGAGGACTAAATTCCTGCTGTTCCCGGAGATCACCTGTTACAGGTGAGTAACTGAGCTATCTCCAGGAACAAGCAGGAATGTAGTCATCACATATGGGGACTCCCTAGCTTTAGGTGCCAGGGAGAGACCCCAGAAGCTGTGTGTCCCTGAAAAGGGCTCCACTTCCCCCTATGGATCTCTGGCATCCTACCAGGGATGGTGGGTAGGAGTTGATTAGGTATGGAACAGGTGTTTGAGAACAGCCTGACCAAACAAGGCATCCCAGCGGGAGTCCTTGTCCAAGCAGTAATGGGCTGTGAAGGTATGAACCGAGGCCCAAGTGGCTGCTCGACAGATGTCGTCAATAGACACAGAGTTTAGATGAGCCATTGAGGCTGCCATGGCTCTCACATTGTGAGCTGTGACATGGCCCTCCAGAGAAAGGTTCTTACTCTGATAGGCGAAAGAAATACATTGAGCAATCCAGTTAGATAGTGTTCTCTTGGAAACTGGAAGTCCCAAATGAGAAGGATCAAAAGCAACAAAGAGTTGAGAGGACTTTCTATGTTGCTGTGTTCTTTGTAAGTAAAAAGCTAGAGCTCTTTACAGTCCAAAGTATGAAGATTCCTCTCTGCATTTGATGCATGAGGTCCTGGAAAAAAGACAGGTAGGTAGACCTCTTGGTTGAGGTGAAAAGGCGAGACCACTTTAGGCATAAAGTGTGGATGAGTCCTAAGGACTACCTTGTCATGATGGAACCTTGTATAAGGTGGATTAGCTACTAGTGCTTGCAATTCACTAATGCGGCGTGTTGATGTGATTGCAATGAGAAAGATAACCTTCCAAGAAAGAAATTTCAAGGAGGTGGTAGCCAAAGGTTCAAAGGGTGGCTTCATGAGCTGACCAAGAATCAGGTTCAAGTCCCATGTCACCAGAGGCGGTCTAATGGGAGGCTTAGTTAGAAGGAGGCCTCTCATAAATCTTGCTATAAGAGGATGAGAGGAAATAGGTTGTCCATTTAGAGGCTTAAGGGAAGCTGCAATAGCACTCAAATGGACTCTTACTGAATTTGTTTTAAGGCCTGCATTAGACAAATGGAGGAGATACTCCAGCAAAGATTCCAGAGGTATCGCAAGGGGGTTAAGACCCTTTTCAGAACACCAAATAGTAAACCTCTTCCACTTGAAAGCATAAGAACATCTAGTGGAAGGTTTTCTGGAAGCATAAAGAACATCTTTCACTTGCTGAGAAAGATGAAGATCTTGGAGATCTAGGCCTTCAGCAACCAAGCCCTGAGATGCAGAGACTGGGGATTGGGATGCCATAACATTCCGTTCTCCTGATATAGGAGATCTGGAACAGACCCTAACTCCAGGGAGGGAGCTTGAGAGAGATGTAGAAGCAGAGGGCACCACACTTGCCGTGGCCAATGTGGTGCTATGAGAATCATGTGGCCTCTGTCTCTCTGAAGCTTGAAAAGGGTTTTGGGAATTAGGGGAATGGGTGGAAAGGCATACAGGAAGTCTTGACCCCAGTGAAGGAGGAAAGCATCCTTTGCCTGAGCTCCCTGAGCCGGAGTTCTGGAACAGAACCGGGGAAGTTTGGCATTCCAAAGACTTGCAAAGAGGTCTATGTCCGGGGTTCCCCAAAGCTGAAAAATCCTGGCCACCTGGTCTGCATGCAGAGACCACTCATGTGGAAGGAGAACTCAACTGAGTCTGTCTGCCCAAGAGTTTTGAATGCCTGGAAGATGAATCTGATGCTCTCTGGCGAGAGTCCACAGTCGTAAAGCTTCATTGCAAAGCGACAGAGAGCCTGTTCCCCCCTGCTTGTTCACATAGAACATGGCTACTTGATTGTCCGTATGAATAAGGACTGTCTTGTAGCTGAGCAGGGTGTGGAACACTTGCAGAGCGAGGAAGATTGCTCTGAGCTCCAAGAGATTGATATGTAGACAACTCTCCTGTGGAGACCAGGTGCCTTGGGTGGAGAGGTCTTGCAGATGAGCTCCCCAACCCATTGGAGAAGCATCTGTAGTAATAGTTGCTTGGGGCAGGGGTTGCTGAAAGGGGGACCCCAGCAACAGGTTTTGAGTGGACTTCCACCACTGGAGAGACAAAATGAGGCGACTTGTGTTTGCTATTTTGTCTGACAGGCAGCCTGATGCCTGGGTCCATTGAGTGGATAAAGTCCACTGAGCTGCCCTCATGTGAAGGCGAGCATATGGTACCACATGCACGGTGGATGCCATGTGGCCTAGTAACTGTAACATTTCTCGAGCAGTTAAAAGGGGCTTTAGCACTGCTTGAGAAGCTAATTGCACCAAGCGAAGGCAACGGGCCTGGGGAAGATAGGCCCTTGCCCTTGTGGTATCCAGCAAGGCTCCTATGAACTCTAAAGACTGAGTTAGACTGTATTTTGGGATGTTTATTACCAGCCATAAATACTGAAGGATACGCATTATGCAGGATTGAGAAGTCTTGGCCTCTGACTGTGTTGGAGCTCAGATGAGCCAGTCGTCCAAGTAAGGGAAGACGAATATTCCCAGAGTGCATAGAAATGCTGCTACCACAGCCATGCATTTCGTGAACACCCTTGGTGCAGAGGCCAGACCAAAAGGAAGCACCCTGTATTGGTAGTGCTTTCCTTGAAACAGGAACCGAAGGAACCTTCTGTGGGTTGGATGGATGAGAACATGGGTGTACGCATCCTTGAGATCTAGAGAACAAAGCCAATCCTGACTCTGAAGGTATGGAAGCAGAGCTCCGAGAGAAATCATTTTGAATTTCTCCTTGACAAGGAATTTGTTAAATTCTCTGAGATCTAAGATAGGTCTGTATCCCCCTGTTTTCTTTGGAATAAGAAAATAAGGGGAATAGAACTCTGTGCCTTGTTGATGAAGAGGCACTTCTTCTATTGCCCCTTGGGCAAGAAGGATGGTAACCTCCTGACCTAACAGGTCGATGAGAGAGGTCGGAGAATTGAACTGCTTCACTATTGTGGGAGGGGACATGCTTGAAAAATGAAGTTTGTACCCCTCTTTTATGATGGAGAGTGTCCAATGCTCTGCTGTTATTTGCCCCCATCAGGGAGCAAAATGACATAACCTTCCTGGAATGGTGGACGGTTCTGGTCCTTCCAGAGCCAGAAAGGCTAAGTTCTCTAGCTGAAAGTCAAAGGCCCTGAGGAGGCTGAGGCTGCTGGGCCGACTGAGGCCTAGCAGCCTTTGCTTTCTTCTGTTTGGGTGGTTGCTGACATTTGGTTGAAAACTGACCTGCAGAAGATGCCTGCTGACCATAAGCAGGATAAAATCTTTTCTTTTTAGGAAAAGGTGTTTTCTTGAACAGCTTTTTCCTAACAGGATCAGCAGTAGACTTGGATAGTCTATCCAAAGTGTAATTTTCAGCATCCATTTCATTGGCTTTTTCTTGCCAATCTTTACCAAATAGGTTCTCACCAGTACAAGGGATATTTCCCAATTTATCTTGTACCCAGAACTTTAAATCAGATGCTTGGAGCCAAGCAATTCTACGTGCACCTATGGCAATAGCCGAGGTTCTGCTTATACATTCAAAGCAGTCGAAGGCTGCACGGTTGGAGAATTTAGAGACATCTTGGGCATGTTTGAGCCAAGTGAGAAACTCCTGTCTTTTATCCTCAGAGATGAAAGGACTTAAAGTCTGTAGATGATCAGTGACTTCCTTTAGGAACATTCCCATGTAGAGACTATAGGAACTGATTCTTGCAGCAAGCATGGAAGCTTGAAAGACTCTACGTCCAAAAGCATCCAGAGTTCTGCATTCACGTCCTGGAGGATTAGAGGCATGTCTTTTTGCACTTCTAATCCTTCTCATAGCAGATTCCACCACAATAGAGTGATGAGGAAGCTGAGTTTTATGGAAGCCAGGACAAGGAAGGACACGATACATAGTATCTAACCTACGAGAATGAGGAGAGGTGGTAAGAGGTGTTTCCCACATCTTCAGCATGAGATCATATAGAATCTCATGAATGGGTAGGATAGCTGCCTCCTTAGGAGTTTTGGGATATTGTAAAATATCCAACTCCTTGGCCCTTGGCTCTGTCTCAGGGGCCACAGTGATGGACAGGCCCCGAGCCACCTCTCTGATGAAGTCTTGGAAAGACATATCCTCTGGAGGAGACATCCTGCGTTTAGGGGAGGAGGACTCCTGTGGAAGAAGCATCGCTACATCGACAGAACTTTCAGAATCCTCAGATTCGTCTGTCCAGATGCTCCTGCAGAGCCCGATACCCGTACTGAGCAAGATCGGTATCGGGAATAACCGGTACCAGGGAATCAGTACCGGAGGGCATCGGAGGACAGGGTACCGGTATAGCAGACACCGATGCCGATGTCGATGCTATCGGTACCGATGCCGGTGCCAGTGCCGGTACCAGTGGAATTGTCTGTCGCGGTACCAAGGGCGTTGATGCCACAAGGAAAGCCGCTAGACTGCGTTCTATGGACAGATTCTCTGGTCCATAGACGCTGCCAATGCATGGAAGTCTGTACCAGTGGGAACCACCGGTACCCCAGAGCATGGCACTAGGAGATCTGTCAATGCCAAGCCATCGAGAACATCCTGGAACCCCGATGATGATGCTTTGGAAGCCGAAGCCTCCCGCCGGGGTAATTTTGCCGGTGCAGAATCCTCGAGGGCAACGCCAGAGGCATCTCGATGCTTAGAAGGAGATCTACCCTTCGAGGACCGGCTGGATTTATATTTAGTTACCTGAGATCCACGGGAAGAAGAAGAAGCCCTGGAAGATGTCGATGCCACCGAAGCCGCATCAGAGGGAAACAGGGTACTGAGCTTAGCAGCTCGGTTCTGTCGACCTCTTTTAGACATCATAGCACAGGACACACAATCTGTGATGGAGTGGTCAGGACCTAAACATTTTAAACACCATTCATGGGTGTCGGTGACGGAAATGGTACCACCACATTTTGTGCACTTTTTAAAACCTGAGGCAGGTTTTTCCATGTTAAGGAAAGTTTTTGGGCCTAAGGCCCAAAAAGGTGGGTGCACCTGAAGAAAAGGAAAAAACAGATTATATATATATATTTTTTTTTTTTTTAAATAGAAAAGAAAGACCGGCGGTACCGGTAGAGCGTCGGAGAAGGCAGACCCGACCACAAAAAGAAATAAAGAAATTCTTCTGCGGTGACAGGAACACGACCTGCTGGCTCCGCGGAAAAAGAAGAACTGGAGAGAGGCAGTTGGGAAAGGCGGGAAGGCAGCACGCAGGCACTGTGGGATGCTCCCAAAAGCTTTCTGATTGGACGCTGGGGAGAGTTCCTGCACAGGCTCCGTCGGTACCGACGATACCCATATGTGATGACTACATTCCTGCTTGTTCCTGGAGATGAATATATTACCCAGATTACTTTTTCTGTTTATGACTCTGCCTATAAAAGTTCCTACTACAATGTTAAATTTGGTGCCGAGAAGAATCTTCTCCTTTATTTGGAGACGCAGGCCTCCTTGGGTGCAAAGGAAAATAATGTATAAAGAGAAAAAGGAAGGAGGTCTGGCGGTCCCTGAGGTAGCAAGGTATTATGAGGCGGCACAGCTGCAAGCGCTAATGGGGTGGAGGTTGGAGAAGGAGGGGCCTCAATGGAGTAGAACAGAACAACTACATTACAGATCTGATGTGGAAAAGAAGGGAGGAGAGAGAAAGAGGCCTAGTTATGAACCCATACATGACAAGTACATTTCGAGCCTGGGACAGGAAACATAAGGTGCTAACACATGTGGGAGGAAATATTAGGGCACAGCGGATTACACAATATGAGGGGTTTTTGGTGGGAGAAGATTCCGGGATATTTCAAAAATGGCATGGGAAAGGGTTACAATGTATGGGACAGGTACTATCTGAAGAGGGCCATTTAAGGCCGTTTGAGGAGCTTCAGCAAGAGTTCCAAATAGAAAAAAGTAATTGTTATGGTTATTTTCAATTGGCACACTTTTTGGAGGGAAAACATATAAAAGACTGCCTGAGTAGCAAAGTGACACTATTTGAGAAGATGTTTAGGGTGGGAGACTTATCAAGAGGTGTGATTTCTAGGCTATACAAAGCATTGAGTAGACCCATGGACCACAGAACGCACATGCGGGCCTGGGAAGCAGACTTGGGGGTCACTGGGACTCTCAGAGATGGGAAAAAATATATGATGGGGTAAAAATACCTGTGGTCTTGGCGGCAATCCAAGAATATTGTTATAAGATGCTGTTCCAAATGTATTTAACCCCAATCCGATTGTGTAGGATGGGGAGATATAATGATGCGCTGTGTTGGAGGGGGTGTGGAGAGAGAGGGGAGTATATGCACATGTGGTGGAGCTGCCCAGTGCTACAGCAAATGTGGCAGTGGATGACGGATCTTACACGGGAGATGTTGGGCTGGGTGGGAGATGTCACACGAGCTAGAGTGTTAATGAATGAATGTGGGGGGAGGGGGATCCGAACTGTAACCTGGTATATATGTTGAAGATGCTTGCAATTGGAGTGCGGATGGAAATAGCGAAGGGATGGAGGTCTGAGAGAGCACCAGCACCTGAGAAGAGATTAAGGGGCATGTTTACTAAAAACCGCACAATTGCGCGCCGCACAATAGCGCACTAAAAGCATCACGTAAGTGCTCTTAAGCGCCCCGCACACATGCGATGAACCCCCGCACACGTGCGCGGCACACTAACGGGCTCCGCACAAGTACGGGCCCGCAAATGTCCGATAGAGGCGTGGAAAGGCTAACGGAGGGCGGAGGAAGGCTCCCGAGGGGCGGAGAGACGGCTGCAATGGGCGGGGAAGGGGAGGGGAGAGGCTCCTCACACATTTACGGGGCCGAATATACAAGTAAAAAATACCGTGAGTGAAACACTCGCGGTAGAGGGCATTTAAAGGAAAGAGAAACCATTTCCGTCAGCAATGTACAGGAAAACCGGGGAAACCCACAAAGCGTGAGCAGTGTGATACATGTGCATAGAACAAAAGTGCAAATAAAAAGCGAAAATGACCACAACAAAAATATTAAAAATAGTACTTCAGCCTGGCAACAGTGATATTAATGGGCAACAACAAAAAACACTCCCTGGAAAGCTCCATAACATTAGAAATGAATTTTGGAAGGGTCCACGGAGTGGAGACCCTTCCAAAAATCATTTCTTGCTATTGAAGCTGTAGGCCTGGAGTGCCACAACTCAATCAGGTCATATGGTTTTTTTTTATTATTTATATTTTTTATTTTTATTTAACAATCATTTGTATCCCGCATCTTCCAGAGTTCAGTTGCGGTTCACAATAAAACAAAATCCACAAAGCAAGAGCTTGGTTTTACATCGAACATTTTGTAACAATAAACAATATAATGATTACTACGATAAGGACATGCCAGCATGTTGGCAGAAGGGTACAGGTGGTGGAGGGGCAGTGGCTGCTAGCCACAGAAGACAGTGGCCTAGCCATGTGCAGGATGGCACCATCCACTGCAACAGACAGGCCCTGTCGGATGTACAGTCATGGACCTCCCAGGGAATTCAGCCAATCTGTGGCAACACGGTGGTGCAGTGCACACAGTCAGTGTGTGCAAGAACAGAAGGTCACAGGTTCAAAGCCCAGCTGGGGCTACTGCCAATCCTGGCCACATATTTTTCCCACAACTAAACCGTGATAGTAAGGACAAACCTTTATTGCTGAGGGCATACGCATTGGTAATACGCCTATCTTTTACCACACCGAGCACAGACACCATGAACAGGGGCATTACCTAGAGCAGAGTCTCCGAAATGCAGTCCTGGAGGACCACACACCATTCAGGTTCCATGCTGCCTCTAATACAAATGCCTGTGCTGCATATCTATGCACCACCCCCATGGCATGTATATGTAGCTCATGCGTATTCATGAGGGACAGCAGGAAAACCCGAACAGTGTTAGGCACACCAGGACTGGAGTTGGGAACCTCTGCCATAAAGCAGCAGCCAACAGGGGCAGGCACACCCACACCCACAGGCCCCATTGGCCAATGCCTCCTGGAGAGGCAGGACATTGGGCCCTGCGTGCATCTCCCAATACTAGCACCTGCATACCTTAGCAATGCCACCCTACACCTGGGTATATGGTACACAGCTCTCAAACGTTTGCTATGAGTACTGGCAGATAGACATTCCTACGTTAAGCACAGTTTGCTCTTTGAGCTCCATCATAACAATCTTTCTGATGTCTGCGGTATGTGCTTCAGGTCTGGCCTCTGACAGTGCTCACCACCCTGGGGAGTGACCCCCAACAGTATTGCATACCATATCCATGCCTGTGCTGTGCCCAGGACTGGTGTGGTGGGCAAGGCTGATAAACTCCTCTATAGTAGCACAATGCTGGCATACGTGTGGGAGTGTGTGTCTGTCTATACCAGGGGTGGGCAATCTCGGTCCTGGAGGGCCGCAGACCAGTCAGGTTTTTGGGATACCCCTAATGAATAAGCATGCGATATATATGCATTACAGATATCCTGCCAATCTGACTGGTCTGCGGCCCTCCAGGACCGAGATTACCCACCCCTGGTCTATACAGTGTGTGTTGGCTGCAAACACCTTCCACAGCCCACACTGCCAGCACTGTTGCCATTATTGGCCTGCCAATGTGCATAATGAGCAGCAAGGTACCATGGGTATAGCTCAGACAGGGTGGGCTGGCCAGGATGCATCTGCACAGGGCATAGAGCACTGCCTGGGACATTGTTGTGGCCGGCCACCACCTACACAGAGAGGGTGACCTCTTTCTGTCCTGCTGGGGGATCACTCTCACCCTGACTGTGCAGTGACCACAGCATGTCTAGGCACCCCCATAGTGCTATATAGTATTTCTCTCATGTGATATATATGGGTTTCCTTTTGGGGCCCAGTCACTGACTTATCTGCTGGTGTGCCCTGCCATCCCAGTTCTGGGTGCATGCATTTCCACCAGGACTAGCTAGCAGACTGTTTTCAGCTGGTCTGTGTCGTGATGGAGCGCCTTCAAGGGTGCAGCGGCTGAAGGCTTGCTGCAGGAGAATATCAGGTGGGGTGCAGCTTAGCATATCCAGGCCTAATGTCTGTCTGATATTGTGTTGTGGAGGTGTATAGAGCTGCTTTGACTGCCCTGTAGGGTGTCTGTTCCCCAGCAGGACCGGGGTTGATGGTCCACTCTACTGCCACCATTGCAGGGAGATAGAATGTGGATCTGTTGATAGGAGACCCTGTTTTTTCAACCTTGGGTGGTGGTACATAGCCCACCTAGGTGTCCATAAGGGGTTCCCCTGACTAAGACAGAAAGTGATATCCAAGGTGTTTCTGCAGAAACTACCTATCTCACAGATTAATACTGCTGTGGAGCTCTGGCATGGCCTCTTTCATCCATGGAGGGTGTTGTGGACCTGGTCCTGGGCGCCTCTTCACACCCTCAGGGTGAGCACAGTACCCGCACAATGTGACGGTGTGTAGCTACTCTGTGCCAGTAAAACACCCGGTCAGTACCCCCTACCAGGTCGAGGTGCTGTGTGGGTGCACACGGCCACTTCCCCCTACCACGCCGGGGAGCTGTTGGGGTGCATTCCCCATCTTGTGTTCATCTGTGGACAGCTGAACCCTATCCTGGCTACCACAGCAGACTGTCTGTTTGGTGACATGCAGGCTCTCTGCAGCCAGCCAGGGGCTTGCTGGCAGCTATAGAGCTGTAGCCCAATGGTTACTTCACTGCCTAAAAAGCCAGAGGTCATGGGTTCAAACCCACAGTGGGTTAATTTGCTAGGGTTGTCCAGAGTTTTTCTATTTAATGTACATATGTTGATGCCAGCAAAAACACCCGCAGCGTACTGTACCCATAAGGTGCCGCTGAGGGTGCTTTATAGGGCGCCCTATAGGGCACCTTATGGTTGCCGTCCATATAAGGTGCACTATACATTATCCTGTGACGCAACATATATGGTGACCTATAGGGGACATTCTAGGGTGCCTTGGCAGACAGTGAACTTTAATATGTGCCGAATGGGCTGCCTTATGTTAACACGCTTTGAGAGTGAGTTTGCTAGTACTGATAAATAAAATAGAACTAATATGCCTCCTACAGCACTCATCCCCATAATACATTATGCTTCAGCCAGCCTTGTTCACTGGGCACTGTGAGGGATTGAACCCCTGATCCCTGCACCATTGGTCAGTGTCTTAACCATTGTGCTGTGGCTCTATTCCTGTGTTAGGACATTGCCGCACTGCCTTAGGCCTTCATGGCATAGCAGCGCACCACCTTCTGCCGCCCAAACCGCACAAACTTAACAGCGTGCCGCCTAATGCCCACTATTTACAGTGCTACGCCTTATGACGCCCACACCTAACAGCGCACCGCCTAATGTCGCCCAACATTAACAGTGCGCCGCCTTATGCCGCACAAAATTAATATGCCTCCTATAGCACTTTAACCCATTACAGTTATTGCCTCAGACAAAAGCTTTTGTTGCACACAATGGGGGATTGAACCCATGGCCCCTGCACCATTGGTCAGTGTCCTCACCATTGTACTGCGGCTCTGTTCTTTTCTGTGCCCAGCAGCGCGCTGCTTAGCCTTCCCACGCGCTAATGTGGACCCCGCACATTAGCGCGATGTGCACAAGTATGGTCGCTGTCTCCCGGTTTTTTCTTTTCTCTGCCTGAACCGCCCACTCCTTATATGGCACAGGCACACTACCGCGGCCCCGCACAATTTCGGAGTTTAGTAAACATGCCCCTTTGAGAAGAAGCTTGCTGCGGAAGCAAAAACGCGAAATAAAGACCTTTTCAAGTACATTCGTAGCAAAAAACCTGTGAGAGAGTCAGTTGGTCCATTAGATGATAAAGGGGTTAAAGGAGCACTAAGAGGCGACAAGGCGATAGCGGAGAGACTGAATGAATTCTTTGCTTCGGTCTTTACTGAGGAAGATGTAGGGATATTACCCATGACTGAAGTGGTATTTAAAGGTGCGGAAGAATTGAAGGAAATATCGATACATCGGGAAGATGTCTTACAACTATTAAATAAACTGAAGAGTAGCAAATCACCTGGGCCGGATGGTATACATCCAAGGGTGTTGAAAGAACTGAAATATGAGATTGCAGAACTGCTATCAGTAATCTGTGAACTATCATTAAAATCATCTCTAATACCTGAAGATTGGAGGATCGCCAATGTAACACCAATTTTTAATAAGGGTTCCAGGGGTGATCCGGGAAACTACAGACCGGTGAGCCTAACGTCAGTACTGGGAAAAATGGTAGAAACCATCACAAAGAATAAAATTACTCAGCATGTAGATAGTCACAACCTAATGGGAGAAAGCCAACATGGCTTTAGACAAGGAAGATCTTGTCTTACTAATCTGTTATGTTTTTTTGAAGGAGTGAATAAACAGGTGGACAAAGGTGAGTCGGTTGATATTGTGTATCTGGACTTTCAGAAAGCCTTTGACAAGGTCCCTCATCAGAGACTTTTGGCGAAACTAAAGAGTCATGGGATAGGAGGCAGTGTACTATTGTGGATCAGGAACTGGTTAAAAGATAGAAAGCAGAGGGTAGGGCTAAATGGCCAATTTTCCCAATGGAGAAAGGTGAATAGTGGTGTACCCCAAGGATCTGTGCTGGGTCCGCTGCTTTTTGACATATTCATAAATGACCTGGAAAGTGGAATAACGAGTGAGGTTATCAAATTTGCAGATGACACAAATCTATTTAAAGTTGTTAAAACCCAAGAGGATTGTGAAAAATTGCAAGAGGATCTTGATAAATTGGAAGACTGGGCATCAAAATGGCAGATGAAATTTAATGTGGACAAGTGCAAGGTTATGCACCTAGGGAAGAATAACCCAAACTATGGTTACACGATGCAAGGTTCCACATTAGGAACCACCACCCAGGAAAAAGATTTAGGCGTCATTGTGGATACCATGTTAAAACCCTCAGCCCAGTGTGCAGCGGCGGCCAAGAGAGCAAATAGAATGCCAGGTATGATGAGGAAAGGAATGGAAAATAAAACAAAAGATATTATAATGCCTCTATATCGTTCCATGGTGAGACCGCACTTTGAATATTGTGTGCAATTCTGGTCGCCGTATCTTAAAAAGGATATAGCGATTTTAGAAAAGGTACAGAGAAGAGCCACCAAAATGGTAAAGGGGATGGAAGGATACTCCTATGAAGAAAGGCTAAAAAGATTAGGGCTCTTTAACCTGGAAAAGAGACGGCTGAGGGGAGATATGATAGAAGTCTATAAATTAATGAACGGAGTGGAACAGGTAAACGTAGATCGATTGTTTACCTTATCAGAATATAGAAAGACTAGGGGACATGCAATGAAGCTACAGGGTAAACTATTTAAGACTAATAAAAGAAAATATTTTTTCACTCAACGTGTAATCAAACTCTGGAATTTGTTACCGGAGGATGTAGTAAAGGCTGTTAGTGTAGCTGGGTTTAAAAAAGGTTTGGACAAGTTCCTGGAGGAAAGGTCCATAAACCATTATTAAGAAGTGACCGAAGATATCAATGCTTGACCCAGTACAAGCATTGTGGAACTTGTGTCTCTTGGGGAAACTGCTAGGTACATATGACCTAGATTGGCCACTGTTGGAAACAGAATACTGGGCTTGATGGACCTTGGTCTGACCCAGTATGGCATATCTTATGTTCTTATGTTCTTACCACACTTTCCTATGTCATTGCTACCAACATGTACCAAGGCAGCAGCCTCATCCCCAGCACTATCTAAGACCTTATCTAGGTGTCATGTGAGGTCCACTACCTTCGCGCCAGGCAGGCAGGTTATGGGGCAATCTTCATATCCACCAGCCACCCCACTATCTACATGCCTAACGATCGAATCACCAACTATAATGGCTGTCCTAACCTTTTCCTCATGGGCACATAGTAACATAGTAACATAGTAAATGACGGCAGATAAAGACCAGTATGGTCCATCTAGTCTGCCCAGTAAGATGGCAATGGTCTTGGATATACCTCCTCAGTGTGAGTGGGCTTTACATCACCTGGAGGACAGGTCCTAGCTACAGAACTGCTTCCTGCCACACCAGGATGATATTCTCCTATCACATGACCTCTCTCCTCCATGGCAACAGGAATACTGCCGTCCTAACCCTTCCTTCAAGGGTTTTGCATCACCTTGAGTCCACCAAGGTGATGCTCTCCTGTCACATGACCTCTCTCCTCCATGGCAACATGGAGACTGCCAGACTGGAGGTAGGACTTCAGTACTACATCCCTGTAGGTCTCATCTATATACCTCTCTGTCTTCCTTACATCCCCCAAGTCTGCAACTCTAGCCTCCAGAGATCGGACTCTTTCCCTGAGAGCAAAGAGCTCCTTGCACCCCTAAGACCCCTCATCAAAAAATCATACATGTGGCACTCAATGCAAAAGACTGGAAAGCCCCATCTCGCTGCTGGACTGCTTCTGCATCTTAGTTTTAAGGTTTGGTCAGATATTAAAGTTGTTTACTTACTTACGTTTGCTGGGGATACCTATACTATACCTTATGCGTTAAATGGACTTTGTTCACCTCAAGAATAAATAATCTTATGAGGATAACCAGCCGCACCTGAAAGTGATTATGGGCACCTTTCTCCTTTAATAGGTTTAAGAGTCTATAAAGCTAAGATTATCCCTGGGGTGTGTGGGAGTTGGGGTAGGAGGGAGGGGAAGAAGACTTAAAATCTGGCTTGCTACACAGGGCCCTGACCTGTGCTTTTAAGGTAAAGTCTTACTAATTTCCTGGGTGATTCACACAGCCCTGGCTTTGATAGAGGGGGCCTTTCAAATTGCCCTTTTGATCTGTCACTTGCCTTTAACACCTATTTAAGACAATCTTTTGCCTCCTAACTGGAAGGCCTCTTTGTAAAGGTCACTAGAAACAAGTTTAGTTCTTTGTATTTATTCTACTTGTATGCTAAGCTGTTCTCTGACTTGATTGAAATAAAAAAGCTGTCTAGAAACAAACTATTTACTCTATTTTACTTTCTATGCTAAGCTATATTCTGATTTGATTTAAATGAAAAGCTCTCTGGTGATATTAAGACCTGATTGACTCAGCAAACACACTGAATTCTAAAATACACAGTTTTATCTGCTTTAACCCAAAGATTACCCTTTTCCCCCAAGATTTAGAGTGTATTCCAGAAGATAAATACTTACAAGTGCAGATTTGTTTCCAGTTGTAGCAGTTCCTCTGGGTAGTCCTTCACAGAGCTCTAGCTGACCTGACATAGTGATCCATCATCTCCTCTTTCTTCTTCCCCTGCCTCTTGTCTCTACATCAGTGCAGGGCCAGGGTTAGACATGCAGGGGCCCCGGACAGAAACTGGTGAAAGGTCCCAAAGCCCATCTACAGGCTATGCCTCCTTCAGCTTGACACAGCCTCGGACCCATCGCAGTTGCTCTGTTTGCCACCACCTAACACCAGCCCAGCATCAGTGTCAGGGAAGAAGGAATAGGCAGAGACCAACAGGCAGGCCACCAGCTAAACATCAAGGAAATGTGGGGCTTCAGCACATGTGCTTGTTGAAGACTGCCAGAAAATCAATGTAACAGAAAATCAGTGTTAGTATGAGCAGGAATACAATAGGCCTTTAGTGAGCATGTGCTGAGGCCCCATATTTTACTTCTTGTTTAGCTGCTGACCTGCCTGCTAGTTCCACTTGTTCTGCACGCCACTGATTAGAAGTACCTGCTCAGGCTATCAGCTTCCATTTGCCATCCCCAAATCTTGGTGATCTAATCATAGTCACCACTTATAAAAGGCTTGAGGAGACTAAGCCTTCCCAACCCAAAGGGAGCCTCCCCCTGAATTTGAATCAAACTGGCAGCCATCACCTCTATTTACTCTTCCTGTCAATCAAACTTTTAAGAACATAAGATATGCCATACTCATTCAGACCAAGGTCCATCAAGCACAGTATTCTGTTTCCAACAGTGGCCAATCCAGGTACCTATCAGGTTCCCAAAAAGATACACAGATTCCAAGTTGCTTATCCCAGGGTAAGGTGTGGATTTCCCTGGTCCTCATTAATAATGGTTTATGGACTTTTCTTCAGGAACTTGTTCAAACCTTTTTTTCAACCCAGCTATACTAACAGCTTTGACTACATCCTCCGGTAACGAATTCCAGAGTTTGATTTCATGCTGAGTGAAAAAGTACTTAGTCTTAAATATGCTACATTGTAGCTTCATTGCATGTCTTCTAGTCTTTCTATAGTAAATTAACAGATGGATGATGAAATGCATGATCACATTAATTTAATAAACAGAGGGAGGACGGCAAGGAAATCCACAATACTACCTTTTATCTTTCAAAGGGAGACTGATAAAATGAGGAAAATAGTTAAGAAAAAACTAAAAGGAGCAGCTCAAAAGGTTGAAGATGTACATCAAGCATGGGCATTGTTTAAACATATTATCTTGGAAGCCCAGACCAGATGTATTCCATGCTTTAAGAAAAGTGTAAGGAAGGCCAAAAAACTGCCAGCATGGTTTAAAGGTGAGGTCAGAGAAGCTGTTGTAGCCAAAAAAGCATCTTTCAGAAAATGGAAAAAGGAGCCAAATGCTGAAAAAGAGAAATAGCATAAGCACTGGCAAGTTCGATGCCGGGCACTGATAAAGCAGGCAAAAAGAGAATTTGAAAAAAAAGCTTGCCATGGAAGCAAAAATGCTTAAAAACTTTTTCAAATACATTTTTAGCAAAAAACCTGTGAAATAGTCAGCTAGACAATTAGATGATAGAGAGGTAAAGGGGGGGGGGGGGGCTAAGGGAGGCCAAGGTCATAGCAGAGACTGAATGAATGTTTTGCTTTGGTCTTTACTAAAGAAGATGTAGGGAACTTTCCATGCCTGAAATGGTATTTAAAGGTGATGTATCAGATGAATTGAAAGAAATTTTGATAAATTTGGAAAATGTATTACAACTATTTGATAAACTGAAGAGTAGCAAATCACTTGGATTAGATGGTATACATCAGAGGGTATTGAGAGAACTGAAATATAAGATTGCAGACCTGCTATTGTCTGTGAACTATCATTAAAATCATCTGTATTACCTAAACATTGGAGAATGGCCAATGACATGCCAATTTTTTAAAAGGGTTCCAGGGGTGATCTGAGAAACTACAGACCTGTGAGCCTGATGTCAGTACCGGGCAAAATGGTAGAAACCATCATAAATAATAAAATTACTGAACATGTAAATAATCATGGTTTAATGGGAGAAAGCCAACATGGATTTAGCCAAGGAAAATTTTGTCTTACCTGTTTTATTTTTTTTTGAAGGTGTGAATAAACAGGTAGATAAAAGTGAGCCCATTGATACAGTGTATTTGGATTTTCAGAAAGCCTTTGACAAGGTCCCTCTTGAGAGAGACTTAGCAAAATTAAAAAGTCATGGGATAGGAAGCAGTGCACTATTGTGGTTTAGGAACTGGTTAAAATATAGAAAGCGGAGAATAGAGCTAATTGGCCAATTTTCTCAACGGAGAAAGGTAAAGAGTGGAGTATGCCAGGGATCTGTGCTTTTCAACATATACATAAATGACCTGGAAATGGGAATGAGTGAAGTGATCAAATTTGCAGGTGACAGAAAATTATTCAAAGTTGTTAAAACACAAGAGGATTGTGAAAAATTGCAAGAGGACCTTGATAAATTGGAAGACTGGACATCCAAATTTTATTTTTTGTTTATTTAAAGGGTATTTATATTGTGGTGGTGAAAGCATATCTGAGCCCCGAGAATTAGGTGAAATAAAAACATTTACCTTTCAGCAGAGGGATAGCCCTGAGAGCAGTGAGGGTCAAACTGCAGCAAAAGGAAAAAAACTACATTCAGTTGCTGAGTGTAGGCCATGCCCAAGCTCCAAGGCAACCAGGGAAGGTAATGGGGAACACCTGAGGGAGGAGTTGGAAGGGATAGTGCAACACTCTCTCTTAAACCCCAGAGAACAGAAAGAAGAGAGCACTGGAGGGAAGCAGAGCACTGGGGGGAAGCAGAGCACCCAGAAAGAAAGGAGCACCAGGAAAGGGGAGAGCTCCAAGGAAAGGAGACCTCCAGGGAAACTGAGGGGAGTGAGTCCAGCGAGGAAGAGGAAGAAAGAACCTTCAGGAAGCCTGAAGGTAGGAAATCTTCCAGGGACAGCCTCAGAGGGGACCCACACAGGTCTCAGCATACGGGAAGCCACAGCCCAGGTGGATGCCAGTGCTATAGAAGAAGTATAGCCGGGTCTGGAGACGGGAAGGCTTTACCAGGGAAAGCTGCTGACCAGGAACAAGGTACAACGGCTGTAGTACAGAAATCTGCCAGGAAGTTACCAGCTCTGAAAAGGTCTGTGCATAAAGCTTTTACTGAGAATAATTTAAAACTGTTAGAGTCTCTGAAATGTTTACTACCAGCTAAGGATCTGTATAGCTCTGCTAGAATCCCTGAGGGTGGAAACAGGTCATGCTGGAAGACACTCTTAGAATTGTTAGAAGAGATTAACCCTTCGCCTGCTCAAGCTGAGCCAAGCCAGGAGACAAGAGAACAGGAATGTGAGGACATGCAAACAGACCCTTGCCCTTCTGATCAAGAGTCCATAGAATCTTGCATGGATTGCTCTTTTTGTAAGAAGGCAGGACTGGGTTTTTAAAGGAAGGAAAACCAGGACCGGATTAGCTGGACAACAAGTACTTAAATTGCTACAAAAGTTTGTGAGTGAGAATCAGTTGTGTTTAAAGTAAACCAGTAACATTGGAAGCTGTGTTTAAAGGCTGGACACTTTGAATGAAGCAGACGCCAGGCTCAAAAGTGAGCTGGAACCTTTATGCTTTATTGTAGAACACTGAGACTGTGAAAGAAATACATGCTTGTGGTTATAAGCTGCCAGAAACAGTGCTATGTTTAAGTTGCTGTGGAAGCGTTGTTATAAAACTTCTTTTTGTGTTGGAGAAGCATCCTAATTTTGTTTAACATGCGCTGAGCTATCAAATGCTCTGTTTGGAGGAAGTAAAAATAAATTCCTGTGATTTGCCTTCCAACCCCTCGGACTCAGTTTATTATACACAACTACATTTCCCAGAAGCCACGGCTCTGGATTCTCTTGATAACAAGGGACAACAAAAGGCACGCCTCTACTTCCAGGCAACCGCCTAGGCGGTAGTAGGGCACCACAATATCCCGCCTTATCCTTCAATCAAATGGACAAGTGCAAAGTTATGCACCTAGGGAAGAACAACCCAAACTATGGCTACACAGTACAAGGTTCCACATTAGGAATTGCCACCCAGGAAAAATATTTAGGCGTCATACATTGAAACCTTCCACCCAGTGTGCAGCAGCAGCCAAGAAAGCAACTACAATGCTAGGAATGATAAGAGAAGGAATAGAGAATAAAACCAAAGATATCGTCCTGTGGTGTTATTGTACCTTAAATACTGTGTGCAATTCTAGTCATCATATCTTAAAAAGAACATAGCGGAATTAGAAAACGTACAGAGAAGAGTGACCAAAATGATAAAGGGGATGGAAGGATACTCTTATGACAAGACTTTCCTGGGCAAAATCCATGTTGGCTTTGTACCATTAAACCTGATTATCTATTTGTTCAGTAATTTTGTTCTTTATAATAGTTTCTACCATTTTGCCCAGTTAGGCTCACCGGTCTGTAGTTTCCCAGATCATCCCTGGAACCCTTGTTAAAGATTGGCATTACGTTGGCCATTCTCCAATCTTCAGGTACTACAGATGAATTTAATGATAGTTCACAGATTACTAATGGTAGGTCTGTAATCTCATTTTTGAGTTCTTGCAGCAGCTTGGGATATATACCATCCGGTCCAGGTGATTTGTTACTCTTTAGTTGATCAGATTCCTCTATTACATCTTCACAGTTTATCAAGATTTGTTTTAATTTCTCTGATACAACACCTTTAAATATCATTTCTGACATGGGCAACTTCCCTATGTCTTTTTCAGTAAAGACCAAAGCAAAGAATTCATTCAGTCTCTCCACTATGGCCTTGTCCTCCCTTAGTACCTTTTTTACCTCTATATCATCTAATAGTCCAGCTGACTCTCTCACAGGATTTTTGCTATGAATATACTTGAAATAGTTTTAATTGAGTTTTTCCTTCTATGGCAAACTTCCTTTCAAATTCTCTCTTTGGCTGCCTTATCAATGCCTTGTATCTAACTTGCCAGTGCTTATGTTGTTTCCCATTTTCGTCATTTGGCTCCTTTTTCCAATTTCTTAAATATGCTTTTTTGTCTAAAAGAATCTCTCTGACCTCACTTTTAAAGCTCACTTTTAAATGTTGGCAGTTGTTTGGCCTTCCTTCCACTTTTCTTAAAGCATGGAATGCATCTGGTCTGGGTTTCTAAGATAGTATTTTTGAATAATATCAGGCTTGATATAAACCTTTAACCTTTGCAGCTGTTCTTTTAGTTCACACAGTGAAAGGATACTTTCCTCCTGTGTTCTAAAGTGCCCCCTGTCCCTTTACTGATGACATAGGTGTTGGACCCCATCCCAAAGACACTAATTCGCTGCACCAAGTACAAGTAGCGGAAGCTTAATGTAAATTGCATGATTAAATGTACTTTATGCTGTCATTTTAAAATTAATAAGCTGAAAGGCATACAATAGTTGTCACTATTATTTGTAGCATTAATCTTTTTTTGAGTGGTTATTGGTAATGCTTGCGCATCCATTGCTGATAAGGTGTTAGCGTGGTTTTAATATGCATTAAGAGGGTAATTTTATAAGAAGTTGCCTGTCTATTGTGAAAACCACACAGGCCACTGTTTTAGCCTATTTTATAAAGACATACAGGTAGGTGTCTATGTGTCTTTAGAAAATCCTAGCACAAATCCAACCGAAAGAGCTGCTAGATTGAAGCCACAAATATTTATCAGGTATAAATGTTCATGTATAAATTACACACCTATGCCCATATTTTGTAAAATACATCTATAAATCACAACTCTGATCATACACTGCCCAAACCCCTCCCCTTAACACACCTACTCTAAAATCACATACAGGTATGTACCTAATTGCACCCTGCGTACTTTTACACATGAAGTAATTTTATAAGAGACCTTTTAAGCAGATACACTGCCATATATGCACAAAAGATCTTTTATAAAATTGCCTCCAATGTACCAAATTTTGCATTTAACATGCAAAAATGCATTAACAAACTTAAGTAAATAGGGGTCATGGTAATATAGTAAATGGTGGCAGATAAATACAGCTTGGTCCAGTCTAATTTCTTCCTTTCTAGTTTTCTATCACTTTAGTTAAATGTGCATTTAAATATCTATGTGGATAAATATTCAAAAGGATTTGTGGGAGAGAGATTCAAAGGCATGTAGGTGGTTTGCAAATCTGCAAACCACATAAATGCCGCTTTCTGGGATATTCAGCAGCACTAACTGTCCCCGTTTCAGCCTCTAAATGCCAGCTAGCATCAGGACATTCCTGGGCTGGAGCAGAGACAGAACCTGAGGATAAGCAGCTAGCAGTGATATTCAGTCCCTAGACCAGCGATGGCGAACCTATGGCACGCGTGCCAGCTGTGGCACGCGAAGGCCTTGCAGCTGGCACGCGGGAAGGTCCGCAATCGAAAAAAAAAAAAAACCCTGTCTGCTGCCGCTGTCGGGGCCGCCGCGGCAGAATCGAGCGTGCCGCGGGGCCCCTCTGTACCCGGCAGATCCTGCCCTCCCCGTAGCAGCTCTCTCTTTGGAGCTACAGTCAGACGCGCCGGCTTGCAGAGCGCGAAGGGAAGAGTTTCCCTTTCGCGACTCCGTTAAGCCCGCGGGGGCTGATGGGAACTTCCCATCAGCCCCCGCAGGCTTAACAGAGCAGCGAGGGAACTCTTCCCTCGCGCTCTGCACGCCGGCGCGTCTGACTGCAGCTCCAACGCGAGAGCTGCTACGGGGAGGGCAGGCTCTGCCGGGTGGGTACAGGGGGGCCCCGCGGCACGCTCGATTCTGCCGCGGCGGCCCCGACAGCGGCAGCAGACAGGTTTTCTTTTTTTTTTTAATTTTCCCTGGGCTGGGCTGGACTGGGCTGGGGGGGGTGGGGGTTAGGAGTGGTGATGGGCTGGGCTGGGCTGGGCTGGGGGGGGTTAGGAGTGGTGATGGGCTGGGCTGGGCTGGGGGGGTTAGGAGTGGTGATGGGCTGGAGGGGGGGTTAGGAGTGGTGATGGGCTGGGCTGGGCTGGGGGGGGTTAGAAGTGGTGATGGGCTGGGCTGGGCTGGGGGGGTTAGGAGTGGTGATGGGCACTGGGCTGGCTGGGGGGGGGTTAGGAGTAGTGATGGGCTGGGCTGGGCTGGGCTGGGGGGTGTTAGGAGTAGTGATGGGCTGGGGTGGGGGGGGTTTAGGAGTGGTGATGGGCACTGGGCTGGGGGGGTTAGGAGTGGTGATGGACACTGGGCTGGCTGGGGGGGGTTAGGAGTGGTGATGGGCACTGGGCTGGCTGGGGGGGTTAGTAGTGGTGATGGGCGCTGGGCTGGGGGGGTTAGGAGTGGTGATGGGCGCTGGGGGGGGTAGGAGTGGTGATAGGCGCTGGGGGGGCTTAAACTAAAAATTGAGTGATGGGGGATTAGGACTGGGAGTGGGCTGATGGGGAGGTTAGGACTGGAAATGGGCTGGTGGGATTAGGACTGGGAGTGGGCTATGGGGGGCTAGGACTGGTAATGGGTTGGGGGGGTTGCTAGGACTGGAAATGGGCTGAGTGGAAGGGGGCTTGAACTGCAAATAGCTGTTGGGGATGGGGCTTGGAATGGAAATGGGCTGAGGGGAAGTGGGGGGCTTGAACTGCAAATAGCTGATGGGGACGGGGCTTGGAATGGAAATGGGCTGAGGGGAAGTGGGGGGCTTGAAGAAGGGAATGGATGCTGGGTGAGACTGGAACTAGAAGGGAGCTGATGTTGGGGGAGGATTAGAATGGGATGGGGCTGGGAGAGTAAAATGGAGAGGGGAAAAATATTTTGTGTAGGAGGGATGAAAAATCTACAATTGGCCAGATATTGGGAGAGTAATTGGGGATTGAGGATGGAGGGGTAAAATTTGTGTGGATGAAATAGGAATGAGGAAAGAGCAAAAGGAGAAAGATTAGTATGTTAAAGCAGATGTAGAGAGAGAGAGAATGGAAAAAAAACTAGAAGAGAGAAGAAAGGACAAATGGACAGCAGACGATGGAGAGTTAGCAGAAAACATGAAGAAACCAGAAGAAAATGGCTGGACCAATTGCAACTGAAAAAAAATGCACAAAAGGTAGAAAGATATCTCTTTATTTTGAATTTATTAACTGGAATATGTCAGCTCTGGGAAATGTGCATCATTAACATCTGCGCTTTGTTTGGTACAAGAGGAAATTCCTATTTGACGTTGCCACTTGTTCTCTTTCCCCAGTATTCACTGAAATGTATTGGTTTAATATTTGCAGTGTTGCCTTTTGATAGGTAGGGTATGGTGCTTTGTGAGTCCTGGTAATGCTGTCAGGATACGGCGGGTTTGCTATGGGTTCTAAATGGGCAGCGTTTGTAGTAGTTCCTAATGTGCCTGGCGGTTGGCACTGGATTATAGTAATGTAGAAATCTTTTAGTCTTTCTTTATCCATACACTCATTAAGAGACATGTTTACTAAAAGTTAGTGTATGGTAACATTATGCAAATATTTATGCAAATAAGACCACTTATGCAAATGACGTGCTGGCACTTTGAGGAAATTCTTTGGTTTTGTGCAGCAGTTTGGGCACTCGGGCTCAAAAAGGTTAGCCATCACTGCCCTAGACGGTTATCCTAAACCCTCCTAGCCATCAGTAGCTACTCTCTTATATGTATATTCAATACCACCTCCTATCTGTATAGCAGTGCTGAATATGCAGATTGTTTTAAACACATTGGCTGTCACTACTTAATATTGACTGCGCTTTCCCCATATCTTCTACTCAGTCTCTCAGCTCTTTAAACTGTATTCACAAATTCCACCCAAGAGATAGTAATACTTTGAATCTCTTACAGGTTCAGAATTTTTCAGTTATTCTCTCTGCATCCATGGGAACTGCCATGATACTAAATGAACATTGGTGTGTGACACTGCAGCTCAGTCCAGTGGTAGTACATGTGCAATGTCATTTTGGACATGAATCAAAAACATGGCTGGCCTAGCAAGTGTGAGGCTGCTTAAAATATATGAAACTAAAAATATATTTTTCAAACGGAGGTTTAGCCTGTTCTGGATGGATTAGGAATCAGACACGATGCTTTCATGCCAGTGTACTTATTTGACTAATTGATATTTTATGTGATATATGGGAAGTTGTTTGTGTTCGCTTTAATGAAAGACCCCCATACCCTTCACTCTTTGCTTTCCCTGATCTTAGGTCTTCAATGGCTCTGAGGCCACCAATGAAAGCAGCAGAGCCGTGGCACTACCAAGAAAGAGTGAGCAAAACATGGAATCTTCCTCTCTGTCCCAGGCCAAGCCAGACCCTCCCCATGCCACCATGCTGCCCCTGAAATCTTCAGAACCAGAACAAATGGAGGGGATGCTGCATAGAAAGCAGGAGATGGAGTCCCATAACAAAAAAGCTGTAAACAGGTACTTCACTTTGACTGTAAACTTTTCAGAGTGTGACTGAGTGTGTAGCAGCGAAGTGCACGCAATGAATAAAACCAGGAGTCAGCTGCAGGATCCAAGCCAATTTATTGTGCACAGGCTCAGACAGGGAGTGCATCCAAAACTGACTGAGCAATGGAGTACAGAAGCAAATTCCTTATATACAATTTTTACAGTTTGATACAGGCAAACTTTCTATTGGTCCCAACGCCCCTTGCACCTGTCCAGTCGGGGACCCTCTCTGGGTCTAGCTCCTCGCTCCCCCTTCTCAAACTGTTCTAACAAAGGCATAGACATAGATACATTTCTACTTCAAGGCCATTTCTAGCTCAGGGAATGCAGGAACATATCTATCATCAGCATAGAGGAATTTAATAAAGGCATTATACAGACTTTTCAAAAACAGTTTCAAAAGCAGTCAAAAGCAGTTTCTCAAACTCTGGTTCTTCTCAGCACTAGCCTCAGGTGGGGGTAAGGGTCTAGGCCTAGTTTACAGGCCATAGCCTACCACAAGTGTGCACCCTGTAAGACCATATGTGTGTGTTCAAGTGTGTTTCTTGGTGTTCATGTTTGTATACATTATGGGGGTAATTTTATAAAGCATTTTCCTTGTATAACTATCCACAGGGTTGCCATGAGTCAACATCGAGTCAATGGCACTTAACAACAACAACAAAATATGTTTTAGATGTGGAGCCTGATTCCGAAAGGGGCACGTCTGGGCTGTCCAGATGACCCCGTGCAGGATGGGCCCTTTAGGACCCAATTCTGTACGGCAGGAACAAAACGTTTCTGCCGCACATAGAATCGGGCCTGAGGACGGCCCAGCATGCCCCTGCATGCCTTTAGGGATGTCCTCCCCGCAGGCATCTCCGACTCCTGTGGCTTAGACCCCTCTCTTTCCCGCCATGCGGGGCCTGGATCAGGCAACAGAGACCTCCCTGCACCTGGCCCCGACCGCTGGGTCAGTGATGCTTATTCCACCTTCGAGATGGAATAAGAAGTACGTCCCCTCTGACCCCTCAGGATGTACAGGGCCGTGACCAGAATCGGCCTTGTACATCCTACCGCCTCGGCCCACCCCTGCTCCGTCCAGACCCTGCCCCCTCCCGGCTCTCCCTGTCCTGCTACTCTGGACGTGCGGGGAGAGCCGGAGGGGGAATCGGGGCAGCACTGCAACCCAAGACTCAGAATCATAGAGAATGGCTATTATAAAATTGTAGGTGTTATGTGCAATTAAAAAGTTGGTGTCTCAAGGTAAGTAGGGAAGAGTGGCTCAGTGGTTGGGACAGGTTGCCTCAGGCCAGAGGATTGGGAGTTCAATTCCCACATGGGGACAAGTAACCTCAGGCTGGAGGGACTGGGGTCTCTAGCCCCATAACTGCTCCTTGTGGCCTTAAGCAAGCCACTTAACTCTCCATTGCTTCAGGTACACTTAGATTGTGAGCCCCTTTGGGGACAAGGGAATAAAAAGTACCTGTTAGTATATACATGTAAACTGCTCTGATGCATAAGTAAAGGGCAGTATATCAAATGCCTAAACCATAACCATACACTTACTACAAAGCAGGTGCATGTATGTGCCATAAAGAATATGTGCATCTTTCATAAAATGCTTGTGTTAAGTGGTAATCCAGGTCACTCCATCTCTTCTACACCCCTGAGAATTTTTACATATGTATTGCATAAAATTAGGCACTATGATGTGGCTATTCAGCCACTGCGGTCAGTGTAAAAAAAATTCTGGATATTCAGCACCAGTATCTGGATAGTGACTTACGGTGAATATCCAGTGCGATGAATTTAGAACTGCCTTTTTGTTGTCCTACATTAGCCAGATTGTCCAGATAATGGACTGCATATTACTCCTATCCAGATAATTCACTCTCTACCTGCACTCCGCACACAGACTGTTCTGAGACTGTCTAGATAATGCTGAGATGGTCTGTAAGATATTCAGGGAGCTAGTTACTGAGCTGTGGTAAAATCTCTCATTTTACCACAGCTTAGTTTTCCGCAGTAGTCACGAACCTGCAGTAACTCAGTACCACAGGTTAGTGAAACCCCTGGTAAAAGAATTATGCAACTTGTGGTGATCAGAGCAAGCTGCATTATTGTGAGAGAAAACTAAAGCTAGCACAAAGCTGGCATTATTTTTCCCAGGCTAGAGCTAACAGGCATCCTGATACTCCAGGCCACAATCTTAAAGGGACTGCACTGTTGAAATAAAACCAGCAGTTTGGGGCTCCCCTTCCCCAGCACCACTAATGAGTCGGGGACCCCTGCCAATAATCCACCCCCACATAGAGGTCTGGGTGCCCCCCTAAGCACAGGAGAAGGACCACCTCCAAAAGATCTCTACCCCCCCTCCCCCTCTGGATTCCAATTGAACATCCTACCATACCTGAAGACACCTTCAATCCACTGAAGGCCACCAAAGCACATCTTTACGTCCCTGGAAGTCTAGGGGTATCCTAGCAGAAGTCATCCCCTCTTGATCCTGCCAGGTTCGAAATGGTGTCCGCAATCCCCTAAAGATAAAGAAAGAAAGAAAGGTAGTGTTGCCTTCCAGATAAGTGCCTCTGAATAATGGTCCTTATGTTCTTATGTGCCTACTTTTTACACATAAAGTATGTGCCCCAAGGCACTTTTATAAAAGCTCCCTTGAATACATAACGGGCCCGATATTCAGTTGGGCAGGCTATGCGCCGCTACAGTGCATAGCCGTGCCTGCCAACCCTTAACCCTGGATATTCAAAGCGCTTAGCATCGGAGCACATAAGGGCCATAATCGTGGATATCCATTGAATATCCCTCTCAGAGGCAGTTACATGGTTTACAGGGCTGTTAACCATGTAACTGCCTTTCGAATATCGGACCCAAAGAGGTAAAATTTTATAAACCATGGGTCCACAAACATTTTTGAACCAAGGGCCATGTTGGACCTTTCAGATCACTGAAAGGGTCATGGGTTTTGCTGAGCAGTGGGGAATCCCCTTCTCCTATCTCTTGTCCTGCAGCTGACACTGCTAAGAGTCTGGAGCAATAGTTTGGGGTAACAATCTTGAATCTCCCCTCTCCCTTCTGTATCCCTTGGTGCAGCATCTCTTTGCATCTCTCCCATTCTCTTCCCTTTCCCCTCCTCCTGGTCCAGCATCTCTTCCCAGGGCCAGCATCATCATCAGGCAAAATAGGTGTCTGCCTAGAGTGCTGGCCTTTTGGGGACACCCATTCCTTCTGCTTCCACCCCTCTCCGGAGCCAGCAATGGTGGCAATGGTTAAGGGACTTGTAATGCAGTGCTTACCAAAGGCTCCGGTGCTGCATCACAGTTTCTGCCTGCTATTATCAGCTGCTTCCACCCTCTCTGACGCAGTTTTCCAGTTTGGCATAAAATGGAAGTCTGCATCAGAAGAGGGCAGAAGCAGCAGATAATAGCAGGCAGAAACTGCGACACAGCACCTGGAGCCTTTGGTAAGTGCTACATTCTGGTTTCCTTCCAATTGCTGCTGCTGATGATCCCAGAGAGGCGTGGCAGCGGCATCAAGGGAGCAACAGGATGGAGGGACCTGCCTAGGGCACCTCCAGTCTTTGCATCGGTCCTGTCTCTTCCTCTCTCTTTCCTCCATCTTCCATGATCCTGAATCTTACCTCTTTCCCCACCTCCACCACAGTCTATAGTCTAGCATCTTTCCTAGGAGAGATGTGGTGTTGATTGCTTAGGTTAGTAGCAGTTCTGCTTGGGGAGCACTGAGCATACTGAGGGAAATGGGAACTGCTCCATGGGCCTTAGTTTAGGGACCCCTGCTATAAAGTGTTTCAAGCCTGTTTACATGCAAAACAGTTTTTATAAAATTGTGCCTAGGAAGAAGGACATCATTGCAGCTTAAGCTCTTAAGTTCCAAAAGAGACACATAAGCTTCTGTGTTTAATTGACCCTGCCATCACATTTAGCTCTCTGTCTAGTAATCCCTGACATCTCTTAATAGCTCAGTATCAGGATAGCCACTAAACAGCAACCAAGAGATCTCACTAGCGCTTTTAATTTTAGTGGCCTCTGATATCTCTACTGATGAAATAGGTAGCAATGCTCATAATCCCCTAACCTGCATGGAAATGAAAGTGCACCTTAAGGGCTTGAAAAATGAGCAGAAACAGGAGATCAGCCAGGCAGCTATAGAGGTATGGGCCCTAGTTTCCAAACTGTGCCGTGATGTGGCTGACCTGGGAGCCCAAGCAGTGTGCAGAGGCACAGGATAGTGAAATTGCTTCAATTGCAAACCATACAGATGATTTAGAGTCAGTTTGGAGTGATATGCAAACCAAGTTAGAAGACATCAAGACCCACGCATGCCATAATAATTTGTAGGTGTATAAGAAGGAAAGACAGTCTGCTGATGCCATTGCTGTGGCACAAGGCTGTTTCAACAGATTCTATGAGAGACTGATCTTGGAGCTGAAAAGAAGGAAATTTTGTTGGAGAAGGCCCATTGAACCTTAGGACCACTGCAGAAAACATTTTAAGGGCTGACAGAGCTATGCTGGAATTGGATTTGAATGGCTATAAAATTGAGATTCATGGGGACCTGTCACTGTTGATCCTTTAAAGCAAAGGGACTTTAAAGAGATCACTGCTCTGCTCTAAAAAGCACTCATTGCAGTATTGCTGTTTGCACCCATTTTGCCTTAATTGTGCTTAGGATGGGAAGACCTATTGGAGCAAGACTTTAGACAAAATGTGGCTTGATTTGCAGGAGGCTGGCTTGATTACTGCTTCCACCATCTCCAAAGTCGACCTCCTCGGATGTCTCCCACCCTCTGCAGGCAAAATGGCAGAGGGTCTTGGTGAGTGCAAGTGGCTTTAGTGCCAGTCTGCTGGGACTTCAGCTACTGTAGCCCTCAACAAGGGGATTGCTTTTTTGCTAGGAGAGTAATGGGTTTCTCTTTGATATGAATGGATGTATTGTGGGTTCCTGTCTGAGAAATCATTACTGTTAACAATGCTACTACTACTACTGTTATTATTATTATTATTATTATTATTAAACATTTATAAAGCGATACAAGGCATACACAGCACTGTACAAACATAGATAGAGACAGTCCCTGCTCGTCAGAGCTTACAATCTAAACAAGACAGACAAGACAAAAGATAAGAATAAGGGTAGAATAGGGAAGAGTAAGAAAACACAAGGAAACAAGGGATCAGGATTCAAAAGCAGCCTCAAAGAGGTGAGCCTTTAGAATAGATTTGTAAAGGGGCAGAGAGAAGCCTGAAGCTCCTCACTACCTTTCCTCACTCCTCTCCCTCTACATCCCTCTTCATGCTCTTTTACTGGCTTGCTCCTCTCTTTGCCCCTTTCTTCCACTGCTAACTCCAGACTTTGGACCTTTCACCTTGCTGCTCCTGTTTCAGGCATAAGGAGCAGCAAGGTGAAAGGACCAAAGTCTGGAGTTAGCAGTGGAAGAAAGGGGCAAAGAGAGGAGCAAGCCAGTAGAAGAGCATGAGGAGGGATGTAGGGGGAGAGGAGTGAGGAAAGGTAGAGATGAGCAGGAGAGTGAATGCATTTAAAGCTCAGAAGGAGGAGTTTGAATTGGATAATGAAATGGAAGGGAAGCCAATGAAGTGACTTGAGAAGAGGGGTTATATGAGTATATCAAGGCTGGTGAAAGATTAGTCACACAGCAGAGTTCTGAATAGATTGAAGGGGAGAGAGATAACTCAGAGGGTGACCAGCAAGAAGGAGGTTGCAATAGTAGAGACGAGAAGTAATTAGAGACTGAACAAGTGTTTTAGTAGTGTGTTCAGAGAGGAAGGTACGAATTTTATTAATGTTACAGAGAAAGAAACAATAGGTTTTAGCTATCTATTGGATGCTTTAACATAATGTTGTTTGTAATGAGACAAAAGGGCGGGTGGATTAGTAAATAGGGTTAGTTATATGGCAGTTATTATAAGCAGTGAAATGGGGCCTGAGAGATATTTAAGGATTATGTGTGTGTGGGGGTGGTATTATGGTATGAGTGTTGAATGGTATAATTGGCGCTGTCTCCTGCGGTGGTGATGTCCTTCCATAGATTCTGACTTTTTGTCAGTGATGCTGGGAATGAATATGGAGCAGGGTAGATGCTGCCATTAGGAATACTAGGTGGCCGCCTAGAGCGCTTTTCCTTCAGGGGCACCCATTGCCCCTACTGTTGCCCCTCTTGGGACCTGCAGCAATGGCTGCAAACAGCCCAGTGGCACTTATCTTACAACTTCAATGCCACAGGGCTGTTTGCTTTTGCTCCCTCTGATGCCCAATTCTGACTTCCTGTTTGAGATTTGCATAGGGCGCCTCATCTCCTTGCGCTGACCTTGATGTGGAAGAGTGAAGAATGAGGGAAGGCAAAATGATGGGGGTGAGGGCAGAGGGGCAGAAAACTTTACTCAAACATATCCCCTCTCCTTCCTTTCTGTTTGCCGTCCCTCCAGGTATCCACCATCTCCCCTTCTCTTCAGCTTTATGGAAGCAATATCAGATAAGCAGTCATAGAGATCTGGGCCTGGATTCCTGGAGATATTTTGAGGCACAGAGAGATAGATCCGAGAGTGATCAGCGGAAAGATGGTACTGAAAACCATGTGAGGAAATAAGTGCATCAAGGGACTGAGTGCAGAGAGTAAAAGGAGAGATCCCAAAACAGAGCCTGAGGTACACCAACTGAAAGCAGGATGTCAGTAGAGGAGGATCCACCAGAACCACTGTTCCCTCTAAGCTGTGCACGTGTGCGAGCGCACACACCTCTCCAAGTGAGCGCACATAATTGACAACAGAGCGCACAGAGAGGGTGAGGGGTCCGCATGGTCTGCAAGAGTCGGAGGCAGTGATTTCAAGCCCTCTCCTTGTTGCCGAAGCTGGGAGCATGGCTGAGTGCAGGGCAGACAGGCAGCATCGGAGCCCCTTTCGCAGAACGGAGGCAATGGCAGAGACAGTGCAGGTAGGGTTGCTGGTCTGGATCGCTAATTTCGGGAGCTGGGAGGCACCGTGTTAGGCAGAAGGCCTCTGTAGGTGTTTTTGAGTGCACGGCTGCAGGCTGCATGGTTGAGGAAGGCCTAGCAGCTGTGTGGGAGATTCGTGGCTGCTTCCTGAAGACTTCGGTACTGAGCAGGAAGGGGGCTCGAGGGGGGACTCTCCTTCGCGGTCTTTTCAGGATTGCTGCTGAGAACCTTCATTTGCTTAGTTTACTTAGTTTGATTAGGGTAAGTTAGTTTTCATCAGGGGAGGGAGGAAGGAAAAAAGAGTAGTTTAAAGAGAGAAGGTAGCAGGTTTTTTTTGGTAGTTTGAGTTTTAATTCTCTTGCATTAGCCTTAAGGGGTTAATTTCTCTCCCCCACCCCCCAACCCCCCTCTTTTTGGCGTGAGCAGTTGCTGTCTTCTCATCCCATGTCTTTCCAGGTCACACTGGCAAGGAGCCCATAGACCATGCCCGTGAGACTGCAGTGCCTGGTTTATGGAGCTCGGAGAGGGGCACTTTCAGAGGCGGACATCTGCAGTGATTGCAAAAAGGAGGACTTGACCATGGAGCAGGTCTTGCAGGAAGGCTCAGAGCAAGAGGCAGGTCCCTCTGGGGGACAGGAGGAACCAGGGACCTCGCCTCTGTTGCTGGAGCTGGCAAGTGGGCCCCCAGCCTCGCCCGGACCCTCCACGTCTCAGGCCCTTGAGGATAGAGGGGTCCTGGGGGGCTTCTCTTCTGAATTTGATCTGTTGATGCACAAGGTGTTCTGTGTGTGCCAGCAACGGTCAAACAGTCGCTCTGTGGTGCAGGAACAGGGCCGAAAACTATTAGTTTACACCCACTGCCCTGTGTTTTCTGTGGTTGTTACATTTAATATTTGATGATTTGTTTTTTTACCTGTCCACTATGTGGTTTTATTGTTTGTTTTATGGTTCTATTAATGGGTGTTGATCAATACATGTTTTCATTTATGAGCCTTTATTATTGTTATTTTAATTAATCTCATCCAGCCTTTCAGATTTATTTATTGTTTTATGTTTTATTGTTATTATTTATTATTCTTACTATTTCTGTATTTAGGCAGTTTTTAAAATGTCGAAAGCAATAGCTTCTAGTGCTTTTGTGAGCGTGGTTTCAGCTTGATGAACAGTTTAAAAACCAAAATAAGGAATCTCTTACAGTTGAACATTTGGAAATGCTGATGTGTGTTAAGAGTCATCTTCAAGATGGCGGATCAGTAGACCTTAATAAAATTTATTCAGACTAGGTAAATTTGAAAGATCGAAGAGAAAAATTGAGAATGAACGCTTCTTCCATACATAAATTATTTACATGAAATAACGACGACTTTCAATAAAAATTAACTGAAATAATACCGCATTTGTGATTGTAATTACTAGAAATTTTCTGCTTTATTTAGTAATCATCTATTTTCATTTAATTTGATTAAAATCAATGTGGTGTACATACTGTATTCTGACGTGTAGTCAAATTTTAAAGTATATAACTCCGAGTGTCGTTATGTGGCGCACAAAAAATGTAACCTTCCTTCAAAAGCTGCACAGCTGATATTTTATGCGCACACAGCCTATAGAAAATTAGAGGGAACACTGACCAGAACATACCCTAAAAGTGTGATCGGAGAGATGAGAAGAAAACCAGGATAGAAGAGAGCCCTTAAATCCAAGCAGGACAGGGTATCGAGGAGAAGGTGGTGATCAACAGTGTCAAAGGCAGTTGAAAGGTCAAAAAGGATGAGGATCAAGTAGAGGCCCTTGGATTTGGTAACTTTTCTAATTCTGCTATTTTTTTTTAAGATACAGCGAACGGAATTGCACACAATATTCAAAGTGTGGTCTCGCCATGGAACAATACAGAGGCATTATAATATCCTTTCTTTTATTCTCTATTTCTTTCCTTATGATTCCTAGCATTCTATTTGCTTTCTTGGCTGCCGCTGCACACTGGGCAGAGGGTTTCAACGTGTTATCCATGATGATGCCTAAATCTTTTTCTTCGGTTGTGGTTCCTAATGTGGAACATTGCATTGTGAAACCATAGTTTAGGTTATTCTTTCCTAAGTGCATACTTTGCACTTGTCCACATTAAATTTCATCTGCCATTTCAACGTCCAGTCTTTCAATTTATTATAGATCCTCTTGTAATTTTTCACAATCTTCTTGGGTTTTAACAACTTTAAATAATTTTGTGTCATTTGCATATTTGATTACCTCACTCATTATTCCCACATCCAGGACATTTAGGAATATGTTAAAAAAGCAGCGGACCCAGCACAGATTCCTGGGGTACTCCACTATTCACCTTTCTCCATTGGGAAAATTGGCCATTTAGCCCTACCCTCTGCTTTCTATCTTTTAACCAATTCCTGATCCACAATAGTATACTGCCTCTTATCCCAAGACTTTTTAATTTTGCCGAGAGTCTCTCATGAAGGACCTTGTCAAAGACTTTCTGAAAATCCAGATACACTACATCAACGAACCCACCTTTGTCTACCTTAAAAAAATATAACAGTTTAGTAAGACAAGACCTTCCCTGGCTAAAGCCATGTTGGCTGTCTCCCATTAAACCATGACTATCTACACGTTCAGAAATTTTGTTCTTAATAATGGTTTCTACCATTTTTCCTGGTACTGATGTCAGGCTCACTGGTCTGTAGTTTCCCGGATCACCCCTGGAACCCTTTTTAAAAATTAGCGCTACATTGGCCACCCTCCAATCTTCAGGTATTACTGATGATTTTAATGATAGTTCATAGATTAGTAATAGTAGGTCTGCAATCTCATATTTCAGTTCTTTCAACACCCTCGGGTGTATACTATCAGATCCAGGTGATTTGCTGCTCTTCAGTTTATCAAATAGTTGTAATACATCATAGTAACATAGTATATGACGGCAGATAAAGACCAATATGGTCCATCTAGTCTGCCCAGCAAGGCGGCAAGAGTAGGTGCACCTGCTGCTCCATGCAGGTCATCCCTCCCCATGCCTTTGTTTAGGGGTGTACCCACCACTCCATGTAGGTCACCCCGGTTTATCAACATTTCTTTCAATTCTTCTGATGCATCAGCTTTAAATATCATTTCTGGCATGGGTAACTTCCTTACATCTTCGATAAAGATCAAAGCAAAGAATTCATTCAGTGTCTCTGCTATGGCCTTGTCCCCTCTTAGTGCCCCTTTTACCCCTCTGTCATCCAACAGTCCAACTGACTCTCTCACAGGTTTTTCGCTATGAATGTACTTGAAAAAGTTTTTATTATGCATTTTTGCTTCCACAGTCCCCGCCCCTCTTAAAACCCTCTGTTGCGGTATGTGTGTGTCTATTTATCTGGTGAATCTGAGTTTGTTGACTTGGAACTGGAAGCCCAGCTGGTGTCTCCTTACTCTCTTGCATACACATTACACTCTTCTATTCCATACCCTTATGATGGTGGCCCTCAAAGCCTGTTGGTGCAGTCAGTACAGTGTGTTTGACAGTGGGTGCATAAGAGACAGGATTATCCACACAATCTTCTTCTCAAATTTTCTCTTTGCCTGCCTTATCAATGCCTTGCATCTAACTTGTCAGTGCTTATGGGACTTATGCTACTTGAGACTCACTCTCCCTCGGAATTTGGAACTTATGTATAGTGAGAATCTGGGCCCACAACTGCAGAACACTGTGAAGCTGATGCATTGGAGGGATCTTCCCCTCTCATTACTAAGGTGTGTGCAATTTATTATGTGCCTAAATGGTTGTATATCCTACAGACCCTGCCCTTGATGTTGTGTAAAGTGGACTGGGATAAATGGGAGTGTGTGGTGAGTCAGTTCCTTTGGAAGGGTCATCAGCCCCAGTTGAGGTTTAAAGTTCTGTGAAGAGCTGTGGTAGATGGGCGATTTGTGTTTAGAAGTATGGGGACCGGCAGGGCTTGCCCAAGAGTATCCTAGGCAAACTTTCAACCTTGCAACCCCCCTCCTCCGGGTGATTCAGGGACCTAACCCCCTTTCCTATAGTCCAACATATATCCTCCTCTTCCCTTTTGTATACTCTCCCTTCAGGTATCCACCATCTCCCCTTCCCTTTGGCTCCAACGAAGCTTCTCAGCACTGCTCCAGTTTTTCAACAGGGCTCTGGCCCTTTAAATTTAACAGTTCAGGTAGCTGGAGCCTATCCAGCCCTGTCTGCTCTCCTCATGTTTTTTTTTTTAGTGCAAATCATTTTTATTGATAAGACAAACAAATTCCCAGACCACAGGTACACTTGCACAGTACTGGGAGAATTATAAATGATACAATATGCCAGAAAACACATTTTTGTATTTCCCCCTCCCCCCTTAACTGTAACTCCCCTAACCAACCACCTATTTTTCCTCCTCATCCCCTCTCTTCTGCCCCCAATTCCCTCTATACAACCGTCTCCTTCCCACTACCCCCTCCCCCTCCTCGCTCAGCTGCCAGTCTTCCAACCAGTGGATGCCCCAAACGAGATCCCATATAACCCTTCTACCTCAAGTTACTGCCTCCCACTGTACAGTATTCTCCCAACATACAATGCAGGCCTATAAGGTCAACAACACATTTCAAGCACGGGATATGAGTGTTTATTCCCTCCCCCAAAGGCTATAAATGAATCCTTATGTTTCCCATGTAGCCAAGAGGCCAATCATTCTGGCAACATCAAACCATGAAACAAATTACGCCAGGCCCAATAAGAAGGACGGCCTGCCATCCTCCAATGTATCAATAGGCATTGTTTACCAATCAGACAATCTTTCTGGATAAGGAGCATAGGTCCTCCTGTTTTTTAAATATTTTTGTTGTTATTTTTTTGTCAGGTGTGCAGCATAACCATTTAAGGTCGTCTTCCCAATGGAAGCCACAGTCCCACCCCTTTTAACCCTCTGTTACGGTATGTGTGTGTCTGCTTATCTAGTGTATAAGTTTATTGACTTGGAACTGGAAGCCCACCTGGTATCTCCTTACCCTCTTGCATACATATTACACTCTTCTATTCCATACCCTTATGTTGGTGGCCCTCAAAGACTGCTGGTGCAGCCATACAGTGAGTTTGACAGTGGATGCATAAGAGACAGGATTATCCACACAAGGGTCTAGCTATTTACCTACTTGAGGGAATGGGGATTTCATCCTGGGGTGGCGTCCTCTTTTTTTTGTAATTGGGAGCGGATGGACTTATGGAGGGCAAGTCATATTTTGGAAGCGGGTGGTACATGGATCTGAAGTTTTGAGTCAATTCAGATGGAGTACTACTTGGGCCCAAGGGAATTTTTAAATTTTCTCCAGATACATCACTATTTGGAGTTGCAGATGAATTCTGCCCCTTCCATCTTCCGAGAGTGCATTTGATTGGTTTACGTTCAAGCGGTCTTTTAAGGTGAAGCTCATCTCATGATTCTTTCAGCAGCTATGGGGTGAACTATTGCATAGTGCCTTCTCTTCCACAGTTCAAAAATGGCAAAGAGATGTGAATGTTGGCATGAATGAAGATGCGTGGAATAATCTCCCAGTGGTAGAGATAAGGACAGTATCTGAATTCAAAAAAACATGGGACAAACACAGAAGATCTCTAAAGGGAAAAAGGGGACTGTTATAGTGGATGATATGGAAGGGTAGACTAGACAGGCCATGTGGTCTTTTTCTGCCATCATGTTTCTCTGTTTCTTTATGACCCCTAAGTGGGCTTGTAAAGCTGTGATGGTAGATACAGATCTTTGCCCCACATTTTCTGTGAATATAGATACTTAGGTGCATTGTATTTGGAGTTGTCCTTATGTTGTTGATTTTGGGGTATTATTTTTAATTGCCTTTCTATAACATTGCATGCCATCTTACACCCTTAGCTGGCTCTTTGCTTGTTGGACATTTGTGATGATCTGAACTCGGCTACTCAAGCAGAGATTTTGCTGATTCACAAAGCTTGTTTAGTAGCAAAACGTTGTTTAATGATCCACTGGATTGATGCTTATCCTCCATTGGTTGAAGTTTGGAGGGTGCAAATGCATGCACAAAACATTTGCACATGGAACCTTTGACAGCTCTAATGTCAGGTTTGAAGAGCGACGTGCCTTCCTGAAAATATGGCACACCTTTTTGATTATCTGAATTCCATGCAGACATAGTGAAATACTCAACACTCTTTATGTTTGATGTCTGATGGAGATGAGTGGGATTGGGGGGTGGGGAGGGTTGAGTGGGATGGGGTTTTTTTGAGTGAGATGGCTGGGTGGGTTGGGCTCACCATTGTAATGGACCTTACATTGAAAACTTATGTTTGTATTCATGGCTGATATGCTATTTAAAACTGTGGAATAAAAATTCTTTTTACTATAAAATTGTGCATACCTGTGTAGAAAGTATGTACATGGAAGGTGTCACCTCCTTTTACGTAATCTGCTTGTGGGCATTCCCAGCGAGACAGTTTGTGGATAAAGCAGGGTTGCAGTATACATGCATCTTACGTTGCTTTTCTAAAATATGCGCCTTTTGGGATTTTTCACCCCCCAAAATACTGTTCTATGGTTAAGATAATTAAAAAGCATAAAACCTATATCTGCCAAGTACATTGCTGCAAAATTGGTAACTCCCAAAAGACAGTAATAGCTCTGAAAATATCTAGAAATTCTCCAGTCTTAAACACCACTATCTTTACCAAACATTTCCCTGAAAAGAAGGGTCTTCACTTCTGTCTTAAATGAGGGTAAAATCATCGGTCATACAAAGCATCTTCCAGAACTATGTGACTAACTTAAAAGTTCATTGGCTAATTCTTTGAAATGGAACATCTTTTGAAGACAGCATGGTCAAGAAAGTTCCTTGTGAGGAGCATAATATCCAGCTCAAACATATTTTGAGGTAGCCAGCCCCAGTCCTTTATGGTGCTTTAAATGCTGTGCATAAAAGCTTAAAACATGATATCCAATTTTGCATAGGTCGTTTGGGTCAGAAAGGGGATGTCCAAGTCAATGCATGCACAATTTCAGTATATTTCATGAAAGGCTTGCTAAATGTTGAGCCTTTTGTAAAATACAGAGAAGGCCACAGTACAAATCAATATGTTATAGCTGCACATAGAGCAGGAACAAACATTTTATTTTAAAAAAGCATGCTAAAAAAAGGCATGCTTAGGGTTTTCTTCTTGTAAGGGCAAGCACTTACATATGTATGAGGTAGATTTTTCTGCCTACATCTATAAGCATTTGTGCGAATAGTTGCACATGTAGGTAACAAACTTTGCAAATCTGCACACCCCAGATAAACCAATTAAGAGGCCAAGCTCCAAAAGTCAATGTATTTTATTTCTGAAGTAGTTTTAAAACAGGAGTGATAAACACAATTGCTCCCTCAATCACTCTTCCAAATCACAGGTGAAAATAAGCAATTAGCTGACAGTTATATGTACCATAGAGCAGATGTAAATGCTAATAGGGAAATTTTTTTGAAGTATATATATATATGTGTATATATTGCCACTATAAAATACACCTCGCAAAATACAAAGACGAGGTCAACTCCGCGAAAAGAACGCACCACACCAACTTATTAAACAAAGCCATCAATAAGCCTCGCAAATTATTCAAACTAGTCAAGTCACTGACCAAAACATCTCAGGACGACCACTATGATAACATAATCCAGCCCCAAACGCTGGCTGACCACTACGCAAGCAAACTTACCGCAACCAAACCCACTCACTGTATGAGTGCAACCCATCCGGCACACCATCCCAACATGGCGACCAGTGCGGACCAGGATCGGACATGGAACAATTTCCACAACATTGATGATCAGCAAATTATTAAAATAATAACAAACATCAATACCACCACCTCCCCGCTAGATCCCTGCCCAGCTGCTTGGGTCAAGGCAGTGAAACAAGACATTGCTCACCAAGTCTCACATATAGTAAACCTATCACTACAGCAAGGCATCATGCCCACACAACTTAAGAAATCTATAATAAGGCCGATTCTAAAAAACAAAGCACTCAACAAGAACGACCCAGCATCCTACCGCCCTATTTCCAGCATACCTTTCCTAGCAAAGATCATTGAAAAAGCAGTCCTACTACAACTACAAGACCACCTGGATGACCATGAAACCCTTGATGAGCAACAATACGGTTTCAGACAACACCACGGGGTTGAAACCCTTTTACTAGCACTGCTTAACAACCTCCTCAAAAGCCTAGAAGACAAAAAGAAAATGTTCATCCTCATCTTCATCGACATCTCTGCCGCTTTCGATACAATCCACCATGGAATCCTCTTAAACAGGATTGAATCAATAGGCATACTGGGAACCCCCCTAAAATGGTTCTCTTCATACATATCAAACAGAATGCAACAGGTTCAATTCAATGGCGAAAAAGCAGAGGCATTCCCACAAACTCAAGGCATACCTCAGGGCTCTGCTCTCTCCGCACTGCTTTTCAACGTCTATATGCAACCCCTTTGTGAAATCTTCCGTCAGCACAGAATCAACTACCACATCTATGCGGACGATATTATGCTGTACAGACAACTTGATATCGATAACCCTAACTATAACCAGCTGGAAACATGCCTAAGCGAAATGATAACATAGTTACAGCAAAACAACATGGCAATCAACCATAAGAAAACCGAGGTGATGTATATCTCCAGAAAACCAAATTTTGACCCGCCTGCAACAATCACTCTGTGTAACAATACGTACAACACAAAAAATGAAATAAAATATCTGGGAGTTACATTTGATAGCGACCTAAAGATGGAAAAACACCTCCGCAAAACCAACAAGACCGTTTTCCACAAACTTAGAGTCCTACAACCACTACGGAGCATTATTGAACCTCATGACTTCCGGTCTGTTGCTCAAGCACTCATTATGCCACACTTTGACTACTGCAATGCCATCTTACAGGGTCTACCAAAGAAAACCCTTAACATTCTACAAATGGCGCAAAATGTAGCAGCTAGGATCATCATGAGAAAAAACCTCGCTGAACACATTACACCTGTGTTGATCGAGCTGCATTGGCTCCCCATTACAGCTCGGATATAAAATATAAGACTCTAATAACCACATTCAAAATCATGCAGAACATAGCACCATCCTTTCTATCCACCCTAATCAGCATACAACCTCCCAAAAGAAGCAGGAGAACCATCAACTCAAACCTACTCCAAGTTCCAACCGATATCAGATCTGTCAAAACCAGTACTAGCCACCGAGCATACTCCTACACAGCCCCGACACTCTGGAACCAACTACCGCCTGAGCTACAAGCTAGCAAAGACCTAATGGAATTCAGAAAAAACCTTAAGACATATCTATTCCAATGTCAGTACAATTTGATTTAAATCCCAGTGGTCTACAATATGCCACCTAATGAATCAGGGTTACAGTCATGTAAAAATGTACATATGTAAATTATTGCTCCCCTTTTCAAAACCTATTTACTGTGTGATGTGTGATGTGCTTTCTCTCCAAATCAATGTATTTATACCTCGAAATTTTATGTCATGATTTGACACGGTCCAACTTGTAATCGAACCGCTACTGATCGCTGGAAGTAGCAGTATACAAATGTATGCTAAATAAAATAAAATAAATAAATAAATAATGCACATATCTGTCTAAAGTCTGCCCAGAAAGCGCAGTTACTCACCTGTAAAGGTGATCTCTGGGAACAGCAGGAATCAGTCTTCACATATGGGAGACGTCGGCACCGACAGAGCCCGGTGTGGGAACACTCCGCAGCATCCAATAGGAATGCTTTTGGGAGCATTCCTTGCGCATGTGTGGCTGCCTTCCCGCCTTCACTCCTGATCTCCTCAGTCAGGTGAATAGCGGAGAAATAAGTTTTTGTAGAACAGTAATGAAAAAAGGCCAACTTGAAGGGGAGGTGGGCGGGTTGTGAAGACTGATTCCTGCTGTTCCCGGAGATCACAGGTGAGTAACTATGCTATCTTCAGGAACAAGCAGGAAGTCAGTCTTCACACATGGAACTCCCTAGCCCAAGACAACAGAGAAAAATCCTGGCACAGCTAGAGATTGCAGCAAGCATCTGACAGACTCAGCCCCTTAGGAGCACTCCTCGCAAGGTAATCAGATGGGTGGTGGGCAAGTTGCCTGAATTTGAAAAAGGTTATGCAGAACAGCCTGTCCGAATCTTTGTCCAGACAATAGTGTGCTGCGAAGGTATGCAGCAAAAACCATGTCACCGCTTGGCAGATCTCTGAGATAGGGACAGACTGGAGATTAGCTACTATGGTAACCATGGCTCTGATATTATGAGCTGTAACACGGTGTGGAGAGACAACCCAATCTGTGAATAAGCAAAAGATATGCAATCTGCTAGCCAGTTTGAAAGTGTTCTCTTGGATACTGTGCCCCTAGATGACAAACAACTGAGAGGATTGGTGATAGGTCTTAATATGGGCTAGATAAAAAGCCAACACTCTCTTACAATCTAGGGTATGAAGTCTGGCCTCAGTCGGAGAGGTATGAGGCCTTGGAAAGAACGTTGGTAGTGAGACATATTGGTTCAAGTGGAAGAAGGTGATGACCTTCGGTAAGAACTTAGGATGTGTGTGAAGGACCCCTTGTCATGGTGAAATGTGGTATAAGGAGCTCATGAAAGCCACACCGTGTTACAGCTCATAATGTCAGAACTCGAGAAGATTGATCTGGAGGAGCGCCTCCTAAGTAGACCAGAGGCCTTGTGTTGTAAGCCCATTGAGATGGACTCCCCAGCCTAGTTTTGATGCATTGGTCATTAGGGTACAGACTTCTGAAAAGGTGACCCTATGACCAGGTTCTATGGTGTGCACGACCACTGAAGAGCCTTTCTCATCTGAGGAGTGATGTTGACGAGGCGACCTGTAGACTGCTTCCATTGTTGTGAGAGAATCCACTGCCCAATCCTTATGTTGAGATGGGCAAGGGGCACGACATGGACTGTGGAAGCCATGTGGCCTAAGAGGCTTAGAAATGTTCTGGCCATAACTGGTGATTGTTGCTGGACCTGTGTGGCTAAGGCAGTCAGACGGAGGCGTCTGGCAGAAAAGCCCAGCTTCTTACCATGTCCAGTCAAGCTCCTATGAACTCGAGGTCGTGGGTTGGAGCGAGATGTGATTTTGGATAATTTATGATGAAACCTAACTCCTGGAGGACATGGATGGTTTGATTTAGGGCAGAGGTGACTGCTGAAGCAATATCTGCCAGTCATCTAAGTAGGGGAACAGAAAGAGCCCAAAGTTCGATGGCAGGCTGCTATGACAGTGAAACACTTTGGGGGTTATTCTGTGCTACGAATAACGGGGATGGATGGCCCGACGGGAAGTCCATCTGTGATATTCATGCCCTTGCCTGCCCCTGACTAACTTCCCCGCCAGTTGTGCGGGGAAATTAGATGGGGGCGGGGAAGGGTCGGTCTGGGGGCAGAGTCTGGGCGGGCAGTGGGCGGTCGCCAGCCCTGGACATACAGGGACGATTCTAATGTTGGCCCGTACATCCAGGGCCGGCAAAATGTCCAGGGAAGTTATTCCATCTCTGAGGTGGAATAACTTTCCTGGATGTTTTTTTTTGATGGCCCAGGGTACGGATGAGGCAGGGGGGGGGGGCCAGGGTTTATTCCCCGCAGTCCGACCCTGGCCTTAGGAGGCCAGATCGGGGGTCGGGCTGTGGAGGATAAACTCTTTTTTATTTATTTATTTATTTATAGTCTCTTCTATACCGCACTATTCAGCATCAGCGCGGTTTACAGTGAACAAAGAATTTACACATTTCCGATGGTACTTTGTGTTTACAGTTGAACAGGCATAAACAACTTGGATAACGGGTAACTATTTACAATTTATAACATAATCATGAACTCTTTTTGTTTCTGTCTTAGGGGTTTTGGGAGAACTGTGAGGTGGTTGAGGTGTCTGCATTGGTTACTGGGTAATACAAGAGGAAGAGGTGGTGTTTCAAGGCTTTTCTGAATTGCAATAGATCCGGGATTGCTCTGATGCCTTGAGGGAGGCTGTTCCAACACCTTGGTGCACAGAACTTGAAAGCTCTGTCTGCTGTTGCTTTGGTGCATTGTGTTATGGATTTTGGGACTACTACTGTGTTGAGTGTTACTGTCTGTCCCTGTTTTGAGGTGTCATCTGGATCAGGTCCGTTAGTGACGTGGATGTGAGTCCATTGATGGCCTTGAATGTAAGTAGTAATAGCTTGTAAGTAAGTCTACTTCGTATCGGAAGCCAATGGAGTTGTTTTAAGATGGGTGAGACATGATCTTTCCTGGATGCTCCGTGAAGGACTCTTGCTGCGGAGTTCATTGCCAGTTGCAGTGGGTGTAAGGTGGCTTGAGGGAGTCCTTGTAAGATAGAGTTCGCATAATCAAAATGAGGTATGATTAGGGCCTGATAGATGATTCTGAAATCATTCGGCTCTAGCAGGGATCGAAGGTGTCTAAGGGAACGGATTTTATGGTAGACCGCTCTTACAATGTTTCCTATGTGCGCCTTCATATCCAAGTGCTGGTCTAAAGTGACCCCGAGGTATCTGATAGTGGGTTTGATCTGGAGGTCTGCATCCTTCACTTTCAAAAAGGACAGAGCGGTGAAATTTCGGTCCTTCGTGATGAACAAAACCTCTGTTTTCTTGTGTTGGATCCTGAGGTTTTGAGATTGCAGCCAGTTGGATACTTCATTTATGCAGTTAGTTAATGGAGTGAGGTCGGGGTTCTCTGTTGTAAAAGGCATGTATAACAGCACATCATCCGCGTATATCATGCAGTTGATACTGAAGGACCGTATCAGGTTGCAGATAGGTTGCATGTATATATTGAACATAAGGGCGGAGAGGGAGGAGCCTTGTGGGACCCCTTGCTTTTGATGGAACCGATCTGATGAAGTATCGTTGGATCGAACCTGTTGCCACCTGTCAGAAAGGTAGGACCTGCACCACTCGAGTGCTTTATCGGTGATTCCCTTACCCTCGAGTCGTTCCAGGAGGCGTTCGTGGCTCACGGAGTCAAATGCCGCTGCTATGTCTAGGAAGACAAGGACGAACCCTTGGCGGATGTTGTTGATACCAGTTAAGATGTTGCTGAAGAGAGTAGTGAGCAGTGTTTCTACACCATGGGCTTCTCTAAAGCCGTGTTGGCAAGGATCCAGTGGTGCGTTAGTTTCTATATGCTCTTCGATTTGTCTTTGTACTTCCTTCTCCATTATTTTTGCCATCAACGGTATACTTGCTATTGGTCTATAGGATTCTGGCTTCAGAGGGTCGAGTTTGTTGTTTTTTAGTAATGGCCTTATGGTTGTGTGTTTGAGAGTATGTGGGAAAGTTCCTGTTGTGAATGAAAGTTCCATGAGTGTGGATATGAATGGGCTCAGTTGGTTTCGTAGTTCTTTGATCCAGAACGCCGGGCATGGATCGGTTTGGGCGGTGGTCATGTTGATGCCTGCAATGGTGTCTTCAATACGCCATTTGGGTGGGATTGCGAAGATGGTGAGTAGAGTCTGATCGATTGGTTTAAGAGTCTTGCAAGGTGTTGGGATGTTGTCGATCTGGCAGAGTTTGGATTGTAAATAGTCGGCGAAAGTTTGGGGGTGGATTTCACTAATACGTTCAGAGGTGGGTTCCTTTGTCAAACGCTTGATGATAGCAAACAGGTCATGAGGTTTGTTCAGAGATCTTTTCAGCGTGTCTGCGTGGTAGCGTCTCATTGATTCCGTTACCGCAGTACGATGAGCTGCTAGTTGTGAAATATATGCAGTTCTGTCTTCCTCTGAGTGTGAGCGTTGCCATCGTCTCTCAAGTTTCCTTAGGGTTGTGCGTGAGGCCTTCAGATCTGATGAATACCAGGTTGCAGAGTGTCGCTTCCCATGGAGTTTGTTAGTTGATTGACAATTGGCGATCGAACTGAGCTTATTATTCCAGTCGGAGACTAAATCATCTGGGTTGTGTGCCGGTGAGTTAGCTATGGGGAGCATTGTTTTCAGTATCAGGTCTTTGTCAAAAGGCTGGAACCATCTCGGGGGGACACTGAGATGGCTACTCATTCCTCTTTCTTCCATTTGGCTACATCTGGGAAGGGGAACTTTGAATAAGATTAGTTTGTGATCTGACCATGGAACTGGGTTGATTGATAGCTCCAGGGTGGTTGGTGTGTTGAGGGTTGGCTCAGTTGTGAATATTAGGTCTAGGATGCCTCCTTTGTTATGAGTTGGATCCTTGATTAATTGATTATAACCTAAATCTTGTAGAGCTCCAAGAAAAGCTGTTGCGTGGGAGTCTTGCAGTGATGGTAGGTTGAAGTCTCCTAGCAACCAACTTGTTTTAAGTGGGTTCTGGGTGTTGGAGGCCAGGTCAATTAACGTTGATAGGGCGTCTGGGTCGGCTGATGGAGCACGGTATAGTAGAGTGAAGGAGCAGCACTTGTTTGTTATTGAGATTGTGTCCAGGAGTGTTGAGCTGGTTGCTTCCCCGAGGTTGAACTGGAGGTCAGATTTGGAGATGGCTAGAACACCTCCTCTTCTTTTGCCATTTCTATGACAAGTATGTATGGAGAAATTGGAGGGCAGGAGTTGGTTGATTAACACGTTGTCGCAAGAAAGCCATGTCTCGGTGATCAGGAGTAGGTCGAAGTTGTGTAGTGATATCATGTCAGAGATGACTGGCCATTTCTTGCGTACAGAACGGGCATTTATCAGTGCACATTTCAGATGTTGGGGGATTGGGATTGCATCCTGTTTCTTTTTTGTGTCATGTTGTAATGAGATGAGTAGAAGGTGGTGGTGGGGAGTTCGGGTAGACTCCCTTGGGTTGTAGAAGGGAGCGTCTGGCCATCTCCTTCTGTAATTGTGGATTGTTGGAATGTGGTTGTGGTTAGTGTGCAGGCTGGTGATGTTACCTATTCCTATGGTGATAAGGTAAAGGGTAATTGTGATAATGCAGGACAGAGTCATGTTGTGTGTGTGGAGTGGGGGTGGGTCAGAGATAGGGTCTTGGCTGTTAGGGTCAGGTGTGTTTCACGGTCACTATGCTCTTGCAGTGGATACTGCACAGTTGGATGAGACACCGGTGGTGATGGTTACTCTCAGTGTTTCAGAGGATTGGGATGGATTCCTACACAATTACCAAATATCAGTGGTAGCAGGATAATAAGGGTTGCCAGGTTGCGCATTTAATTACTATGTCAGAGGTATTTGGAGATAACTGGTAAATCTGCGATAACTTGGAGGCAGGTAAGTGATGGTATACTATACAATTACATCTTAAATCAGAGATCAAGGATTGCGCAGATCGACAGTATATTAGAGGTAATTCCACAGAATGTCAGAGGCGATTATATCATATTACATAGTGTATCTGATGCAGTTATACTATATATCAGAGAACCTAAGTTGCACATATACTTAGTATAACAGAGGTAAATTACATAGAATGTAAGAGGCAGTTACACCATATATCAGAGATCACAGGTTGAAAAGATGCTAGAATGTCAGCTGAGCTGGAGATGGTAGGTTACTCAGTTAAATGAAATATTATTTCACAGTGCAAATAGCTCTGAGACCTAGGTCCTAGATATTTCTGCGTTGTGCACTGGGAGAGTTAGGTATTACTTGCGGTATTGTGATCAGGAGCTGTGCTTTCGTACAGTGCTGTGCCGATCTCAGCTTGATGGGGGGTGGCCTACGCCTGCGGCCTCCGCCTAAGGGCCACGCCAAAGGGCCCTCTGGCGAGGCCCTCAGGCGCGGGCGCGCCCGCTGGCGCGAAGATTTTAAAAGGCCCGTGCCCTGCCCCGATTGGGCAGCGACGCTTCAGGCCCCTCCCGCCTCTGGTGGCTCGATCCCCGGGAAGGGGAGAGCTGCTGGTGGTGGCGGGGGCTCCAAAGGACCGGCGCCCGCTGGTGCGAAGATTTTAAAAGGCCCGTGCCCTGCCCCGATTGGACAGCGATGCTTCAGGCCCCTCCCACCTCTGGTGGCTCGATCCCCGGGAAGGGGAGAGCTGCTGGTGGTGGCGGGGGCTCCAAAGGACCGGCGCCCGCTGGCGCGAAGATTTTAAAAGGCCCGTGCCCTGCCCCGATTGGGCAGTGACGCTTCAGGCCCCTCCCGCCTCTGGTGGCTCAATCCCCGGGAAGGGGAGAGCTGCTGGTGGTGGCTGGGGTGCTTTTTGATGGCGGCCAGCATCATGGCTTTTAAATAGAGCCGCGGTGCCATGGCAACATGACACCATGGCGTCACGGCTCCATTTAAAAGCCCTGACTGAGTTAGCCAGGTACATGTGCAGGACTGTTCACAATTCTGATCCCGCGGGGCTAGACGTGCCCTGCGGGATCAGAATTGCAATCCTTTCTGTGCGTCCGGTTCAGAGTGGACACACAGAGGGGATCTACATCTGGGACAGAATCGAGCCCTTTGTGAAGACTGGGTGCTGAGGCCAGTCCGAAGGGAAGGACTCGGTACTGATAATGGTTGTTCTGAAATGAACCTGAGAAACTTTCTGTATCTTGGGTGGATCAGGATGTGTGTATAAGCATCTTTTAGATCTAGAGAGTATAGCCAATCATTTTGTTGGAGGTATGGCAGAAGAATGCCTAGAGAAATCATCTTGAATTTCTCTTTTGTTGAGATTTCTGAGATCTAATATAGGCCTGTGACCTCCCGTCTTCTTTAGAATTAGGAAGTATCGGGAGTAGAATCCCAGGCCCTACTCTATTGCCCCTTGTTATAGCAGTGATAGAGATCCAAGGAGGTTTATTGTTTATTGTTGATTAAAACTTATTATACTGCCCATCACAAAAGCGTCTGAGCAGTTTACAAACATATCAAAGACTGCTGGAAAGAGAAAAGAACACCAATTCAAATGGACAGGAAAGGAAAGAGTAGAGGTAAAAAATAGAGGGGGGAGATAAAGGATCAGAGAGCAAGTGAAGGAGTAGGCTGGTAAGTGCGTTTCACCGGGGGGGGGGGAAGGGGGAAAGTGGGAGGGGAAAGGTTGAAGGCGGAGCAGAAAAGATGGGTTTTTAGTTTGGCCTTAAAGGTTTTGAGTAAAGATTCCAAGCGGAGGGCTGTGGGGAGCGAGTTCCAGAGACAAGGGCCGAGGAAATAGAAGGTAGAGGAATGGGTGGATTCCAGATGGGCCTGGGAAGGGGAAGGGAGAGACATGCGATTTACGTGAAAGGAACAGAGAGGACGGTGGGAGGAGTGAAGGCGGACCAGATCAGTGAGGTAAATGGGGATACCAGTGTGGATCAGTCAATGAACAAAAATGAGAAACTTGAATTGAATTCGGTAGGGTACGGGGAGCCAGTGCAGGCGGATAAGAAGAGGGGTGATGTGGTTGAAGCGGGAGGCGAGGGTAAGAAGGCAGGCGGCAGTGTTTTGGATGCATTGCAGGTGATGTAGTTGCGACTGGGGAAGACCGGCTAGAGAAATGTTACAGTAATCCAAGCGTGATATGACAAGGGAAAGGTGCAGAGTTGTCATAGAAGAAGGGGTGAAAAAGGGACGGACAGCGCGAAGTTGCTTTAGGGTGAAAAAAGAGCGTTGAACCACAGAGGAGATGTGATCTTTAAAAGAAAGAGAAGAGTCAATGGTGACACCAAGATACCGTGTGGAAGTGACGACAGGAATAGGAGAAAAGGAGAGCAGAGGGACCAAGGGGGGGACAGGACTTCCTGAGGTGAACCAGATAGCTGAGGTCTTAGAAGGGTTGACATGGAGGAAGTTAGAGGAGAGCCAAAATGTCTCGGAGGAGAGACAGTTGTTGAGGATGGTGATATCAGGGGCAGTGGAATCAGTGTGGTGGAGAAGGAGGATATCATCCACATAGTAATAGGCAGAAACACCGTGTTGTTGGATCAGGAGAGCGAGGGGGGCGAGGAAGACATTGAACAGGAGGGGTGCAAGAACAGAGCCTTGGGGAACGCCACATGGGAGAGGGGTGGAAGGGGAGAAGGTAGACCCTGAGAGAACTGAAAAGGATCGACGGGAGAGGAAAGAGCGAAACCAGTGAAGAACGGAGCTGGCAAGTCCGGCATTGCGCAAATGTGAGATAAGGGTGCGGTGATCTACCAGGTCAAAGGCGGCGGAAAGATCGAGGGAGACTGCTAGAGAGAAAGAACCGTGATCGTGAGCAGCGTGAAGTTCGTTGAGGAAAGAGAGAAAACCCGGGGCAAAAACCTGATTGCCGGGGGTGTAGGGTGAGGGAGGATTCAAGGTGAGAAGACAGTTGGGTGAATACAAGTTTCTCCAGGAGCTTGGAGACAAAGGGGAGGTTGGAAATGGGACGCCAGCTGGAGGGGGAGGAAGGTGACAAAGGGCCCTTCTTTGGAATAGGACAAATGATTGTGTGCTTCCAGAGGGTGGGGAAAGTGCCGGAGAAGAGACTAGAATTGAAAAGGGAGAGAATGCGAGGAGAGAGAGCCAAGGAGGAATCGAAAAGCCAGTGGGAGGGGGATAGGATCTGCGGAGCAAAAGGTTTTCTGGGTAGAGGCAAAGGCCCTAGACAGGGCTACGGTGGAGATGGACAGCGGAGATGGGCTCAAAGGAGGACCACTGATGAGAGAGGGGAGGTGGCGAAGGAGGGGGAGGGGAAATAGGAGGGGGAGAAGAGGAAGGAACCAAAGGAGAAGGGGGAGAGTGGGGGAGGGCATAAAGGGAAGGAGAGATGGAGGGAGAGGACCTTGGAGGCGAAGTACGAGGCTAGGGAAGCAGGATCAGGAGTAGCAGGGGGAGGGAAGGGGGTGGAGAAGGAGTGGGGAACGGGGAGCGGGGTCGGGAGGTTGTCTCACAAAGTGAGTGGGAGGAAGATCCTTGAATCTCAGCTGCAGGCCCTGACTTAGATGTAAAATCCAGGGCTCTGAAGTGATGTTGATCCAACAGTGTGCAAAATGCATCAGTCTTCTGGGGATCATGGGAGGAAAGGGAAAGATTATGAGAGAATTGGCCATGCTCCTTTTGAAGCAGTCAAAAACTCTGAGGAGTTTGAGTAGTAGCTGCAGGTTGTGGCTTGGTAACCCTGGGTTTCCTGGCCTGTTTCTGGCCCTGCTGTCTCTGTTGTTGTTGTGGGGTAGAGTAGCCAGAATAGGAATGATATGGTGGATAAAAACGTTTCTTCTATGGGAAGAAAGGTTTTTTAGTGGCAGCCTTCTTCTTAGAAGAGTCTGCTGTCATCCTTGCATGCCTCTTCACGGTGAGGTCATCAGTCTCTATCTCTCCGGCTTTCTCCCTCCACCTCTGGCCAAAGAGGTTCTCACCATTACAGGGGATGCTGATTAACTTGTCCTGGACTCCCTGTTCCTGATCAGATGTCTGCAATCATGCTGTTCTCCTAGCCCCAATGCAGGCTACAACAGACCTACTATTGGCAAATGCTGCTGTTGTTAAAAAATTTGATGTGTTTTGGGCATGTGTTATTAAGACTTGATGAGCTGTTGCTTGTTAGGAGGCAGCAGGGTGGTAAACTCTGACAAGTCCCTCAATATATCCTTGAGAAACATGCCCATATAGAGCACATAGGAGTCTATCCTAGAGGCTAGCATGGTAGCTTGGAATGCCTTCCTTCCAAAGGCATCCAGGGTCCTGGCTTCTCTCCCAGGAGACATTGAGGAGTGATTTTTCTGGCTCTTTATCCTCCTCATGGCAGACTCCACGACCATGGAGTGGTGGGGAGCTGTGGCTTCTGGAAACCTGGGGAGGGAGAGACCCTATAAAGGGTATCGAGCCTCTTACTCACCGCAGGGGTTGACATGGGGGACTCCCACATCTGAGCTATTAAATTCTTCAAGATGTTATGTACTGGAGGGGTAGCAGCCTCCTTCGGTGCTGATGGGTATTGGAGAATATTGAGCTCCTCAGCTCTTGGTTCCATTTCAGTAGCCACTGAAATATCGAGAGTTGCCGCCATGTCTTTAATAAAGTCCTGAAAGGACATGTCCTCAGGCGGCGAACGTCAACATTCATAGGGCAGCGATGAATCCGATGGCACATCCCTATGGATATCGGAATCAATGGATTCCATCTCGTAGGCTTTTGATTCAGAAACCAAATCCAGAAAGAAGACAAAGTAATCCTTATGTGATGCTCGATATCCTCGATGTTGAGGGCATCGGAAATGGTGGTGCCGAGGACCTCGGCATCAGCTGCTCTGTGGAGCTATGCAATACAAGGGATGCCTGCGTAAGCGTGTCGAGCTCTATGGCTGTCGTCTGCATCGGAGGAACCGATCCTAGCTGTGGAGCACTCGATGTCATCGTAGTTACTGTCACTAAGAGCATAGCGATGCTGCGCTCGATGGCAATGACATGGTCATCCAATACAGTGCCGGGGGAGGAGTGGCTCCAGACACAGCTGTGTGGGCCACAACTCCCGCCACCAATATCGAGGACTCCACCAAGGATTGAACCTCAGAGGCATTTTCATCTAAACCCCTCTGTGGCTTTAGAGGGTGAAACCTCCTGCTGGGGTAGCTTCATTGGACGGTCTGTATCGGAGTGCGATGAATGACGGTGCCGATGCTCGGTGCCAAAGCTGACACCGACCTGGAAATCAAGGATCTCGATGCTAAGGCTGATGTCTTCTTTTTCTTAAGCACTGGTGACTCCAAGCGATGCTTTTCCTTTTCTGGTGAGGACTTGGATGCATGGGAAGACTTTGATGGAGACGACTCCCCCCTAGGAGTGCACCGAAGGAGCTGAGCCTGTAGAAAACAGCTTAGCCCTTTGTTTGTCCTGGTTCTTTCTACCTCTAGAAGTCATTTGGCAACAGGAGAGACAGAAATCGACATCATGGTCTGGGCCTAAACATTTAAGGCACCAAGAATGCTCGTCAGTGATAGAAATTGTACTGGAACACTTGTAGCATTTTTTGAAACCACGCCAGGCTTCTCCATACTTGGAAACAGTATGGAGCAAAATTGAACTTGGCAATTGTGCCCAAGGAGACCGTTGGCCTCAAACTAAGCTTTGTGAGAAAAACTGAAAATAAGTTTAAAAATATCTAAAATAAAAATGGGAACCAGAATCGACAGGGAGTCAACCCAAGTACTTCAATGGAACTAGTGAAGAAATTTTTAAGTCTCTTGGTGCAGCTGACAGGGACAAGATCCCGATGGCTCTTCAGAAAAAAGACAATTGAGACCAGGAATGAAGGCGGGAAGACAGCCATACATGCGTAGAGGAATGCTCCCAAAAGCATTCCTATTGGATGCTGAGGAGTGTTCCTGCGCCGGGCTGCATCAGTGCCGACATCACCCATATGTGAAGACTGACTTCCTGCTTGTTCCTGGAGATTACACCTTTATCACCCCTAATCTATGCATGCTATGGGTATATACTTAATAGCAGCAGCTTTTCTAAAATTGCAGACCCCAGCAATTCCGGGGCATGCACATTTACCAAATTTTTACACATATAAATGGCTCCTAACCCTTCTAAAATCAGTCCATATTCTGTAACGAATGAGCAGCCAGTCAAGAATTTCTAAAATGTGCAACATTTATTCCACAGATGTGCAGCAGCATGCTGTACCAGCTGAAGACTCAGTGTAAACCATTATACTTCTCACTGTCACAGATGCTTCTCAGCCTTGTTACCTCTTCTCTCAGGTCTTCCACTTGTTTCATGATGGCTACATCTTGCACATGGAATGGCATGCATCTTGCACATGAAACCAGTCCCTTGACTGGTATGGGGCTGCCTGTTTGACAGAAGTGAGAAGCTCTGGCTTGATGTAGCAGTCATGAAACAAGTGGAAGACCTGAGATAATATTGATGAAATGCTTCTGGAGACTTCCAAGCTCTCCGACAGAGGTGAAGGATGGGATGCTACAGAAAGAAGACAGTTGGACATTTATCACCAGATCCTGCAAATTCAACAATCCACTTTCACCATCCCTCAAATTGAAGGGCCGATATGTAGCCCTGGGAATGGAGGAGGCAAAAACATCCCAAGAACAGAACTCAAGCAACCCAAAATTGCATAATCAGTGACCACACAGAAGTGAAGGGCAGTAGTAGTTGACAACTCTCTTCTGAGGGATATTGAGGCATCCATCTGCCGACAAGACTTGATGTGTGCTGTTTGCCAGGTGCCAAAATCCGAGATGTTACAGAGAGTTTGCCGAAAATCATCAAGCCTACTATTATCCAATGCTGCTCATCCATGTTGACACATTTCTTTACGGAAAGAGTGGTAGATGCGTGGAATAATCTCCCAGTGGAGGTAGTAGAGACGAGGACAGTATCTGAATTCAAAAAAGCATGGGACAAGCACAGAAGATCTCTAAAGGAAAAGAAGGGACTTTAGTATTTGATATGGAAGGGCGGACTAGATAAGCCATGAGGTCTTTTTCTGCCGTAGTGTTTCTATGTTCCTATGTAGCCCCTTGTTCCAGAGCTTCCTTTCAATTAAAAGAAGCTCACCTCCTGTGCATTTATACCCGAAGATATTTAAGTAGCTCTTTTCCCAAAGCTTAAGGCATGTTAATGAAGTTAATGTGCACGTTAAGTGCTATTGTGCCCTTAGAAATAACAGAACTGTGAGCACTTAAAACGGGTTAACTTCATTAATGAGCATTAAAACCATTATTGAAAGGGCCATAAATATCTATCATATCTCCCCTCACCTGCCTTTCCTCAAATGTATACCATGGATGCTTCCAGCATAGGATGAGGAGCCTGTCTTCTGTCCTAGTTCACCCAAGAGTAGTGGTTGAGGAAAAAGAAACCACTGCATATCAGTCAATTAGAATTAAGAACAATTTTCAATGCATTAATACTCTCATACAATCAAGGGGCTATTGTCATAAACTAGTCCCTCTGGGTTAGCTCCTTGAGTCAGGATCTCAGCAAAAACTTCCATTTTCCATAGATGGGCAGGAAACTGGTGTACTATTTATCTGAGGCTGGTGTACTAACTTCTGAGGCTTTCCCACAAACACAGGGAATACCGCAATGCTCTGCATTGTCCTCCCTGTTGTTCAACCTCTACATGAAACCCATATGTAAGATTTTTCAGAAACACAAGATCAATTACCACATTTATGCGGATGACATAATGCTATATTCTCAACTGGACACAAACAATCTGAACTATAGCCACCTGGAAGAATGCCTCAAGGATGCACAAACCCAGCTTCAACAGAACAACATGTCCATAAACCATAAGAAAACTGAAGTAATGTTTATCACTAAAAACCAGGACTCCAACCCCTCCCCCCCTCAACCATCACCTTGAACATTAACTCATACAACATCAAAAAGGAGATAAAATACCTAGGAGTAACACTCGACAAAAACCTTAAAATGGAAAAACACCTAAGACTACTGAACCAGGCAATTTTCCACAAACTAAGAATCCTCCAACCTCTACGCAACATTATTGAGCAGACCGATTTCAGAACAATAGCACAAGCGCTCATCACACCCCACCTAGACTACTGTAACGCCATTCTCCAAGGCCTACCAAAAAAATCCCTCAATATACTACAAATGGCGCAAAACGTCACAGCCCGGATCATAATAAAGCGACAACTATCCGACCATATCACACCAATACTAATTGAACTACACTGGCTTCCTATTATTGCCTGCATAAGATACAAAATAATAGTAACCACATTCAAACTGATACACAACATAGCACCGTCTTACCTCTCCACGCTTATCACAGCTCAACCGCATAACAGAAACAGAAGAACACACAACCTAAACACCCTACATGTACCACCTTCCATCCGCACAGTCAAAACCTCCACAAGTAACAGAACCTTCACCTACATAGCTCCCACGCAATGGAATAAACTACCGGACACACTAAGAGCAAACAACGACCTGCAAGATTTCAGGAAAAAACTAAAAACATACCTAGTCCAGGAATACTATGACATAATATAATGCATAACAAAAAACGAATTAGACTAAGCTGTAATTAGTGTAAATGAAACTGTAAATAGTCCATGCTGTAAATGAATCTGTAAATAACCCAAGCTGTACAAACTGACCGCATAAATGCAACTGTAAATACTCCAAGCTGTATAAATTCAAATCACAGAAATGCAGATGTAGATACTTTGATTCTGGTAAGAAATTGTTTGCTGTACCTAAATGTAATGTAAACCGCTACTGATCGCTGGAAGAAGTGGTATACAAATGTAACCAAATATATAAATCTGCTTTATTTAAAAATTTAAGTGGATTTTTCACCATGGGCTTAATCTTCTACAACTCACCTCTTTGAGGCTGCCTTTGGATCCTGATCCCCTTTTCATTGTGTCTCCTTTTCCTTCCCTATTATATCCTCATTTCCAACCTTTGTCTTGTTTGTCTTGAATAGATTGTAAGATCTAACGAGTAGGGACTGTCTTTATCTCTGTTTGTACAGCACTGCGTATGCTTTGTAGCACTTCATAAATGTTTATTAATAATAATAATAATAATAATATCTACTACATAGCTGCCTTTCATAACTCATTCGAAAGATATAATTTACTTACCTTCCCAGGATGCCCTCCTCTCATAGGAAGTGAACTTTGGCTTCTTTTTACTTTGTATGCTGTCCCTAATCACATCTTGATGATGCAGCTAGCTCCAATTGGTCCTTTTATGATGCATTTTGGCCTAATTTGTTCTCTGAGAATGCATCTTCTCTGATTGGTCCCCTGCACCTGTTTAGACATATCTATTTATTTATTTATTTGTCATTGTTAGTGTGCTCCCTTACCTCACTGCCTCCTTTATTTTGCACTTTTGTTCAGCTTTTCCCAGCTAAATAACTTGCCTTTTTCCATAACTAACTGGAACTTTCCTTTCCTTCTTCCTTTTACTATCTGGCCTGTCTGTGTTGGCCAGGTTAACATTCATTCAATATCTATCCTTGCTCTGTCTCCATTGTTGCAGAGTTTAAAACTTTTCCTGTCTTTGCTCATAGTCTACCTAAGTGACTAACCCTTCCCCCCTGCTAAGGTATTGTTCAGCTCCTTTTCATGTCCTCAATGTGTGCTTAGCTCTGTTTGCCTCTTTGTCCTTTGAGAAGAGCAGTGCTCCTCCTTAACGCTGTGCTGGAAAGGTGAATTTCACCTCTCGTGAGTGAATTTGCTGGCTTTCTTTGAGTTCTATCTGTCTGTCTCTCTCTCTCCACTTATCTATTTATATATTTATTTGCCATTGTTAGTGTGCTCCCTTACTGCCTCTTTTATTATGCACTTTTGTTCAGCTTTTCACAGCTGAATAACTTATACCCCCCCTCTATCCACCCACCCCGTGACTCGCCGTCTCTTATAGCTGTCATCTGCTTATTACGTCACCTACACAAGGGGAGATTCCCCAAGAGGAAGAGGCCCATATTGTGCACGTTTTCCACAGGGAAAAGCTGACAGCTCGGTTCTCGCATTCCGCAAAAGCTCTTAACATGGGGGTGAGCGTCCCTGCGGAAGAAGAGCCATTAGAAGATCCATTGTTCCAGGCCATGAGGATGATGTAGTTCATCTTTCCGCTCCATCAAGTGGGCAAGTGGATGATTCAGGATGAATGGGACGTACCAGAGGCGGGTCTGAAGGGTACCCGAGTATTAGCACACTTTTATCCTCTCCCGGATCAAGCTAGGGAACTTTTCCGCTCTCCTAGTATGGATGCAGCGGTTTCCACAGTGACGAGGAAGACTACCATTCTGGTATCAGTCCTCAAAGATGGGCAGGATAAGAAGTTGGAGACACTTCTCAAGCAGGTATTTGATATTAATGCATTGTCTTTACAGGTATCATTCTGTGGAGCTTTTGTGGCCCACATGTGTCTGAGGTGAGCCCAAGCAGTGCTGGAGAGTGCAGAGGACTCCCATCCATTACCTCTGGAGGCAGCAAAGCTGGAATCTGGAGCAGCATAATTAGCGGATGCCTTTTATGATCTCATTAGGGGTCTGTCCAAGGGTATGGCCTTGGCTTGGCCGCTTGCTGCTACTTGTGGTTATGGAACTGGTCTGCGGATGTTTCTTCCAAAATATGGTTGAGCAAACTTCCATTCAGGGGGAAGCAGCATTTTGGAGAGGATCTGGATAAGCTGGTGAAAGATCTTGGAGAGTCCAAAGGTGGGTGACTCCCCGAAGATAAGCAAAAGCCGGGACAGTACGAAGCTCGGGTGAGGGGTCAGCTGAGTGACTTCTAGTGTTTTCGGGCGGTTCCCTACCAGAGAGGATGGTATCCTTCTCATGGATAACCCTTTCAGGAGTTTCAAGGATCGGGCAGAGGTTTCTACTCCTCTGTGACCTCAGCGACCAAGAAGACACAATGATGCAGGGGTAGTCCAGGGGCTGTTAGTTCACATGGGGGGGTCGGTTGCAGGAATTTTATGCTGCCTAGACCAAGATTACAACTAACCAGTGGGTACTGGAAATCACCCAGTTGGTGAGGGGTCTTCCATGTGCACTAGGTGCAAGGAGCACTTTGCTCTCAGGGAACGAGTCCGATCTCTGGAGGCTAGACTAGCAGACTTGGAGGACATAAGGAAGACAGAGAGGTACATAGACGAGACTTACAGGGATATAGTCCAGAAGTCCCACCTCCAGTCTGGTAGCATCCCTGTTGCCATGAAGGAGAGAGGTCACATGACAGGAGAGCATCACTCTGGTGTGGCACGAAGTGATCCTGTAGCTAGGATATGTCCTCCAGCTGATGTAAAATCCTCTCGCACCATGGAAGTTTCTCCAGGGCCATGTGCCCACGAGAGAAGGGTTAGGACAGCCGTTATAGTTGGTGATTCGATCATTAGGCATGTAGATAGCTGGGTGGCTGGTAGACATGAGGATCGCCTGGTAACATGCCTGCCTGGTGCGAAGGTAGTGGACCTCACGCACCACCTATTTATTTATTTATTTAACATTTTTTTTATATACCATCTTTCTGCAAATCAAGACGGTTTACATTGAACATATCATGGCAGTATATTTCAACTGTTTACATGGAACAATATAACAAGGATACATAGGTATAACTGTGAAACTTTTTACAATGAACAACTAATTACATAGGTATTGTAATGGGGAAGACCCGTCCCTTGATATGGAGCTAGATGAAACTGAGGAGGTTACGTCAGATTCTGACAGGCAAGCAAAACACATGGCTACAGGTTGCCAGGGGAGATGTAAACAAACTCAGTCACGAGTGCAGCAGCCCTGCCCAAGCTACAAATTATCCCCGTGCTCTGAGCTCAATAGTAGACACCTGGGTGGGGGGGGGAGGGGCGAAGCTAAGCCCTAAGGGAAAGGAAGATAAAAAGCACTCATTTGAATCAGGAACAGGAAGAAGGGGGACAAGAGAGAGAACAGGAACAAGCGGAGGCTCGAGAACAAGCCCGGGAACAAGAACAGGGATAGACGTAAGAGAAGGAACGAGAGAGAGGGTGCAGAGGAGCAGAGCCATCAGCAGGTCTGAGAGCAGAGAAGCTGAATCTGACTCAAGCAGCCACGAGGACAGAGCAGAGAATGCTCCAGCTAGGGAGTTACAGAGAGGCCAAGCCCAAAGACCACAGGGAAGCAACCTTCGGTTAAAGCCTTATACTGAGGGCCATTGGAAAGAGAAGCCATCCAAAAGGTCAGTTTGGGAGTGCCCAGAAACTCCGGTGAGAGAGAGGTACAGGCCTATGGACTTTGATAATGCTGAAGGAGCACTGCTAAGGAAACCTATTAGGCAGAAGCCTGAAGGTAAGCCCTTTAGAAGGGATAAGGAGAAGACTAGTGATACAAGTTTTCTCTGGGATTGCCAGGCTCTCCAGGACTCTCTCAGGAACTAAAAGGAACTGTTTTGTGAATCCTGTGTTAAAGGATGGTGTGTTGAAAAGCTAGAAGAAAAAAAAGCTATTTTTCTTCTCTTCCTGAGTTAATTTCCTTATGCCAGAAAGTATGGATATTTTGTCTTAAGTTTTGTGCTTACCAATCCCCCGGGAAGAGGAAATAAAACCTCATTTGCTTTAAAACCACTCGATTACATCTATTTCTGTGCTTGGGGAGTGTGTGGGACTACATCACCCAGAAGGCAGTGCACTACTACGCCTGCATTGCCCCACTTCCCAGCCCAGGATATTCACCAGTTTGGCCCTACTCTGCATGCCTTAGGACCCAGGGTAGACCACTGGTGACAGTATTTACAGGTTACAGCATGGCTGCAGGAGTGAGTTTGAGAGGGTAGGAGTGAAGGGTTGAAGACAGAGGGCTGAGGACTATGGTGGTAGGGAAAAATGTTCAAGGAAGAGATGAGTTTTTAGCTTCTTTCGGAATTCAAAGTGGTCAGAGCAGCTACGTAGTTCATGAGGTAGGGCATTCTATAAGGATGGGGCATAGAGGGAGAAGGCCCGTTTACAAGTAGATTGTTTGCTATATCTCTTATTTGATGGGATGGTAAGTAGGATTTTGGTAATGGAACGGCGTGTACCTTTATTCTTGGAGGAGGATAGGAGTGAGGAGAGGCATGGAGCTGATTCATTGGAGTGGTTGTGTGCTGTTCTTGGGAAGGCCATGGTAGACAAGGTCAGTCCAACAGATGAGGCAAGAAATCACGTGGTACCAAGCACACAGTCCAAAACGTGATGTGGGTGGAAAAACACTTTATTTAATAATAATACCAAAGACCTATTTAACAACCCGACACAGGCCGTGTTTCGAAAACCTTCATCAGGGGTTGTTGGAGTAGGTACTAGAAACATAGAAACATACAAAATAAATTAAATTAAAAGTAGAACAGTTGGGAAAGAACAAAATACTGATTAAAAACATAAAACACGCATATATACATCAAAATCAATCATATAGATAAATCAACTATACATAAAATGTATAAAACAGAATAAAAGTACTAAAAAGTGTGGATACGCAAATACATTTAAATAATTAAGAGCAAATAATAAAACATGACTGAAAATAAACAAAACCATTAAGGGGTGTAGCAAGCAATATTACTTTACCAAGAATACCTTAGTTGTAGATATAATGGACATGTAACCCTCGAAGGGAGGTAACAGGACTAAAATGAAGAAAACAAATTTTAGGCATTTGTATACATTGGAGATAATAACTTAACTCACATCTATAATACATCTAAAAAAATATTTACATCTCAAACAGTAAAACAATAAATAAATAAATAACTAAAAAACTGAAGGACCAAAGGACCTTAGAAACAAATTTTAATTAAACCAAGGAGGCAGCGGGTGCGGAGTACATGTACCAAGAGCTAGGAAGGGAGGAGGTCAGACTCGAACTCAGAGGTACCGGCAGAACTTCATGGAAAACAACTCATCCTGACTGTTATCAAATGTCGATCTTAGATTCAAACATATGGGAGAGGTGAAGACAGGGATGTGCCCAAACTAATCTTCTTCGATATATTTCCATATGAAAATTCTTTACTATTTAAAAATTAAATTGGCTAGCTGTAATTAAAGCTAATGTTGAACCAAACATCTATATTCCGTATTCGTCAAACTTTAAAGTTGTTATAACAAAAAATGGCAAAGCAGATGAGAAAAGACCGCCTGAAAATATTTGCGAAATTGTACATATACAGATTGGCCACATCGGGGGCCATAGCTGAACCCATAGCCACACCTTTAATTTGCTTATAAAATAAATCTCTAAAACAGAAAAACTTCTCAAACAATACAATCTGTGCCAAGGAGAGAAGAAAAGTAGTGGGAATCCGCCGTTGTTCTGTACGTTTCAAAAAATAGTGTGTAATAATGTCTAAAGCTTCCTTCTGAGGTACGTTGGTTTTTTCTGTTTTAGAGATTTATTTTATAAGCAAATTAAAGGTGTGGCAATTTCGAAGAGAGTTTTTTGAAAAGGCATCCATTTCAAGATAATGTGGTCTTATGGATAAGGTACATAGATGATATTTTGATACTCTGGAAAGGTACAGAAGAACTATTGGTTGAGTTTAATGTATGGATTAACCAGTTAGATACCAATCTGCGGTTTCAGATCACCTATGATTTTCATAGAATCCCATATCTAGATCTTCTGATAAAGAAAGAAGAATTTGGTTATTCAACAACACTCTACAAGAAGCCTACAGATAAGAATCACTTTTTACATTACAATAGTTTCCATAATTTATCCTTGAAAAACAACCTTCCTGTGAGCCAATTCCTTAAGGTCAAAAGGGTGTGCTCTGATCCACATGATTTTGAAAAAGAGGCGATAGATATGAAGAGACGTTTTCTTGAGAAAAGATATCCTATTAAGTATGTCGAATCTGCGTATAGAAGAGCCAAAAACACATCACGAGAATCACTTTTGAAACCTAAAGAGAAGAAACCTAACAAGGGGCTAATATGTCCCCTCCTTTATTCTCAGTTCTCGGCAAAGATAACAGGAAGGCCACGGCACCTCGTGTGCGCGGCCGAATCTAACCGGGGGGCGTTCTGTCGCACGCGCCCGGCTTGTCGGCGTCGTGGGAGCCGTCGATGGCAGAGGTGTAATTTTTTGAAATGATTGGCTCCCGCTGGCGTGTTGACGACGCGGGAGCCAATCATTTAATAGACGCTTCAGCAGGGTGGGCAGGGCAGAGCACGGCGAGGTCCTTTTGGAGCGGCGGTCGGAGTAGGCGGTTGCTCGTTTTGGGTCTCCCGGTACATTGTCTTACGTGGCCCGAGTTCCGTTGGTGAGTCCGTGAATTTTTGAAGGGCGAGCAGGTGATCAGCGTCGGGAGCCTTCCAGGGAGCAACGCTGCAGCGTGCTGTCTCTGCAGCTGGTGACAGAGTTGCGGCAGCCTGAAGAGTTTTGGGCACGTGGTGGAGCTCGGTGCCTGGGCAGGTGGACGGGGCAGGCAAGTGTGCATTGTGGGGAGTTACAGGCGTTAGGGTGCAGGTCTTGTGTTACAGAGGGTGTGCTATCACCTGCGGGTCTCCTTGTTACTTAAAAAAAAAAAAAAAGGGGGGGTTGTAAGATGCGGCCTGCAAGAAGACAGAGTAAAGGAGTGCGACGTGGCAGGAGTGTAGGTAGGGGGGTAGGGGTGGGGGAAGGTGGGGGGGGAGGAGACTGCGGCAGGGCCAGTGATAGGGGAGCGAGGGGGCAAGAGGTGTGGGTCTGTGAGGCAAAGTGGGAGTGAGCGGGGGAGGATTAGACAAAGAAAGGAAAGGGGGAGGCCCATGGCTAGGGGCAGTAGTGGGCGAGCGGGCAGTGGGCACGCGGACGTGATGTCTTCAGGCGGTACTGTTACTGGGGGGCCGGCGAGCCCTAATATCGCTCGTGGGCGGGGTAGGGGAGGTGTGCGGGGTGCCAGTGGTCGGGGGGTGGGGCAGGAGGCTGGAGGGGACTCAGGTGTTGGTTCTGCTTCCCCTGGGGTGGGGCATGCAGCAGAGTGGTTGGCGGGAAGAACTGGGCCAGGGTACCCGGGCGTTCCTAGTTTGCATAGGGTGCAGGGTGTTGACTCCCCGTTGGCATTGGTGCGGGGGCGGCCAAGGCTCCTACCGGGCAGAGTGGATGGGGATGTGGCAGCCGCCATGGGCCATGGCCGGTGTTGCTTCACCTTTTGGTGTTTTTTCTCCTCAGCTACCTCCGGGATGGCAGTTCGGGGGAGACGCAGAGCCGCGTGGCTCCCGCCCGCAAGGTGCGGTGGCAGTGAGTGGTGATCGGAGCTGTCGGGAGGATGATTCGAGTACTGGGCAAGCAGCTCCAGCCGTACAGCGAGGGATCGGTTCATCTGAGGGGATGTCCAGCGGTGGTGCAGGTGAGTTGGCTCTGAGCCCTACTGGGGAGTTGGGGGGTGTGGGTGACTTAGCGTCGGCGCACAGTGCAGGGGCAGGTGGCACTATAGCGGTATCGGGGGGAGGGGTAAGAAGGCAAGAAGGAAACATAAGCATTCCTGTCGCCGGCGTCGCAAGTCTGGTTCTTCTTCAGTGTCATCCGCTCAGTCATCGTCAACTTCATCTACGTCGGAGGAGAGCGAGGGGGGCGATTTGAGCAAGAGTTCGGTGCAGCCGACGTTGGCAGCTTTCTCTGAATTATGGGAGGGGGTGCCGAGGAACTTGCGGTGGAAAATACGGAAACGGCGTTACATCGATATTTTCCGGTTGCTGGAGGGCAGAAAGCGGACGGGGGACAGTCGGAAGAAGAGGAAGGAGGATGAGAAGGCCGGTCGGGTGCGGAAAGTTGCCAGGAATGTGGTTAATTGGACGAGGGCGTTTTTACGTCTTGCTAGTGTATGGGGGCATCTTCATTCAGAGCAGTATGGTATGCTATTGGCCTATATGGACTCCATTTTGGAGGCCTCTCAGTCGCATTCAGGTTGGGCCTGGCTCAACTATGACGAGAAGTTCCGCGATAAAATGGAGGAGAATAGGCTCTTGTCCTGGGGGACACAAGATATTAATTTATGGTTGACCCAGATGGCGGTTCGCCCGAGTGGGGGGTTAGGGAGTGGAGTGAAAGGAGGAGTAGGGGCTGTTGAGGGGGCGGGGCTGGTCCTTTCGTACGAGCGGGCTTCCGTCGGGGCAGCAGGGGGGGGGGCACAGGAGATTTGTGTTGGTGTTTCAACAAGTCTTCGTGCCCCTTTCCGGACTGTAAGTTCCGGCACGCCTGCTCTATCTGCGCTGGAGGGCATTCCGCACTCAAGTGTGTTAAACGCGGGTCGGTCGGTCCCGGCGTGCCGGCTGCCAAGCAGTAGGGACATCCTGGGTTTAGCTCCCACTCCAATTCGGCTTTCGGTGATCCAGCCATGGTTGAGAAGGTATCCTAGGCGTCGGGCTAGGGGGGTTTTGGAGATGGGGTTTCAAACGGGATTTTCGATTCCGGTGGAGGGTACAGTGGTTTCGGGTACAGTTTGGAACGCGCCTCGGTTCGGAGAGTTCCCCATATTGTCCGGGATAAGCTGGCAGTGGAGCTCCGGTTGGGTAGGGTCGCTGGCCCTTTTGCCGAGCCACCCTTCTCCAACTTGGTAGTGTCACCATCGGGGATCTTTCCGAAGAAGGAGCCCGGAAAATACTGGTTGATTCATAATTTATCTTTTCCTCCGGGCTCTTCAGTTAACGACCATATTCCGAAGGAGCGTTGTACGGTTCGCTATGCGTCGTTTGATGTGGCGGTGGAGCTGGTACGGCGATGTGGTGGTGAGGGCCTTTTGGCCAAGGTGGATATTGAGTCGGCGTTTCGTTTGTTCCTGGTGCATCCTTCGGCTTTTCATTTGTTAGGGTTTTGCTTCGAGGACCAGTTTTATTACGATAAGTGCATGCCCATGGGTTGTTCGGTATCCTGTGCCTATTTCGAATTGTTTAGTACGTTTATGCAGTGGGCTTTTACGGAAGCGACAGGCAGTTCGAACGTGGTGCATTACCTGGACGACTTCTTGTTTGTAGGGGAGGCAGGTTCAGGACAGTGTCAGGCTTTACTTGAGGGCTTTGTGCATTTAGCGCAAGAGTGGGGAGTTCCCCTGGCTAAGGAAAAATCAGCGGGACCGGTGACAAGACTTACCTTTTTGGGCGTCGAACTCGATACGGTGGCAATGGTTGCGCGTTTGCCCCTCGATAAGGTGATTAAATTGCGTGTGTTGGTCGCTAACGCGCTTGCTTCCAATAAGTTGACGCTGAGGGAGATACAAGCACTTATTGGCTCCTTGAACTTCGCTTGTCGGGTGATTCCGATGGGCAGGGTGTTTTTGCGTCGTTTTGCTGCAGCCATGACAGGGGTGACTAGACCTCATCACCGTATTAGGGTATCGCAGGGTATGCGAGCGGATTTGGGTGTGTGGGATGAATTTTTGAAGGATTTTAATGGTACTACAGTCCATAGGGAATTGGAACTTACCAGTGAGGCTTTACAATTGTTTACAGACGCCGCAGGGGGTATGGGTCTGGGTGTGTACTTCGGGGGTGCGTGGTGTGCGGAGCCGTGGCCACCAGAGTGGCAGGTTGCGGGCCTCACCCGTAATATCACTTTTTTGGAATTATTCCCGATACTGGTGGTGCTGACGTTATGGCCGGACAGGATACGCAATCGCACAGTGCTTTGGTGGTGTGATAATGCAGCCGTTGTTAGTGTTATTAATAACTATGCGCCGCGCTGTGTGCAAGTTGCGGACCTGATGCGTCAGGTAGTCTTAGCTTGTTTGCGACTAAATGTGGTAGTGAGGGCTCGGCATATTCCCGGGACTACTAACAGGATTGCTGATGCTCTTTCCCGTTTTAAGTGGGAGCTGTTTCGGACGTTGGCGCCAGCTGCGGACGTGGAGGGGGCATCGGTCCCGGCGCACTTATGGCGGATTGGTCTCCGGAGCTGATGGAGTTGCTGAAGAGTTTGGTGTCGACGGCAACTTGGGCTGCTTATCGACGGGGCTGCAGCAGTGTGGAGAGCTTCCTCGCGGCCCGCGGATGGAGACAGGGTCCGGTGTCGGATCAGTTAACGAGTCAGTATGTCCTCTCAGCTAAGGCGGCGGGGTTGTCACGGATTGCGGTGCGTATGCAGTTGGCGGGGTTTTCCTTTTTCTCGAAGGCGGTGGGGTGGGGGGCGGCTGGGGGGGGGTTTGACGCGTAAGTTGCTGCAGGGTTGGGAACGTTCATGTCCATCGGCGGGGGATGGGAGGCGGCCGATTACTCATGACTTGCTTGTCCGGTTGTGCAGCTGCTTGCCTCAGGTAGCTACCCCCCCTATGAAGCCGTGCTTTTTCGAGCGGTTTTTGCAGTGGCCTTTTTCGGGGCTTTTTGGATTGGGGAGTTGGTGGCGGATTCGGGTCACTCGTTGCGAGTTCGGGGCCTGCTATTCCAGCAGGTGGGGTTCATAGAGGGTGGGGTGCAGATTCGGTTAGCGCGTTCCAAGACGGATCCGACGGGAAAAGGGATGTGGGTGGTTTTGCGGGCGGTTGACGGTGCACTCACTTGTCCAGTGGCCTCACTGCAGTCTTATTTACAAGTGCGGCCCGGTGGGGATGGTAGTCTTTTTATTCATGAGGATGGTCGGGCGTTAACGCGTTTCCAGTTCACGGCGGTATTGCGGTTAGCACTGCGGAGGCTGGGGGAGGACCCTAGTCGGTTCGCGCCACACTCTTTTCGGATAGGGGCAGCGACCACTGCGGCAGAGGTTGGGTTGCCCGAGACGGAGATTCAGAGGATCGGCAGATGGAAGTCGCAGGCTTTTCGAAGCTATGTGCGGATTTAGGAGATGTGGAGCGGCTAACTGTTCTATTTTGTTTTGCAGATGTGGGATCGGGATCGTGTAGCTGTTGGGTGATTGGCCACTCCTTTGTTTACTGGGCCGGTCGGCGAGCAGCAACACGGCCCGTAGGCCTGAACCTTGGCTTGGAAGCTTCCTTGGTGACCGTCTCATGGCTGGGCGAGCACGGCTTGCGATGGATCCAGCTCTTGCCTTTGCTTCGGCACCACGAGCGTCAGCGAGGGACACCTGACATCATCTTAGTTCATCTTGGGGGCAATGATTTGGGAGCCTGGACTTGTTGTCAGCTGATATGTGCAGCTCAGCACGACTTTGGAGAGTTATTACTTATGTTTCCGGATGTGGTTCTCGTCTGGTCGGATATCATTCTAAGGCCTGCTTCCTGGGGTCAGCGGCGGTGGTCTAGGGCAGTGTTCCCCAACCCCCGGGCCGCGGACCTGTACCGGTCCGTGGATCAAACGGTACCGGGCCGCCTGAGGAACTTTAAATAATTTCACTGTGGGTCCTCCCGCCTCCTGATTGGACGTAATGAGTACGCACGCTCAAGAGCCACCCTGGAAGCTACAGTCTTCCTGCTTCCCAACGAGCATCTTGCGACAGTTATAGAAAGCGGCAGGTGGGAGGAGGAGCTGCCGCCGCTGCGTGCGCGCGCACGTCTGCTCATGCAGCTCGCGCACAGACAGCGCACGCTCTGCCCCCTCAACTTCTCTGTAGGACAGGAAAGGGGGAGAAGGGGAGCGGCCCATTCTGCGGTTTAATCCGTTTATGTGAGTGGTAATAAAAGGGGTCAGACTTCCCTTTTCACATCTTCCCAAATTAGCAATCCATACTTCCTTGGGAATTGCCCCTCCTCCAGGGGTTCTCTGGGCGTAGGTGCATGGGGGACCCACGTGTCCCGGTTAGGTGTGTTTTACGCTGGAAGTTAGGCGCAGGAGTTTGCTGAAGTGTAAGATTGGTACCCCCTCCTAGTCCTGACTTGGTTTTTCAGGTTTGAAAAGGACCAAAATCTAGTCAAAGGAGCCGTTTTTTTGGGGTCGGCCTGGGCCTGGGCACTTTACTTTGCAACACACACACATCTGGGGAAACAAATGAGACTTAGAATGGTCTTATGTAATTTGTTACATACAGATACACATATATAAATGTATGTAATTTTATATATACAGATTTATAATAATATTTTGTAATGTGGAGCAGGTAAAATGGTATCTCAGGTAATTTTATCCACAGGATGTAGCTGGGCTATATAGGAGCCAATAGAAAGAGTGCCCCGGCTATTGCTTGCTAAGAATGATGGTGTGTTTAACAAACTCCTGATCAGGTTGTTTTCCTCATTTCTTAAATATCTAGCTTACTTTGCATTGAACTATTTCTGGAAAGGCATGAGCTAAATCCACCATAAAGGAAAAACAAATTTCCCCAGCAATGTTAGTTTAGTGATATTTGTAAACATAAGTGGAAGAGAGATTTTGAAATAATTTGGGAGGAGCGCAGGAGTGTCTGGCTCCTGAGACCCTTGTATGCCATGTTGTCAGAGGTGCAGCCCTGCTTCCAGCTCCTCAGGATGGGGTTGGTGGGATCCCCTGGCTCAACAAGCCCAGTCTCCCAAGATCTGTACACCTTCCGGCCAGAGACACCATGCTGTGTCTTTCGCTTGGGACGGCGCTCTGATATCTGTGATGTGGCGCTAGTGTCTGAGAGAAACCCAGATCTGATCTCCCAGGTCCATGCAGAGATACATGCGGGGAGAGAGGAAGGTGGCAGTGGAGACTGGAGAGTTTACATTGTGGACTGCAGCACTCATGGCACTTACGTTAATGATGTCCGTGTCCATCGTGGCATGCGGGTGGAGCTGTCGGACAGTGATATGGTGATTTTTGGGCACAAGGAGGCTGAGAACTGGAAGTAGGCTCATGGGGGGGCTTGGACTGGAATTGGGCTGAGTGGAGGGGGAGCTAGGATTTGACATGGGCTGATGGTGGGGCTAGGAAATGACTAGAAATGGTCTGATGGGGGGCTAGGATTGGAAATGAGCTGATGAAGGGACTCGGACTGGAAATGGATGGGGGAGCTAGGACTGGAAATGGGCTGATGGGTGGCTAGGACTGGAAATGGGCTGATGCAGGGACTAGAAGGGAATGGAAGCTGGGTGAGACTGGAACTAGAAGGGAGCTGATGTTGGGGGAGGATTAGAATGGGATGGGGCTGGGAGAGTAAAATGGAGAGGGGAAAAATATTTTGTGTGGGAGGGATGAAAAATCTACAATTGGCTGGGTATTGGGAGAGTAAGGGGGGATTGATGATGGAGGGGTAAAATTTGTGTGGATGAAATAGGAATGAGGAAAGAGCTAAAGGAGAAAGATTAGTATGTAAAAGCAGATGTAGAGAGAGAGAATGGAAAAAAAAACTAGAAGAGAGAAGAAAGGACAAATGGACAGTCATTGTCTCCTATTACCCCCAGATGGAACCATCTCGTTGCAAAGAAACAAGCTCAGGGTTCTCATTGATTTGGAATTCTAGTGAGTTAAATAAAATAAATCACTTTATATTCATTTTTTGGTGTAGCTGTATTTTATTTTGAAGGCATGTTTAAATACAATTAAATTAAAATTATTAAATGAAAACAAGCGGGCCACGGAAAAATTATCAAACGTTTACCGGTCCGCGGCGATAAAAAGGTTGGGGAGCACTGGTCTAGGGGGTTAACGAAAATCAATCGACAGATTGGTCGATGGGTGGGGGAGCGCGGGGGGCGCCAGATTTTCCATCCCTGGGCGGAGGTTGCCTGTGCCGGTTTATACCGACAGGATGGAGTACATCTATCCCCGGTGGGGATCGACTTACTCCTGAATGATTGGCAGGAGGCCTTGGAGGATGTTTTGCAGGAAAGCAGGGCTGGTCGAAGCTTAGCCTTGGGGGGGTGGCTCAGGTTGAGGTGTCCTGAGCCGGTGGCGGGATCCCGGAGGTTTCCGGGGTCCGGAGCCGGAGGCAATCCTTAGGCGGTGGTGGGGTACCCCCGACCTGGACAATCCCTCGGGCTTTTGCTAATAATATGGTGAAGCCGGAAGAGGGAGGGATAAGAAAATAGCCGGGGTTTGGGCTCGGCGGAAGCGGAGACGGCGTCACCTTGCTACTGATATGGCTGGTGAGGGCTTGATCTGCGGGGTGGGGTGGGCTTTAAGGTTGTTGGTTGTAAATATTGTTTAGTTATTGTAAAGGGCTAATAAAGCTGCGACCAGTTTAATCCCAAAACAGGTGTCGTGTTGTTATTGCATAAGGTTGTAAATAAGGAGGGGGCGAAAGGGGGGCGAAGTGTGACTAGTGCAACATACCCGGTTACAGGAAGGCCGCGGCACCTCGTGTGCACGGCCGAATCTAACCGGGGGGGGCGTTCTGTCGCACGCACCCGGCTTGTCGGCGTCGGGGGAGCCGGCGGCGGCAGAGGTGTAATTTTTTGAAATGATTGGCTCCCGCTGGCGTGTTGACGACGCGGGAGCCAATCATTTAATAGACGCTTCGGCAGGGTGGGCGGGGCAGAGCACGGCGAGGTCTTTTTGGAGCGGCGGTCGGAGTAGGAGGTTGCTCCCACCCGCCCACCCTTCTGAGGGTCGGATGGTCCGGGGGGGTTGGGGGGGTTGGGGTGTTGCAGCTGGGGGAGGGGGGCGGGATCCGGAGGTTTCCGGGGTCCGGAGCCAGAGGCAATCCTTAGGCGGGGGTGGGGTACCCCCGACCTGGACAATCCCTCGGGCTTTTGCAAATAATATGGCGAAGCCGGAAGAGGGAGGGATAAGAAAATAGCCGGGGTTTGGGCTCGGCGGAAGCGGAGACGGCGTCACCTTGCTACTGATATGGCTGGTGAGGGCTTGATCTGCGGGGTGGGGTGGGGGTTTAAGGTTGTTGGTTGTAAATATTGTTTAGTTATTGTAAAGGGCTAATAAAGCTGCGACCAGTTTAATCCCAAAACAGGTGTCGTGTTGTTATTGCATAAGGTTGTAAATAAGGAGGGGGGGAAGGGGGGGCGAAGTGCGACTAGTGCGACGTACCCGGTTACTGATATTCTCAAGAAAGAATGGCATATTCTTCAGTCCTTGCCGGCCTTCCAAGATCAGAATCTCATTGTTGCACATATTAATCTTCGCAATCTTCTTGTACCCTCAGCACTCACAGAGAAAAAACTTTTAACACAGTATAAAGGTCAATTTCAATGTGGGAGATGTTCTATCTGTCTTAATGTGTTAACCTGTTAGAAATATGTTTATTCACCCGACTACGCATAGGAAGTTTTATATCAATGATTTTGCCAATTGCGATACACATAATATGATTTATGTGATACAGTGCCCTTGCAGATTGCTATATGTAGGGAAAACTACTCGAAAGATTAAGGTCAGGATTATGGAGCATAAGAGCTGTATTAGATGGAATGTAGAAGATAAACCTCTGGTTTCTCACTGGCAAGCGCTTCAACATAAAGTTACCGATCTAAAATTCTTTGTTATAAAGCAAGTGAAACCCAATTGGCGAGGGGGGGATATTAACAAAACCATCCTTAGGTTAGAACAGAGGTATATATTTTTACTAGATACTCTGGCTCCTAATGGCCTGAATCTAGATCAAGATTTTTCTGTTTTTTTATAATTGGTGGCTTGTAGACCCCTTTTTGTTTCATTGTTTTAGTTTCTTTTTAGCTGTGCTACGACAAATCTGCAATATAACAAATTTGGACTATAACTACTTTCCACATATTAGAGTGCTATTACAGACTGCACCTTTTTATATTCGTTTGCTCTAAGGAGGTTTAACATTATGGCTTAGTTAGTTGCTCTAATTGATTCCTCAGTTGTTCAACTACCTTTCAATTTAGGTTGGTACTTTATTATTGTTACTACCGACTGTATCCATATAGATTCATCTTTTTAAATGAGGTCCATAATATGGTTCAGTTAAGCTGCACAAAAATATCTCTTCAGGCCTGATTACACTTCGTCGGTCTGTTGGCTTTCATCCTAGTCTTTTATGTCACTCTAATTTCTGCTGAGTGTTGGTACAGGTCAAGAGACTGCTTCTTTTGAAAGTACATTTTCTAAAGTTTTCTCTTAGATTTATTATACTAGTATCTCTATACCAGCCATGAGTTTTACTGATTTGTCTTAAGAAATAGACTCCGCCTTCGCCACGCCCCTTTGTTTCCCGCTCTATACAAAGATTATAAGGCTTGCGCATGTGTCGGCGTTTTCCAGTTAGATGGTTTTTTTGGCGTATTAGACAACGGACTGCTTGTTTTGGAAGGCAGAAATATATGACAGTTACTTATATTGGTAAGTGAGATCTTATCTACTATACCGCCGTTTTTTTGCACTATCTAGATTCTATCCACGTAAAATTGGTAGCTTACACTGCTTTAGATTTTCTTTTGCAAATATTTTCAGGCGGTCTTTTCTCATCTGCTTTGCCATTTTTTGTTATAACAACTTTAAAGTTTGACGAATACGGAATATAGATGTTTGGTTCAACATTAGCTTTAATTACAGCTAGCCAATTTAATTTTCAAATAGTAAAGAATTTTCATATGGAAATATATCGAAGAAGATTAGTTTGGGCACATCCCTGTCTTCACCTCTCCCATATGTTTGAATCTAAGATCGACATTTGATAACAGTCAGGATGAGTTGTTTTCCATGAAGTTCTGCCGGTACCTTTGAGTTCGAGTCTGACCTCCTCCCTTCCTAGCTCTTGGTACATGTACTCCGCACCCGCTGCCTCCTTGGTTTAATTAAAATTTGTTTCTAAGGTCCTTTGGTCCTTCAGTTTTTTAGTTATTTATTTATTTATTGTTTTACTGTTTGAGATATAAAATTTTTTTTAGATGTATTATAGATGTGAGTTAAGTTATTATCTCCAATATATACAAATGCCTAAAATTTGTTTTCTTCATTTTAGTCCTGTTACCTCCCTTCGAGGGTTACATGTCCATTATATCTACAACTAAGGTATTCTTGGTAAAGTAATATTGCTTGCTACACCCCTTAATGGTTTTGTTTAATTTCAGTCATGTTTTATTATTTGCTCTTAATTATTTAAATGTATTTGCGTATCCACACTTTTTAGTACTTTTATTCTGTTTTATACATTTTATGTATAGTTGATTTATCTATATGATTGATTTTGATGTATATATGTGTGTTTTATGTTTTTAATCAGTATTTTGTTCTTTCCCAACTGTTCTACTTTTAATTTAATTTATTTTGTATGTTTCTATGTTTCTAGTACCTACTCCAACAACCCCTGATGAAGGTTTTCGAAACACGGCCTGTGTCGGGTTGTTAAATAGGTCTTTGGTATTATTACTAAATAAAGTGTTTTTCCACCCACATCACGTTTTGGACTGTGTGCATGGTAGACAAGGTTACAGTAATCAAGAGAAGGGATTATAAGGGCCTGGCAGACAGTGCGAAAGGAGTCAGGGTTTAAGAGAGGTTTGAGGTTCTGAAGGGTACATAATTTTGCGTATATTGTGTTGGAAGTTCTATTTATTTGATCAGTGAAGGAGAGGTTCTGGTCAAGGATAATACCAAGATATTTCACTTGGTTTTTTATGGTGAGTGAGAGATCACCAATAGTAAGGGTTGCACCGGAGCAGCACTGCCCAATCGGGGCAGCTCTTCACCACACTTAAAGCTTCGCGCCATCGGGCGCAGGCCCTTTCAAGCCCCCGCCACCACCAGCAGCTCTCCCCTTCCCGGGGATCGAGCAACCAGCAGCGGGAGGGGCCTCCGGAGCAGTACTGCCCAATCTGGGCAGCTCTTCACCACACTTAAAGCTTCGCGCCATCCGGCGCACCCGCGCCTGGTGGGCCCGCGCCTGAGGGCCTCGCCAGAGGGCCCTTTGGCGTGGCCCTTAGGCAGGGCACGACAGGAGATCTAAAATAATCCATAAATCCTCATGCAAATCTCCTTTTACCAGGCGGTTGCCATCCTCCAGTAAGAAGACATCACGCTATAAGGACATGAACCAACAACTCTCAACATACAATTGATCTCCCATGCTTTTTGCAAGTATAATCTAACATACTTCAATGTTATATAATTACCACACTAATGGCTGAGACTCACTAGTAATATCCTCCCTTGTTTTGTTGACAGTAGCCATATTGCAATCTCTACCATACTGTTGTCAGTAGTCATACTATTGCAATCTCTACCATACTGTCGTCAGTAGTCATACTGATACATAGTTTTGTTGTTGCCAGTAGCCTCACCTTTGTAATTTACTGTTGCCAGTAGCCTCACCATTGTAATTTACTGTTGCCAGTAGCCTCACCATTGTAATTTACAAAGGCCAGCAGCCTTACTGTTGTCAGTAGAACTATTCCTATATAGCTGCTTCTATTGGTGCCTTTTTCACCACAAGCACATCTTCAACAGAACCTACCTGAACTAATTCTCCATCATGCCTGGCATGGGCATTTTCAACATCTCTAATGCCCTTCTATACACCATCTTCATCACCATTCTCATCCACTTCTCCGAAGCACTTTTTCTGGACTCCAATCACATACCTATACTGCATGGAACAAGCAGAAAATACTACTGCAATCATCATCAACATCCACCGTATATCCACCATAAGAGGCAGTCTCACCTACTCTACATTACATTAGACCTATCTACCACCACAAAAATCAATAAAACAGAACCCAAATGTGACCTGAGGTGCGCGCTTATTAATGCACGCTCTATTCGCAACAAATGGCCTATCATAACAGATTTAATATCTACCCAAAACTTAGATATATTATTGGTCATTGATTCTTGGTTATCAGATTCAGACTCAGTGATAATAAATCAAATGACTCCCCCGAACTTCTCCATCTATAAGTGTAACAGAGAGAACAGAAGAGGTGGTGGTGTATTCATCCTCGCTAAATCATCCTTACAATACCGAGTAAGTCTTGCTAGGAGCACTCAATGTCTCGACACCTTAACCATATCCAATAAGAATAACTCCATTAATCTTATCTACTCATCTCCAAATGCACGCCCTGAGGACATCTCAGATGTAATTAGCCTTGCATGTAACCCCGACAACCCCAGCAAGCCGAACTGGCTGCTAGGCGATTTTAACCTCGCATCCTTGCCACCTGCCTCTGCCAACGCCTTACTTGACGCCATGGAAAATCTTGACTACAAGCAAATTATTGACATCCAGACACACCAAAGTGGCAACATCCTAGACCTCATATTTGTCCCGCCTGCAGTAACAGGCCATAATAGTCAGCTTGACCTCACCATCACCCCGGTTCCTTGGTCAGATCATAGCCTGATAACCTTCCAGATACCTTCAAATTCGAATCCTCCAAATCTACCAAAAAATGCACCTCCACCGCATCATAGACGCTTTAAATCACTGGATATCGAAGTTTTCAATGCACAAGCTCTACCTAAGTTATCAATTTCAATGACTGACGTCAATAAAATGGTTGACACCTGGAACGATACACTCCAACAACATGCACAACTAACTACAACTCACAATTCGATTGCTCCTAACAAGGATCCTAGCATAAGGCATAACGCTCCCTGGTTCTCTCCAGATATTCGAACATCGCTACTTCAACTGAGAAGACTAGAAAGAAAGTGGAGACGCTCTCATGAAACCATCATCCACGATGAATACATGGCACACCTCAAAAGTCACCGTGAACTAATGTGGTCCAAAAGGAAGGAACATCATTCAACATTACTTAGTCGTTCACTAAACAAACCCCGCGAGCTATTCAACTTAGTTAAATCACTATCCAAGGAGCCCTCACCGCAGCAGCAAGAATGCATACATCCCCAACAGTATGTGAATTACATCCAATCCAAACTAACCAGAACAATTTCGGATTCATCACAAGCATCCCCTCAATTCAAGCAGTCACAAACACTACTCCTCAGTATCTCACCTCCATCACCCAAAACCATTAAAGAACTAATTGCCAACTTGAATACCACTACCGCAGCCAACGACCCATGCCCAGCACACTGGATCAAATCAATGCGCGCGGAGCTTAGTCCATATATAGCCAAAATTGCAAACCTCTCCTACTCCACTGGAACTTTCCCTGTTGCTCTCAAGCAGACTTCAATATGTCCCCTATTAAAGAACAACCAGATTGACCCTAAGAAGGAAGAATCATACCGTCCAATCTCCAGCATCCCGCTTCTTGCCAAAATTCTGGAGAAAGAGACACAATGCCAAATTCAGCAATATATTGACACATCTTCCCCCCTAGATCCGTGCCAACATGGATTTAGGGAAATGCATGGAGTCGAGACTCTCATGACCTCATTAATCAATTCGCTCATCTGTGGGATCAATAACATAAGATCTGGTGTCGCAATGATCTTCCTCGATATATCCGCTGCGTTTGATTCGGTAGACCATAAGATTCTACTATCGCGACTCTACGAAAAGGGCATACAAGGTCTAGCATGGAACTGGTGTAAGTCATACCTCGAAGATTGCTGGCAACATGTTCGCATCGACTTCAAAATGTCAGAACCATTCCTCCAAACACAAGGGGTTCCACAAGGCTCCTCTCTATCGGCGCTCCTCTTCAATATATATATGCAGCCAATTTGCCAAATCACCAAATCATTTAATGTTTCCTGCCTCATTTATGCTGACGACGTGCTTATTTTCACCCCGATTGATATAACAAATCCAAATTACACCAACTTAACCAACTGTTTCAATGCAATAGCAGATTGGCTTTTAGATCAAAACATGCAAATCAACTTCAAAAAGACTGAAGTTTTAATTGTCACAAGAAACAAGCTATTCTCCCCCCCTGCATTCCTCAAGGTACGGGACGCCGAGCTCCCAATCAAGAATTCAATCCGTTACCTAGGTGTGATCCTTGATCAACGACTTGATTTTACCTCTCACATAAAAAGCACGGTAAAAACTATTTACTTCAAGATAAAAACATTACGCCACCTAAGACCCATGCTAGAATACAGCGACTTCCGCTCAATATTCCAAGCAATAGTCACTCCACACTTTGACTATGCGAATATTGTACTACATGGTCTTCCGAAGAACACCATTAACCCCCTGCAACTAGCAATGAATGCTGCGGCCCGTATCCTAGTTGGAGCATCTAAGAGAGACCATATCACGCCAATCCTTAGGGACCTTCACTGGCTCCCTATAGAATGTAGAATTAGGTACAAAGCTCTTCTCATCACATTCAAGGCCTTAAATAATCTATCACCAGCAACGACTTCAGACCTCATCAGTCTACCTCCCGAGACAAGAACCAGGAGACCACTCGCTGAAAATACCCTAGTCATTCCCAGTGAATCCACAAATTGGTCCCAATCAACAATCAACAGAGCATTTAAATCTTATGCGCCTAGATGCTGGAATAAACTTCCTCCAGATATCAGAGCAATACGAGACATGAAGCAGTTCAGGAAGGCTATCAAGCATTATCTATTCACTGAGTACTTCCAGCCACCGTAATCCTAATATAAGATGTCATAAGACAAATTCATATGCATAACTACTCCATAAGACATACCTTCTAGAACTAAAATTTTGTTGTAATTCCGCTGCTCACTAAAATGTCTCTGCTAGTTGAATTTATGTAAATAGTTCAATCGTTATTGTAGATAGTTACCCTTGTTTTCCCAAGTCTATTGCCCTGTTATATGTAACTCATACGTGTTTTCAAATGTACTGAGAATGTTTTGTTCCATGTAAACCGCGCTGATGTTAAAGAGCGCGGTATATAAGAAACTTTAAATAAATAAATAAATAAAGGTTGAGTATATGAAGGGTTGGAAAATACTTGAAGAGCCTCTGTTTTGGATTGATTAATTAGGAGGTTGTGCTGGGAGAGCCAAGATTTTAGGCTAGTGAGGCATTCGCTTAGCTTAGCGAAATTAGGGTTTGTAAGGTTGAATGGGGTGAAGCACATGATGTCATCGGCGTATAATTGGTATTGAATTCCGTAGCTTTGGAAAATCTTGCAGACAGGTTGAAGGAAGATGTTAAATAGCAGTGCAGATAAGCTAGATCCTTGGGGGACCCCCTGTTTTAGGGTAAATGGAAGGGAGGTATCATTTCCAATACAGACCTGTTGTGCTCTGTTATCTAAGTAGGAGTGGAACCAACTTAGGGTTGTACCTCTCAGTCCTATTTCATGGAGTCTGTTTAGGAGTTGATGGTGGGGAAGAGAGTCGAAAGCAGAGGATAAGTCAAGGAATATAAGTAGGCATCCTTGGGTAGGGTTCTGGGAGTGAAGATACAAGGAATCTAGTAGTGAGGTAAGGAGGGTTTCTACTCCATGGTTCTTTTTGAAACCATGTTGGAATAAATCAAGGGGAGAGTGTTCATCAATATAATTCTGGAGTTGAGTTTGGACTAGTTTCTCGGTTATCTTTGCAAGGAAGGGGATACTAGAGATGGGCCTGTAGGAGGTAGGGGAGGTGGGGTCAAGTTTAATTCCTTTTAGGATTGGACAGATTGAGGCACACTTTAGAGGTGCTGGTACAGAACCAGACTGGAGGGAGGATTGTACAATATGAAGTATGTAGGGGCTGATGGAACTTCTGGTAGATTTAAGCCAGGAAAGAGGGCAAGGGTCAAGGGCAGAAGTAGAGGTATTTAGGTCCTTGATAACATTGGTTACATATTCTAGCTCTGGCTAGCTCGATCCCCCGCTGGAGAGAGCAGATGGAGAGCCGGAGTGCAGGGCAGAGAGGACATTCATTCCCGATGGTGCTCTTTTTATGTGGCTCAGACTGCCCCGATTGGGCAGCCCCTCCTGCGGCGGTGTCAAGGTGCTCTGGTGGTGCCAAGGTGCTCCGGCTAGCTCAATCCCCCGCTGGGGAGAGCAGATGGAGAGCCGGAGTGCAGGGCAGAGAGGACGTTCATTCCCGATGGCGCTTCTTTTATCTGGCTCTGACTGCCCCGATTGGGCAGCCCCTCCTGCGGCGGTGTCAAGGTGCTCCGGCGGTGTCAAGGTGCTCCGGCAGTGTCAAGGTGCTCCGGCTAGCTCGATCCCCCGCTGGGGAGAGCAGATGGAGAGCCGGCGTTCAGGGCAGAGAGGACGTTTGTTCCCGATGGCGTTCCTTTTATCTGGCTCAGACTGCCCCGATTGGGCAGCCCCTCCTGCGGCAGTGTCAAGGTGCTCCGGCGGTCTTGGTACATATCAGTACCAATGACATAGGAAAATGTGGTAGGGAGGTTCTGGTGGCTAAATTTAGGCTTTTAGGTAGGAAGTTGAAATCCAGAACTTCCAGGATAGCGTTTTCTGAAATGCTTCCTGTTCCACGCACAGGACCCAAAAGACAGGCAGAGCTCCAGAGTCTTAATTCATGGATGAGACGATGGTGCAAGGATGAGGGTTTTGGATTTGTTAGGAACTGGGGAACATTCTGGGGAAAGGAAGGGCTCTTCCGAAGGAATGGGCTTCACCTTAACCAGGATGAAACCAGGCTGCTGGCATTAACCTTTAAAAAGGAGATAGAGCAGCTTTTAAACTAGATAATAGGGGAGAGCCGACATTCGCCCAAGAGCACATGGTTCGGAACAATGTATCTTTGAAGGATACTACCAAAAGAATGAAATTAGGGCATATCAGCAGAGAGGTTCCAATAAAGACAAAAGTAACCCAAATGCCCTTGAGTACGGAGCAGACAGAGCTCAAAGATTCCAAATTACCCCTGCCTACCAACAGCAGAACAAATCATCAGAGAAGCAGGATTGTATGAAGACAACAGAGGTGTGAAGATTGGTGGAAGACTCATCAACAACCTTCACTATGTTGATGATACCACATTACTGGCTGAAAGTGAAGATGATCTGAAACATTTGCTTCTCACAATCAAAGAACATAGTCTCAAAATAGGCCTGCACCTTAATGTAAAGAAGACAAAGATCATGACAACTGGCATAATCAACAGGTTCATCGTTGAAGGAGAAGAAATTGAAATTGTGAACAACTTTAACCTACTTGGATCAACTATCAATAAAGAAGCAACAAGCAGTCAAGAAATCAGACGACGCATTGCTCTTGGCAGAACGGCTATGAAAGACCTAGATAAGATTCTCAAGAGCAGAGATGTCTCTCTCCATACAAAGATTCGACTTGTTCAAGCCATGGTATTTTCAATAACATCATATGGATGTGAAAGCTGGACAGTGAAAAAGGTAGACAGGAAGAAAATTGATGCCTTTGAATTATGGTGCTGGCGGCGAATACTGTGTATACCATGGACTGCCCGAAGAACAAACCAGTCGGTACTACAGGAGATCAAACCTAAGCTTTCTTTAGAAGCTCAGATGACAAGACTTTGACTTTCATACTTTGGACACATCATGCGAAGAGAGAGATCATTAGAGAAAGACATCATGCTTGGCAAGATAGAAGGTCAACGCAAAAGAGGAAGGCCAGCAATGATCGATACAATAACAGCAGCTACGGGTACCAGTCTGTCAACAATGAGCCGCCTGACTGAAGACCAAACACAATTTAGGATAGCTTTCCAGAGGGTCGCCATGAGTCGACTCCGACTCGACGGCACTTAACAACAACAACCGATAGCAGATTAATATGAATAAAATGCAGTCTCTAAACTGCTTGTATGCAAATGCTAGAAGTCTAAAAAATAAGATGGGAGAGTTAGAATATATAGCACTAAATGAGAGGTTAGATATGATTGCTATCTCAGAGACATGGTGGAAAGAGGACTACCAGTGGGACACTGTGATACCTGGGTACAAACTATATCGTAATGATAGAGCAGATCAAATTGGTGGAGGGATTACACTCTATGTTAGAGAGGACATTGAGTCACAAAGGATTAAAGTTTTGCAGGAAACTAAATTTGCTGTAGAATCTCTATGGATTGAAATTCCATGTAAAAAGGGAAAGGCGATGGCAGTGGGGATGTACTATTGACTGCCTGGCCAGAATGAACAAATGGATGATGAAATGCTCAAAGAAATCAGGGAAGCTAACAAAAGTTACAGCACAGTAATAATAATGGGTGGTTTGAATTACCCTGATATTGACTGGGTCAGTGTCACAGTAGGACATGCTAGGGAGATAAAGTTTCTAGATGAAATAAATGACTGCTTCTTGGAGCAGATGGTTCATGAACTGACCAGAGGGGAAGCCATTTTGGACCTAGTCCTTAGTATAACACCAGATCTGCTGCAAGAGATAAGGATGTTTTGGGTCCACTTGGCAATAGTGATCATAGCATGTTCGCGTTTGATTTAATTAATGGAGGAGAGATGTTAAGGAAATCCACAGTACTACCTTTTAACTTTCGAAAAGGAGACTATGATAAAATGAGGAAAATAGTTAAGAAAAAACTAAAAGGAGCAGTTGCAAAGGTTAAAGACGTACATCAGGCTTGGCTGTTGTTGAAAAATACTATCTTGGAAGCCCAGACCAGCTGTATTCCACGCTTTAAGAAAAGTGGAAAGAAGTCCAAAAAACTGCCAGCATGGTTTAAAGTTGAGGTCAGAGAGGCTGTTGTTGCCAAAAAAGCATCTTTCAGGAAATGGAAAAAAGAGCCAAATGACGAAACCTGGAAACAGCACAAGCACTGGCAAGTCAAATGCAAGGCATTGATAAGGCAGGCAAAGGGAGAATTTGAGAAGAAGCTTGCTGCAGAACCAAAAACGCGAAGTAAAGACCTTTTCAAGTACATTCGTAGCAAAAAACCTGTGAGAGAGTCAGTTGGTCCATTAGATGATAAAGGGGTTAAAGGAGCACAAAGAGGCGACAAGGCGATAGCAGAGAGACTGAACGAATTCTTTGCTTCAGTCTTTACTGAGGAAGATGTAGGGATGTTACCCATGACTGAAGTGGTATTTAAAGGTGCAGAAGAATTGAAGGAAATATCGATACATCGAGAAGATGTATTACAACTATTAGATAAGCTGAAGAGTAGCAAATCACCTGGGCCGGATGGTATACATCCAAGGGTATTGAAAGAACTGAAATATGAGATTGCAGACCTGCTATTAGTAATCTGTGAACTATCATTAAAATCATCTCTAATACCTGAAGATTGGAGGATCGCCAATGTAACACCAATTTTTAAAAAGGGTTCCAGGGGTGATCCGGGAAACTACAGACCGGTGAGCCTGACGTCAATACCGGGAAAAATGATAGAAACCATCATAAAGAATAAAATTACTCAGCATGTAGATAGTCATGAACTAATGAGAGACAGCCAACATGGCTTTAGACAAGGAAGATCTTGTCTTACTAATCTGTAATGTTTTTTTGAAGGAGTGAATAATCAGGTGGACAAAGGTGAGTCGGTTGATATTGTGTATCTGGACTTTCAGAAAGCCTTTGACAAGGTCCCTCATGAGAGACTTTTGGCAAAACTAAAGAGTCATGGGATTGGAGGCAGTGTACTATTGTGGATCAGGAACTGGTTAAAAGATAGAAAGCAGAGGGTAGGGCTAAATGGCCAATTTTCCCAATGGAGAAAGGTGAATAGTGTTGTACCCCAGGGATCTGTGCTGGGTCCGCTGCTTTTTGACATATTCATAAATGACCTGGAAAGTGGAATAACGAGTGAGGTTATCAAATTTGCAGATGACACAAAACTATTTAAAGTTGTTAAAACCCAAGAGGATTGTGGAAAATTGCAAGAGGATCTTGATAAATTGGAAGACTGGGCATCAAAATGGCAGATGAAATTTAATGTGGACAAGTGCAAGGTTATGCACCTAGGGAAGAACAACCCAAACTATGGTTACATGATGCAAGGTTCCACATTAGGAACCACCACCCAGGAAAAAGATTTAGGCGTCATTGTGGATACCATGTTAAAACCCTCGGCCCAGTGTGCAGCGGCGGCCAAGAGAGCAAATAGAATGCTAGGTATGATAAGGAAAGGAATGGAAAATAAAACAAAGGATATTATAATGCCTCTATATCATTCCATGGTGAGACCGCACCTTGAATATTGTGTGCAATTCTGGTCGCCGTATCTTAAAAAGGATATAGAGTTATTAGAAAAGGTTCAGAGAAGAGCCACCAAAATGGTAAAGGGGATGGAAGGATACTCCTATGAAGAAATGCTAAAAAGGTTAGGGCTCTTTAACCTGGAAAAGAGACGGCTGAGGGGAGATATGATAGAAGTCTATAAATTAATGAGCGGAGTGGAACGGGTAAACGTAGATCGATTGTTTACCTTATCAGAATATAGAAAGACTAGGGGACATGCAATGAAGCTACAGGGTAAACTATTTAAGACTAATAAAAGAAAATATTTTTTCACTCAACGTGTAATCAAACTCTGGAATTTGTTACCGGAGGATGTAGTAAAGGCTGTTAGTGTAGCTGGGTTTAAAAAAGGTTTGGACAAGTTCCTGGAGGAAAGGTCCATAAGCCATTATTAAGAAGGGACCCAGGATATCAATGCTTGAACCAATACAAGCATTGTGGAACCTGTGTCCCTTGGGGAAACTGTTAGGTACATATGACCTAGATTGGCCACTGTTGGAAACAGAATACTGGGCTTGATGGACCTTGGTCTGACCCAGTATGGCATATCTTATGTTCTTATGTTCTTATGTTCTAGACTCTTTTATATCATCCCCTTACCCACCTCCCTCTCACCCATCCCTCCCACTCTCATTTTCAGCACATCATCTACAGTCATTCTTCACTCTTCCATTACTGAATTAATATCCTCTCCCCTTTTATCTAGTCACCATTGAGCCCTTTTTCTATATCGCTCTCCCTCTTTCTTCCTTCCATTTTTCCAACCATTTACACGCATTCTTCCATTGTTCCTCAGCTTTCCCCCCTGACCCTTGCCTCATCTCCGTCAATCTATGCATCAAACACATCTCTGCCACTCTTCTCACAAATCCTGTTGTTTGTGGCATGGTCTTCCCCTGCCAGTACTATAATATTTCACTTCTGGCAGCTACTAAACAATGATGTATCACTCCACTAACTCTATATAAAACAACAGTTATATACAGGGTATGCCCCTGAAAGACTGTTTTAAAAGTGGACAAGGTCCAGATATGTGCATTTTGCATAGATGGGAACAGGTGGGACTAAAATATATCTCACAAATAGTGAGTAGCGAGGGTATTTGTAAATTTGAAAATATTAATGATCTATATAAATTAGAAGATAGAGATTATTATGCATATCTACAAGTTTGTCACTTTTTAAAGCAATCAAAGGTGTGGCATGATCTCTGGGAAAATAGGGTATGGTTTGAAGTGTTGTGTATAGGAAATTTGGGGCAGAAAGGAATTTTGTCCAAAATTTGTAAAGGTTTAATGGAAGGAGGGAACAACAAATTGGAATATATGATAAAGTGGGGAAAATGATTTGGGGATGAATTGGTCTGAGGAGGAATGGGATAAAATAGTAAGGACAGTGGCAAGTATATCCATTGCCACAAGGGTAAAAGAGTATGCATATAAAATGTTGTTCAGATGGTATTGGACTCCAGTACGTAAAAAAAAGAGCTGGATGGGGGCTAAATGATCTATGTTGGAGGGGATGTCATGAGAGAGGGGATTGGTTGCATATGTGGTGGAAATGTAAATGGATACAAGCATATTGGACAGAGATTTTGGAGTTGATATACAATATGACAAGATATCAAATACATAAAAAAACAGAGATTTGTTTAATACACAAATTAGAGGAAGATATTCCTAATAGAGTTAGTGGAGTAACGCCAATTTTTCAAAAGGGTTCCAGGGGTGATCCGGGAACCTACAGACTGGTGAGCCTGACATCAGTACCAGGAAAAATGGTAGAAACCATCATAAATAACAAAAGTACTGAACATGTAAATAGTCATGGCTTAATGGGAGACAGCCAACATGGCTTTAGACAAGGAAGATTGTGTCTTACTAATCTGTTATGTTTTTTTGAAGGTGTGAATAAACAGGTAGACAAAGGTGAGCCGGTTTAGATAGTGTAACTGGACTTTAAGAAAGCCTTTAACAAGGTCCCTCATTAGAGACTTTTGGCAAAATTAAAAAGTCATGGAATAGGAGGCAGTGTACTATTGTGGATCAGGAATTGGTTAAAAGATAGAAAGCAGAGTGTAGGGCTAAATGGCCAATTTTCCCAATGGAGAAAGGTGAATAGTGGAGTACCCCAGGGATCTGTGCTGTGTCCGCTGCTTTTTGACATATTCATAAATGACTTGGAAAAGGTAATAACGAGTGAGGTTATCAAATTTGCAGATGACACAAAACTATTTAAAGTTGTTAAAACCCATGAGGATTGTGGAAAATTGCAAGAGGATCTTGATAAATTGGAAGACTGGGCATCCAAATGGCAGATGAAATTTAATGTGGACAAGTGCAAAGTTAATGCATCTAGGAAAGAACAACCCAAACTATGGTTACACGATGCAAGGTTCCACATTAGGAACCCCACCCAGGAAAAAGATTTAGGCATCATCATGGATAACATGTTAAAACCCTCCGCCCAGTGTGCAGCGGCAGCCAAGAGAGCAAATAGAATGCTAGGTATTATAATCTAAAGAAATGGAAAATAAAACAAAGGATATAACAGAGCTGAAGAGTGACATCACTGCTGCTGTTGAAATCAGCTGTTATCTGTGCCGATTGAGCTGGGCAAGCCTGATCGCTCCACTAAGCAGCGCTGGTGACTGGCTTTAAAAGTAAAGCGCCATCGGGCACGAGCAGAGCTGAAGAGTGACATCACTGCTGCCGTTGAAATCAGCTGTTATCTGTGCCGATTGAGCTAGGCAAGCTTGATCGCTCCACTAAGCAGCGCTGGTGACTGGCTTTAAAAGTAAAGCGCCATCGGGCACTAGCAGAACTGAAGAGTGACATCACTGCTGCCATTGAAATCAGCTGTTATCTGTGCCGATTGAGCTGGGCAAGCCTGATCACTCCACTAAGTAGCGCTGGTGACTGGTTTTAAAAGTAAAGCGCCATCGGGCACGAGCAGAGCTGAAGAGTGACATCACTGCTGCCGTTGAAATCAGCTGTTATCTGTGCCGATTGAGCTGGGCAAGCCTGATCGCTCCACTAAGCAGCGCTGGTGACGGACTTTAAAAGTAAAGCGCCATCGGGCGTGCCTGTGCCTGGCAGGCCCGCGCCTGAGGGCCTTGCCAGAGGGCCCTTTGGCGTGGTCCTTAGGCGGGGGACGATTTGGCGGGCTATCAGCAGTTCTAACTGACATGAATAACCTTCCAAAAACCTCAGGGTAAGCCATCAAGATAATATCTTTTATATAACATATTTGGCTTTTCTTTACACTAGAATTTAAATAATTCACAATCTCCTGCATCTAAAGAACCCACAGTAAGAATCTAAATCACAATAATATCCTCCTTTCAAAGTATTGTAATAATTATTATCAATTAATTTACAGAAAAGTAATCTGTGTTGATCTTTTCATAATTTTAAATAGTTTTTAATAACTGCAAGCATGCATACAATTTACCAATTCATTATTCTATATTTTAATATGATATTCCTTACCCAACAAACGCTACCCAACAATTTAATTCTAAGCCCTTTAATGCATACGCACACAAGTGATAACCTCAATAAACAGAAAATCTATAAGAATAAAAACAAAGGACCAACCAAGATTTCTTCCCCCCATCTAAGCCTCCCAAGAATAATCCAACTCTTAATTCCCCCATTTGTTGTGTACTAATCAATGCAAGATCTGTAGGAAACAAACTAAATACTATATATGATTACATCATAGACCAAAAAATTGATATTATATGCATAACGGAAACTTGGTTAAAAGATACAGACCAGGTCATTATCAACCAAATTACTCCTAATGATTTTGAAGCGTTTACTTGTCATAGAGAACACAAAAGAGTTGGTGGAATTTTAATCCTTGCATGAAAAATTTTCATATTTAAAACTGTTATAAACAATAATTCATCTGATACAAATTCAATGGTGATATCAAATCACCACCTCAGTATTCGTCTGAATTACAGACCACCTAATGCTACAAAAGATCAACTGTCAACAATTCTTGAATTAATTTGCTCACACAGCTTGCCCCGTAAACCATTAATTGCTTTGGGTGACTTTAATTTAAGTTCCTTACCTCCTAAGGAATCCAGAGCTTTCTTAAAAGCTTTAGAATCTTTAGATTATAAACAGGCAATTACTCTACCAACACATCAACATGGTTCTATTCCAGATATGATTTTCCATCCAAAGCATCTTTCAGCTCTAAACCAAATCTCAATTCCAAAAATATCTCCTGTACCATGGTCAGATCATTATGTGATATCTATCACTTTACATTTGAAAAGTCTTTCTCACCAATTAGAAACTAATTTATTTATTTTATTTTATTTATTTGCATTCTCTTATATACCGTGCTATTCTGCATCAGTGCGGTTTACATTGAACAAACTGAAATTACATTGAACAGAGCATTATAACTTGGAGATAACTATTTTACAGGGAACATGGGCTATGGAGGGTTAAGTGGTTTGCCCAAGGCCACAAGGAGCACCTGTGGGACTAGAAACCCCAGTCCTTCCGGCCCAAGGTTGCTGTCCTCTAGTGGGATTTGAACCCCCGACCTTCCGGCCTGAAGTACCTTGCCCCAACCACTAGACCACTCCTCCACTAATTGTAAGACAAGAAAATTTAGAGCCTTTCATAAAGAAAATTTCATAGCAGATGTCATTCCTCATTTGCACCAAGATTGTAGTAATTTAGATGCTGCCATTGTTGTTGTTGTTAAGTGCCGTCGAGTCGGAGTCGACTCATGGCGACCCTCTGGATAGCTATCCTAAATTGTGTTCGGTCTTCAGTCAGGCGGCTCATTGATGACAGACTGGTACCCGTAGCTGCTGTTATTGTAGCGATCCATCTCATTGCTGGCCTTCCTCTTTTTCGTTGACCTTCTATCTTGCCAAGCATGATGTCTTTCTCTAATGATCTCTCTCTTCGCATGATGTGTCCGAAGTATGAAAGTCGAAGTCTTGTCATCTGAGCTTCTAAAGAAAGCTTAGGTTTGATCTCCTCTAGTACCGACTGGTTTGTTCTTCGGGCAGTCCATGGTATACACAGTATTCGCCGCCAGCACCATAATTCAAAGGCATCAATTTTCTTCCTGTCTGTCTTTTTCACTGTCCAGCTTTCACATCCATATGATGTTATTGAAAATACCATGGCTTGAACAAGTCGAATCTTTGTATGGAGAGACACATCTCTGCTCTTGAGAATCTTATCTAGGTCTTTCATAGCCATTCTGCCAAGAGCAATGCGTCGTCTGATTTCTTGACTGCTTGTTGCTTCTTTATTGATAGTTGATCCAAGTAGGTTTAAAGTTGTTCACAATTTCAATTTCTTCTCCTTCAACGACGAACCTGTTGATTATGCCAGTTGTCATGATCTTTGTCTTCTTTACATTAAGGTGCAGGCCTATTTTGAGACTATGTTCTTTGATTGTGAGAAGCAAATGTTTCAGATCATCTTCGCTTTGAGCCAGTAATGTGGTATCATCAGCATAGCGAAGGTTGTTGATGAGTCTTCCACCAATCTTCACACCTCTGTTGTCTTCATACAGTCCTGCTTCTCTGATGATTTGTTCTGCATATAAATTAAACAGGTAGGGGGAAAGTATGCAGCCTTGTCTTACACCTTTGCTTATTTTAAACCATTCTGTTTCTCCTTGTTCCGTTCGAACTGTTGCTTCTTGATCAATGTACAGATTACGCAAGAGAACGATCAGGTGTTCTGGTATACCCATGCTTCTTAATGTGGCCCAGAGTTTCTCATGGTTTACACAGTCAAAAGCCTTGCTATAGTCGATAAAGCACAAATAGATATCCTGTTGGTATTCTTTAGTCTTTTCAAGGATCCATCTCACATCCGCAATGATGTCTCTCGTTCCTCGCCCTTTCCTGAACCCGGCTTGCTCTTCAGGTAGGTCGTGTTCGAGGTATGGCTGTAGTCTCTTTTGAATAATCTTCAGTAGAATCTTGCTGGCATGTGGGATCAGAGCGATTGTGCGATAATTTCCACAGTCAGTTGGATCACCTTTCTTTAGTATTGGTATAAACACAGATCTTTTCCAGTCAGTTGGCCATGATGTTGTCTTCCATATTTCTTGGCAGAGCCTTGTAAGTACGGTAACAGCTGCATCAGATTGCTTCAATACTTCTATGGGAATGCTATCAATGCCTGGTGCTTTGTTCTTTGATAAGGCTTTCAATGCTGCTTCAACTTCTTCTTTCATCACCAATGGTTCCTGATCATAAGGTATAGGTTGAAACGGCTGTTGGTCCACTTGATCTTTATCATATAAAAACTCTGTATATTCCTTCCACCTTTTCTTGATCTTCTCAGCATCATTCAACATAGAACCTTGAGCATCTTGTAACATTCCAATTCGAGGCTGGAACTTTTTCTTTAACTCTCGCAGCTTTAGGAAAGCCGATCTTGTTCTTCCTCTAATAGTTTCTGCTTCTATTTCCTTGCAAGTGTCATTGTAGTACTTTTCCTTGTCCTGTCTTGCTGCACGTTGGAAATCTCTGTTGAGTTCTGCGATTGTCTTTCTTTCTCCTTTGGCTTTAGCTTCTCTGCGTTTCTGGGCAATTTTCAGAGTTTCTTCCGTCATCCATTTTGGCCGTTTTTGCTTTTTCACCTTTTGTAGAGACTTCTCGCTTTCTTCCAGCACAACCTTCTTGATGTCATTCCATAACTCTTCCGGAGCTCTGTCATTTGTATCTAAAGCAGCAAATCGATTTTGCAGGCAGTCTTTAAATTCCAGTGGTATATTCTCAAGGTCATATTTTGGTGCATTCATGAGTGGTTTGCTCTTTTTCAACTTTAGCTTGAGTTTGCATACTAGTAGTTGATGATCTGTACCACAGTCAGCTCCAGGTTTTGTCTTTGTTGATGTTACAGAGCTTTTCCATCGTTGACTTCCACAGATGTAGTCAATTTGATTTTTATACAATCCATTGGGTGAAGTCCATGTGTACAGTCGCCGCTTGTGTTGCTGGAAGAAGGTGTTTGAGATGAATAGATCATTGGTCTTGCAGAATTCTATCAGTCTTTCTCCAGCTTCATTTTTGTTGCCAAGTCCATATTTTCCAACTACTTTGCCTTCTTCTTTGTTGCCAACTTTTGCGTTCCAGTCACCCATGACTATCAGGATATCCTGTTTGCATGTTCTGTCAATTTCAGCTTGTACTTGTTCATAGAACTCTTCAATTTCATTCTCTTCTGCAGCTGTTGTTGGGGCATATACTTGAATTATAGTTGTGTTGATAGGCAATCCTCGTAGACGAATAGAGATTAAGCGTTCGCTGACTGCATTGTATTTCATTACAGTTCTTGCAAGTTTCTTCTTTATTATAAATGCAACACCATTTCTTCTTTGTCTTTCATTTCCAGCATAGTAGACCATGTGATCATCTGATGCAAAGTGCCCCATGCCAGTCCATTTCAGTTCGCTGACACCCAATAGATCAAGTTGTACACGTTCCATTTCATTCTTGACCACCTCCAACTTCCCTTGGTTCATGCTTCGTACGTTCCATGTTCCAATGTGTAAGACATCTTTACAGCTTCTGACTCTCATTTCATGCGCAGCTTCATCAGCAGTCAGACTTCCCGAGGGCTTTGATCCAACCACATCATAAATGCTGGCTTTACTCTGAAAAGTCTTCAGCTCTTCCCCAGTAGCTAGTTGAGTGCCTTCCGACCTGGGAGTCTCATCTTCCAGCACCATAGCACAATTTGTTTTGTTGTAACTATCCATTGGGTTTTCATGGCAAGATAAAGAAGTAGATTGCCGGGCCTTCCTTCCGCGCAGTTTAAGTTTGGTGTTGTTGCCGTTGTCACAGATGCTGCCATAGATAACTAGAATAAAGTCATTTCTGATGCCTCAGTAAATCTCAACAAAGACAAGGCACAAGTACGTAGAAAAAAATAGCGCACCATGGTATTCGAATGATATCAGAGAGGCAAAACATATGCTAAGAAATTTGGAACGTAAATGGAGACAGAACAAATCTCAGCATACAGAGTTTTTATATAAGGTGAAACAAATTGAATATAACAATTTGATAAACTATCGCAAACAACAATACCATACAAACTTAATTTTAAAATCTGCTAATAAACCAAGGGAGTTATTTAATATTGTGAAACAACTTACCAAAATGAACTCTCCTTGTCATAATCACCAGATAGATCCTCAAGAATATGCAAATTACTTAATAAATAAAAACGGAAATCAATTAACCTCTATAATAGCTTCACAGCCTAATCAATTAATGACAGAAACTCTCTCTGATTCCAGGCACTTTTGGTCCGATTTTTCTATGCCAACAAAAAAACAAATTGAAAATATAATAAGTACAATTAACACAACAACCTCCCCAACTGATCCATGCCCAGTAGAATGGATTAAAAATGCAAGGAGTCAATTGAGTTGTCATTTAACCAAATTTGTAGAACATTCATTAAAACAAGGTTATTTACCTCTTGTCCTCAAAAAAGCCTCAATTAGACCAATCTATAAAGGGAATTCATTAAGCACCTCTGAACCTAAGTCATACCATCCGATTTCTAGTTTACCTTTCATCTCCAAGATTATAGAGAAAGTAGTACAGAGTCAATTACAAGATCACATAGATTCATATGCTCCGCTGGATCTACACCAACATGGTTTCAAACCATTTCATAATGTGGAAACTCTTCTTATTTCTCTATTTAATAACCTCTTAACGGGTCTGGACAAGAAAAATAGTGTTTTTCTTTTAATATTTATTGACATTTCAGCAGCTTTTGACACAATCTCTCATCCTTTAATGCTTCAACGTCTAGAAGATATTGGCTTATGCAACGACACACTTAAATGGTTCACATCCTACCTGAACAATCGTATGCAAACAGTAAAATGTGGAGACAAAAAATCATCTCAGATCCCAATTACACAAGGCGTACCACAAGGGTCAGCATTATCATCAATCCTTTTTAACATCTATATTCAACATATATGCAAAATTATTCAAAAATATGGAATAAATTACCATCTATACGCTAATGATATTATGATCTACACTGCAGTTAACCAAAATTCATTTGACACAGAAATAATTAACAATTGTTTGACTGATATGAACAATTGGCTTACAACTAACAACTTTAAAATAAACCCAGCTAAAACAGAAAAATTATGCATTTTTAATAATCAAAACATAAAACCTCCTAGAGAAATTAATATACTAAACAAATCCATAAAAATCAGCGAGGAAGTAAAATACCTTGGTATAATCCTAGATAAACATATTAACTTAAAATCCCATATAAATAAAATTACAGCTAGAGTATACCACCGTTTAAAAATCATTAGGAAGCTCAAACCAATTTTACAACTAAATCATTTTCGAACGGTATGTCAAGCAGTTATAACACCACTACTCGACTTTGGAAATATCTTTTATCAAGGTCTTCCAAAACATACTACCCATCCCCTCCAACTGGCACAAAATACCACCGCAAGAACTATAATGAATTCTACAAAATATGAGCATATAACTCCCTTGCTTCAAGAATTGCATTGGCTTCCAGTCACTATAAGATCAAAATACAAGAATCTTATGAACATTTTCAAAATTTTGCATGAATCATCAGCAAATATTCTAACAACTATTATTTCTAAAGACATAAGTTCAAGACTCAGACGTTCACAGTCTACCAACAGACTCAATTCCCACTTGAACTTTAATAGATCCAAACAAATGACATCTAATAGGGCTTTCTCCTTTATGGCACCACAACTATGGAATTCTATTCCTGTTGAATTAAGAACTCAATTTGATATCAAAGATTTTCGAAAGTCCCTTAAAACATACCTATTTATTGAGGCATATGGCAACTAACCTAACTCTAATAGACCAAAATGTCTTTCTAACCATTTAAATTTTAACTTTCTTACAATGTTTAAACTTATTTTAACATTTTATTGGATTGCAGTTATTTGTTTAATGTAATTGCAATGAATTATTATGTAATGTAATTTGCTGTAATTTATATAATATACTGTAATGCTAAAGGCTAAAAAGGTTAGGGCTTTCAACCTGGAAAAGAGACGGCTGAGGGGAGATATGATAGAGATCTATAAATTAATGAATGGAGTGGAACGGGTAAACATAGATCGATTGTTTACGTCATCAGAATATAGAAAGAGTAGGGGACATGCAATGAAGCTACAGGGTAACCTATTTAAGACTAATAAGAGAAAATATTTTTTCATTCAACATGTTATCAGACTCTAGAATTTGTTACCGGAGGATGAGGTGAAAGCTGTTAGTGTAGCTGGGTTTAAAAGAGATTTGGACAAGTTCCTGGAGGAAAGGTCCATAAACCATACAACCTTGATATACTCTGCCTCACTGAAACCTGGTTCCAAGACTCTGACATGGTTCTAGTAAACCAACTATGCCCCAAAACATATTCAATCAATATATGTAACAGATTACATGGAAGAGGAGGAGGTGTGGCTATTATTTCTAGATCCAACTTACAACTCTCTACTGTTGAATCCACTTCCACCTCAGGCATGGACTCTATTACTGTCTCCAACTCCATACTTTCTTTGCACCTTCTATACCGTGCTCCCCAGACTGACTCATCTGATCTCTCTACGATCCTAGATACAGCCTGCTCACCCCAACCTACCTCACGCCCTCTAATTATCTTAGGAGACGTAAACTTACACTCTGCATCTTCAATACAATCCTCCTCCTTCCTCCAAGCAATGAACACTCTTCACTTCACCCAACTACTACAACACCCTACACATTCTAAAGGAAACATCCTTGACTTAATATTTATCCACAACACCCCCTTTTCAATGATCAGGTCCAACACACTATCCAACCCATACCCTGGTCTGATCATGCTCTCATCCTCTTCACCGTCCCCTACTCCACCCACAGGAGTCAACCATACACTCATCTCCAACACACCCATAAATTCAAACAATTCAATGCAGCCAACTTCCTGGAGCAAACAATCCCATCACTTGATCTACTAAATAACAAAAACCTGAACCAAGAGTCCATCATCTCTAAATGGAATGAAATCCTATCTGCAGCCTCCCTACTTCCGCCTAAGCAACTTCCTCAAAAACACCGCAGAAGAACCCCCTGGTTCTCTACAAACCTGAGAAACCTCAAAAGGGAGCTTAGATGCCTTGAACATAAATGGAGACGCACTCAAAACTCTAATGTACATATTGCCTACACAATCAAACTTCAAACCTATTGCTCAGAAACCCTCATAAAAGAGAATATAACAAAAATATTATCCAACGAGCGCTTAATAAACCAAGAGAGCTCTTCTCCATCACTAAATCCTTAATAAACGAGTCCCTACAACATGACCAGCCACCAAAAATAACTGCACAGGCTATAGCTAACCATCTGACCTCTAAATTCCTCCCACCTTTATCAACCAATAACCCCCAACTCACTCCTGACCACAGCACCCAACCACATGATGCAACCTTCTCATGGAATGAGTTTCATCCCATTACACTAGATAATGTATCTGATGTTATTAAAGATTTGAATGCTTCAACCTCTGCCCTTGACCCTTGTCCTGTCCCCTGGATCAAATCTGCCAGAGGTTCCCTCAGCCCCTACATTCTGAATATTGTACAAACCTCCCTCCAGACTGGTTCTGTACCATCCCCACTTAAGTGTGCCTCTATCCGCCCAATCCTAAAAGGAGCTAAACTAGACCCCACCTCCCCTTCCTCCTATAGACCCATCTCTAGTATCCCTTTCCTTGCAAAGATAACCGAGAAACTTGTCCAAACCCAACTTCAGAACTATATTGATGACCACTCTCCCCTTGACTTATTCCAGCATGGTTTCAAAAGGAATCACGGAGTTGAAACCCTCCTCACCTCTCTACTAGATTTCTTGTACTTACACACCCAGAACCCCGCTCAAGGATGCCTACTAATTTTCCTTGACTTATCTGCTGCTTTTGACTCTCTCCCCCACCATCAACTCCTAATCAGACTTCATGAGATAGGACTGAGAGGCATAACTCTAAAATGGTTCCAATCCTACTTAGACGCCAGAACCCAACAGGTCCGTATTGGAAGTGATACCTCCCTCCCATTTACACTAAAACAAGGTGTCCCCCAAGGCTCTAGTCTATCTGCGTTACTTTTCAATATCTTCCTCCAACCTGTTGCAAGATTTTCCAAAACTATGGCATACAGTACCAATTATATGCAGATGACATGATGTGCTTCACCCCATTTAACCTCACTAACCCTAACTTTACTAAACTAAATGAATGTCTAATCAGCCTCAAATCTTGGCTCTCCCAGCACAACTTACTAATTAACCAATCCAAAACTGAGGTCCTTCAAGTATTTTCCAATCCCTCATACACCCCTCCTCCAACTCTCACCTTTTGTGATCTCACACTCACTATAAAAAACCAAGTGAAATATCTTGGAATCATCCTTGATCAGAACCTCTCCTTCTCCGATCAAATAAAGAGAACCACCAATACAGTATACGCAAAGCTGCGTACTCTCCGGAACCTCAAACCTCTCTTAAGCCCTGACTCCTTTCGTACTGTCTGTCAGGCCCTCACAACCCCTTCGCTTGACTACTGTAATCTGATCTATCATGGCCTCCCCAAGAACACCATCCAACCACTCCAACTAGCCCAGAATACGTTAGCGTGACTCATAACCAACAACCCCAGATGATCCCATATTACACCAGTCCTCTATGACCTCCACTGGCTCCCAATTCAACACCGAGCTAAATTCAAGGTTCTTACCCTTATACACAAAATTATCTCAAAGGAGTCAGCTCCATGCCTCTCCCCACTCCTTGCCTTCTCCAACAACACAAGAACACACCGTTCCTTTACCAAAAACCTACTGACCATACCAACAACTAAAAGGCACTGCAAACAATCAACTAACAATAGGGCCTTCTCTCTCTATGCTCCATCCCTATGGAATATCCTCCCTCATGAACTGCGTAACAGTGTGAGCCACTCTGAGTTCCGAAAGAAGTTAAAAACCCACCTCTTCCTTGAACATTTTTCCCTACCACCCTAGTACCTAACCCTCTACAGCTACCTCTCCGTCCATGCTCCCTCAAATCCTATAATACAACTATCTGTAGCTCTATATAGGGAGGAGTGGTCTAGTGGTTAGGACAAGGTACTTCAGGCCGGAGGGCCAGGGGTTCAAGTCCCACCTGGGGACAGCAATCTCAGGCCGGAGGGACTGGGATTTCTAGTCCTATAGGCACTCCTTGTGGTCTTGGGCAAGCCACTTAACCCTCCATTGCCCATGTTCCCTGTAAGTATTAGCGTATGTGTCTCATATCCCCTTGTGTTAAATGTATCCCCCAATTGACCCGGTGAAAAGCAGGATATAAATATAGCTAAATAAATAAAAAATAAAGAAAGATTATATGTAAATAGTTGATCATTGTAATTAGTTCATATTGTTCACTTATGTATCCTTGTTACTTTGTTATTTGTAAACAGTTGAAACACACTGCCTTGAAACGTTCTATGTAAACCGTCTTGATTTGTAGAAAGACGGTATATAACAAATGTTAAATAAAATAAATAAATAAATTATTAAAAGGGACCCAGGATATCACTGCTTGACCCAATATAAGCATTGTGGAACCTGTGTCTTTTGGGGAAACTGCTAGGTACTTATGACCTAGATTGGCCACTGTTGGAAACAGGATACTGAGCTTGATGGACCTTGGTCTGACCCAGTATGCATATCTCATGTTCTTATCTAGTCTGCCCAGCAAGGTGCCAAGAGTAGGTGCACCTGCCACTCCATGCAGGTCACCCCTCCCCATGCCTTTATTTAGGGATGTACTCACCGCTCCGTGCAGGTCACCCCTATTTGTTGAGATATAAGGGATAGTTAACTTTATTTTTATTTTATCTTGTTGCTATAAAGGGATCTACTGTGTCTGTCCCATGCCATTTTGAATTCTGTCACTGTATTTACCTCCATCGCTTCCATTGGCAGGGCATTCCAAGCATTCAGCACCCTTTCAGTGAAAAGTATTTCCTGACATTGCCTTTCAGTTTATCCCCTTGCAGTTTCATGTTATGCCCTCTAGTTTTACAATACCCTGACTTTGAAAAAGGTTTGTTTGTTCATTAATACTCTTTAAGTATTTAAAGGTCTGTATCATATCTCCCCTGTCCCTCCTCTCCTCTAGCGTATACATATTTAGGTCTTCAAGTCTCTTCTCATATGTCTTCTGGCACAGGCTCCAAATAATTTTGGTTGCCTTCCTCTGAACCGTTTCCAATCCTTTTATATCCTTTGCGAGATATGGTCTCCAAAACTGAACACAATATTCCAAGTAAGGCCTCATCAGCGATTTCTACAGTGGCATTAGTACCTCCTCCTTTCTGCTGGTAATTCCTTTCTGTATGCAGCCCAGCATCCTTCTAGCTTTGGCCACTGCCTTGTCACACTGTTTCACCACCTTGAGATCCTCATAAACAATAACTCCAAGATCCTTCTCCTGGTCCATGCACACCAACTTCTTGCCCCCTATCGCATACAATTCTCTGGATTCTGCATCCCAAGTGCATGACACTGCACTTTTTCACATTAAATCTTAACTGGCCAACATTAGACCATTCTTCCAGCTTTTGTAGATCTTTCCCCCTATTATCCACTCCCTCAGGGGAGTCCACTCTTTTGCAAATTTTCATGTCATCTGCAAAAAGAGACTTTTTCATTCAGTCCTTCAGTAATATCGCTTACAAATACATTGAATAGTACTGGTCCTAGGATCAATCCCTGGGGCGTGCCACTAATCACCTTCCTTTCATCTGAGTGAGTTCCGCTTACCATCACCTTCTATCATCTGTCAGTCAACCGATTTTTGATCCAGTTCACCACCTTGGGACCCATCCCCAGGCTGTTCCGTTTATTGATAAGCCTCCTGTGAGGAATAGTATCAAAGGCTTTGCTGAAATCTAGGTAGATCACATCCATTGCATGTCCTTGATCTAGTTCTCTGGTCACCCAGTCAAAGAACTCAATCAGATTTGTTTGGTATGATCATCCTTTGGTTTGCCTCAGACCATACAACCTATTGGTTTCAAGAAATTCCACTATTCTCTCTTTCAGGAACACCTCCATTAATTTTCCCGCCACTGAGATAAAGCTTACTGGCCTATAGTTTGTCACCTCTTTCCTACTGCCACTTTTATGAAGAGGTACCACATCAGCCCTTCTCCAGTCCTCTGGAACTTCTCCTGTCTCCAAGGATATATTTAGATGCGGATCAAAGACCTCTCAACCCATCAGCGTCACACAGGGAGTCCCACAAGGATCATCACTCTCCGCCCTGCTTTTCAACCTTTACATACAACCCATCAGCACAATCATCAGGAACTTCAATATACAATACACCATATACGCGGACGATATAATGATATTCACACCAATCAACCTAACCAAACCGGACTACGCCAACATAGCCAACTGCTTCAAAGAAATGTCAACCTGGCTGCAAGAAAACAACCTAGCAATAAACTATAACAAAACCGAAGCACTGATCATAACAAGAGACCAAACTTTCACACCCACGCCCTCCATCAATCTGAACAATGCCACCATACCAATAAGACAAGAAATAAAATACCTGGGAATAACACTTGACAGGGAGCTCACAAGACTCATAACAGGCAGTACAACCCACAAACACATCAGCCCCATACTATACCACCTTCACTGGCTCCCAATCAGTTCACGAGTCCGCTACAAAGTTCTCCTAACCACATTCAAAATAATAAACAACCTATCTGCAGACAGCCTACAACAACTCATAACAACTGACAACAGCAAAAGACCAAGGAGAAAGGGAACATCGAACAACATCAGAACCCCAAAGGACTTCACCAGAACAAACCAAACCACATCAAAACAAGCTTTCACCCTAGCAGCCCCCGCCATATGGAATTCTCTCCCTGACCACCTCAGAGCAACAAACAACATCAAAGAATTCAGAAAGCTGCTTAAAACTGAACTATTCATAGACCATTTCAAGGACCTCACAGAATGACTCTTAACCAAACATTAAGATAACGAAGCCACCCCTGTAAATATGTATCTGTAAATATGTATCTTAAGCGCACAATGTATATAGCTCACATCAAAATCGACCACACTCACTCACTCAGCACACTGTGTCAATTCTTCCACTGCATGCTAATGACAACTCACCTTTCATTGATTGTTTGCTGTGCCAACCGCTTTGATTTCATGATAAAGCGGTATACCAAGTCCGTTTAAATAAATAAATAAATAAAAAACATCCTTTAAAGTCCTTGCAAGAACCTCTCTGAGCTTTTTCAGTATCTTGATATGTATCCCATCTGGTCCCATGGCCTTGCCCACTTTCAGTTTTGCAAGCTGTTCAAACATATCATCTTCTGTGAATGGTGTAGTATCTACTCCATTCCCATTTGTAAATTTGTCAATCACAGATGGTCCTTCTCCAGGATTTTCTTTAGTAAAAACAGAACAGAAGTATTTGTTTAGCATTTTTGCTTTTTCAATGTCACTTTCCATGAATCCGTTCTCGGCACTTTTGAGTCTTCCACCTCTGATCTTCCTCTTCTCCCGAATATACCTGAAAAAGGTTTTGTCTCCACACTTCAGATCTTTAACCATCTTTTCTTCTGCTTTTGATTTTGCTATCCTTATTTCTCTTTTTGTCTCTTTTAGCTTTATCCTGTATTCTGTTCTATGTTCCTCTGTGAACTTCTGAATTTTGTGAAAGCTGTGGATTTTGTCTTTATCTGTCAGCTATTTCTTTGGAGAACCAAATATGTTTCCTTTTCCTCTTGTTTTTATTTAATTTCCTTATATATGTATCTGTTGCCCCTTTTATTGCCTCCTTTAGTTTAGCCCACTTCAATTTCACGTCCCTTACCTCCTCCCACCCTGCCAACTCCTCCTTCAGGCACTTGGCCATTTTACTGAAGTCAGCATTTTTGAAGTCTAGGACTTTGAGCTTGCTGTGATTGGACTCTGCTTTGGTTTTTATCTCAAACCACATCGTGTGATAATCGCTGCTGCTCACATGGGCACCCACCCGGACAGTCGTAACGCTATCTCTGCTGGTGAGTACTAAATACAGCATCAAGCTTTCCCTGGTCTGTTCCATCACCATTTGTCTAAGCAATGCATCTGGGAAGGCATCCACAATTTTTTTACTTCTTTCCAGATTTGCAGAAGGAATACTGCAATCCACATCGGGTAGATTAAAGTCACCTAATATGATCACTTCCCCCTTCATATCAATAATCAAGTCTCTATCCATTTCTTCGGTCTGAGTTGGAGGCCTTTAGACTACACCAATATGGATGATAGTGCCATCTCCTCTTTCCAACACAATCCACAGCACTTCTTCTTTTCCCCACATCCCCTGCATTTCAGCAGCTTTAATATTGCTTTTGACATATAGGGCTACTCCTCCTCTTTTTCTGCCTTCTCTATCTCTTCTAAATAAATCATAGCCAGCTATGGCTGTATCCCATTCATGCTACTCATTAAACCATGTTTCTGTAATGGCCACAATGTCCAAGTCAGTTTCCACCATTAGGGCTTCCAGGTCAGGAACTTTGTTGGCTAGGCTGCGAGCATTTGTGCTTATTACTTTCCAACATTTGTTAACTGGCCTGCCTGCCTGTATTTTGCATGGATTTGTTCTGCATGCCTCTTCCTACTTGCCATTAGTGTGTGGGTTAATAGTGTGGCTGTTTCCAATGTTGTTATGATTTTGCTGGGAGTGCCGTCATGAACTTGTTCTTCTCCATCCGTCACTCCCTTTCTCTAGTTTAAATACCTGTCTATGTAATGCCTGAATTTTTCACTTAGGATTTTTTTCCCTGCAACAGAGAGATGTAGTCCATCCACACAGTATAGCCTTTTGTTGTTCCATCTATTTCCCCAGTCGCCAATATATCTAAATCCTTCTTGTTTGCACCAGGTTTGGAGCCATGTATTAAAGTTGATTATGCTATGCAGCCTTTCTGCACCCTTACCAAGAACAGATAGAACTTCTGAAAATGCTACAGTGTTAACAATCAAACAGAAATATCCCCTCTTCAGTGATAAAATACCAATCAGAATAATAGAATCACCAAAACACTGCCCCAGAATATATCTCACAGTGAAAACAATTTTTTGTCGGATATCACCGCAGCAAAGCATAAATTTATAACAATGCCCCCAGGCGGTTCAATCCATTTTATTAACCAACTAAGGTATTATTTCATAAAAAGACTTAGCTCAGACCAGTAGTATTTGTTGAAATCTTTGCACGACGTGCACGTTTCGGGAAATTAATTCCTTGTATCAAGTGCTCTTCAGCCCGTAACTTAACCAACCGTCAAAAAACGCCGGGCCCAAACCCAGCTGATTCTTAAAGGGCAAAGGACACTTTAACATTGGCTAAAAAGCCTGTCAAGCCAAACCTAAACCACCAATGAAAACACACAGAGCCGCCCCACCAATCAGGGGAAGCCCTGGGTCACAGAGGTGGGAATCACATTATACTATGCCATTCAACTTCCTTATTCAAGCCTAAGGGCATCACTGTCCGAAGCTCAAAGATCCATCACTGTTCACAAGTTTGAAGTTTCAGAGTGCGATCACCACCCCTGGGGTCTGGAGGGATATAATCAATAACCGACCACCGCAAACAGTCAAAAGAGTGTCCAAAAGCAAGGCAATGTTCCACAATAGGGGCCGAAATGACCTCATGACGGAGTCGAGAAGCATGTTCAGTCAGGCGGGTCTTTATGGAGCGAATAGTTCTACCAACGTAAAGTAAAGGGCAAGGGCAGATAATTATGTATACCACAAAAGTTGAAGTGCAGTCAGTCTGCCAACGTCGCAAGAACGATTTCCCAGTTGTAGGGGAGATCCATTCATGACCCGTAAGCGATGAGGCACAATACATGCATAGAATGACCTCCTTGCTGTGAAGGCGGTGCAGGCAATCTGTCAGCCAGAGGTGTAGAGCGCACAAGATGATCCCGTAGGTTTGCCCCACGCGAAAAAGCAACCATCAACGGTTTCTGAAAACAATCATGTAAAGCTAGAAGTGGCCAATGTTTTTTCAAAATTCTAACTATATCAGCACTCATTGTAGTATATGGAAGGATACCGACAAAAAAATCAGGTGATGTTGCAAGAGAAGTAGCGGGCCGCTCGTTGAGTAGCCACTCGCGTTGTACATGGAGGGCCCTCTTATATGCCAGTTGGACGGTCTTAAAAGGGTAACCCCTAGAAAAAAGTCGATTTTTAAGGTCAGCCGCATGATGTTTGAAATCCTGCACCGAAGAGCAGATGCGCCGGAGTCTCAAGAATTGACCAAAAGGTAACCCATTACGTTGAGGTCTGGGATGAAAACTCTGATAACTCAACAGGCTGTTACGTTGCACCAGTTTGCGTTGTAGGGCAGTCCGGAAATATCCACATTCTTTATACACCATTATATCCAAAAAGGCTATCTGTTGATCAGAGATATGAGCAGTAAAAGTCAAGTTAGATTTTAGAGCATTTAGCCAAGTCAAAAAAAGATGTAATTCACTCAAAGGACCGGTCCACAGAAAAAACATGTCATCAAGAAAGCGTTTCCAAAAAGGGATCCATGCAAAATAAGAAGAACCATATAAACAGTTTTCTTCAAAATCACCCATATAAAGGGTTGCAATGGAGGGGGCCACAGTTGCCCCCATTGCAATGCCAAAGATTTGTTGGTAGAAAATACCGTCAGACAGAAAGTAATTCCGAGTCAAAACAAATGTAATTAACTCCAACAAAAATTGTTTAGGCAAGCGGGAGGGAGCACATGTAAACATAGATGTAGGCATGTCCAGCGCTTCAGTCTGATTTATATTTGTATATAAGGCAGAGACGTCAAGTGTAACCATATGAAAATCCCAGTCAGGTAGAATCACGGAATGCAATTGTTGCAAAAAGTGGGCTGAATCACGTATGAAAGACCGAACAGCTATTGCCTCCTTCTGCAAAAAAACATCACAAAATTGTGATAAAGGCTCGAGTACAGAATTCCTACAGGAAACAATAGGTCTTCCCGGGGGGGCTGTTGTGGACTTGTGGATTTTTGGTACAAGATATATAATAGGTATTTTGGGATGCAAAGGCAATAAAAAACGATGCTCACGCTTAGTAAGCCAGCCCTTATCCAATCCCAGATCAATCAAGCTTTTAATTTCACATTGTAATTGAAACGTAGGATCAGCTTCTAACCGACGATACACAGAAGTATCAGAAAGATGTGACTTCAATAAATCCATATAATCAGATTGAGACCACAACACAATCGCCCCACCTTTATCAGCTTTTCTAAAAATAAAGGATGGATTTGACTTGAGCTGCTTAAGAATAGCCCAATCCTCCCGCCGAAAGTTAGACCATTGGCGTTGCTTAGCCTTCTCAAGGGACTCCAAATCCCGCAATACCAAATTCTGATAAGTAAGAATTGACGGGTCAATTCTGTCGGGCGGAATCCAGGTAGATTTGGGGTGAACAACCGAGACATCCAAAGATGATGGTTTCTGAGAAAAATAATGAGTGACATTCAATTTACGAAACAATCTGTGCAAATGTAGTTGTAGTTGTCATAAGAAATCAGGGTGGGGGAGCTCGTAGGGATAGCTGTAAGTTGCAGAAGGTGAGTCCCGATAGAGAGACTGCATGACCCACAAGCTTTGGTATGTTAACAGTTCCCTTCTTCTGTTAACCAAGTTCGCTGTTCATACTTGTTAATGTATAGTTACTGTTCATGCCTGTTAATGTAAAGTTACCTGTTTCTTATGCTTGTTTTATGCCTGTTCTATGTAAAGTTGCTTGAATGTTAGCGTTTCTTGTAAACCGCTCTGATACCAAATAGTGTGGTATATAAAAGCTAATAAATAAATAAATAAACATCACTCCATTAGCCTGAAAACAGAATGGTCGGAGGGTAGGAGTTGCCTATACCCCAAAAATATTACAGAGTACTGCCTGTCCGACAGCATTGTCCCTGCGGGACCGCTCTCCAGGCAGTAATGAGCTACAAATGTATGAGTCGAAGACCATGTGGGGGTCCTGCAAATTCCCATCACCGGCACTGAGCGGAGGTTGGCCACTGACATGACATAGCCCACACGCGATGTGCAGTAATCAAGTGCTCAAGGGAGAGGCCCACTCACTCATAGGCGAGGGCAATGCAGTCCGCCACCCAAGTGAACCGAGTTCACTTCATAACCGGGAACCCCAGTCTACTGAAGTTATATGACACAAAGAGCTGAGGAGCTTTGCGATGGGCCTGGATCCACTGCAGGTAGAAGGACAGGGCCCACTTACAGTCTAGTGTATGCAATATGAGTTCTTCCCTGCCAGCGTAGGGCCGTGGGAAAAAGGTAGGAAGGACCACCTCCTGGTTGAGGTGAAAGGGAGATACCACCTTGGGGAGGAATTTGAGGTGTGTGCGGAGCACTACCCTGTTCTTGTAAATCCTTATAAATGGCAGATACGCCACCAAGGTATGGAGTTCGCTCACTCTCCGAGCGGACGTGATGGCCACCAGACAAAACACTTTCCAGAATAGATATCGCAAATGGCAGGTGGCCAGGGGCTCGAACGGCGGTCTGGTGAGTTGGGAGAGCACCACATTAAGGTCCCATTCCGCCACAAGAGAGCAGAGAGGGGGCTTCGATAGCAAGAGGCCCCGGAGGAACCTGGAGACCAGTGGCTGGTTTGGAGGGATTTCCCCCCTATAGAGTGATGGTGAGCGGCTATTGCACTCAGGTGTACTCTCACCAAGTTCGACTTCATGCCAGCGTGCGAGAGGTGCAGTAAGTACTGTAGCACTATTTACATGTGGCAGGAGAAAGAGTTCTCCTCTCTTTCTGCACACCAGATGGAGAATCTTCTCCATTTGAAGGCATTCGCTCGCCTGGTAAAGGCTTTTCGGGAGGCCAGCAGGATCTCCTCGACTTCCCCCAGGAAATTGAAAGGAACCAATGCTACCCTTTCAGCAGCCATGCTGTCAACACTAGTGACCCCAGGTTGGGGTGCAGGAGGGAGCCCTCCTCCTGGGACAGGAATTCCAGATCTCGACCCAGTGGGATTGGGAGTGCCACCGACAAGGAGAGCAGCAGAGGGAACCAGGGTTGCTGGGCCCATCTGGGGGCGATCAGAATCACTGATGCCTGCTTGCTCTGGACCTTGAAGAGGGTCTTGGCCACTAGAGGAGTCAGTGAGAAGGCACAGAGGAGGCCCTCGGACCACGGGATCAGGAAGGCATCTGCTGCCACTCTCCCTGGGTGCAGCTGGTGTGAGCAGAAGTGGGGCAGCTGCGTGCTATCCGGGGAGGCAAACAGGTTCATCACGGGCTTGCCCCAGAGGTGGAAGAGTCTTTGCACCACCCTGAAGTTCAGATGCCATGCGTGTGGGTGTACAACTCTGCTGAGTTTGTCCGCTAAGTAACTGTCCTGACCTGGAAGGTAACATTCCTGCTCGACCCTCCTTACTCTCAGCTTTCTGCGAGTTCAGGCTCCTTGTTCGTCACTCCTTTGCGACATCGCATTACTCCCCTTACTCTTCAACACTTTCCTCCTTCGCATCAGCTTTTTCCGGAAGATTTCTCTACTCTCTCTCCAAACACTCAGGCCTCAACCTGAACATCTACCCTATCTGCCTCCCTTGATCACTTGACACCCTTTCAGACTTCTCGGCCCAAGCACCCCTCCACTCGGCACCCCTGGTTTCATGCTGGACTTCGTCTCTTACGCACTCACCTTCGACGAGCGGAACGTATCTGGCGAAAGCACCATACCAAAGATGCCCTTGCCCTTTTTCGCGAACACCACCAGCACTATCGTTCTTCCGCCCATCAGGCTAAGCTATCTTTCTTCTCTGACCATATCACCACTGCATCCAATCCCTCTAGACAGCTCTTTTCTGTGCTTAGAAATCTCACATTGCTTCATTCTGGTCCGCCTCCTACACATTCTCTTTCCACACCCCCCTCCCAACTGGCCTCGCTTTTCTCAGCCAAGATTCTGGATCTGCGTGCTGCCCTTCCTTCCTGCCCGTCTCCTTTGTCCTCTCCCCCTCCCTCTCCCTCTCCTCCTCCCTTATCTTCCCTCTCCCCCTCCCTTATCTTCCCTCTCCCACTGTTGGTCTACCTTTCATCAAATCACTACCTCTGAACTTATAACCTCCATTTCCACAGCATGCAAGACCACCTGCCCTCTCGACCCCATCTCTTCTGGCTGGCTACTTGAACCATCTCTTGCCCTAATGCCCCATATCCTCACTATGGTAAACTCCTGTCTCGTCTTTGGAATCTTCCCCTCCCTCTGGAAACATGCCCTGGTACGCCCTATCCTCAAGAAATCCACTCTCAATCCCTTAGTCCCAGCCAATTATTGTCCGGTCTCCAACCTTCCTTTTCTCGCCAGAATTCTAGAATGAACTGTCTTTGCCCAACTCGCACAACACCTTCACTCCACAAACTTTCTGTACCCCCGCCAATCTGGTTACCGGCAGGGCCACAGCATTGAAACAGTCCTGGTAGCACTCTTGAACGAACTTCACTCTTATCACGATAGAGGTGACATCTTGGTGGTGGTTTCCCTCGACCTCTCCGCAGCTTTTGATTTGGTTGACCATTCACTCCTCCTCTCACGTCTTCGGGATGCTGGCCTTCGGGGCACTGTCTATCGTTGGTTCCACTCTTTTCTTTCCCTCCGCTCTTTCACTATTGCCACGTCCACTGGTTCAAAATCTCCCTCTGATTCTATCCCCCTCCCCTGCGGCATTTCCCAAGGCTCAGTCCTGGCCCCACTCTTATTTAATCTCTTTATTGCTCCACTTGCACTCTGTATTCAACAATCCGATTTAGCAGCTTTTTACTATGCAGACGACATTATTATCATACATCACACTAATCCCCTTCACCCAGATCTTAGTCCATTAAACTCTTGTCTCACTATGGTAGCTTATTGGTTGTCTCTAAATTGTCTTCACCTCAACTTGTCTAAAACCTCCTCCACTTGGTTTACCTTTGGCAGTCCCTGTCCTTCACTTGCTGCTTCCATCGGCAATTCCACAATCCCTTTGGTTTCTTCCTTCCATTATCTGGGTGTCTGGCTCGACTCTAACCTCTCATTCAAGGAACATATTTCTTACCTTGCCAAGTCCTCCTACTTTTTTCTTCAGCAAATGCGGTCTATCCGCCCTTTTCTCTCCCCCTCTGCTTTGATCACTCTCACCTTATCTACGGTTATATCACGACTCGACTTTTGCAATTCCGTTTTCCCAGGTGTCACCTCCACTCAGTTGCGTCGCTTACAACTTATACTAAACACTGCAGCCAGAATCATCACCTGTTCTTCTCGAAGAGACCATGTCACTCCCCTGCTGTTTGATCTACATTGGCTTCCTGTTGAATATCGAGTCCACTTTAAAATACTTACCCTGGTACATAGAGTCATCCACACCCACACACCACAGTATCTTATTGACCTTCTCCAGTTTCATGTTCCTACACGCAATCTCCGTTCCCTTCATGTAAATCGTCTTCACCTACCCCACCCTTCGCGCGCACATCTCCAATCCACTCGTCACTCTGCTGTTTTCTTCCACGGTCCTGCCCTTTGGAACTCCCTGCCCACATCTCTTCATCTTGAACAAACCTACTCCACTTTCAAGTCCCTCTTGAAAACACATCTGTTCGCCAGGGCTTATAACCTCTCGGATGCGCATGGCTGACCTGGTTTATTTATGTCTGTCTTATCTCTTCTTTATGTCTTGTCTCTCAGCTTCTTGACATTTCCTCTTTCCTGTATAAAAATTGTAGTTCTTTTTCCTTTCTTTTGGCCTCGAGCTAACCTGTAATTGTTGATTTCCTTGTAAACCGCCCTGATTCATAAAGGGCGGTATATCAAATATGAATAAACATAAACATATACTGCCCATAGAAGCATTCCGTGGCACACTGCGAAGGAGAGGAGAGCCACCGCCTCCTGGCAGAGGGAGTACAAACCCGTGCGCCCTGTTTGTTTATACAAAACAAGGCGACCTGGTTGTCCATCTGGATCAGCACAGAATGGTTGCACAGGAGGTGGCGGAATGCCTGCAAGGCCAGGACGATGGCCCTGAGTTCCAGGACATTGATCTGTAAAAGCGACTCCTCCTGCAACCACTGCCTTGAGTGCAGAGGATTCTGCAGTGTGCCCCCCAACCCAGGAGGGAGGAATCCGTGGTCAGGACCCTCTGTGTCACAGGCACCTGGAATGTTATCCCTGCTTGGAGGTGGCATTGAGACTGCCACCAGTTGAGGGAGTCTTCCAATTGCAAGTGACCCTGACTCTGTCCCGCAACCTTCCAGTGGCCTTAGTCCACTGGGAGCAAAGGCACCACTGGACTGCCTGCATCTGCAAGCAAGCTAGGGGTGTGACATGGACCATTGAGGCCATATGGCCCAGTAGGCAGAGGAGGAGGCAAGCCACTACTGACTGGTGCCTCTGAACCTCTCCTGCCAGCTGTTCAAAGCAACGTGCCCTTTCCTTTGAGAAGAAGGCCTTGATCTCATTGTGTCCAGCTGGGCACCTATGAACTCCAGGTTTTGGGCTGGAGAGGGGTGGGATTTGGGGTAGATGATGATGAACCCTATGTGCTGCAGGAGGCAAATTATTCGCCCTGCGGCCTGGATGGCCTCGGGGGGCCGTGCAGCCTCTGATGAGCCAGTCGTCTAGATAGGGGAAGACAAAGGCCCCTTGTAGGCACACGTATGCAGCCATGACTGCCAGGCACTTTGTAAAGACTCTTGGCAAGGAGGCCAAATGGAAGTACCCTGTACTGGTAGTGCTCTCCTCCTACCACAAACCATAGGTACTGTCTGTGGGAGGGGTGGATTAGGATGTGGGTGCATGCATCCTTTAGGTGTAAGGAGCACAACCAATCTCCCAGGTTGAGGTAGGGCAGCAGAGTTCCAAGTGAAAGTATCATGAACTTCTCCCTCACCAGAAACTTGTTCAGGTTTCGCAGGTCTAGTATGGGCCTGAGGCCCCCAGTTCTTTTGGGGACAAGGAAATACCTAGAGTAGAAACCCTTTCCCCACAAATGCCTGGGTACAGGTTCTACTCCCCTGTCCTTGAGCAAGCCTGCGAGCTTTGAGAGGATCAAGGTCTGGTGAAGAAGAGGCCTCACTGGCTGTCCTGGGAAGAACCCTGGAGGTGTTTGCTGGAACCTGAGGAGATAGCCCTCCTTCACCATTTGTAGGACCCACTGGTCCGTGGTGACCCCGACCCACCGGTGAGTGAAGAATGCCAGGTGGCACCCTGTGGGCTGCAGAGGGTCTCCCAGGGGAGAAGAGGCCCTAACCGGGGAGTCAAACATTCCCCCCAAGCTGGGTGGGAGCTGGTGGCTGAGGCTTCTGAGCCTCTGCCCATGGTCCTGGTTCTTGGGCTGGGGGCCCTGATGGTGTTGACCTGAGAAGGGTTGGTAATGGTCTGGTGAAAAGATCTCTTTTTCCTCAGGAAAGGTAGTCTTTTTCCTGGACGGTTTCTTCCAGGGAAGAGTCGAGGTCTTCCTTGAGAGCCTCTGCCTGGTCATGACCTCAGCCACTATCTCGGCCGCCTTATCGGCCATCGGCTTGCCAAACAATTTTTCCCCAGTGCAGGGGACGTCAAGCAATTTCTCTTGCACCTATTGCTCGAGGTCAGAGGTCTGCAACCAGGCCTGGCATCGGGCCTCGATGCCCGCTGCTGCTACCCGGGCTGCTGATTCAAAACCATCATAAGCGGTGCAGGATAAGAACTTTGAATAATCCCGGATCCCGGCTGTCAAGGCCTGGAGTCTCTGGAGGGGTTCCCCGGTGAAGCCTGCAGAGAAGCCTGCCAGTTCTTGGATGAGTCCCTTGAGGTACATACCTATGTACAACTCATAACTCTATATCCGATAACCCAGCATGGATTTCTGGAAGCACTTGCACACGAGGGCATCGAGGGCTCGGGCCTCTCTGGCCGGGGAACAGAAGAGTAATTCTTCTGGCTTTTATACTTTTGAATAGTTGATTCCATGACCATGGAGTTATGCGGGAGTTGGGACTTATGGAAACCCGGGCCCTTCTTGATGCGCTAGAGGGCGTCGAGATGTTGTCTGACTACCGGCACTGAGGCTGCTCAAGGATGGGCTGTACTAGCACTGTGAGAGTCTCCTTTGGCGGGGACTCATACTGGAGGATCTCCAGTTCTTCGGTTCTTGGGTCCTCCTCTGATTCGGTCTGGACCGAGAGGGCCCGGACCATGTCCCAGATGAAGTCATGGAAGGCCATGTCCTCGGGCAGGGAATGGCACGGGAGCTCTGGGGGAGACGGCTCCAAAGGGACATCTCGATGTCGAGAAGTCTCAGGGGAGGCCTCGACGTCGGTCTCCCGGTGGATCTCGGCAGACTCCTGGAAACTGGCTGGGGCGGACCTGACACCCGAAGACCGGGACCGGGACCTCGATTGGTGCTGAGGGCTCGCCCGAGGCCAGTGGCACTCGTGGCCTGGCTCGACGTCTGGGGACTCCCCCGCAGTCAGGGGCCCGGTGCAGACGAACCTGAATATTGATTGCTTGCTGCAAGGCCAGGATTGCAGAGATATTCTGCTCCAGGACCACCATTCTGGATTCGATGCCAGAAGGCTTTGCAGCTGTTGGCATGGGCACTGAGGGTCTTGGGCCTGACGCCAGCACTCGGGGAGCCTAGCATGGTCGCCATCGATCGAAGACTCCGTCTTAGAGACCTTAAGGGGGTGCTGCTCGGAGCCGTCCGAGTCCACCACAGGACCTTACTGGGTTTATCCAGTGGAACTTTGACTGGTCTCGAGGATTTTTTTTTTCTCCAGGAACAAGCAGGAAGTCAGTCCTCACATATGGGTGACGTCGGCGCCGATGGAGCCCTCGTGTGGAGCAATTCCCCAGCTTTCAAAGAAAGCTTTTGGGATTGCAGAGCGCATGCGCGGTCCCCTTCCTGCCCAAGGGTGCCATCTTGCTCAGTCTTCTTTTTTCCGCGGAGCCCAATGGACGTGGTCCTGTTTCCACTGTGGAAAAACTAGAAAAGTTGAATAATTTCTTTCAGCTTCCCGGTTCAACACCGATTCCCCTTCCCGCCTTTGGCTCAGTACACCGGTATCGAGTCCGATCATATTTTTCGTTTTTTATCCTTCGTGACTAGCGTTCACGCTCTTTTTATTTTTCACTGGCAGCCCGGTCATTTGACCTCGCAGGGGCCTTTTTTCCCCCCATGGCTGCCAGCGGATTTAAAAAGTGTGATCGGTGTAAGAAGTTTATGTCTCTCACAGACACACAAGACTGCTGCCTCCGATGCCTCGGCCCTGATCATGACCCGGTGGTCTGTGGGCCGTGTGGTAAGATGTCTTTGAAATCTTTGAAGAGCAGGCAGCACCAGCGTGACAGGATTTTTCTTGAGTCCGCATCCATCCGGGTCCGGGCCTGGACATCGTCAGAGGCCTCGACATCTCAGGACTCAGAGCCTGAGCACCGTCGTTTGTCTTCTGAGCGGGGGTCTCCCTCCAGGGAACACCGGAGGAAGAAAAAACTCATGAGGGCAGCATCGCTGGACGCCTCTGATCGGCCTGGGCCCTCGGGTTCCAGGCCACAGAGCCCGGACCGCCGCCCCGGGTCCTCGGAGTCGGAGAGGCCGGCTAAACAACCTCGCAAGGAGCCGGAGACATAAGACAAGGTCATTTCTGTTGTCCTCGTAGACTGTCCTTCGGGAGAGCCGGTGTCAGGCCCGAAAGTGTTGGGACCTGAGCCGGGAGCTGCGGAGCCTTCTGAGTTCAGTCTCAGGATGGCGGCCCTGGAGAGCAGCATGGCTGCCTTCATGAAGCAGCAGCAGGCGCTGATGGCCGGTCTCGCTGGTCCATCCGTCCCGACCACCGGAACTTCGACATCAAAGTCGACACCGGAGGCCGACCGATCCTCGAGTCGATCAGGTCTCCAGTCGATCCTCGGCCAAGGTCCCCCTTGACCTCCCGTTCGGGACCGAGGTCATCGACGCTGGTGCCCGGAGCGTCGGGGCGGTCAGACTCGAAGGTCTCGAGGCCGGAGCCCATCGAGTCCTCCTCGGAGAACTCAGCGTGGGAGACAGAGGAGGAAGACTCGCCAGATACCCACCAAACCAGGTGTATCCCATCAGACTCTCCGGGTTCGGAGCCTCGGAGAAGGGCCCCTCCGGAGGACACTCGGTTCTCGGACTTCATAAGGGACATGGCCAAGGCTTTGACATTCCCTGCGGACGCTGAGGAGGAGCTTCGAGCCAAAGAGCTCGAGGCCCTCCAGTATGACTCTCCCCGAAGGAGTCCCTTACTGTACCAGTGCCTCCGATGTTGGAATGGCTGATGCTCCACATGTGGGAGTCCCCGGCCTCAATGCCAGTGCTCAGCAAGTGGGTCCATTCCATCTATCGAGTCCACAAGAGTCCTGGGTTCCAGAAAGCTCAGCTGCCGCACGACTCCATGATTATGGAATCGGCCATGCAACAGCTGAAAAGCCAAAAGACGCACTCCTCGGTGCCTCCCAGCCGGGAGGCCCAGAACCTGGACGCCCTCGGCAGAAAGTGCTACCAGGGATCGATGCTGTCATGCCGTGTCCAAACCTACCAGCTGTACATGGGCATGTACTTGCAGGACCTGGCAAAGGAGATTGCTGGGTTCTCAGCTGGTCTCTCCGAGGAACCCTTGCAGCACTTCAAGGTCTTGTCCACGGGGATCCGAGAGTGCTCGAAGTTCATGTCTCGAGCTGCTTACGACGGCTTCGAGGCTTCGGTCCGAGTAGCCACGGCCGGCATCGGTGCACGCCATCAGGCCTGGCTCATGTCATCGGACCTGGAGCCATGGGTTCAGGACAAGTTGGTCGATGTCCCGTGCCGAGGTGACAACCTATTCGGCCAACCCATGATGGAAAAAGCTGTAGAAATCGAGTTTGAGTACTTGTCGAAGGTTGTCGAAGAAGACATCTGCACCTTCTCACAAGAAGAAGGCCTCAGGGAAAAAGCCCCTTTTCCTGAGGAAGGGTACAGCTTACAAAAACTACCCCACTTACCAGGCCACCCCAGCTCCCCAACAGGGGCAGTAGGCCAGGGGACAGGGGCATGGCCCACGTAAGCCGAAGTCCCCCAAGCCTCCAGCTCCGGCTCCTACCTAGCCAGGAGGGGGTTTTTGACTCCCAGTGCATAGTTCCTCTCCCACCAGTGGTTTGGCCCTGCACAGGAGGAAGGCTGGCCCTGTATGCTCACAGGTGGCCAGCCATTACCACCCCCGGGTTTTGAAAATAGTCCAACAGGGCTATTTACTTCATTTCAACCAGGTGCCCACCTCCTTTTTCCCAGGAGAGCCTCTCAGGCCTCCTCTTCACAGGAAACTCCTCCTGCAGGAGTTGGAAGGTCTGCTAAAGGATCAGGCGGTGGAACCGGTGCCCCACCACCTGCAGGGGCAAGGCTTCTACTCCAGGTATTTCCTCATACCAAAAACAAAAGGAATCCTTTGCCCCATCCTAGACTTGCGCAATCTGAACAAGTTCCTGGTGAGGGAAAAGTTCAAGATGTTTTCCCTTGTGATCCTACTGCCTTACCTCCACCAGGGAGACTGGCTATGCTCCTTAGACTTAAAGGATGCTTATACTCACATCCTCATACACCCAGACCACAGACAATATCTCAGGTTTGTGGTCGGAGGAAACCACTTCCAGTACAAGGTGCTTCTCTTTGGCCTAGCTTCCGCTCCCAGAGTATTCACCAAATGCCTAGCAGTGGTGACAGCCTTCCTCAGAAGCCATGGAGTCTTCGTCTTTCCATACCTAGATGACTGGCTGGGCCAGTCAGCACAGGAGGCACAGCAGGCCACTGCTCACACAGTCACCCTGCTCTAGCACCTAGAGTTTGTTGTAAATCATGCAAAGTCCACTTTACTCCCCACTCAGAACTTGGAGTTCATAGGGGCAAGACTGGACACCCTTTAGGCAAGGGCTTACCTACCGCTGGACAGGGCAAGGCGGTTGCTGGACTTGGTACAACAGGTCCAGCACAGACCTCATGTCTCTGCAAGGGTCTTCTTACGCCTCCTGGGCCACATGGCCTCCACGGTACATGTGACTCCATATGCTCGATTCCACATGCACACAGCTCAGTGGTGCCTCAGAAACCAGTGGACACAAGCCACAGGCCGCCTCAGAGACAGGGTAGCGATTTCCAAGCTACTGGTGACAGCCTTGCAATGGTGGCTTCACCCCCCCCCCTCCCAATTTTCCTCCATTCCAACCTCCCTCTCACACCAGAGTGCTGATGACAGATGCCTCCTTGCTGGGCTGGGGAGCCCATTGCCAGGGTTCATGCACTCAGGGTCTGTGATCCTCGCGAGAGGCCGCACTTCAAATCAATCTTCTAGAGCGTCGAGCCATCTGCCTAGCTCTTCAAGCCTTCTGTCATCTTCTTTCACATCAGTCGGTGCTGATACAGACAAACAATCAAGTAGCGATGTTCTACATCAACAAACAGGGAGGCACAGCATCTCGCATCCTATGCCAGGAAACTCTGGACCTCTGCTCTTTTGCAGTGGCACATCACATGTACCTAAAGGCAGTTTATCTGCCAGGTCAGGAGAACCTCCTGGCCGACAAGTTGAGCAGGATTTTTCAGCCTCACGAATGGCAACTGAACCGGGATGTAGCCCAGCAGATCTTCAACCACTGGGGTCTCCCATCCATAGATCTCTTTGCCAGTCCGCAAAACCACCAGTTGCCTCGGTTCTGCTCGAGGCAGCCGCATCCACTGAGCGTGGCGGCAGATGCTTTCCTGATCTCGTGGGTACAGGGCCTTCTCTATGCGTTCCCACCCACACCCCTGGTGGCAAGCACTCTGTTCAAGATTCTTCAGGACAAGGCCTCTGTCATTCTGATAGCTCCCAGGTGGCTAAGACAGCCTTGGTTCCCTCTTCTCCTTCAACTGGCGGTCGAAACTCCACTCACTCTGGGGGTGCAGCCCGACCTCTTGACCCAGGAACAGGGTTCCTTGCTACACCCCAACCTCAGATCCCTCAACTTAATGGCATGGCTGCTGAGAGGGTAGTACTTGCTCCTCTACTCCTTCTCAAGAAGGGTGAGGAGGTGTTGCTGGCCTCTAGGAGGCACTCCACTAGAAAATCCTATGTATTCAAGTGGCGTAGATTTGAAGTGTGGTGTGCCCAAAATAAAGAGAACCCATTCACTTGCCAAGTACCTCAGGTATTACAGTACTTGCTCCACCTCTCAGAGTTGGGCCTCAAGTCTAACTCTGTCAGGGTCCACCTGAGTGTGCTATCAGCTAACCACTCTCCAGTGGATGGGCAACCTCTTTCAGCTCACCCTTTGGTATCTCGATTCCTCAGAGGCCTCCTACTCTTGAAGCCTCCGATTCGCCCACCGGCTACAGAGTGGGACTTAAATGTGGTCTTGCAGCGGCTTACTCGCCCACCTTTTGAACTAATGTCCACCTGTCATCTCCGCTTCCTTTCCTGGAAAGCACTCTTTCTGGTGGCACTCATGTCTGCTTGACATGTGAGCGAGCTGCAAGCTTTAGTATCGGATAGACTGTATACACGGTTTTATAAAAACAGGGTGGTCCTACGTACTCACCCCAAGTTCCTTCCAAAACTGGTTTCCTCGTTTCACCTCATCCAGGAGGTGGTTCTTCCAACCTTCTTCCCCAGGCCACATATCAGCAGGGCAGAAGCGGTTCTGCATACCCTGGACGGTAAAAGGGAGCTCGTCTTCTACCTGGAGCGTATAGGGGGACATCGGAGAACTTCCCAGCTCTTCGTCTCTTATGACCCTAGTAAACTGGGTCTACCTGTCTCCAAGCGCACATTATCCACCTGGGTGGCAGACTGCATCGCCTGGGCTTACAGGGCAGCTGACCTCCAGCTGCAGGGCCGAATCACGGCCCAATCTGTCAGGGCTAAGGCCGCATCAGTGGCTAACCACTGCTCTGTTCCATTGGCAGACATCTGCCGGGCTGCAACTTGGTCTTCAAGCCATACTTTTGCAGCCCATTACTGCCTAGAGAGAGAGTCCCGGCGGGACAGTGTTTTCGGTCAGGCGGTACTCCGTAACCTGTTTGAGGTTTAGGCAACTCCTAAACTCCTTTGGTGTCAGGCTACCGTGGGGGTTGCGTTCTCGGAGAAAAATCCTATCACTGCTGCTGCGGCTCTTCTAGAGGGAGCCATTTTCAGCTATGGGTTCTCGGTAGCCTATACTTAGGGAGTCCCATATGTGAGGACTGACTTCCTGCTTGTTCCTGGAGAAAGCGTAGTTACTCACCTGTAACAGGTGTTCTCCAGGGACAGCAGGAATCAGTCCTCACGACCCTCCCTCCTCTCCTGGTGTTGCAGTCCTTTGATTAATTTTTTCTCATTTTTGCCGTCTTTTTAGCTGTCATCTGACTGAGCAAGATGGCACCCTTGGGCGTGAAGGGGACTGCGCATGCGCGATGCAATCCCAAAGGTTTTCTTTGAAAGCTGGGGAATTGATCCACATAAGGGTTCCGTCGACGCCGACGTCACCCATATGTGAGGACTGATTCCTGCTGTCCCTGGAGAACACCTGTTACAGGTGAGTAACTACGCTTTCTTCATGGGGTCTGGGATCTCTATGGAAGTTCCACTGCTGCGGGACTCCAAAGTCGCTCACGGGAGGTGTTCGGCTTGGGATTCAGCATAGGAGAAGCAGGGGCTGAGATGGACCACGGGAACATCCTCTCCTGCAAATCTGATCTTTTCTTTTTGGTTTTCGGAGTCATGGCCTGGCCCAGGTTGCAGGTGGTACTGTCGTGGTCCGGGCTGAGACAGTGCAAGTAGCAGTCATGGATATCTCTAACAGACATAGTTTGACTGCAACAGTCACACTTTTTGAACCCACTGGGAGACAAGGTGGGAGACACCCGACCGGGTCAGTGACCCCCGGGCGAAAAAGGGCACAAACGCCAGTCGAGGCAAGCCTCATCAAAAAAGAAGAGAAAAGCCAAGATCTGCACTGGGGACGGCGCCGGCTCAAGGCGGGAAGAGGAACCGATATGCAAACTGGGAAAAAAACAACTTTTAAAGATAATTTTTAGAGGATTTTTCTGGGGAAATAGGAGAAGCATCCATTGGACTCCATGGAAAAAAGGAGACTGAGTAAGATGGCACCCTTGGGTGGGAAGGGGACCACGCATGCATGGTAGCATTCCCAAAGGCTTTCTGTGAAAGCTGGGGAAATGCTCCACGCGGGCTCCGTCGGCTCCAAAGTCACCCATATGTGATCGCGCTTCTTCCCAGCTCTTCAACAGACTTTAAAGCCAGAACACCTCCAGGTGTGCTCCAACAACATACGCGGCAGCAGCAATCAGCATCGGGGCAGGGAGCAGGAAGGAGAGAGCCTCCCTTCCCCCCCTCCCCCCCCCCCCCACCGCAAGGCCAATCACGCTTCTTCCTGGTTCTGCAACAGACTTTAAAGCCAGAATACCTCCAGGCGTGCCCACACCTGGCAGGCCTGCACCTGAGGGCCCTTTGGCATGGCTCTTAGGCGTGGTCCTACAGCGACCTCAATCATTATCTGAACAGTTTTGCTGCCTCATGTCTTCTCTGACTACAACAACTCATTCAAAAGCACTGTTCTTTAGGCAGATCCCTGAGGCACCTCACCATGCACATTTCTTATTATCTGTGATCCAGCCAATTGTAAGTTTTGCTACACGAGTACTGCCATCCATTACACCGAACAGTCCCTATACTGCCTAATTCTTATTATAAATACCATCTGTGTAGAACAGGGGTCCTCAAACGTTTTAAACAGGGGGCCAGTTCACTGTACCTCAGACCGTTGGAGGGCCGGACTATAGTTTTAAAAAACACTATGAACAAATTCCTATGCACACTGCACATATCTTATTTTGAAGTAAAAAAACAAAACGGGAACAAATACAATATTTAAAATGAAGAACAAGTAAAGTTAAATCAACAAACTTACCAGTATTTCAATGGGAACTATGGGCCTGCTTTTGGCTAATGAGATGGTCAATGTCCGGTTCCATATTTGTCACTGCTAGTCATAACAAATGATGCAAGTGTGCGGGGCCATGTGCCGAGACTCAGCATGGGGCCTCATTTGCATAAATATTTGCATAATGTTACCATACACTAACTTTTAGTAAACATGCCTCTTCATGAGTGTATGGATAAAGAAAGACTAAAAGATTTCTATATTACTATAATCCAGTGCCAACCGCCAGGCACATTAGGAACTACTACAAACACTGCCCATTTAGAACCCATAGCAAACCCGCCATATCATAACAGCACTACCAGGACTCACAAAGCACCATACCCTACCTATCTAAAGGCAACACTGCAAATATTAAACCAATACATTTCAGAGAATAACAATACATGACCTACTGGGGAAAGAGAACAAATGGCAATGTCAAATAGGAATTACATAAGCAGAATACCTCAGCTCAGTTACACATGCAGAACACAGACCATCACCAAACAAGGAATCACAATTTAGAAACAGGAAGACAATAATTAAACTGGGAACCCTAAAAAGCCAAACTTGGAATGTACAACAACAATGTAGAAATAAAACTATAAATTAATTTCCTCTTGTACTAAATAAAGCACAGACGTTAATGATGCACATTTCCCAGAGCTGTCATATTCCAGTTAATAAATTCAAAATAAGGAGATATGTTTGTACCTTTTGTGCATTTTTTTTTCAGTTGTAATTTCTCCAGACACTTTCTTCTGGTTTCTTTTGTGTCTTCTGCTAACTCTCCATTGTCTGCTGTCCATTTGTCCTTTCTTCTCTCTTCTAGCTTTTTTCCATTCTCTTACATCTGCTTTAACATATTAATCTTTCTCCTTTTGCTCTTTCCTCATTCCTTTTTCATCCACTCAAATTTTACCCCTCCATCCTCAACCCCCACTTACTCTCCCAATACCTGGCCAGTTGTAGATTTTTCTTCCCTCACACACAAAATATTTTTCCCCTCTCCATTTCACTCTCCCAGCCCCATCCCATTCTAATCTCCCCCAACATCAGCTCCCTTCTAGTTCCAGCCCCACCCAGTATTTGCTCCCTTCTAGTCCCCGCATCAGCCCATTTCCAGTCCTAGCCCCCCCATCAGCCCATTTCCAGTCCTAGCTCCCCCATCCATTTCATCCTATCCGAGTCCCTCCATCAGCTCATTTCCAATACCAGCCTCCCATCAGCCCATTTCTAGTCCTTTCCTAGCCCCACCATCAGCCCATGTCAAATCCTAGCTCCCCTCCACTCAGCCCATTTCCAATCCAAGCCCCCCATGAGCCTACTTACAGTTCCAGCCCCTTCATGAGTCCATTTCAATTCAAGCCCCCACCACAGCCCATTTCCAATCTTAGCTCCCCCCAACACCCAATTCCCAGTCCTATCCTAGCCCCTTCATCAGCCCATTTCCTGTCCTAGCTCCCTCCCCTCACAGCCCATTTCCATTCCAATCCCCCTCCCCATCAGCTATTTGCAGTTCAAGCCCCCCTTCCACTCAGCCCATTTCCATTCCAAGCCCCCTCCCCATCAGCTATTTGCAGTTCAAGGACCCCCTACCCCTCAGCCCATTTCCATTCCAGTTTTCAGAGCGCGAAGGGAGAGTTTCTCCCTCGCGGCTCTGTTAAGCCCGTGGGCGCTGATGGGAAAGTTCCCATCAGCCCCTGCGGTCTTAACAGAGCCGTGAAAGGGAAACTCTCCCTTCGCGCTCTGAAAGACGGTTTCGACTGTGGAGAGGGAGCTGATGCAGGGAGGGCAGGCTCTGCCGGGCAGGGGGGGCCCTGCGGGACACTGGAATCTGCCGCGGAGGCAGCGGCAGGCCGGCAGCAGACAGCTTTTTTTAAAAAAATGTAAAATTTACTTTTAAAGCAAAGACACCCGGCGGGCCGGATAAATGTCCTCGGTGGGCAGCATGTGGCCCGCAGGCCGTAGTTTGAGGACCCCTGCTCTACCTGATCCCCCACATTGAAACTCAGCCACATTCATCCAACCTATACCAAAACATCCCTATACTCCAGGCATGTCCAACAGGTAGATCGCGATCTACCTGTAGATCGCGGAGGGGTCAGAGGTAGATCGCAGCCCCACTTGGCTCCATCTCTCCAGCAGCTCGCCCCGTCGCTAGGAGAGAGCTCATGCCGGCGGGTCATCTGCCGAGGGCTTGCCGCCACTGCTGATCCTTTGCCTGTCTTTTTTCCCTGCCTGTGGGAATCTTGACTGTGGGTGTATTGGGGGCGTTTGTTGTTTTCGTGCCAATAGTTTGTGGGTACCCCAGGGGGCCATCGCCCGCACCCCGCAACGAGACGCCACAGGCCCGGCGTCATACCTGGTCTCCTGCCTCTCAGAATCACCCATTCCTGCCCCCGCCCCAACACCCCTTAGAAGTGCGTTTTATACCGGGCAATATCCTTTCGCCCGGGCTTTACCTGAATACATTTACCGTATTAGTTGTGTCGTGTGCTGGTCATTGGTCGCTTTATAGTTCACTTTCATTAAACGTTTCGGGCAGACACAACAAAGGGTCAAGAATTTGGTGATTTTGGCAGGCTTTTCCAATTTTGTTCTAACTTGCCTATGCCTTGCCTTCGAATTGGTTCAAACCACTGTGACTTTTGCTTGCCTCTGCAATTTTATTTTGCCTTGCCTTTGCATTGATTCTACACTGTGTGCAGAATTTATTAAATCACGTGTGGTGGTATTTGAACTTGTTTGGCGGTATTTGATTTTATCTGGTTTGCTGGACAGGTGTTTGAGTGTTTTTGTTGATTGTTTGGTGGTATTTGATTATTGGTGCCAGTATGATGAATTCTTATTTTTACTTTTAGAACTGCAAGTGTGGTTTTGGCATCTCCAGTCCTTGTATTGCACATCATCCAGAGGTCTTCAGTTCCTGTTGATCTTTAATACTTTGGGACAGTGACAGTTTTGGACCAGATTCAGCCAGTGTTTATACTAACTTAGCAGATTTGGCCTTCTTACATCCAGCCACCCCAGTAAAACGAAGATGAGTGTTCCAAAGAAGAGCAAAACCTACCACTTTCATGATGAATGGAAAATGGACTACTTCTTCGTCATGGTGAAAGACAAGTGTTGTTGTCTAATTTGTAATGCCCCAGTATGCTTGCCCAAAAAGGGTAATCTGGAACGTCATTATAAGGCTCTGCATAGCATTAAGTTTGATGTTGATTTTCCACCCAAAAGTGAACTTCGTAAACTGAAGCTCAAAGAACTTAAATCAAAATTGGCTGCTCAGCAACAGTTGATGGTGAAGCCAAGGTCACATTCGGTCAATACAACCATAGCATCCTTCAAGGTCAGCAACCTGATCACAAAGAAATGAAAACCTTTCACTGAAGGGGAATTTGTAAAAGATTGTTTTCTTGAAACAGCTGACAATCTTTTTGAAAGATTTAAAAATAAGAAAGAGATCATTGCTGCTATTCAAGATGTACAATTGTCAAGTGTCGCCAGGCGCCCCTACTGGCGTAGTAAAATAAGGGCGTCCGGTGACATTTAATTTGTGTTAAGGAGTGTTTAAGCTGAAGGACCAAAAGGATTGTGGTCCTTGTAGTGCAGAACTCCTTATAAAGAATAACTACGCCAAGTGTAGGGTAAATAAGGCTTTATTTCTCTGGTCAATGCTCTAGGTTCAATGGGACACCAACATAAAGTGGAGGTAATGCTTTCCTCAAACAAAAAGGTTCCACCATTGCCTCAACAGTTAAAGGTTGTAGGCTTTACAATTAACTGTTTAGCCGGGTTGAGGGTTTTTCCAAAACAATAGAAAACAATATCAGACTTAGTTCTTCGCTATACAGTTAGCATGGCAAGCAAACTACTTCTTGAGCAAAAGTTACACTCCATTGGTTCACTCTGAGGAATGGGAACACTGGATTCATAATCAAAGTCCATTGATTCTGGATCACTACCCTCTTCAATGCTAAGAATGTCTTCAGGATCTCTCAACTCCTCACAGAGGTTCCTTGGTTTCTCATACAACTTCCTTACTATACTTTTAGGAAGTGGTTTTAAATAGTTAGCTTTATTTCTTCTATTATACTGAGGTTTATCTACTTGCATAAGATTTTCCTCATTTAAAGTTTCCTTTAGAATGAAAGGCTTTTCATACCTTAGCTTCTGTGGAGTGCCACACCCAGGATTCAGCGTACGACGTAGCTTTTCATGCTGACAACCTGTCTTGTGCACAGCTCTATAATCAGGGCTGCTAGGAAAGCCAGACGTGGATTTCCACTCTCTATGTTTCAGGGTAAGAGGATCAATGCCAAAGGAATCTCCTTTCCTTGGGCCCTTCTGGTTTAGCGTAGGAGACTTACTTGGAGTTGGAGAACTTCTTTCAACAGGCAAGCTGCTTCTCTGGGCTTTATCCCATGGAGTACACCTCTTTTGGCTTCTGCCTCCTTGAGTTGGCTGCAGCTGGAAACTTTCCTGTTCCAGGCTTCTCTCAGTGCTTGTGCTGCCGGTCCTTCTGACCTTGCCCTTGGCACTTCCCCAGGACTGAGTCTTGCCTCCGTCTGTGTCCGTTCTTCTCCTTCCTTCTCCTGTTACCCTTTCTGGTACCCTCGCTGGTACTCTTCCTGGTACTCCTCCTGTTGTTCTCCTTGGTACACTTCCTGTTACTCTGTCTCTGCTCATCTGATTTCCCTTATAAAGGGATTTCTGGTTTGCACGTTGTGAGTTTGAGGACAGGTGAAAGCACTTATCATTAAGGTGCTCAGTGCTTGAGCACGTTGCTTCAGGTACTGTGTAATTGTTCATGCACCCTCTGGCTGAGCTGCACTGGAACTGCGCTCTCTGCCTTTTCTGAGTTCCATGAAAATCAGGAGTTTTTTTCAAGGCTGTGTCTTCTCTAGCTCCAGCCTCATGACACAAGACACACCGTCATGCGGCAAATAGAAAAGATGTGTGGAGACACAACTGAACAATTGTTGGAGGATGTTTCAAATTGTGTTGCTTTCTCACTCCAACTGGGTGAATCTACAGACATAAGAGACATAGCCTAGTTACTAGTCTTTATCCGGATGGTTTTTGAAGACTTCAGTGTTAAAGAAGAACTACTTGGAATGATTTCTTTAAAAGGGAGAACTACCAGTCAGGAAATATTCAGTTCTTTCCATTCTTTTGTGACAAAGTGTAATCTTCCATTGCATAGACTGATGGAGCAACAGCAATGACAGGTGAGGTTGACGGTTTCATAGCCCTCTGTAGACAGCATGACGACTTCCCAGATTTCCTTTCTTTCCAGCAAGTTTACCAGCAAGTTTTGGCAAGCAAGAGACTCAATACAAAGACTGTCATGGACATCACTTTCAATATTGTAAATTCAGTTCGTGGAAGATCACTTCAAAGATGGCTTTTTAATCTTACTCTTGATGAAGGGGCAGCAGAAATCATTTTGCACACAGATGTAAGGTGGCTAAGTAGGCACAAATTTCTGCAAAGATTTTGTGATTTGCTGAATGAAATAAGAAGTTTTTTGAAGGAGAGGGGAGATGACCGAGCAGAATTGGAAGATGAGGATGGTTATGTGATCTGGTATTTCTTGCTGACTTTACAGGCAAACTAAGTGATATGAACCTTGAACTACAAGGTAAAAACAAATGCATTGGCGCAATGATTAGTACAGTTTCATCCCGCAAGAGCAAATTTGAGCTAATGATGACTGACCTTGCAAACAACACTTTTGATCATTTTCCTAATACGCAAGACCATCTGGGACATTATCCAAATTTTGTTTTTCAGAACGAGAAGTATGTGACAGAAATCTGTTCTGTTATCCAAAATGCAAATGCAATGTGTGCCTTTGAGTCAGTCCTGACCCAGAAGCTCCTGGGTTTTCTTGGCAGTGTCACTGGAAGTAGATTGCCAGGCCTTTTTTCCAAGGCAGTGGAGGGTAAGTGACTTGCCCAAGGCCACAAGGAGTGCTAGTGGGAATTGAATGCTGGTTGCTTGGTTACCAAGCCAGTGTTCTAACCACTAGGCTACTCTTCCACTGTTATCCAGGAATTCGAAAATAGATTCTATGACTTTCAAAAAATTGGAACAATTGTGGAGTACTTGTCATATCCATTCAAAGTAGATGTGGACATTAAAGAAACTGCAGCTAATATCAGTAAAAATTACTCATTGAACAAGCCATCTCTTGAAAACGAAATATTAACCCTTAAAAATGACATTTTTCTCAAGACCCGTGCTGAGCAAGAATCGTTTTGGAAGCTAGTGCCTAGAGACAAATTTCCCAACTTGAGAAGATGCAGTGAAGCTGTACACTCATGTTTCGGTTCAACTTATTTGTGTGAATCTGTGTTTTCCCATCTGAAAATGACAAAGAGTACACAATGTTCCAACATGACAGATGAACATCTCCAGGATTCCCTGAGACTGGCCCTCACCGCAGTATTCACCCAACTTCAAAAAGCTGGTGGATGAAATGCAGGCTCAGACATCTCACTAATGAGCAAGAGCGAAATATTAAAGATTGTGCAAGATCAGCCTGGATCAATACTCGACCTAAATTTAACACAAATTACTCAGTATAAAAGTTAAAGAAAGTTATTAAGACAGTTAAAGAAAGTTATTACTCAATAAAACTTTAAGAAAAAATGTACTTTCCATTTCCCCTCACAGTTCTTACTGGATCTTCGTCTCTCTGTTTTGTTTTTGCTTAATTTGCTTAACAGCTGATCATATCCAAGTAAATGACAGAAGGTTCATTAAAAATGGGGTGGGGGAATCCTCCAACTTTATTGGGTTAAAATTTAATTTGAAACTCATTTGAAACTTAATTTTCATGGTGGTAGATCACCGGCACTTTTGGCCGTAAAAAGTAGATCACAACCTGTTCGAAGTTGGACATGCCTGCTATACTCTATAGACAGACTCCCTATAACTTAACTACCAATGGACACAGAATAGCTAATGGAAACAAATGTAACACCAGTAGGCTTATTAATGTCACCGTCCTAGACAGACTCCCGCAGCATTAAGAACATAAGAACATAAGATATGCCATACTGGGTCAGACCAAGGTCCATCAAGCCCAGTATTCTGTTTACAACAGTGGCCAATCTAGGTCATATGTACCTAGCAGTTTCCCCAAAACACACAGGTTCTGCAATGCTTGTACTGGGTCAAGCATTGATATCTTCGGTCACTTCTTAATAATGGTTTATGGACCTTTCCTCCAGGAACTTGTCCAAACTTTTTTTAAACCCAGCTACACTAACAGCCTTTACTACATCCTCCGGTAACAAATTCCAGAGTTTGATTACACGTTGAGTGAAAAAATATTTTCTTTTATTAGTCTTAAATAGTTTACCCTGTAGCTTCATTGCATGTCCCCTAGTCTTTCTATATTCTGAAAACGTAAACAATTGATCTACGTTTACCCGTCCCACTCCGTTCATTAATTTATAGACTTCTATCATATCTCCCCTCAGCCGTCTCTTTTCCAGGTTAAAGAGTCCTAACCTTTTTAGCCTTTCTTCATAGGAGTATCCTTCCATCCCCTTTACCATTTTGGTGGCTCTTCTCTGAACCTTTTCTAAAATCGCTATATCCTTTTTAAGATACGGCGACCAGAATTGCACACAATATTCAAGGTGCGGTCTCACCATGGAACGATATAGAGGCATTATAATATCTTTTGTTTTATTTTCTATTCCTTTCCTTATCATACTTAGCATTCTATTTGCTCTCTTGGCCGCCGCTGCACACTGGGCCGAGAGTTTTTACATGGTATCCACAATGACGCCTAAATCTTTTTCCTGGGTGGTGGTTCCTAATGTGGAACCTTGCATCATGTAACCATAGTTTGGGTTGTTCTTCCCTAGGTGCATAACCTTGCACTTGTCCACATTAAATTTCATCTGCCATTTTGATGCCCAGTCTTCCAATTTATCAAGATCCTCTTGCAATGTTTCACAATCCTCTTGGGTTTTAACAACTTTAAATAGTTTTGTGTCATCTGCAAATTTGATAACCTCACTTGTTATTCCACTTTCCAGGTCATTTATGAATATGTCAAAAAGCAGCGGACCCAGCACAGATCCCTGGGGTACACCACTATTCACCTTTCTCCATTGGGAAAATTGGCCATTTAGCCCTACCCTCTGCTTTCTATCTTTTAACCAGTTCCTGATCCACAATAGTACACTGCCTCCTATCCCATGACTCTTTAGTTTTGCCAAAAGTCTCTGATGAGGGACCTTGTCAAAGGCTTTCTGAAAGTCCAGATACACAATATCAACCGACTCACCTTTGTCCACCTGTTTATTCACTCCTTCAAAAAAACATAACAGATTAGTAAGACAAGATCTTCCTTGTCTAAAGCCATGTTGGCTGTCTCCCATTAGGTTGTGACTATCTACATGCTGAGTAATTTTATTCTTTATGATGGTTTCTACCATTTTTCCTGGTACTGACGTCAGGCTCACCGGTCTGTAGTTTCCTGGATCACCCCTGGAACCCTTTTTAAAAATTGGTGTTACATTGGCGATCCTCCAATCTTCAGGTATTAGAGATGATTTTAATGATAGTTCACAGATTACTGATAGCAGGTGTGCAATCTCATATTTCAGTTCTTTCAACACCCTTGAATGTATACCATCCGGCCCAGGTGATTTGCTACTCTTCAGTTTATCTAATAGTTGTAAGACATCTTCCCGATGTATTGATATTTCCTTCAATTCTTCCGCACCTTTAAATACCAGTTCAGTCATGGGTAACATCCCTACATCTTCCTCAGTAAAGACCGAAGCAAAGAATTCATTCAGTCTCTCCGCTATCGCCTTGTCGCCTCTTAGTGCTCCTTTAACCCCTTTATCATCTACTGGACCAACTGACTCTCTCACAGGTTTTTTGCTACGAATGTACTTGAAAAGGTCTTTATTTCGCATTTTTGCTTCCGCAGCAAGCTTCTTCTCAAATTCTCTCTTTACCTGCCTTGTCAATGCCTTGCATTTGACTTGCCAGTGCTTGTGCTGTTTCCAGGTTTCGTCGTTTGGCTCTTTTTTCCATTTCCTGAAAGATGCTTTTTTAGCAACAACAGCCTCTCTGACCTCACCTTTAAACCATGCTGGCAGTTTTTTGGACTTCCTTCCACTTTTCTTAAAGTGTGGAATACAGCTGGTCTGGGCTTCCAAGATAGTATTTTTCAACAACACCCAAGCTTGATGTACGTCTTTAACCATTGCAACTGCTCCTTTTAGTTTTTTCTTAACTGTTTTCCTCATTTTATCATAGTCTCCCTTTTGAAAGTTAAAAGGTAGTACTGTGGATTTCCTTACTTTCCCTCCTCCACTAATTAAATCAAAGGCGATCATGCTATGATCACTTTTGCCAAGTGGCCCCAACACCCTTATCTCTTGCACTAGATCTGGTGTTCCACTAAGGACTAGGTCTAATATGGCTTCCCCTCTGGTTGGTTCATGAACCAGCTGCTCCAAGAAGCAGTCATTTATTTCATCTAGGAACTTTATCTCCCTAGCATGTCCTGACGTGACACTGACCCAGTCGATACCAGGGTAATTGAAATCACCCATTATTATTACTGCGCTGTAACGTTTGTTAGCTTCCTTGATTTCTTTGAGCATTTCATCATCCATTTGGTCATTCTGGCCAGGTGCTCGATAGTATACCCCCACTGCCATTGCCTTCCCCCTTTTATATGGAATTTCAATCCATATAGATTCTACAGCAGATTTTGTTTCCTGCAAAACTTTAATCCTTTCTGAGTCAATGCCCTCTCTAACATAGAGCGCAACCCCTCCCCCAATTTGTTCAGCTCTATCATTACGATATAGTTTGTACCCAGGTATCACAGTGTCCCACTGGTTGTCCTCCTTCCACCATGTCTCTGATATTCCAATCATATCTAACCTTTCATTTAGTGCTATATATTCTAACTCTCACATCTTATTCTTTAGACTTCTAGCATTTGCATACAAGCATTTTAGAGAATGTATTTTATTCATGTTAATTTGGCTATTGTTAGACATGGGTAAATTGGGATCTTTAAGCTCTGTCTGCTCCATACTTGAGGGCATTTGGGCTACTTTACTCTTTTGTGGAACCTCTCTGCTTTTGGTAGTATCCTTCAAGGATACATTCTTCCGAACCATCCGCTCTTGGGCGACTGTCGGCTTTCCCCTAATATCTAGTTTAAAAGCTGCTCTATCTCCTTTATCCCTCAGCAAACTCTAACTTAGTACCAATCACGGTTAATTCTAAATCAATAAGGAATAAATTACTAGTACTCCTTGACCTTATTAATGACAACAATCCTGATATCATATTCATCACAGAGACCTGGCACTCTGACACTGACTCCGACACCATCTTACTTAATCAATTTAAAGCCTCAGGATACCACATCTTCCATTGCCCCAGAGACAAGCATGGAGGAAGTGTCCTCATTATCATAAAAAATGAGGTAAGAACCTCTCTCCTCCTATCTAAAAACATAGAAAGCATGGACATATTAACTGTTGAAAATAAGCACCTAGCATTCGACCTCTTATAGCACCCTCTAACAAATGACCCAAATAGCCTCACCGCCATTGTTGAAACTGTTTGCACCACCTTAGTAAAAAAAGAAACACTAATCCTATTAGGGGATTTTAATCTTACATCTATGCACAATACTCATGCTAACTCCCTTCCTACTACCATGACTGATATGGGTTATCAACAAATGATCAATCTACCTACACACAACAAAGGAAATACTTTGGACTTAGTATTCCTACCGAAGTAGTTCACCAACATTATCACAACTCTCCTCCACAAATTATGGCAATCCCATGGTCTGACCACCACATAATTAATTTTACTATCTCTTCCCATCTCCCTTTCCAAACACCCCACGTCAAAGCTAACCAAACCAAACAATATAAAACATTCAATAAGGATGCATTCCTCAAGGATATTCTCCCACAGCTAGATACTGACATGAATTAACTGACTGAAATAATCATAAACTGGAATACTTCCATCTCCGCAGTTTCTATGCATATCTACCCCCATAAAAAATCTAACACTCAAAAAGCCTCTTCGTAATGGTACACCCAGGACCTTAGAAAATTAAAGAGATATTTGACGAAGATCAAACATATTTGGAGAATCTCAAAACCCACATAGGACAAAGAGCTTTACATAAACACTCTCCAACATTACAAGCAATCTACAAATAAGAAAAAAAAAGGAATACCATACCAAAATCCTCACAAATTCTCACAATCGCCCGAGAGAACTTTTTGAAATCGTGAAAGCACTGACTCAAAAACCCAGCCCTGATATAAATAACACCAGCATTAGCCAACAAGGCCTAGCAGACCTTTACTCAAATAAACTAAAAATTAAACTGTCAGCCACTGATCTGCAACCACCACCTGACATCATAGATGATGTTGCAGAATGGACCACATTCCATCCAATCAGTAAAGACCACCTGAACAATATCATTTCCATGATAAATACAACCATCCTCAACCATTGACCCTTGCTCAGTCAATTACGTAAAAGCCTCCCATGCAGAATTCTCCCCCATCATCCTTAAAATGGTCAACTTATCCTTGACAACAGGACAGATGTCAAAAATACTAAAACAAGCGATAATCCGCCCTGTTCTCAAGCAGAAATGTATGGATAAAATATGTCCTAAATCTTATAGGCCAATCTCCAGCCTCCTGTTCCTGGCAAAAGTCATTGGAAAAACTATACAAATTCAGCTTCAGAACCATATTGGCCTTTACTCACCTCTCGATGAACATCAATATGGGTTCCAACCAAATCACAGCATAGAGACACTGTTACTAGCTGTATTGGACAAGCTCATTAGAGGAATAAACAACCCTTAGCAGGCATTCATTCTAATATTCTTAGATAAAGCCTCAGCCTTTGACAGCATACATTATGGCATCCTCCTAGATAGACTCCGACAAATAGGCTTACGTGGTACAACTATCTAATGGTTTCAATCTATCTATCAGACCGAACCCAACAAGTTAAAATTGGCCATCAAACATCCAAACCTTATAGACAAGAACAAGGTTTACCACAGGGCTCATCCCTCTCTGCTCTCCTTTTTAATATCTATTTACAGCCAATCTGTAGCATTTTCAATAAATTCAAAGTAGGATACCATATTTATGCAGACAACATAATGATATACTTACCAACTGACACAACGAATCCATCCACCAACCAAATAACAGCATGTTTCAGAGAAGTTTTTGCATGGCTGAATACCCATAGCCTAAAAATCAATCTGGAAAAACTGATGTATTATATGTCACTAGGAATCGCAAATTTGTCCCCCGCCCCACCACACTGCATCTCGAAGAGGTAGATCTCATAGTAAAAAAAATGAGGTTAAATACCTGGATGTGACACTAGATAAAACACTCAGTATGGCTGCATACATAAAGTCAACCATTAGTAAGATTTCCTACAAACTAAGGGGGGTGTTTACTAAACGGCGGTAGCGGACTCTGTGCGATATCGGAGCCGCAGCCCCATTGAATTCAGTGGGGCCGCGGATCCAGTATTTCACAGAGTCCGTTACCGCCGTTTAGTAAACATCCCCCTAAGACTAATACAGCAGTTGAGATCCCTTCTCTCAAGCTATGACTTTAGATCAGTTCTCCAGGCATTAATCACACCCCACTTTGATTATTGTAACAGCATCCTCCATGGTCTCCCTAAACAACTGATAAACCAGTTATAACTGGCTCAGCACGTAGCCGTGCAAATAATTATTAAAGCACATACTTTTGACCACATCACCACCATACTATATGAGCTACACTGGTTACTCATCCAAAGCCACATTCAATATTTATTTATTTATTTTTATTTATTTAGTGTACACTTGTATCCCGCTACTTCCAGCGATCAGCAGCGGTTTTCTATACATAATGGTGCGGCTGTACAGGCCGGATTTGGAACATACATTGTGATTTCAGGGGTGGGTACAGGGCACATCAAACAGTCACATATTTACATTTGATTGTATAAGAGGAGGCTTTACATATCTACATTTGATTGTTTGAGAGGAGGCTTTACATGTATACATATACACATATATTACATATACACATGTATTACATATTACAGGACGTGTTTTATACTGCTGTGTGTTATTTAAGCTGGCAAGGTGCCCAAATAGAATAAGACACTCTGACTAGGTTAGGTTGAAATGGGTCTGGAAGAGGTGAGTTTTAAGCTTCTTCCTGAAGTCCTTCAAGTCCTTGTTTGCTCTCAGTTCAAAGGGCAGTTGGTTCCAGAGTATTGGTGCAATAAATGAGAACGCTCTGTTGGTGGTGTTTGCGTTGCAATTTCTCAGGCTACTCAGGACATGAAGGGTGTTGCTATTTACTGTTCTTCTGCTTCTGATGATTGGTTGATCATTAATGATCACTTTCAAACACCTAAAAAACATAGCCCCATCACACCTCTCCATGCTCATCACATACACTCAAATGAACAAATACAAAGAGGATGGTCACAAAATACCTTAGCTGTCCCTCTTGACTTTCGGAATTCAACTCGTTTGACAACTGACAGAGCATTCACTTATATAGCTCTTACACTTTGGAATGCCCTCCCAGAAAATCTAAAAAATATTAATGACCTGCTCGCATTTCGCAGAGATTAAAACGCACTTCTTTAGAGAACATTTTGGTAGCACAAATCAAAATTCACAAATATACCCAACTTAAACACTCATCTACTGATTCATTTACACTCTTTCTACCTCCAAACCTTCCCGAGGCAGGAGTTCAACTTCATACTCCATTGCTAATACATCATAAACTATAAGACCACTATATCGCTCACCGAACCTCTAGCTAGCCCAATTGTACATAGTACACCCTGAACAACTGACAGAGCATTCACTTATATAGCTCTTACACTTTGGAATGCCCTCCCAGAAAATCTAAAAAAAATCTAAGAGTAGATAAAACAATCACTCCTAATGACTGTAATTCCACACACAGCACATCGCTATAAACAGATTGCTACACTCCTCTACACACTCTGTATGTAATCATACTGTTGATTATACTCACACACTGTATATACGTTACTCACATACTGTAAATACATTATTTTTAACTAGTTCCTGTTGATACCTCACTTATCCTATTCTAACCCACTATAGAGTGGAGGAGTAGCCTAGTGGTTAGAGCAACAGCCTAGTACCCAGACAATCAAGGGTTCAATTCCCACTGGCACTCCTTGTGACCTTGGGCAAGTCACTTTACCCTCCATTGCCTCAGAAGAAAAGGCTGGCAATCTACCTGCAGTGATACATTGCCAAGAAAACCCAGAGGTAGCTGGATCACTATGAGTCAACACTGACTTGATGGCACCAAAAAAAAAAATATATTAGTTAACATGTATCTAATATGTTACCCAACTGTTTGATGTAATTGTTTAATTCCATTCATTGCAAACCGCTTTGATTGCTAGAAAAGGCAGTATAGAGAACTCTTAAATAAAATAAATAAATGTGAGGAATGACTTCCTGCTGATTTCTGGAGAATTATAGTTACACTATACAAGGTTCCACATTAGGAATAACCATCCAGGAAAAGAATATAAGCGTCATCATGAATAATATGGAACACACTCCTTGTGAACATAAGAGCCATCAAAGAAGTAATGGACTTCAGAAATGCCCTGAAAAACTTTCTTTTCCAGAAGCATTATGAGCAATCAATGTATAATCCTTAAACTAGTAATTGATTTCCCACAGATCGGAGATCGTCATTCCTCCCAGGAATCACCCAGCCAACTAACACACTTACTGCCACTATAGAATTCCCTTCCATAACACCTCATACATTACACACAAAGACATGTTTTCCACCATTGTTCCTCTGTACCCTACTCCTCTACATTAATTGTTATTTCCATTTGTAAATCTTGTACAGCATCCTCCCTCGTAATTCCAAGTTTGATTGTCTGTTCAACATAAAGTTCTAAAAGTTGCAGTGTTGTATGTCAACTGCTTTGAATGTAGGAAAGGCAATATATAAAACATGTTAAATAAATTAAATAAATAAATAAATAAAATAATATACCGAAACCCTCTGCTTAGTGTGCAGCAGTGGCCACGAAAGCAAATAGAATGCTAGGAATCATAAGGAAAGGAATGTCAATAAAACCAATGATATTGTAATGCCTCTCTATCACTTCGTGGTGCAACCTCACCTTTAATACTGTATGCAGTTCTGGTCGCTATATCTAAACAAGGATATAGCAGAATTAGAAAAGGTACAGAGAAGAGGAACCAAAATGTTAAAGAGGATGGAAGGCTACCCCTATGAGGAAAGGCTTAAAAGGTTAGGGCTCTAAAGCTTGTAAAAGAGGCAGCTGAGGGAAGATATGATAGAGGTCTATAAAATAATGAGTGGAGTGGAATGGATAAATATAGATCAGTTGCTTACTTCTGCAAAAAGTAGAAAGACTAGGGGACAGCAAGAAAGCTACAATATAGCACATTTAAGACTAATCAGAGAAAATAATGTTTTCAATCAGTACATAATCAAACTCTGGAATTTATTGCCGCAAGATATAGTAAAAGCTATTAGCATAGCTGGGTTTAAAAGAAGTTTGAACAAGTACCTGGTAGAAATGTCTATAAAGCTTTATTAAAGTGGACTGGGGAATCCACTGCTTACCCCTGGGATAAGCAGCATGGAATCTGTTTACCTTTTAGGAACCTGACAGTGGGTTGGCCACTGCTGGCAACAGGATACTGTACTTCATGGACCTTTGGTCTGACCCAGTATGGCATATCTAATATTTATTTATTTATTTAAAGTCTTTTTTTTTTTTTATACCGCGCTCTATGGAATCAGCGTGGTTTGCAGTCAACAACATTTGTACAGTGCAGGTGGACCTACACTGGACTTACAATGAAAGGTGTATCAACATGGGACTAACAAGGGTAACTATGTACAGGCTGAGCGCTCGGTCACAGGTGACCGGGTCTGATTGCAACTATTTACAGGTTGTCTAACTGTATACAGATCGGTTGCCCAGGTGCGGATGTATAGACTTACTCGGTGACCATGTGCGGTATTCTGTGGCTATATACACTTGGCATCTATTACACGGTGGTATCATTAAAGTATTACACATTGGTGTCATTTACAGTATATACGCTTGGCATCTGTTACACAGGGTATCATTACAATACTACACATTAGTGTCATTTACAGTATTAGGTCGCTATATACACATTCTATAGACTGGGTGTATCGTTGATCTAGATGGCAGGGCTGCAATCGTGTGGCATGGGTGCACTGGGGGTGAAGTCCGGGTTGTTAAGTGTGTCTGATTGTGATATGTCATTTGTATGAGAGTAGTGCTGGAGGAAGAGATGGTGCTTCAGTGCCTTCCTAAATTGGGCAAGGTCGGTGACGGCCCGGATGGCGGGTGGAAGGGCGTTCCAGCATGTGGGTGCATAGAGGGCAAAGGCTCTGTTTCTTGTTTTTTGCAAACATTTTGTTATTGCCTTTGGGATTATCAGAGTGTTGGCAGCAACTGATCTCCTGGCTCTGTTGGAGAGGGGGGTGGATGAGGTCTGTGAGGGAGTTGGAGGAGCACTTGTTGATGGCTTTGAAGGTCATCAATAGTATTTTGAAGGAAAATCTGCAGTGGACTGGCAGCCAGTGCAGGTGCTTCAAGATTGGGGTTACGTGTTCCCTCCTGGAGGCTCAGTGCAATATTCTTGCGGCTGCATTCATTGCAAGCTGCAGTGGGTTTAGCATGTTCTTCGGGAGTCCTTGCAGAATTGCATTGGCATAGTCAAAGTGAGGGATTACTAGCGCCTGATAGATTGTTCGGAAGTCGTCTGGCTCAATCAGATGTCGTAGGTGTCGGGTTGTCCTTATCTTGTGGTAAACCTCTTTGACCATGTTGCTTATGTGGGCCTTCATGTCTAGCTGCTGGTCTAGTGTGACCCCAAGGTAACTTATCATAGGCTTGCTGAGGAGCTCGGTGTCTCGTACTTTCAGTGAGGTGGGCAGAGTAAATGCTTGGTTCCTGATGATGAAGAGGACATCTGTTTTGTTGAAGTTTATTCTGAGCCTTTGTGAATGGAGCCAGTCAGTGACCGCATCGAAGCAGGTTGTTAATGGTGAGAAATCTGGCTGGTCAGTTGAGAAAGGCATATAGAGCAGTACGTCATCAGCGTATACCAGGCAGTTAACGTTGAAGGATCGGATGAGAGCGCAAATGGGCTGCATGTATACATTGAACAGGAGGGCCGAGAGTGAGGATTCCTGAGGCATGCCTTGTTCTTGTTGGAAAGGTGTGGAGGTGGTGGGGCCGATTCGCACATGCTGCCATCTGTCTGATAAGTATGACTCGCACCAACTTAACGCTGTATTGTGGCTACCCTTCTCCTTGAGGCATGTCAGGAGTATTTCGTGGCTGACGGAGTCGAAGGCAGCGGCAATATCCATGAAGATTAGGGCAAACCCTTGTCTGATGTTGTCCATTCCAGTTGTTAAAGTGCTGAAGAGAGTGGTTAGGAGGGTCTCTACACCATGTGATTCTCTGAACCCATGCTGACATGGGTCGAGAGGTGTGCTTGTCTCGACGTGGTGTTGAATTTGGCGTTGGACAACCTTTTCAATTATTTTGGCCAGCAGATCGGTCTGTAGGAGTCTACCTTCCTTGGGTCCAGCTTGTTGTTTTTAATATTCTTATGTTCCTACTTGGGGGGAGGGAGAAGGGAAGGGGAGATGCTGGACATCTTTAAGGAGGGAAAAGAGAAGGGAAGAAGGCATGCTGCACTATAGGGAGTGGAGGGATCAAGAAGGGGAGATGTGGGACTACAGAAAGGTGGGGAACAGAAGAGAAAGGAAAATGATGGACAGCAAGGAGAAGGGGAGAGATGCTGGACAGAAGAAGAAGGGTCAGAAAGGGAAGATGTTGAATCATAGGGTGAAGTGGGGAGAGGATAAGTGGAAATGTTGGACACAGAGCAGGGTGGTGGAAGACAAATATGATATTGGACATGGGCACGGGGGGGAATAGAGGCAGAGTTAGTAAGAGGCTGGAGATAGATAGAGAGAGAGAGAGAGAGATGTGAATGGGAGAGCTGTGGTGAGAGAGATTGGAAAGCAGTAAAACAGAGATTGAATGTGAGGATGGGTGAAATATGAATGGATAGAGAAGCAGAAAAATAAATGGAAGAAAGCTGAAAATGAAAAATCAATGTCAATGTAGTAAAGGAAGTGAAGATAGAAAGAGTGAAAAGAAATGGCAAATGGACAGGAGACCATGGGAACAGCATTAAAAGAAGACAGACAGAAGAAAGTAGAAACCAGAAGTTGGGAGCAAGACAAGTAGAAAAATAAAATGGCCAGACAGCAAAGATGGACCAAAGGAGCTGGTCGTTAATGTTTTTTAGATTTTCTTGGAGGGAATTCCAGAGCACCAGTGCGACATAGGTAAATGCTCTATTAGTGGTCGAGTGAATTGAGTTACGAAAGTCAGAAGGGACAACTAGGGTTCTTCGTACTCGTTCATTTGAGTGCATGCTGATAAGAGTGGAGAGGTGGGATGGGGCTGTGTTTTTTAGGAGCTTGAAGGCGATCATAAACAATTTATATTTAATGCGGCTTTGGATGGGTAACCAGTGTAGGTCATATAGTATGGGGGTAATGTGGTTAGAGGTATGTGCTTTTGTAATTATTTATGCAGCTACATAGTGCACCATTTGTAGCTGATATATTAGTTGTTTAGGAAGACCATGGAGGAGGCTGTTACAGTAATCAAGGTGAGGTGTGATTATAGCCTGGAGCACCAATTTAAAATCAAAGCTTGAGAGTAGAGGTCTCAGTTGCTTTATCAACCTTAGAAGTAGATCTTGCTTGTGGTTGATTTTATGTATGGGAGACCATTCTTGGTGTTTGGTCTAGGATAACCCCAAGGTATTTGACTTCATTTTTTACTATGAGATCGGTCTCTTTCAGATGTAATATGGTGGGGAGGACAAAGTCATGGTTCCTAGTGACATATAATACTTCAGTTTTCTCCAGGTTAATCTTTAAGTTGTGAGAGTTTAGCCATGCTGAGGTTTCACTGAAACATGTTGTGATCTGATTGGGAAATGGGTTTGTGGTGTCAACAGGTAAATGCAACATTATGTCATCTGCATAAATGTGGTATTCTATTTTGAATTTTTTTAAAATATTACCGATGGGCTGTAAATAAATATTAAATAGGAGTGCAGAGAAGGATGAGGCTTGCGGTAATCCTTGTCTATATGGTTTGAATGTTTTGTGGCCTATTTTAACCTGTTGAGTGTGGTCTGACAGATAAGGCTGAAGCCATTGAATAATTGTACCATGTAGGCCTATTTGCCGGAGTCTATTTAAAAGTACACCCTGATGTATATTGTCAAAGGCTATATCTAAGAATATTAAGATGAACGTCTGTTTTGAGTTGCTTATTCCTCTAATGAGTTTGTCTAAGAGGGCTAGTAGCAGTGTCTCAAAGCCGTGATTTGGTCGGAACCCATACTGATGTTCAAGAGGTGAGTTTAGGTCAATATAGCCCTGGAGTTGAATTTGTACAGATTTTTCAATGACTTTTTCTAAGAATGGAAGGCTAGAGATTAGCCAGTAAGAATTATGCTTGTTTTATCCATGGATTTGTTCTTAAGAACTGGGCGGATTATTGCTCATTTTAGGATTTTTGGTGTGTGTCCTGTTGTTAAGGATATATTGACCATTTTAAGAATGATGGGGTAGAGTTCTGCAAGAGAGACTTTTACCCAACTGACTGGGCAAGGATCAAGGCTAGAGGTGGTTGTATTTATCATGGAAATGATATTGTTCATATGCTCTTTACTGATTGGGTAGAATGTGGTCCATTGTGCATCATCTGTTATGATGTTGTAAGGTGGAGATTGAAGATTAGTGAATGAGGGATTCAACTTTAATTTATTTGAATAAAAATTTGCTAGTGCTTGAGGGGTGATACTTGTGTTATTTATGTCAGAGCTGGGGCTTGAGTCAAAACTTTCACGATTTCAAAAGGTTCTCACGGAAGATTGAGAGAATTTGTGAGGTATTCCTTATTATTATTATTTATAAATTGCTTGTAATGTTGGAGTGTATTCATATAGAGTTCTTTGTCCTCTGTGGATTTTGAGATTCTCTAGGCATGTTCTGTCTTCCTTAAATATTTCTTGATGTTTCTAAGTCCTGGGTGTACCATTCTGAGAAGGCTTTTTGTGTATTCATTTTTTTGTATAGGGGTGATGACAGTGGAGGCTGTAGAGATGGAGGTATTCCAATTTGAGAGTATATCAATCAATTCATTCGTATCAGTATATAATTGGGGAAGGATATCATCAAGGAAGGCATCCTTGTTGAATGCCTTATATCGACTTATAAACAAACTGAGCATCCTAGGGATGGACCCTAAAGTTACTGCTTGGATTAGAAATTGGTTGGGTGGGAGGCAACAAAGAGTACAAGTAAATGGAGCTCACTCTGAGGAGAAGGATGTTACCAGTGGTGTGCCCCAGGGATCTGTCCTTGGTCCAATTCTTTTTAACATCTTTGTTAGTGATATAGCAGAAGGGCTGTCGGGTAAGGTTTGCCTCTTTGCAGATGATACCAAAATCTGCAATAGAGTAGACACCCAGGAAGGTGTAGATAACATGAGGAGGGATCTAGCTAAGCTTGAAGAATGGTCTAGAATTTGGCCGCTGGGATTTAATGTTAAAAAATGTAAGGTCATGCATTTGAGCTGCAGCAATCCAAGGGAGCAATATAGTATAGGGGGTGAAGTACTTTTGTCCACTAAAGAAGAGCGGGACCTAGGCGTGGTTGTGTCTGATGATCTTAAAGTAGCTAAACAGGTAGAAAAGGCAATGGCAAAAGCTAAAAGGATGCTTGGGTGCATACGTAGAGGAATGACTAGCAGAAAAAAGGAGGTGATAATGCCTCTGTATAAGTCTTTGGTGTGACCTCATTTGGAGTATTGTGTGCAATTCTGGAGACCGCACCTTCAAAAGGATGTGAACAGGATGGAGTCGGTGCAGAGGGTGGCTACTAAAATGATTAGTGGTCTTCATTATAAAGCATATGAGGACAGACTGAAGGATCTTAATATGTACACCTTAGAGGAAAGGCGAGATAGAGGTGATATGATTGAGATGTTTAAATACCTCCGTGGCATAAATGTTCAGGGAGAGAGCCTCTTTGAATTGAAAGCAAGTTCTGCTACGAGGGGACATGGGATGAGGGTGAAGGGAGATAGATTCAGGAGTGAGATGCGGAAATATTTCTTTACGGAAAGAGTAGTGGATCCGTGGAATAGTCTCCCAAGCATGTGGTACTTGGGGAGGAAGATGAGACGGGATGGTGACGTTAATTATATGGTGGTCAGACCATGAGATTGCCATGGTTTGTGGTGAAGAGCTGTAGTAATTGTTCAATATAAACCGCCCCTGATCACTGGAAGGGACGGTATATAAAACAGTTTTAAATAAATAAATAAATAGTAGTGTTGGTGGACTAGCACTGGTAGGAATACTAGGTCTAAAGTGTTTCCTTTATTGTGTGTAGGTATTGTGTGTGTTTATAGCCCATGTAAGTCATATTAAAAAAGGAGGTGGCATGTGTATTGTGTACAGATGTTAGGTTAAAGTCACCTAGAATGATTAGTAGTTTCTTTACTGAGGTAGTGCAGACCGTTTTAACAATGGTGGAGAGACTATTTGAGCCAGTTGTTGGAGGTCTATATAATAGCAAATATCTGGTGTCCAACTCTGAATCTTCAGTTTCACTTTTACCTAAAGACAAGCACTGGCCATTGCAGGCTGAATATTGGGCCCTTTGTGATTGTACCAGCTGAATATATTCATAATGTAGACACCATCACCAGATACACATATAGCGGCAATATTCAGCTGCTATACATATAGCCAGGTAGTTTAAAGGACTGCTTTTTTTCAGGCCCAAATTTAACCACTTAGAGAGTAATTCTTTAACGAGCCACAGACATTTATGTACTATCAAAATGCATAAGTGACTCACGCACGGGGAGTATAGGCAGTTGCTATTCTGTAAGTATGCGTGTCAGGTTGATAATGTGTAATTTTAGAGTGGGAGAGCAGAGGGGTGAAGCGTAGCAGAACGCAAATTTATGCACTTAAGTTATTGAACACTGTAACTTACATGCATTTCCTACAATGCTAGTCCTGGGCTAGGGCAAGGGCTAGGGTTCGTGTAAGCAATTACACCAAAATTTGATGCGCATATCTCAACATTTATGCCCCTGTTCTATAATGTAAAGTACATGCATACTTTACAAAATAGGTGCAAATACACATGATAACATGCGCTGCCTTAGAGCATTACCCTCATAGTGGTGGAAAATCATTCCTCTCTGTATAGCTAGTCATTCTGCCCTAGCTTCATCCAGGCACTTTCTCAATAATGCCATTGAAAATCCATGGATAGAGGACTTATATAGTTAGCATCAGCTGCTGAACATATAAGTCTGTTTGAATATCAGACCATTTGTATTATATATACAGCACTGTATATGCCTAATAGTGTTATAGAAATGACAAGTAGTGGATGTGTGTATCAGTGTATTTGTGTGTGTCAGGGTATCACTATGTTTGAGTACATGTCAGTGTATTTTTGTGTGTCAGTATGACAGTGTACATTCCTCACTTGCATTTCTCCTCCTTTCCACACAAGGTCCTGGCAGGCTGTGCATTGTATCCTTCAGAAACCCAGTCTGAGCTTCTACAAGGACAGCAAGAGTGCCAGCATTGGAATCCCCTATCATGGTGAGATGCCTGTCAGCCTCATCGGTGCTGTCTGTAGTGTGGCACATGACTACAAGAAACGCAAGAATGTCTTCAAACTCTGGTGAGAACAGAAAGAAGCACCTAAGTCAGCTATATGTGTTCTTCAAGATTCAGTACACAGAATGGGTCCTTGATAAACGTAAAGTCTATTTCCTCGACAGTACTTCTAGTACCTAGTCACAGTAATATAATACAGCAGATGATAGCAGATAGCGATTAGCTGGTCCATCCAATCTTTTGTTTTTCTGGTCTACACTGCTAAAAATATATCCCCATTGACAGCTTGTAGAACCTTGACTGCTTGAGGGATATTGTTCCTTATCCTAATCAATTTCTATTGTTTTCCTTTTTTATCTTATTGGGTAGAACAACATTTATTTATTTATTTATTTGAGTGTTTTCGATCTCCTTATCAGCAAAACAACAATTAACATTTGTAGAAGTAACCATCTGCAACTTATTTATTTAACATTTCTTATATACTGCCTTTCATGATATCAAGGTGGTTTACATTGAACAAACTGAAATTACATTGAACAGGGTATTATAACTTGGAGATAACTATTTTACAGGGAACATGGGCTATAGACGGTTAAGTGGCTTGCCCAAGACCACAAGGAGCACCTGTGGGACTAGAAGCCCCAGTCCTTCTGGCCCAAGGTTGCTGTCCTCTAGTGGGATTTGAACCCCTGACCCTCTGGCCTGAAGTACCTTGCCCCAACCACTAGGTCACTCCTCCACTCGATCATTTACATTTGTTAAAATATTTACATATGGGTTAGGGATCTTATACAAATTAGACAACAAATGATGGAGACAGTGGATCAGGAATATATGTCAGGTGTCGAGGGCAAGGATTGCTTATTTTGGGTAGATATCTGTTTCGACTTGCTGCGTTCCATAGTATTCTGAGAATAGCAGTGTCTTGATATTTTTAGGAAGGTGGAGAGGTCACCTTTATCTCTTATTCTATCTGGGAGGGAGTTCCAGAGAATTGGAGCATAGTAAGAGAAGGCTCTATTGCTCGTTGATTGTTTGGTATTTCAGAAGTCAGCTTGGGAGAACTAGAAAATTTTGAGTGCATCTTCTCCCTTGCTGTTATTAGGTATCCTATTAATTAGAGAGCTAAAGTTGGAGGGGGATATGTTTTACAGTAGTATGAATATAATAATTAGATTATTATATTTGATCCTATTCAGGATAGGTAGCCAGTGTAACTGAAGTCAGGGGTGGCCCAAGGGGGGTGCGGGAAAAACAAGGGGGAGCAGCTACTCTTGCAGGAAACACAGGAAGGTAACAAAGGGCAAGAGTCGTAGGTGGGTGAAAACGAAATTTATTATCCCCTACGCGTTTCGGCCGTAGCCTTCCTCAGGGGGCACACAGCTAAATGACATACAACATAGAAAACATATAAATATACTTAAAATCATGTTTGCCTTATAATAATGGACCAATATAATAAATATATACATAAAAAACATTTCGTGTACATGTGCTCAATAAATTAATATAACTCACAAGTCTAAAGATATAAAAACATACATTGTAAATGACAAAGAAAAGCAGGGTGGAATATCGAGATAAACAAACAATCAATGTACAAATGAAACATTTTATATGTTTAAAATATATATTTAAAAATATATATATATATATAATTTATAATTTTATATAATTAGTAAACTTGTTATAAGAAGGGGGGGGAAGGAAGGGGGGAGGGGGGGGAGAGGGAGAGGGGGAGGGGGGAGGAGAGGGGGAAAGGAGAGGGGGAAAGAAGAGGGGGAGGAGGGGGGGAGAGAGAGAGAGAAGGGGAAGGGGGGGGAGGAAAGGGAGGAAGGGGAGGGGGAAAGGAGGGGGAGGGGGAAGGGAGGAGGAAGGAAAAGGGGGGGGAGGGGGAGGGGAGGGGGGAGAGGGAGAGGGGGGAGGGGGAGGAGGGGGAGGGAGAGGAAAGGGGAGGGGAGGGGGGAAATGGGGAGGAAAAGGAGGAAAGAGGGGGGAGGGGGAGGAAGGGGAAAGGGAGGGAGGAGGGAAGGGGGGAAGGGAGGGGAAGGGGGGAGAGATAGGGGAAAAAAGGGGGAGGAAGGGAGGGGGGAGGGGAGAGGGGGAGGGGGAGGAGGGAAGGGGGGAAGGGGGGGGGAAGAGGTAGGGGAGGGGGAAAGGGAAAAAAGGGGGGGGGGAGAGAAGGAAAACTGATTGGATAACTCACACGTATATGATGGGCGAAGTCTGCAAATCGTAAAATGTGTTCACCAAAGGCGAACTAAGATACAATTGACACATAATATTAAGTATTATTTTTGTAGGAATTAAAAAAAGGGGGGAGGGGGGGGAAAAAGCTGGCGTGTGCGCATTAGCCAAACAATCTGTGATCCTTTAAGAATAAATCTTTAAAAATGAAAAAAGTCCGTTGTAAAGTGTGATATGTCAAGAAATAGTTTTGTAATAATGCTAGAAAGCAGCATGTGCTTGAAAACAATGACACAAAAAACAACGATGAGAAACCAAACTCCTTACTTACATATAGACCTTCTAATATGTGTTAGTATCATCTGCAAAACACTGTAAAATAAACACATTGAAAAAGTTGATCTATAGAGATATTATTTAAAAGATTTATAGTTAAAAATTGTTGAGAAAACTATAGTAACGGTAGAAAAACAAACCGCAGTGTGCTAAGACATAGTACTGAAATGTGTTCAGGAAAATACAATGAGAGAATTAATAAAAGACAAAATGTTGAAACTGAAAAACTTAGTTCAGATTGTAAATCTTTTTTGTCAAAAAAAGAGGAGGGGCTGTGTGAAATAATGCGACTGCGTTGTGCTAAGGCTTATTAGAATACTACATCTTTTATGGAGACTGTATTGTTGTGCTCGTATGTGAATTTACTGCATACGAACTTGGATACTAGAAGAAAAACATAATTAAAACTTTTGAGAAATATTACAATTGTGGAAGACCAGTAATAAAGAAAAAGTAGCCATGTTGCACAAAGTCTTATATAGACGAAAATAAACGGAGATCAGCTTCTTGTTTTAAGCTCTTGGGGCTAATGTGATAAAAAGGGGAACCTATCTTATTTTAAGAAAACCGAAACTTTGTAAATACGAGGTTAAAAGTAGACTAACAATAAATGTAAACGCATCAAATCACTGTAAAGACATGTCATTAGAAAATTGTAAAAGATTTAAAGCGCACCTATTCGAGTTTCAAAAGCTCGCTCCTGCAACAGCAAAGATTTGTCAACTGAATCGATATCCTTAAAAACGCCGGTTTGCGCGCCAATTTGGATGACGTCATTTGAGAGGGAGGGGCTAACAAACGTCAGTCCAAGCTATATTAAAACAATTAAGTAAAAAGACTGAGGACACTTATAAAATTGCTGCATCTTTTATGAGGCTGAAGTTGTTATGCACGTATGTGAAACTGCTATATGAGAACTTGGTACTGTCTATGGGATCTCTGAAAAGGGGGCACATTAACTACTGTTTATAAATGCTTTTTTTAAAAAACGTATGCAGTTGTGGTGAAACAGATTAGGTGATGTAACAGATGACCGTATTGCACCAGAACTTGTGATTGGGTAAAATGGTGTAAATAAGTGTAGTAACTTGGCTTTTTATATAAAGCTAGTGGAACATGTTTTAATAGAAAAATAAAATTTGCAAAGATGAAACTAACGTGATCAAAAAGAGAGAACTTCTTTTACTTTATGTTGGACACAACTATTTCAATGCACTGTAAAAAGTGAAACTAAATGTATTAAAGATCGCGCCAAACATTAATGAGGGGCTTTAAAGGGCTAAATAAAGCACGCTCTTAAAAAAGCAAAGATTTGTAAACTAAATTATTATCCTTAAAAAAGCCGAATTGCATGACATTTTTAGATGACGTGATAGAAGAAGGAAAAACTGATAATGTCAATCTAGGCCAGCGATGGCGAACCTATGGCACGCGTGCCAGCTGTGGCACGCGAAGTCCTTGCAGCTGGCACGCGGGAAGGTCCGGGTGAAGCTGGCTCTAAACGTGGGGCTGAAGGAGCAGCGGCGGCGGCGGCAGAGAAAGGGAGACGGCAGTGGCGGTGGTGGATCAGCGCACTTCCGGCTGGAGAGAGAGCGAGCGAACAGCGCGTCTCGTATGAGTTCCCGCGAGCCCCAGCAGGAGTGTGAGGGCGCGCCACCACAGGCCGAGCCCGCAGCCACCACGGCAGGAGCAGGGGGAGAGCCGGCCTTGCTACAGCACAGGTATGGCAGCTGTATCTCATTCACTGTCTCTTGAAACTACCATCTCTGACTTAGTTGGGGAAGAGACCGGCGGCTGCCTTGCATTGACTCTGTCATGTGGAGACATGCTGCTATCACGCGGAGCTGCTAAGCAGCAGCATGGGTTCAGGCCTAATGCTCTCGTTTCCTTTAGGCAGCCCCACGTGCATGACGTTTCTCCTTGTCTCCCCTCGGCGGTTTTTATCAGCTGCCAGTTTTATAATGAAAAGATCCTGCAAGGTTACTTTATGTTACTAAAGAGGGGCAAGTCAGCGCCTGGTAAGAAGATGAATTTGCCCACGAGCAGGAGGGATTCTCGATTTGCTTTATTTGCACACTGTTTAATATAAAATGTTCATTTGATAACACGTTGTTCCTTAAATGTTCAAGTATATTATTGTGAGAGAGAATTTTGGAGGGTCCTGGGAGTTCATCCATGTAAGGTTTACCAGAAAAGAAAAGTAGTATTTGCCCCCTTCTTATTTCTTCTTGTAAGTAGTGTTGTTTTACTGGTTCTTTTTGAATTACTAAAATATGTTTAACACACTGACATTTATTTGGTATATGTCTATTCTGGTTCATTCTTTATGAGAACAAGAGGACCGAGAGACTGGGCATACAAATGGGCGGGGAAATTTAGGGTGGACAAGTGCAGAGTTGGCACAAGGTTCTACATTAGGAGACATTGCCCAGGAAAAGGATGTAGATGTTATCATGGATAATATGTTGAAATCCTCTGCTCAGTGTGCGGCGATGGCCAAGAAAGCTAATAGAATGCTAGGAATTTATGAAGAAAGGAATGGAGAATAAAACTGAGAATGCCGTAATACCAAAAAAGGGATTAGGAAAAATACGAGAAGAGCAACCATAATAAAGGGACTGGAATAAAAGGTTTAAAAGGTTGGGACTCTTCAACTTGGGGGAGATATGACAGATCTATAAAATAAGTGGAGTTAAACGAATAAATGTGAATTGGTTATTTAATACTTCAAAAAGTACAAAGATTAGGTATGCAGTGAAGAAACTAAGCTCTGGAATTTGTTGCTGGAGGATGTAGTGAAAGCTGTAGCTCACTTTAAAAAAAAAAAAAAAGTTTGGACAAGATCTGGAGAAAACATTCATAAACCATTATTAAATCGTACTTGGGGAAATACACTGCTTATTCTTAAGATAAGGAGCATGGAAGCTGGTTTGTGATATGCCAGGTACTTGTGACCTGAATTGGCCCTGGTTGGAAACAGTACTGGACTTGATGGCAAATTTGTCAGTATGGCAAATGTTTTACAAGGATTAACCTCAGTCCAGTTATTCATGGTTATTAAATCACAATGATTCAATTTGATTAACTGCTATTACTGTATCTCAAATCATACTTCAAGATTGATGCATATGGATCGGCAGGAGGAAAAAATCGTTGCATCGAGAAAACTAGTGAATCATTGCACCCCAGCACTATTGTATAATGACAGAATGGCTTTTTAATTGGGTTTCATTTGTGTCACCCATTAGTTTAAAAAAAAATTACATCAAATGTTAACAACTAAACAGGTATATTTTTTGACCAAAACAGATGTCTACAATTAATAAAATTCCCCAATCACATATTTTTTAATATGGGAACGGATTTGTATACAGCACTTCATTACTTTTTTTTTATTATACAAATTTTATCTTTTTGTAGACTTGAAGTCTTGAACAAAGAAAATGAGTACAGCAAAAAAAGCAAAAACAGATAGTGGAAGATCATTCCAAGAGGCCTGGACAGAGACATATGGAGTGATTGAACGCAGTGGGAAAGCATTGTGTATTATGTGTAATGAAAGTGTTGTGTGTCGCACATCAAGTGTCAAACGTCACTTTGAGACCAACCATAACAGTGTTGCTGAACTTGGTTTAGCTCAAAGAAAAGAGTTCCTTGTAGGAAAATTAAAGAAATATCACTCCCAGTCTCTTAGTTTTAGCAACTATCTTTCAAAAACTAATCATCTTACAGTTGCCAGCTTTCAAATTTCACTGTGCATGGCAAAACATGGTAAGCCCCTCTCTGATGGAGATTTTATCAAAAAGGCAATTTTGGCTGGGAGTAATTCACTCTTCCATGATTTCCAAAACAAGGATAAAATTGTGCAGCGCATCTCTGATATGCCGCTAAGCAGAAATACTGCAAAAGATAGGGTTCTGCAAATGGCTGCTGATGTTAGTCAACAGCTTACTTGCGACTTACAAAAAGCACCCTTCTACTCCATGTGCTTGGATGAAAGTACAGATATTACTAACCATGCAAGACTAGCGCTCATTTTGCGTTATGCTACTGGTGACATCATGAGAGAAGAGCTGGTAAAACTGCTGTCTTTGCCTGGAAGAACACAAGGGATAGATATCCACAATGCTGTGATGGAGGCTTTTTCATCACTAGACATAAGTCCAGAAAAAGTGGTTTCAGTTACTAGCGATGGAGCACCTAGCATGGTGGGACAACATCAGGATTCATTCATTTCTTTGCTAAGGAAGCAAAACATCCACTGATTCAATTTCACTGCATAATACATCAAGAGGCTCTCTGTGCCAAAGAAAGCAGCAAAAAACTTGACGATGTCCTCAAAGATGTAACAAAAATGGTGAACTTCATCATGGCGCGTGCTCTTAATTTTCGACAATTTCAAGCCCTTCTTGATGAGGTTCAGGCACAATATAACACTTTACTGATGTACAATAATGTCCGGTGGCTGAGCCGAGGACGAGTGTTAGAGAGATTTGTGGCCTGCTTGGAAGAAGTTAGGCTATTTATGAACGAAAAGGGGGAAGACTATCCTCAACTCACCAACATGGCCTGGCTTACCAACCTCATGTTCTTTACAGATTTTACTAACCACTTTAATGTACTAAACAAAAAATTACAAGGCATGGGAAAAACAACAGAAAGCATGTTTAGTGACATCAAAGCTTTTGAGAGAAAATTGCATGTTTATGAAAAAGACCTTGAGAGTGGACAGCTGAAATATTTTCCCAACCTAAAAATACATTTGGATAATTCTACAACATTTGTGGACAGTCATAAAAAACACCAGGAAATCCACAAAGCATATTCCACCATTGTAGCCGAAGCAAAGGAGAATTTTAGTAAAAGATTTTCTCAGTTCCGTAAGATGGAGACAACCCTTTCATTTATTACTTCCCCAGAAAAGTCCACATTTGAAGATCTTGATCTTTCCTGCTTACAGTGGTTGGATATTCAAAACTTGGAAATGGAGCTACTGGAATTTCAAGAAAGCTCTATCTGGAAAAGTAAATTCAATGACCTGCGTGCGGCTCTTGAACGTATTGAGTGTGAAAGGGTGACAAATGAAATCACTGCTAGCAGTTCTGAAAATGAAATCCTAAAAGCGTGGAATTCTCTGCCAGACAATTTTAAGTCCATGAAAGCCCTTGGGATTGCTCTTCTTACTTTGTTTGGGTCATCCTATGCTTGTGAGCAGCTGTTTTCGGCTTTGAATCATATAAAATCTGATGCTAGAAACAGATTAACGGATGACATGAGTGCTACATGTGTTGCTCTGAAATTAACGCATTATGACCCAAGGATTGACAAGTTATCAGCATGCATGCAACAACAAACATCACATTAATTTTTTTCAGAGCATGCCCAATGCATATGTTTACATGAAGCAGTGTTTTCAGTTTGCAGTTAAGACACTTTCTAAGTTATTTAAATATTATTTAAAGATGTTATTTAAAAAAGGGACTTTACATGGTCCTGTTGTATTCCAATCTGGAATTCCCAATAAAAACGGTTGGTTTAATTGAAAGCTCTTTTGTTTTCTTTACATCATATTATTAGAAATGTAATGATTTAACTATTTTCAAATTTGATAGTAAATTTTACAAAAAAACATGTATAGATTCTTTGGGAATACACACAGAGTCCTGACACAGTTAACAGTTTTAAGAAGTTTATCTTTTTTTTACTCAGGATACATTTGACATGTTATGTGAATAATACATTTAAAATATATTGTGTAACTGAATCAAATTCTTCCTAAATTCATTAAATTGAATGAAATCATTAAAACATTATAAATTGCCAAGAAATTGAAATGAAAACCAAAGGATTGTGAATCAAATTGATTCTCTGACAATACAAAGATTCCAACCTTTACAAATGATGTTATAGTTCAGGCAACTTTATAAAGAGTTTTTAGGTACTAAAATCTTGTTCTTAAGGTTTAATTGACGTGCTGGCACTTTGAGGAAATTCTTTGGTTTTGTGCCGCAGTTTGGGCACTCGGGCTCAAAAAGGTTAGCCATCACTGATCTAGGCCATAGGATATCTAACGGAGGGAAGAAGGGGGGGGAAGGGGAGAAGGGAAGGGGGAGGGGGGGGAGAGGGGGGTGGAAGGGGGGGGTGGGGGGGTGGAAGGAGGGGGGAGGGGGGGGAGGGAGGGAGGGGAGGGGGAAGGGGAGGGGGGGAGAAGGGGAGGGGGAGGGGAAGGGGGGATGGAGAAGGAAGAATTAGTGGAACATAATTGAATTGAACACTGAAGTGCTTGGAGAAACAGATGAATTCCAATGGCTACTTTTTCTTTATTACTGGTCTTCCACAATTGTAATATTTCTCAAAAGTTTTAATTATGTTTTTCTTCTAGTATCCAAGTTCATATGCAGTAAATTCACATACGAGCACAGCCGCGTGACTGGCATGACCGCCTCGGGTTCTTGCCTACCCCTCCCCCGCAAAATCAACACGCTTCGAGATGTTTTCTTTTCACAACCTTATTTCTATTTATTTGTCAACAATGGTTATAACAGTACAATCAAAACTGTTGGCCACAGCATGCACGTAACATCAACCAAATCACTGTCCCACTTCTTTCTGCCCCCTCGAGAGACACAGCCGCGGTCCCACAGTCGTTGTACGTGGCATGAGGAAATCCGCCGTCAAAGCTTTTCCTCGCTCCTTCTTCTTCTCTATATCATTCATCCGAAAAGTTGCTACGCCTGCCGTTCAAGCAGACTTGGCAACCTTTCTTATTTTTACCCCCCTTTTGCCCGCCGTCAAAGCAAGGCAAGGGGCCCTCTGCGTGGTGTTCTTGTCGCCTTCTCACTCTCTCCGGGAGCAGGTCCGTGTTTCTCTCCTGCCCCCTCTCCCCCTTTACTTAAAGCCTAGGCTGTGTTCTCTCTCACCGGGTGCATTTTTCCGCCAACCCCGACAACAGCGAACCCTCGCTTGTTGACGGGGCCCCACTTCTCAAAATGCTGCTGTGGCCAACCCCTGCTTCCGCCATAACAGTTCCACCATGTCCTGTACGTCGCACAAGAATATGTCCATTCCTATGTCCGACAAATGAACTCCATCCGCTCGATACAATCCTGGGCATCTCTCTTCTATCAGGTCATGCTTGATGCTGTATCCCCCTATCACCGCCATGAAGCGGGTCATCCACTTGTTCACCTTTTGTCTCGTTCTCTCTAATGCCTTGTGTGAGTTCTCGCCCCTCCATACCCGCCGCGGTATGAGGTGCGACTATGCCAGCGCCGTCCTTGGAAAGGTGTTTGCTAGTGTCAGCATATCCTTTTGCATCTTTTTGGTGAGTTCCACGCTTTGCGTGGAAGCCAGGTCATTGCCCCCCAAGTGGATCACTAGCATCGCTGGGCTCCCGTGAGATCGCTGCCTTTGCATCAGTGACGGTACTAGCTGGTCCCACATCATACCTCGTCGTCCCAGCCACACCACCGAAACCTCAGTGCTGGGTAATCCCAAGTTCAACCCCAGTGGCCTGCTCTGCGCCCGCTTTTGCGCCCAGTGAACAAATGAATGGCCACATATCCATGCTTCATGCGGCCATAGGCGGCCCTTCGTTCCTGTATTGGATCACAATCAAATTACATTATAATAACCGCACACTGTTATCATGTTTTTATACAACTGTTATCACATTGCCTGATACATGTTTTGTTCCTCCTTATTGATACATTTTTAAGCAATCATTATTAATCATTCATTTTTTTTTTTTTTTTTTTTGTATCCTATCTACCCTCATTGCGCTGGACGTATATACAGTTTGTATCTATCCGAGCGCCATCGTCCAATATGCATGATTTGCTCCCTGGACATCCCTATGTTGGCTGCCGTTGAAGCAGCTCCAATGCGAAAGGAGTGTGAGCCGTAAAAGCCTGCCTCCCGTCCTGTTAGTTCTATTACCAGTTTGAGTACTCTGCTGAATTGAAAGCGTGATAGGGGGGCACCGTTGGCATGCACGAACCATTGATTTCCTGATTGTGCCCGCACTTGTTGATAGGCTAAGGCATTCTTCAGCGGGCATGAGGGGTCGTTGTGCAACGCATGCAAAACCACCTGCGCCCCTTTTCCTGTCGTGTCCGTTTTGGATCTGCGCAACTGGAGTACTACTGCCCCCGTGCATATGCTCACATCGCGCGTTTCGATGCCCCCCCTGCTGCCCTTTGCTTTGCGGATGAGGCAGCCACTAGCTCCCCTACCCGAAATGCCCCATAAAAGGCCCAGGAAAAGGCACATCTAAACAGCCTCGTCTCATACTCATCATAACACACTTGGCTAGTCGTTACCATGAGCTGCTGTAGCATCGCATGGGTGATCGGGCGGCGTTGGTCACTTTGCCGCGGCTGCCCCAAAGACCAACCTCTCATTACTTTCTTTATGACAAACTCTGTTGCTGGACCCCGTTCACCCATTGCCTTTGCGAAGAATGATATCGCTGCCAAACGGGCTTGCACTGCCGCTTTTGTATAGCCGTTGTTTTTGCAATGCAGGATCCAGTTTGTGATTGTTTCCACTTTAAGCCTGTCTTCTTGTCTTATCAGGGCCGCTCCGCAAAATGCTAGGTACTGCTCCCAAGCAGTTATATATTTCCGTCTGGTATTCTCCGCTAAGGATCCTAGCAGGAGTTCCCATACCTCGGTGGACCATACTCCCAGATATTCTCGGGCACTGCTGTCTTGACTGCGTCTGCCCCGGGCGCCAGTTGGTGAAAGAGCTTGATCTTACAACGAGAAAGAGCATCGGCAATGTTATTACTTTTGCCCACAATATGTTCCGCTCTCAAGGTTATGTTATGTACCATGCATAGCAAAACTATTTGTCTCAATAGTGCCACTACCCTTGTTGTCTTAGCGCTCATACTGTTCACCGCCCATACCACCGCTAGGTTGTCGATATGGAAGGTGATGGCCCTGTTGGCCAGCCCGGGTGCCCAGATGCTTAGTGCTACCAACAGCGGGAAGAGTTCCAGGAATGTGATGTCCTTGGTGGTCCCTTCCGCTTGCCATTCCCTGGGCCATGTCTCGGAGCACCACGCCCCTTTATAGTAGATGCCGAAAACCCATTCCCCCGAAGCGTCGGTGAAGAAATCGAGCTCGGCATTGGATACTGGAAGCGCTTGCCAGAAGGCAAGGCCATTAAAGGTGCGAAGGAATCGTAGCCAGATCTGCAAGTCTTCCCGGATTTCCCTGTTAACCCTTATGCGGTGGTACTTTTTGTGACACCTCTCGTTGCCCATGCCATACGGCGGCAGAAAACCCTGCCCATGGGTATCACCCTGCATGCGAAGCACAGCATGCCCAACATTGCCTGAAATTGTTGCAATGTCGCCTTGCGCTTGCTGTGCATCAGTTGCATATCTCCCCTCAACTTCATCACCTTATCGGCCGGCAAACATGACCTGTGCTCTGGCACGTCTAACTGGATTCCCAAGAAAGTGATGATCCCCGCCGGTCCATCCGTCTTTTCTTTTGCTAGCGGGATTCCAAACGACTGCGTTATTCTCACAAAGATATCCAGTATCCTTTTGCAGTCATCATGGTCTTTTCCTATGAAGAGGAAGTCGTCCAGATAGTGCACCACCGTGTTGGGTCCAGCCAGGTCCTCGATTACCCAGTGTAGGAATGTACTAAATTACTCGAAGTAGGCGCATGATATTGCACATCCCATGGGCAGGCATTTATCATAGAAGAATTCCCCATTAAATGAGAAACCCAATAAGGGGAAGGACTCAGGATGTACCGGCAGTAGCCGGAAAGCGGATTCAATGTCCACCTTCGCCAACTGTGCTCGCGGTCCTTTACTTCGAAGCAGCATGATCGCTTGGTCAATGGTTGCATATTTTACCGAGCACAAGGCTGGATCGATATAATCGTTAACTGACTTGCCTTCGGGGTATGATAGGTTATGTATTAACCGGAATTTGCCCGGCTCTTTTTTTGGAATGACCCCCAATGGGGAGATGATGCTGTCCCTAAATGGGGGTGACTGGAAAGGGCCAGCTATTCTCCCCATGCCTATTTCTTTAGCTATCTTACTGTGCGCTATGTCATTATGTTTTTGGACTGATGGTGGGTTATTTACACAGCTGGTTGGTGCTTTCTTTATTGTTATCGTGGATGGTATGCGGAAACCCTTCGCGAAGCCATCTTCAATCCTGATAGCCAATTCACGCTTAGGGTATGCTCTCAGCCATGGCCGCATATTCTCAAGCCTGATGGGCGTTGGGGCCAACTCCCTCGGCTGTGCGCTGCTGCAGCCCTCGGAATGGCTTGGGTTCCCTTGATGCCCTGCAGGTGAATGCGGGATGTGCATTTCCGCACACTGAGCATGAATGTTTGAATTTGCATGGCTGCCATGCACAACTCCCTGCATTATATTGTCGGCAAGTCTTTTTTCCTGCCCATTGCTGTGCTGGTCGCCATTGTGTGTTATGCGCCGGCTGCTGCCACTGAGTACTCTGCAGAGTCTGCGGCAGGGCCGTCTTGCCACAAAGGCCTATTGGGCGCCATCTCTTCCGTCCACATGTCCAGAATCCTGTGGTGCCATGCTATGGTGTGATCGTCGGCCATGCTTCTCCTGAACCTCACATCATAGTTTAGCCAGGCCCATCCCCCGTATTGCTTATGTGCCCTGGTGATAGTGTCCAGGTACTTAGTGAGATATGGTCCCGATTCGGGTTCCTTCTCCATTACCACGCTCATAAAGCTATGGAATGCTGTCACCCAATTGTTGATTGATTTGGGAATTTTGGGTTTTCTATCTCTCTCACTTCGTTTTTCTTTGTCTTTTCCATTGCTAAATTCATCTTCCTGATCCCTAAGCAAGAGTGAGAACATGTCAATATATTCTCGTTTCCAAATCCGCTTCTTTATCTTTTTTGGTACTGACACCGCTAGGGAGCTCACTCCGCATCGTGGATCACGACTGGAATCGCACCAATCCATCTGCGTTCTTTGGGACGCCCCAGTTGGCGCGCTCCCTAGGTCCTCCCCCCTCTGATTCTGCCCCGCCCATGCCTGCTTTAGGGGGTTTGGTTGCTTTGAACTTTTCTTCCTTTTAAATTTTTTTAACGCGTATTGCATCACTTCTGTCCATGTTGTGTCCCTATCACTATCTGAGGAAGCATCTTCAGATGATGAGGTGGACCACTCTGGCGCCCCTCTCTCACCCCCGGACTTACCCTGAGCCGCGTTAGGTGTTGCTGTGCTGCTGCTCGTTGCAGGCCTCTCCTCCTCCATGAAGCCTGTCAGCCCCAGTCGTTGTCCCACTGAGGTCAGGCCGTGTTGCGCCACCTGCTCCCGCACTTTCTGGATCAGGTCGTCCAGCCCGTGGCTCTGCTGGGGTGCCACGTTGTCCTGTGGCACCTTCTTCCTATTGCTGCGTCTGGGCTTCCCTGCTGCCACGCCTCCAGTTGCTTCCTGGGTGGTCTTCTGAGTTCTTCTTCTTCCTGCACTAGCCTCTGCCTGTGCTCTTGATGCTGGAGCTGCCTTCTGTGTAGCCTTGACGCCTCGTGCCCTGGGGGGCTTTTGTGACTCCTTTCGTGGCATCTTTAAACTAGAACAAATGACTATGCAGAGGTAATGGAAAGTGTCATTACCATATGTCCCTTTACGCCCTCAATCCCGTGCTCCCCCCGAGCATGTGAATGAGGCAATGAAGAATAATATCTGCCGCTACAGCTCTATCTACATCTATCTGCATCCATCTAAACCACACATCCCTATATCTCCTTCTATCATCTACATCCGCCTATGATCTACACTTTAAATAGCATAAATTTCATCAACATATATCCTCCATATCATATATCTATATATTGTTATATTTCAACATTTACACATCACGTACTTTCAGATACATATATCATTTTTCTTTTGTCCTCTTGACCTGAACATACCCAACCACACAGAATAATTTTAATTGCCTGCACTCTCGCCTTTGTCCATTAGATGGCGGCCACCCTCCATTGTTTGTTCATTCTTCTTTTTTTTTTTTTTTTTTTAATTAATCCACTTTAACATTTTCTTTTTTTGCATATGAACCCCTCTAGTTGTGACTACCTCACTTTTATTACGGCATTTTTCATGGTGGGATATAATTACATGAACTCCTCTGTGCTGGAGCACGTGTACTTGCATTATCATTGTATCACCCACGTGGCTCACAATAAACTCCCCCCGACATCTTTAATCGCCATCGGATTCTCCCCTGCGCTGCCCTCATCGGCTGTACTCCTGCTAAGAGGCTTTTGTGTGTGCCAGAGCCCTCCCCTTTAGCTGGCGTATCCCCACTGCTTACCAATCATCCAATCACCCCCCCCCCCCCCGGCGCCGCACAATCTATTACCCGATTCCCGGGACCATCGTTCTGCTCCCTCCCGCTCTCTATCCTTGCGCCCAGCCTTTACCTCCTAGCGTCCTTCCCTCTGTCTCTTTGCGTTACCGGATCCTCTGTCGCTTGTGGTTCCTCGATCCTCCGTTGTCCCTGACCGTCGCTACCCTGTCGATCCTCTTGCAAGGCGTGGGGGGGGGGGGAGAGCGGCAAAAGAGGCCGAAGCCGCGCCGGGCGCACTTTTTATACTTGGGCCTTCTCGCCCGCCCCCCCGCCCCCTCCCCCCCTCCCCCACCCTCGGCTAGCTCGCGCACGTCTGTGCCCGGCCGCGGCGATTCGCAGCCGGGTCTCAACAATACAGTCTCCATAAAAGATGTAGTATTCTAATAAGCTTTAGCACAACGCAGTCCCATTATTTCACACAGCCCCTCCTCTTTTTTTGACAAAAAAGATTTACAATCTGAACTAAGTTTTTCAGTTTCAACATTTTGTCTTTTATTAATTCTCTCATTGTATTTTCCTGAACACATTTCAGTACTATGTCTTAGCACACTGCGGTTTGTTTTTCTACCGTTACTATAGTTTTCTCAACAATTTTTAACTATAAATCTTTTAAATAATATCTCTATAGATCAACTTTTTCAATGTGTTTATTTTACAGTGTTTTGCAGATGATACTAACACATATTTATTTATTTATTTATTTAACAGGTTTTTTATACCGCCTTTTCCTTTAATCAAAGCGGTTACAAGACTACATCAGGGTAGCAAGTAATACAGACATAAAAACATCAGACTACAAAGACAAAACAATGCATCCAGTTTTATACCACCTTATCAAAATATCAAAGTGATAAGCAATGGATCTATAGGAAACAGGGAAAGACAAGACTACATCAGGTTAACATGTAATACAAACATACCTCCAAACGGAAGAGCAGCCAAAGGGAGAGACAGACAGAGGACGTTGTAAAGAGAACAACCACTCATAATAATAGATCTTATACACATTTGCTGTTATTCAATTTTGCCACGGACCAACGCCTAAGGGCCACGCCAAAGGGCCCTCTGGCGAGGCCCTCAGGCGCGGGCCCACAAGGCGCGGGCGCGCCCCGGCAACGGCTGCTTTTATGCCGTTGAGAGAGCCGCTCGTTGGTGGAACCGGTGAGGAAGGGGGAGCTCCTGCTCTCACCCCCGTCGACGCTGCAGCCTCTCTGAAGCTCCCGGCAATGGCTGCTTTTATGCCGTTGAGAGAGCCGCTCGATGGTGGAACCGGTGAGGAAGGGGGAGCTCCTGCTCTCACCCCCGTCGACGCTGCAGCCTCTCTGAAGCTCCCGGCAAGGCTGCTTTTATTACATTATTTAACGGCTGCTTTTATTACATTTTATATGTAAGTAAGGAGTTTGGTTTCTCATCGTTGTTTTTTGTGTCATTGTTTTCAAGCACATGCTGCTTTCTAGCATTATTACAAAAGTATTTCTTGACATATCACACTTTACAACGGACTTTTTTCATTTTTAAAGATTTATTTTTAAAGGATCACAGATTGTTTGGCTAATGCGCACACGCCAGCTTTTTCCCCCCCACCCTCCCCCCTTTTTTTAATTCCTACAAAAATAATACTTAATATTATGTGACAATTGTATCTTAGTTCGCCTTTGGTGAACACATTTTACGATTTGCAGACTTCGCCCATCATATACGTGTGAGTTATCCAATCAGTTTTCCTTCTCCTCCCCCCCCCCTTTTTTCCTTTCCCTTTCCCCCTCCCCTACCTCTTCCCCCCCCTTCCCCCCTTCCCTCCTCCCCCTCCCCCTCTCTCCCCCTCCCCCCTCCCTCCCTTCCTCCCCCTTTTTCCCCTATCTCTCCCCCTTCCCCCCTTCCACTCCCTTCCCCCCCTTCCCTCCTCCCTCCCTTTCCCCTTCCTCCCCCTCCCCCTCCCCCCTCTTTCCTCCTTTTCCTCCCCCTTCCCCCCTCCCCTTTCCTCTCCCTCCCCTTTCCTCTCCCTCCCCCTCCTCCCCCTCCCCCTCCCCCCCTTTTTCCTTCCTCCTCCCTTCCCCCCCCTCCCCTCCTTTCCCCCTCCCCTTCCTCCCTTTCCTCCCCCCCTTCCCCTTCTCTCTCTCTCTCTCCCCCCCTCCTCCCCCCCTTCTTTCCCCCTCTCCTCCCCTTCTTTCCCCCTCCCCTACCCCCCTCCCCCTCCCCCTCTACCCCCTCCCCCCTTCCTTCCCCCCTTCTTATAACAAGTTTACTAATTATATAAAATTATAAATTATATATATATATATATTTTTAAATATATATTTTAAACATATAAAATGTTTCATTTGTACATTAATTGTTTGTTTATCTCGATATTCCACCCTGCTTTTCTTTGTCATTTACAATGTATGTGTTTTTATATCTTTAGACTTGTGAGTTATATTAATTTATTGAGCACATGTACACGAAATGTTTTTTATGTATATATTATTATATTGGTCCATTATTATAAGGCAAACATGATTTTAAATATATTTATATGTTTTCTATGTTGTATGTCATTTAGCTGTGTGCCCCCTGAGGAAGGCTACGGCCGAAACGCGTAGGGGATAATAAATTTCGTTTTCACCCACCTACGACTCTTGCCCTTTGTTACCTACCAAGGGGGGTGCGGGGCCATGTGCGGAGACTTGGTGCGGGGCCTCATTTGCATAAATATTTGCATAATGTTACCACACACTAACTTTTAGTAAACATGCCTCTTAATGAGTGTATGGATAAAGAAAGACTAAAAGATTTCTACATTACTATAATCCAGTGCAAACCGCCAGGCACATTAGGAACTACTACAAACACTGCCCATTTAGAACCCATAGCAAACCCGCCGTATCGTAACAGCACTACCAGGACTCACAAAGCACCATACTCTACCTACCAAAAGGCAACACTGCAAATATTAAACTAATACATCTCAGAGAATAACAGTTCATGACCTACTGGGGAAAGAGAACAAGTGGCAATGTCAAATAGAAACTACATAAACAGAATACCTCAGCTCAGTTACACATGCAGAACATAGACCATCACCAAACAAAGGACAAGGAATCACAATTTAGAAATAGGAAGATAATAATTAAACTGGGAACCCCAAAAGCCAAACTTGGAATGTACAACAACACTGTAGAAATAAAACTATAAATTAATTTCCTCTTGTACTAAACAAAGCACAGACGTTAATGATGCACATTTCCCAGAGCTGACATATTGCAGTTAATAAATTCAAAATAAAGAGATATTTTTCTACCTTTTGTGCATTTTTTTTTCAGTTCCAATTGCTCCAGCCACTTTCTTCTGGTTTCTTCGTGTCTTCTGCTAACTCTCCATCGTCGGCTGTCCATTAGTCTAGAAGAGTCTAGTTTTTTCCATTCTCTCTCTACATCTACTTTAACATACTAATCTTTCTCCTTTTGCTCTTTCCTCATTCCTATTTCATCCACTCAAATTTTACCCCCCCATCCTCAATCCCCACTTACTCTCCCAATACCCGGCCAATTGTAGATTTTTCTTCCCTCCCACACAAAATATTTTTCCCCTCTCCATTTCACTCTCCCAGCCGGATCCCATTCTAATCCTCCCCCAACATCAGCTCCCTTCTAGTTCCAGCCCCACCCAACATCCGCTCCCTTCTAGTCCCCGCATCAGCCCATTTCCAGTCCTATCCTAGCCCCTCCATCGGCCCATTTCCTGTCCTAGCTCGCCCCCCCCCCACTCAGCCCATTTCCAGTCCTAGTTCCCTCCCCTCACAGCCCATTTCCATTCCAAGCCACCCTCCCCATCAGCTATTTGCAGTTCAAGCCCCCCCTTTCACTCAGTCCATTTCCATTCCAAGCCCCCGTCCCCATCAGCTATTTGCAGTTCAAGCCCCCCTTCCACTCAGCCCATTTCCAGTCCTAGCAACCCCCAAGCCCATTACCAGTCCTAGCCCCCTCATAGCCCATTACCAGTCCTAACCCCCCCATCATCCCATTCCAGTCCGTCCCCCATAGCCCAGTACCAGTCCTAACCCTCCATCAGCCCACTTCCAGTCCTAACCCCCCATCAGCCCATTTCCAGTCTTAGCTCCCCCCCATAGCCCATTACCAGTCCTAACCACCCCTTCAGCCCACCTCCAGTCCTAGCCCCCCCATAGCCCATTACGTCCTAACCCCTCATCAGCCCACTTCCAGTCCTAACCCCCCATCAGCCCATTTCCAGTCCTAGCCCCCCCCATATCCCATTACCAGTCCTAACCCCCCATCAGCCCATTTCCAGTCTTAGCCCCCCCCATAGCCCATTACCAGTCCATTACCAGTCCTGACCCCCATCAGCCCACTTCCAGTCCTAACCCGCCCCATCAGCCAATTTCCAGTCCTAGCCCCCCCATAGCCCATTACCCGTCCTAACCCCCCCATCAGCCCACTTCCAGTCCTAACCCCCTCCCCCATCAACCCAGGGAAATTTAAAAAAAAAACTGGCTGCTGCCGCTACTGCTGCAGCAGAATCAAGTGTCCTGCGGGCGCCCCCCCCCCCCCGCCTGCTCAGCAGAGCCCTCCACGCCGGCTTTCAGAGCCATGAAGAGAGTTTCTCTCTCACGGCTCTGTTGATGGGAGTTTCCGATCAGCCCCAGCGGGCTTAACAGAGCCGCGAGAGAGAAACTCTCTTCGCAGCTCTGAAAGCCACCGCCAGGAGGATTGATTCAACGAGGGCTCTGCCGGGCAGGCGGGGGGGGGGGGGCCGTGGGACACTTGATTCTGCCACTGCTGCGGCAGCAGAAGCCAGTTTTTTGTTTTAATTTAATTGGGCTTTCAATCAAGAATGTTGTTTGTGCGGGGCCCCCTGAAACGCGGAGCCCTGTGCAAACAACATTCTTGCTCAATGGACGGGCCGGCCCTGATTGAAGTAATATATGCGTGATATGCTCAGTTCTAGCTGCCTTCAGAAACACACGAGCAGCTGTATGTTGCACCATTTGAAGTTGTGTTAATGCCTACTTGGATAGTCCTTGCAATATACTGTTGCAGTAGTTGAGGTGAGAGTGTTTCATGGTTTGCAGGACAGATTGGCAGTCGTAAGGGGCTAGTAAAGGCCTCAGGTGTTGTAGTATTCTAACCTTTCTGTATATAGCTTGAGTTATGTTGAGGTGTGAAGATATGCTCAGGTTTTGATCTAGAATTATACCTAGATATTTGACTTTGTGCTTTACTTCAACTGTAGCTCCTTTGAATTGTATTTTATGCAGGGGGATGAATTCTTGGTTCCTAGTGATAAATAGTGCTTCAGTTTTATTGTAGTTTATTCTTAGGTTGTGCGATGTAAGCCATTGAGTGGCTTCATTGAAGCAAGTTATGATCTGTTGGAGGTTAACCTTTGCTGTATTGAATGGTAAGTAAATCATTATATCGTCCGCGTAAATGTAGTAATTTACTTTATGTTTCTGAAAGATATTACAAATTGGCTGAAGGTAGATATTGAACAATAAAGCTGAGAGTGCTGATCCTTGGGGTATTCCTTGCAGCTGACTGTATGTGTTAGATGTAGCTTTGTAGCGGCAGAGCGCAAACAATCCAATAATACCAGGAGTCTGTTCAGAAGGTCCAAATCATTTATTTGTGCACAAGACTCAAGCAGAATCACATTCAAAATGGCTGAGCAATGGCTGTTAGTAAAACAACAACTTTTATACTGTTCTTTTCCATTCTAGATATAGGCAAACTTCTCATTGGTCCCGGTAACCCCTTCTATCCCATCTATTGGTCCCGGTACCACTACGTAGTTGTCCAATGAGGACCTTGGTCTGGGCTCAGCACCTGCTTGCCCCCCTTACAGTCCTCATTACAATGGTCAGTTCTTAGACTCTTGATATAATTCTCCTCCAAGGTCACTGGCTAACCAAAACATATGGGAAAGCAGGGCACTGTAACTTTTCTTTCAGCAGAGTTAATTAATTCCATAGAAGCTTCACACATCTTATCAGTTCCAATTAAAGTTGTTTTTCTATCTCTTCTAAGTTTCGTTTCTGCTTAGCTATGCTTGGTTATGCTTAGTTAAGTTTCGATTCTATGGAAGCTGCATTCGGGGGGGGGGGGTTTCATTCCTCTGGGCCTAACCACAGGCTTCATTTACAGGTCAAGCTGCTTAGGCCTGTCTGTTTAGTTCAAGCAGCATGGATCATAGGCCTTTGCCTACCACATTCCCCCCTTTGATTATTCTCACCCGCAAGTGAGAAAGGGTGAGAATCAAATCACATAATACTAGGTAAAGGTATCACTCTGTGGTATAGGGTAGTAGTTTCACAAAGCTAGTATCTTTGTAGCTGCCTTGCGCTCTACAGTGTTATTAATAACGGAAGTTATCATTCGCAAGCAAAGTGGCAAGAAACAAGGGAGCAACAAGCAGATAGTCAGAGTCCATAGTTTGTCAAGAGTGGGAAAAAGAACTAAAGGAGTAGAAGGTTCAGGAGCATTTATGCCGGACCACCAAGATGTCTTCTTTGTTGTGCTGTTGTAAAACTTCTGATTTAGACAGTCCAGCTGTCCAATCTTCATAGCAAATTGTGGTCCGGTGCGAACAAAACACAAACTGTCAACAATGGGGTGGGCCAATACCCACTCACTAGTAGTATTATGTAAATCAGTCTGATTGTAGGGGATGGAATAATTCAGTTCTTGAGCCTCCCAGGGCCACTGATCTCCCATCTTGGTTCCTCCACAAAGAAACAGTCATAAATGTGGAGACTAGATGCTACTGCTTTGGCAAGTTCAAGAAACAAGTTCTGGGAGGCATGAGGAACCTTCAGCCCAGTTCGCGTGGTACTTATACATGCTGCACAGGGAGGTAAAGCAAAAGTCATTTCAAAGCACCCCAAGGCTGCTGCCGAAATAAAGCAATAATAAGAATTCATAATGGGCATAGTCTCTGGAAAATTGGTGGAAACTGTCGGCATCCACAACAGATAACAGATGTAGAGTTGATTGTAGATCCTCGAGCTTCTGCCGTACGTAGACCTACCAGCTTTGTGGCAGGAGTAGGGCTGTAGATTCCAAAGTATCACTGTCCTCTGGGATGTCTCAGGTTCTTAAAATATCATAGTACAGTCTCTCAGGCTATTATTGCCTCCTTAGAGCAGTTCACTTTTTAGGAGATCAAAACAGTTTTGTTCTCAGAGCATTTGAACACAGTCTCTTAGAAGACTCAATTTCTTAACACAACACAGTCTATTTCTGATGATTGCAGCTTTCTCCAGATGCGAAGCTTACCTTCAGATAAACGGGCAGTCTTGAAATAGTGCAGTTTCCGAGGGACCAATAAGTCTTAGGTCCGTGGCTGTTGTCGTAGGGTGAGGCGCAATGGAGTCTCAGGATGCTGTACAGTAGTCCAGTGAGCAGGTTCAAAAACAGTTGCTGGCTTTACTCGACTATGATGGATCCAAAGTTCGAATTCTGCGACTTTTACTGCAGTTGGAGTTGACAGGATGACAACATAGGGTCCCTTCCAATGCAGGGCTAACGGTATCCTTCTCCACTCTTTGATCCACACCGAGACTCCATGCTTGAAAGGATGCAGGGGTTCAGGCAAATTGATGGGTAATCGATTGTGTACCCAGGTATGAAGACTCTGCAAAACAGAACTTAAAACCAATAGTTCATGCCTAATAATTTCAGATCCTATCTGTCTCACATCTCCTTTTATTCCCTATAAATAGGCTACAGATTCTCAGAATCTCAAAAAGGGGGAACTCCTAAAGACTTAGCAGGGGATAAGTATATCCTAGGAAGGGCTATAGGAAGAACCTGGGGCCACTTCAGGTAAACCTCTTGGCAAAGTTTGGACAACTGAGATTTCAAGGTTCTATTCATACATTCTACTTTTCCTAGAGTTTTGAAAGCTGTAGGTAGTATGCACCTGATAATGTCAATATCTTGGGGCCATACTTAATGGACTTGCTTCCTAAGGTTATCCACCCTCATTATTTGTACAGGGTCCCATGTGCATGCAAGGTTGTAAGGGCATACTTAGAATCTGGGTACACATTTAGACAGAGCCCTTTTCCTATTGTTAGTGCTCTAGTGAGGGCTATCAGTTCAGCTTTCTGTGGTCAAGTTTCTGGGGCCAGGGCTGAGGACTCAACTACCAAATCAGGGGTCACCACTGCATATCTAGCACAACAATGTCCATTGATGATGAAACTGCCTTCAGCCACAAAGAAAGTCTGTTCAGGGTTCTCCAGAGGGACATCAGTCAAATCCGGGCGGCTTGAGAATACAGTGTCCATAATTTCTAAACAGTCATGATCAGGGGATCAAGACCAACTGGTAACAACATAGCAGGATTCAAAGCTTGACTGACCTTCAGTTGTATCTGGGGGTTTTCACGCAACATACTCTGATACTTCAACATTCATAGATTTGTTAGCTAGTAATTTCCTTTGTATTTCATATTGGTTAGAACAGAGTGTGGTACAGTAACTGGAAGATTCTGTCTCAAAGTGATCTTGCTAGTTTTGCTCACTAGGAGGGCTGTAGCTGTAACAGCTTCTCAAATAAGGTCCAAGAGATTGAGTCAATACTCCTAGAACATTTCCTTGTGACTCATGAACATAGAGACTGAAAGGTTTTCTGGATCTCTGGTAGACCCAGAATTGGTGACAACATCAGAGTGGTTTTCAAAGATCAAAAGGCTGCATCCTGTTCAAGTCCCCATTCCAATGGAGACTTTTCCATTCCTTTGGTAGCTTGATACAATGGTTTTGCTAGCAGCGCAAAATTGGGGATCCATATACAACAGTACCCTGTGGCACCCAAGAAGGCTCTCACTTGCCTCCTGGTGGTTGGAATAGGAATACTGCATACAGCTTCTGTGCGTTCTGGTAAGGGTCCCAGGTGTCGAATTCCATTGGACAACGGGAATCCTAGGTATTTAACTTGTTTGACATAATTGCACCTTAGCTCTTGAGACTTTGTATCCAGCCTCATTAAAAAGGTGCAAGAGTGCACTGGTGGCTTGTAGACATTTACTTTCTGAGTTGGTGGTTATGAGCAAGTTGTCCACATATTGAAATAGAATTCTTTCTCCTGGAATTACTGGATAACTTGTCAAATCTTTTGCTGAGTGAGGCGAGTTCTTGAATCCTTGAGGTAATCTTGTCCAGGTGAGTTGGCCCCGCCTTCCTGTAGTGGGGTCTTGGGCTCAGGTCCTGTACTGGACGATAATCCCCTGTCCCAGGCTTCTTCACTGGGAGAAGGGGAGTGTTCCAAGGTGACTGACATTCCTTGAGAAGTCCATACTTCAGCAGTTTCATTAAATGGCAGTGGATTCCTGCAATGGCTGGTCAGGGAAGAAGATACTGCTTCACATGCACTAGTTCCGCTTCTGGCTTGAGGGTGACGATGACAGGGGCTATGTTCTTCGCTAGGCCAGGTGGGTTATCTTCTGCCCATACTTCAGGTGGGGCTATAAGGTTGGCGGGTATACAGGAACTTGTTGACTTGACTGGAGGTGTGTTATAGAACCGCCACTCCTCTTCTCGGGGAACAGTCAGCACCATCAATCCAGCAGGCTTTGGGTTCACAGTCATTTGCATTTCTCTCTCTTCAGCAAAGGATATCTGTGCCTGAAGCTTTGCAAGCAGATCTCGGCTCCAAAAAGTGGAATAGGGCACTCAGGCATATACAGGAACTGGTGCATTATTTTCTGTCCCCCTAGTTCACACATGCGGTTCTGCAGAAAAGGCTTTGTGGCCTTAGCCCCAGTAGCTCTGATAATGGTGATGCATCGAGAAAAACACAGGGGCTACTGGCTTTAGTATTCTGCTCCTGTATCCCCCATAAAGTCCATATATTGGTCCCCTATTTCCAAACTGACCATAGGCTCCTGGGGACCCAGGAAAACTTAAGAGTCTGGTCTGGCCTAGTCCATTCATGCTGTAGCCCTCTCTGGCTGCCGCTTACTCCATAGCTGCTTCCCTTTCTTGCTAGAACACGTGCTTGGTTTAATATTATTTTTTTAAATCAAGTACTCCCTCCTCCCCCCCTGGGGTGGAGTCAAGATACGGGCATTCACTTCTCTAATGTCCTTCTCTGCAATGGGCGCACTGACTCGCACCCAGTTTTTACTTCCTCTGCTCCTTCGATCAGGATAACCTCCTCCACATCATTCAACTAAAGTATCAGCAAGAAGATCTGTTCTCTTCTCCATCTTTACACTTACTTTCTCTGTCACATTCAACAATTCACATACTTTCTGATCAACTTCCATTAACTATCATGCCTGCAAATCCATCCAGTTTCTGTAATTTCTGTTTTATATCTCTCTGGGAGTGACTGACAAAAATGCAAATTCTCCTGGGCTGCTGGATCCATTGGGGCATATAGTGAGGGCTGCCTGCACTATTTGGATTCCACTTGGGGTTATCAAGACTGATGGGTTTGAATAATACTGTTCATTAGTTCAATTAAATCCTAAAGCTTTCAGTTCAGTAAATCAGTGGCAGAGGGAAAGGCACCTAAACAGGTCTGGTCAGCTGACTGGCTGGCAAACTACTTGGGAATCTGCAGGGAGGAGTTCCCCCCCCCCCCTGCCCTAGGCCCACACTGTTTCTCCTAGCAACGCTCTATCCGGGAGGTTTTTTTTCTTTCTTTTTTTTTGCTGTGGGCTCATTAGTTCACGCCTACCGGGGGGTGGCATCATCGGTGGACAGGGCCCCCCCTCTTAAGCACTCTGAACGGAGCCGGGGCTTCTTGGGGACCTGCTTACAGGGAGAGAAACTGATGGGACGGGATATCTAGAGATTCTGGGGCAAAATATGGTGAACTAAGGAAATATGGAGCAACTAGCAGAAGCCACTCCCTTTCACATAGCATTCCTAATTGGGACAGAGACATTTTATTACCATAGTCTTCAGTAAATCCCTTACTGAAATTCTTGATCATACTTGAAAAGAAACTTATTTAAAAAAACTGTAAACATAGGGCAGGCAGAAAACAAGCTTATTGCAACTTTTTCCCCAAACAGGGACAATTTAGATACAGTTCTTAAAATATAAAACTATTATTTTGCAACATGTTATAACATCTATTCTTATAGAGAGAACTATAGCTATCTGTTACGTATAACTGGAATGAAATTACTTAGCATGGAAACTAACTGCCAGCCGTAGTCTGCATGTCTCTGCAAAAGAAATTATTATTTTATTTTTTTTATTTTTATTAAATCTTACAGTTCAGAAAGCAGATATTCAAGAGACATGAAACGGATACTTTTCCATAGCGTTGGTGGATATCTAGAATGCAAACACTCCGCAAGATAAACTCTTCTTTTTTTTTTTAAAAAACTTTCAGATTTCAAAGATAAAATCCTAACACAATTTCTTATTCACTCAGAATTTAAACATTCTCAGATTGCAATCTGGTACACTTCCAACCCAGAATGCTGCACCGTCCCCCAAGGTTCTTAACCTCTACTTTAAGGGTCAAAGGGAAAAACATTTTATTTGCTCTGTCTTGTCCGTGTCAGTTAGTTTTTAAAACGACAGATATACTTCAAAAACAAAAGAACTTCTGAGTCACTGTAGTTATCACAGCTGTAAAGTAATAACTAGAAAACTAATTATAAATTCATCTCCTATCACACTTTGATTGAATGAGTCCTTTATTTTAAACAAGCAAGAGACTGTTCAATCGGGAGCGGCTGTCTCATTTTTTTTTCCCCTAGCAAGCTGTGTGAAAGCCACACCCCTTCGCTCACTGGAAACGAAATGAAACAACTTAGTTTCACAGGCACACAGAGACATGCTAGCAAGAATCATTTAAATCAGTGTCAAGTCGTGATCTAATAATTACTTTGTAGGTCAAAGGAAAAAAAAAAAACAAAAAACAGTTTGCTTAGTTTCTCTATCATTTCTGTTCGAACCATAAAACACAGGGCAAAGCTAAGCCCACAAATGTATGAATGATACCTAGCAGCCTATTTGACCAGAGTAAGTAATCTCATCCTGCACACTAAAACTGAACTAGACCCTTCACCTCCTGGATAGTTCTGAAAGGTAACAATAATATAACAGGAGCAGTTGACGTAAAAATACAGACAGAGCAGAGAATATAACTAAAAACAGTTTACGGAGCTCCGATGAGGTTAATACGACCTTCAAAACTAAAATTCTGACTAAATATTCCTATCGAATGGTATACAATACATGACCATAGTAGAATGAACATCACTATTAAAACAAAGTGAATAAAATCAGGTATAATTGTCCTAAAATAAGCTCCAATTAGCCCAGCAGCAGAACGTTGAAAACATGCCTTCATAGGGTTAAAAAGCACCTCTGCACAGACACGCCCCTTGTCAGTCTCACGCTGTGCTGTAGGAAGGAGGCTGAATGAGTGAGACATGCTCTTGATTTTACAGTGACTAGGCATTTACCCAACCGAATATAATCATACATTATACTAGAAGGGAAACTCGTAGTTTCAACAAATACCAAAAAACAAAGACACACAGAACGACAAACATGCTAGCATTTCCCAAGAGCCCAAGCCTGTCTCTTCTGACTAGGCTATACCAAATTCAAAATCAAAGTCAAAATCAAGAAGACGATGGTTTCACCCCGCGAATACACTATGCAGGGTTAATCGGACCGTCTTGAGAGCTCTCTTACCAAAATCAAGTTCCAAGCTTACAAGTTCACAAGTTCCAAACTGCAGTACTGACTCATCTGTCTAGACATTTCCCAAAACTATACTCACCGGATCCGGTCCCCGTTCCCAAACAAGAGCATGAGTTGGACCTCGGACTCCCCTCACGGGTTCGAGGTGTTGGCTCCGACCGGGTCCAGCACCCGCCGAGGCCTGGCCCAGCTCCCTCCGATGCAACTGGACCGGTGGCGCCTGGGAGCCGAGCCCACGTCGGAAGGGCACGAGCCCGGCAGGACCAAACCTATAGAGGCGGAAAGTCGTGGTATATCAGCTCGTATACCCTCTACTCACCACACGTTCCGGGCCAACGCACCAAGAATATGTAGCGGCAGAGCGCAAACAATCCAATAATACCAGGAGTCTGTTCAGAAGGTCCAAATCATTTATTTAGAAACATAGAAACATAGAAACATGATGACAGAAAAAGACCACAAGGCCCATCTAGTCTGTCCTTCCATAACAACAACTACAACAGTCCACTTTTTACCTTTAGAGATCCTCTGTGTTGGTCCCATGCTTTTTTGAATTCAGTTACTGGCCTCATCTTTACCACCTCCACTGGGAGACTATTCCACGGATCCACTACTCTTTCCGTAAAGAAATATTTCCGCATATCACTCCTGAATCTATCTCCCTTCACCCTCATCCCATGTCCCCTCGTCGCAGAACTTGCTTTCAATTGAAAGAGGCTCTCTCCCTGAACATTTATGCCACGGAGGTATTTAAACATCTCAATCATATCACCTCTATCCCGCCTTTCCTCTAAGGTGTACATATGAAGATCCTTAAGTCGGTCCTTATATGCTTTATAATGAAGACCACTAATCATCTTAGTAGCAACCCTCTGCACCGACTCCATCCTGTTCACATCCTTTTGAAGGTGCGGTCTCCAGAATTGCACACCATACTCCAAATGAGGTCGCACCAAGGACTTATACAGAGGCATTATCACCTCCTTTTTTCTGCTAGCCATTCCTCTCCGTATGCACCCAAGCATCCTTCTAGCTTTTGCCGTCGCCTTTTCTACCTGTTTAGCTACTTTAAGATCATCGGACACAACTACGCCTAGGTCCCGCTCTTCTTTAGTGGACAAAAGTACTTCACCTCCTATACTGTATTGCTCCCTTGGATTGCTGCAGCCCAAATGCATGACCTTACATTTTTTAACATTAAATCCCAGTTGCCAAATTCTAGACCATTCTTCAAGCTTAGCCAGATCCCTCCTCATGTTATCTACACCTTCCTGGGTGTCTACTTTATTGCAGATTTTGGTATCATCCGCAAAGAGGCAAACCTTACCCGACAGCCCTTCCGCTATATCACTAACAAAGATGTTAAAAAGAATCGGACCAAGGACAGATCCCTGGGGCACACCACTGGTAACATCCTTCTCCTCAGAGTGAGCTCCATTTACTTGTACTCTTTGTCGCCTCCCACCCAACCAATTTCTAACCCATGCAGTAACTTTAGGGTCCATCCCTAGGGTGCTCAGTTTGTTTATAAGTCGCCTGTGAGGAACAGTGTCAAAGGCTTTACTGAAATCTAAATACACCACATCTAGAGCTCTCCCTCGGTCCAACTCCCTGGTCACCCAGTCAAAGAAATCAATCAGATTTGTCTGACAAGACCTGCCTCTGGTGAATCCATGCTGCCTCGGATCCTGTAATCCGCCGGACTCCAGAAACCTCACTATTTTCTCTTTCAACAGCGTTTCCATTAATTTACTCACCACTGAAGTTAAAGTAACCGGCCTGTAGTTTTCAGCCACATCCTTACTTCCGCTTTTGTGTAAAGGCACCACATGAGCCTCTCTCCAGTCCTTTGGCACCACTCCCGACTCCAACGAGGCATTGAAAAGGTCAGTCAATGGAGTTGTTAGAACGTCCCCAAGTTCCCTCAGTATTCCAGGGTGTATCCCATCCGGTCCCATCGCTTTGTCTACTTTAAGTTGAGCTAGTTTCTCATGAACACAGTCTTCTGAAAATTGTTCAAGATGTCCCTCGCTTCTGTTCTTATTTGTGGGTGTTTTCTGAGGTCCTGCTCCTGGTTCTTCATCTGTGAACACAGAACAAAAATATTTGTTAAGCAATTCCGCTTTATCCTTATCAGCTTCTACATATTCCACCACTGCACCCTTGAGTCTGACAATACCACTTTTGCCCTTCCTCTTCTCACTAATATATCTGAAAAATGTCTTATCCCCCCATTTTATTGCATTGGCTATTTCCTCCTCCTTTTGAATCTTTGCCTTCTTGACTACTTTGCTAGCTTCTCTAAGTTTTTCCAAATACAGAGGCCTGTCTTCCTCTCTCTGTGATCTCTTGTATTTCATGAAGGCCTCCCTCTTTTTCTTCACTTTTTCAGCTACTTCCTTCGAAAACCATAGCGGTCTCCTGTTCCTTTTGCCTTTATTTACCATTTTAACAAAAAGGTTGGTTGCCTTTAAAATACCCCCTTTCAGTTTTGTCCACTGTTGTTCTACATCCCCCAGCTGTTCCCATCCCACTAATGACTCCCTGAGGTATTGGCCCATCTTCGCAAAGTTAGTCTTCCTAAAGTCTAAGATCTTCACCTTGGAATGGATTCTAACAGCCCTAGTCCTAATACTTAACCACACCATCTGGTGATCACTGGATGCAAAATGATCTCCCACTACAACATCAGAAACACTTTCACCATTGGTAAGCACCAAGTCCAGTATGGCCCCTTCACGTGTGGGGTCTGTTACCAATTGCCTGAATAGTTCTCCCTGTAGAGAATCCAGGATCTCCTTACTCCTAGATGATACTGCAGCAGGAATGTGCCAATCAACATCTGGCATATTGAAATCTCCTAGCAGTAGCACTTCCCCTTTCCTAGCAATGCTGTGTATGTCTTCAATTAACTCTCTGTCCACCTCTTCCTCTTGTGAGGGAGGTCTGTATATCACACCAATGCAAATAGATTTCTCTTTCCCTCTTTCTAGTTTAACCCACAATGCCTCCTCTCTCCCTTTTAAGCTCTGTAATTCCAAAGCTTTAATAGTAGTTTTTACATATAGTGCTACTCCTCCTCCCCTTCTTCCTACCCTGTCCTTTCTGAATAAAGTATAGCCAGGTATAGTTACATCCCAGTCATGGTTTTCTGTGAACCATGTTTCTGTAACTGCCACTAAATCTAAGTCAGCCACTCCCACCAAAGCTTCAACTTCAGAGATCTTATTTCCCATGCTACGGGCATTAATACACACTGCTTTCCATATGTTACCCCTGTTACCCATTTCCATAAAGGTATTTAATGTATCACTTACCTGGGGGCTTTCACTTACCTGGGGGCTTTCTTCACCCATCCCCAACGAATCTAGTTTAAAGCTCTCTTCAGTAGATTAGCCAGTCTACTACCAAAGATGTGTTGACCTTTCTTGGACAGATGGATGCCATCTCTGCTCTGCAACCCTTGGAACAGCATCCCATGGTCTAGGAAACCAAAACGCTCTCGAAGACACCATCCACGCAGCCATGCATTAATCTCCAGGATGCGAGCCTCCCTGCCTTGGCCTTTACCCTCAACAGGGAGGATTGAAGAGAACACCACCTGTGCACCTACCTGCTTCACCCTCTGTCCCAGAGCCATGAAGTCACTTTTGATACGTTCCGAGGTATACCTGGCAGTATCATTTGTTCCAATATGGATTAGCAACATTGGGTAATAGTCAGTGGGCTTGATGAGTCTCGGCAAACTCTCCGTAACATTTTGGATCTTGGCACCAGGCAGACAGCATACCTCTCTGGACATCAAGTCTGGTCGGCAGATGGACGCCTCAGTACCCCTCAGAAGAGAGTCTCCAACCACCACTACCCTTCGTTTCCTTCTGGTCACTGATTCCGCAACTATGGGGTACTTGAACTCTGGTTCTTCCCTTTCCAGGGATGCTTTCACCTCCTCCACTTCCAGGGCTGCATAATGGTTCTTCAATTCAAGGGCTGGAGAAGTTGGATTGGTGATTTTGCAGGCTTTGGTGACTGTTGTCCAACCATCGACATTCTGTTGGCACCCATCTTCTCCTGTGCTGGAGAGCCTGGTTGCTGCAAGCAGCATCTCATCAATGTACTTCTCACTGTCTTGAATGCTCCTCAGCCTCGCCACCTCCTCTCTGAGTTCCTCCACTTGTTTCCTCAGAGCTTCAGCATGCAGGCACCCTGCACATGGAACCGGTTCTTCAACTGGCAATAGGACCTCTGTCTGGACTGAGGCAGAAGCTGTAACGGGGGCAACAGCTTTAGCAATACGATTTTTCCCAGCCATTGTTCTGTTTGTGGAGCTTAGGTATCTGTTAAAGCAAAAGAGAGAGAGATCTACCAAGTACCAGCTGGTTTCGCAGCTGTCCTTTCAGAGAAAAAGCAGTTAAATCTCTTTAATTATATTCAAAATGTGCTGGTCCAATTCACTGTGATGTGTTAAAGGGGGAGGTGCCCTATAAAGCAAGACTGCTTACTAGGGGTGGGTGGGAGTCGGGGTGGGTAGGGAGGGAACTAACACCTGATGAGGTGTTAGCAGTTCCTGAACCTGAGGAGGTTACAGAGTTCAGCAACCTACTGTGCTCAAGTACAGTTCCCCTAAAACAGCAAAAATGAAATAACCTTGCTTTAAAAAATATACACAAAACCCTTTTAAGAGCTCCCAGTCAGAGAGCTAGCAATGTAACAAAAAAAAAACCAAACAAAGAAACCCTCAAATCCTTACTTACTGTTTGATGTGTGGAGCCCTGGTTAAGAAAGCCTCAAAAGGGCAGGGCAAAGCAGCCTTTTTATGCAGGCTTCAATTGCACTCAGGAAACAGGCCCACTAACTCCTGATGAGGTGTTAGCAGTTCCTGAACCTGAAGAGGTTACAGAGTTCAGCAACCTACTGTGCTCAAGTACAGTTCCCTGTTTGATGTGTGGAGCCCTGGTTAAGAAAGACTCAAGCAGAATCACATTCAAAATGGCTGAGCAATGGCTGTTAGTAAAACAACAACTTTTATACAGTTCTTTTCCATTCTAGATATAGGCAAACTTCTCATTGGTCCCGGTAACCCCTTCTATCCCATCTATTGGTCCCGGTACCACTACGTAGTTGTCCAATGAGGACCTTGGTCTGGGCTCAGCACCTGCTTGCCCCCCTTACAGTCCTCATTACAATGGTCATTTCTTAGACTCTTGATACAATTCTCCTCCAAGGTCGCTGGCTAACCAAAACATATGGGAAAGCAGAGCACTGTAACTTTTCTTTCAGCAGAGTTAATTAATTCCATAGAAGCTTCACACATCTTATCAGTTCCAATTAAAGTTGTTTTTCTATCTCTTCTAAGTTTCGTTTCTGCTTAGCTATGCTTGGTTATGCTTAGTTAAGTTTCGATTCTATGGAAGCTGCATTCGGGGGGGGGGGGTTCATTCCTCTGGGCCTAACCACAGGCTTCATTTACAGGTCAAGCTGCTTAGGCCTGTCTGTTTAGTTCAAGCAGCATGGATCATAGGCCTTCGCCTACCACAGCTTGGCCAATTTTAACCTAATGAGTACGGTCTTCCAAGTAAGATTCAAACCAGTGGAGGGTAGACCCACCAATTCTAATTTGTTTCAATCTTGCTGTAGCAGCAGATAAGCATGCAATAAATAAAACCAGGAGTCTTTTCAAGGATCCAAGCCAGTTTAATGTGCACAGGCTCAAGCAATAATCAATTTCAAAATGGCTGAGCAATGGTTTCTAGCAAAACAACAACTTTTATACCGTTCTTCTCCATTCTAGACATAGGCAAACTTTTCATTGGTCCCAGTAACCCCTCTCACCCATCTATTGGTCCTGGTACCACTACGTAGCTATCCAATTGGGACTCTGGTCTGGGCTCAGCACCTGCTCACCCCCCCTCTAGTCCCAATTACAATGGTCAGTGTCTCTAACTTGTTACATCTCTCCTCCAAGGTCGCTCAGCTAGTTAAAACATATGGGAAGCAGGGCACTGTAACCTTGCTTTTTGCAGAGTTAATTAATTCCATAGAAGCTGTGCTCTCTTATCAGTACCAATTAGAGCTGTTTTCTGTCTTTTCTAAGTTTCGTTTCTGCTTAGCTATGTTCAGTTAAGCTGAGTTAAGTTTCAATTCTATGGTGTCATCATTCAGGGGGGTTTTCATTCCTCTGGGCCTAACTACAGGCTTCAGTTACAGGTCAAGCTGCTCAGGCCTGTCTGCTCACTTCAGACACCATGGATCACAGGCCTTCGCCTACCACATTGCTAATAGCATGATATGATTGAGCGAGTCAAACACTGATGTATTATCAAGGAATATCAGTATGAAAGCTTGTTTAGGAGCTTCAATTCCCTTAATCAGCTTATCAAAGAGGGCTAGGAGGAGAACCTCTACCCTGTGGTATGGTCTAAATCCGTATTGGTGGGGGTCCAGTGGTCTTGAAGCTGTTTTTGGACTATCTTTTCAATTATTTTTGCCATAAAAGGGAGGCTTGATATTGGACAGTATGAGTTAGGGCTTGTTTTATCCAAGAAATTATCTTTCAGTATTGACCAAATTGATGCTTTCTTTAAGGCTTTAGGCATGTGACCCTGAGATAAAGAGAGGTTAACTATTTTGAGTATAGTAGGTGCCATTTCCACACGAGACATTTTTAGCCAGCTGACCGGGCATGAATCAACTGGGGATATAGTAGTGTTAATTGATGTAATTATTTGAGCCAGGTGTTCTGAATTGATTTGGGTGAATGATTGCCCTAGAGTGATGTTAGCTGAGGGGTTGGGTACAGGTGCTGTTGCTGTTGCAGCATTAATGTGTAAACTTAATTTATTCATGTAGCAGCTGGCTAGCACTTGTGGGTTGATGCTGATAGATCTATCTTTCATGTTAGAGGATCGTGTTAATGATTTCACAATCTCAAAGAACTCCCTTGGGCAATTTAGTGATTTCATAAGTAACTTAGTATGATTATCTCTCTTATGGTTAATGAGGCTTTCTCAGTAGGTGTGGAGTATGTTCATTTATTGTGTCTTCATCCACGTCCCTCCGGTCCAGTCCAGAAAGGTGGGTTGTGTCTTTCCACTAGCAGCTGGCGACTAATTATGCAAATTTTCCAGTGATGTCACCCTATACTAGCTGAGGCTTCTCTTCTATTCCTCAGTACTTCAGTCTCCAGCAGCTGTCTGGACTGTGAAGTGATTAAGATCACCTGAGGCTAATTGGTTTATTCATGGAAGAGCAGAACTGTTCCTGGCAGGAGCTCACACTGCACAATTGAAATAAATAAATGAAGATAAAATCAAGGTACCTAAATTGATCAGTGTGTGGTAATCCACTCCAGAACCCTTCAGTGGGCAGGAGGAGAACCCTGAAGGACCACCGTGAGCCGTTCAGTCATCATCGGAGCTGAGCACCGTCAAATTTGTATCTCCGCAGTAAGTTGGAAAAAGTGTTCTGAGTGATTGTGTAGCTTCTGCAAGACAGTTTTCTGGTTGTTCGGGCAGTAGTTTGACAGGCTGTTGGGGAAGCAATTCCTGACTCAAAGGTAGCTTGCGCTGCATGTGGCGCGCACTGTGGCTCTCTCTCTCACATGCAAGAGCTGCGACCTGGAGGAGTGCAGAGAAGGGCTTAGCCCGTGTCCGGAAGGGTCATGGGACCCACATTGGCCACAAGACCGGGCCGCTGGAGTCCTCACGCAGAGGCGGGAAATTTCCCGTGATTTTCCTCCTGTGGCCATTTTGATGGGCAGCTTGAGTTCTGCGGCAGCCATCTCAGATGGAGAATATGGGACTGCAAGTGCAAGGGGGGAATCTCAGACCTCTCCGGAGCCCCATTAGGGTTTGGAGGAGAGTTCCTTTTTCACTCCTGAATTTATTGTGTTGCTGCACAAGGCATATAAATTACAGCAGCAAGGTTCTGAGAAGTCTCTGGTAACAGCTGAGTCCACAGTTTTGAAGCGCCCCTTGATAGTGGAGGCCAAGCAGAGGCGGTGTAAGTGGCCAAGGCGTGCTGAAGTGACGGATGAGGAGGACTTGGGTTCTGACGCCTCAGTAGATTTAGAGGATCCTGAAGAAGGCACCTCAGGGCAAGGGGAGGACCTGGAAGCCCTGAAGCAGGAAGGGGACCTTCCACCTGGAGAGGATTCCATTATAGTCAGGGTATTCCTCAAGGAGGAACTCCTGGCACTCATATCTCAGTTCTTAGCAACCTTAAACATCCTCTTTCAGACTGCTGGAAGACCCACTCTTAAAGCTCTTGTTCATTTGGGTTATGAGGTGTGGTTCATTCTGCATTACCTAAGTTAAGCTATAATGTTCCTGGAAGAGGGGGGTCTTTAGTTACCAGTTATAGTGCTTTGCCAGAGTATACTGAAGGCGACCACTAGGGGTACAGCCATATATCTACCAGAGCTTGGCCAATCAAGCTTCTGGTATCTTTCTCTGTCTCCAATATCTGCTGGTAGGGGGACTTAACCCGCTTGTCTGGACTGGTCTAGAAGGATTCCAGGAAAGGAAAATAACGGTAAGTGAAATTTCTCCTTACAGGCCTCTATCTGCAGGGCATATGTTGCAAAGGCCTGCATGCATTAGGTTCAGGCGTTACCTGGCTTTCTCAGGGGTGAACATTCGGAACCCTCAGAGTTATCCAAGTTGTAGTCTACCTGGGCCTACTTATTGAATTTCTGTTATGACTTAGTACGCTCTTCTTCCAAAAGCATGGCATTAGTGGTGGCGGCTCGATGTTTCCTGTGGTTATGCAACTGGTCAGTGGTTGTTTCTTCCAAAATCAGGCTCAGCAAGCTTCCCTTTAAGGGTAAGCTGTTTGGGGATCCACTCAAAGAATTAGTTAAGGACCCTGGGGAATCCAAAGGGGGCAGGCTTCCAAACCCAGGGAGGCAAAGAACAGGCACCTCAGGTTAGAGGAGGAGCAAGGGATTTCCACAGGTTTCGTGCAGTGTGCTTCACCCCTCCACAAAGGGGACATTTCCATTATTGGGGTCAGTCCTTTTGAACTCAGGGAATCGGCTGAGGAGTCTACTCGGCTGCCGCCAGCTTACCTAAGAAATCCCAATGAAATGAGGGGGACCCAGGAAGTCAAGGAGCACATCGGGGCCGTCTCCAGCGTTTCCTCCATTCCTGGATCCAAATAACATCAGACCAGTGGGTGCTGGAGATCATCCGCAATGGTTATGCTCTCGTGCATTGATATCCTGGGTCCCTTCTTAATAATGGTTTATGGACCTTTTGGAACTTGTCCAAACCTTTTTTAAACCTAGCAACACTAACAGCCTTTGCTACATCCTCCTGTAACAAATTCCAGAGTTTGATTACACGTTGAGTGAAAAAATATTTTCTTTTATTAGTCTTAAATAGTTTACCCTGTAGCTTCATTGCATGTCCCCTAGTCTTTCTATATTCTGATAATGTAAACAATCGATCTACGTTTACCCGTTCCACTCCGTTCATTAATTTATAGACTTCTATCATATCTCCCTTTTTAGCCTTTCTTCATAGGAGTATCCTTCCATCCCCTTTACCATTTTGCTGGCTCTTCTCTGAACCTTTTCTAATATCGCTATATCCTTTTTAAGATACGGCAGCCAGAATTGCACACAATATTCAAGGTGCGGTCTCACCATGGAACGATATAGAGGCATTATAATATCTTTTGTTTTATTTTCCATTCCTTTCCTTATGATACCTAGCATTCTATTTGCTCTCTTGGCCGTCGCTGCACACTGGGCGAAGGGTTTTAACATGTTATCCACAATAACGCCTAAATCTCTTCCTGGGTGGTGGTTCCTAATGTGGAACCTTGCATCGTGTAACCATAGTTTGGGTTGTTCTTCCCTAGGTGCATAACTTTGCACTTGTCCACATTAAATTTCATCTGCCATTTTGATGCCCAGTCTTCCACTTTATCAAGATCCTCTTGCAATTTTCCACAATCCTCTTGGGTTTTAACAACTTTAAATAGTTTTGTGTCATCTGCAAATTTGATAACCTCACTCGTTATTTATGAATATGTCAAAAAGCAGCAGACCCAGCACAGATCCCTGGGGTACACCACCTTTCTCCATTGGGAAAATTGGCCATTTAGCCCTACCCTCTGCTTTCTATCTTTTAACCAGTTCCTGATCCACAATAGTACACTGCCTCCTATCCCATGACTCTTTAGTTTTGCCAAAGGTCTCTGATGAGGGACCTTGTCAAAGGCTTTCTGAAAGTCCAGATACACTATGTCAACCGACTCACCTTTGTCCACCTGTTTATTCACACCTTCAAAAAAAACATAGCAGATTAGTAAGACAAGATCTTCCTTGTCTAAAGCCATGTTGGCTATCTCCCATTAGGCCATTACTATCTACTTGCTGAGTAATTTTATTCTTTATGATGGTTTCTATCATTTTTCCCGGTACTGTCGTCAGGCTCACTAGTCTGTAGTTTCCCGGATCACCCCTGGAACCCTTTTTAAAAATTGGTGTTACATTGGCCATCCTCCAGTCTTCAGGTATTAGTGATGATTTTAATGATAGTTCACAGATTAGTAATAGCAGGTCTGCAATCTCATATTTCAGTTCTTTCAACACCCTTGGATGTATACCATCAGGCCAGGTGACTTTCTACTCTTCAGTTTATCTATTAGTTGTAATACATCTTCCCGATGTATCGATATTTCCTTCAATTCTTCCGCACCTTTAAATACCACTTCAGTCATGGGTAACATCTCTACATCTTCCTCAGTAAAGACCAAAGCAAAGAATTCATTCAGTCTCTGCACTATTGCCTTGTCGCCTCTTAGTGCCCCTTTAACCCCTCTATCATCTAATTGACCAACTGACTTTCTCACAGGTTTTTTGCTATGAATGTACTTGAAAAAGTCTTTATTTCGCTTTTTTGCTTCCGCAGCAAGCTTCTTCTCAAATTCTCCCTTTGCCTGCCTTATCAAAGCATTGCATTTGACTTGCCAGTGCTTGTGCTGTTTCCAGGTTTCGTTATTTGGCTCTTTTTTCCATTTCCTTAAAGATGCTTTTTTGGCAACAGCAGCCTCTCTGACCTCACCTTTAAACCATGCTGGCAGTTTTTTGGACTTCCTTCCACTTTTCTTAAAGCGTGGAATACAGCTGGTCTGGGCTTCCAAGATAGTTTTTTTCAACAACACCCAAGCTTGATGTAAGTCTTTAACCTTTGCAACTGCTCCTTTTAGTTTTTTCTTAACTATTTTCTTCATTTTATCATAGTCTCCCTTTCGAAAGTTAAAAGGTAGTACTGTGGATTTCCTTACTATCCCTCCTCCACTAATTAAATCAAAGGCAATCATGCTATGATCACTATTGCCAAGTGGCCCCAACATCCTTATCTCTTGTACTAGATCTGGTGTTCCACTAAGGACTAGGTCCAATATGGCTTCCCCTCTGGTCGGTTCATGAACCAGCTGCTCCAAGAAGCAGTCATTTATTTCATCTAGGAACTTTATCTCCCTAGCATGTCCTGCCGTGACACTGACCCAGTCGATACCGGGGTAATTGAAATCACCCATTATTATTACTGCGCTGTAACTTTTGTTAGCTTCCTTGATTTCTTTGGGAATTTCATCATCCATTTGTTAATTCTGGCCAGGCGGTCGATAGTACACCCCCACTGACATTGCTTTCCCTTTTTTACATGGAATTTTAATCCATAGAGATTCTACAGCAAAATTTGTTTCCTGCAAAACTTTAATCCTTTCTGACTCAATGCCATCTCTAACATAGAGCGCAATCCCTCCACCAATTTGATCAGCTCTATCATTATGATATAGTTTGTACCCAGGTATCACAGTGTCCCACTGCTTGTCCTCCTTCCGCCCATGTCTCTGATATTCCAATCATATCTAACCTCTCATTTAGTGCTATAAATTCTAACTCTCCCATCTTATTTTTTAGACTTCTAGCATTTGCATAAAAGCATTTTAGAGACTGTATTTTATTCATATTAATCTGGATATTGGTAGACATGGGTAATTTGGGATCTTTAATCTCTGTCTGCTCCATACGCGAGGGCATTTGGGCTACTTTACTCTCTTTTGGAACCTCTCTGCTTTTGGTAGTATCCTTCAAGGATACATGCTTCCAAACCATCCGCTCTTGGGCGACTGTCGGCTTTCCCCTATTATCTAGTTTAAAAGCTGCTCTATCTCCTTTTTAAAGGTTAATGCCAGCAGCCTAGTTCCATCCCGGTTAAAGTGAAGCCCATCCCTTCGGAAGAGCCCCTCCTTTCCCCAGAATGTTCCCCAGTTCCTAAAGATCCAAAACCCTCATCTCTGCACCATTGTCTCATCCACACATTGAGACTCCGGAGCTCTGCCTGCCTTTTGGGTCCTGCGCTTAGAACGGAAGCATTTCAGAGAACGCTACCCTGGAAGTTATGGATTTCAACTTCCTACCTAAAAGCCTAAATTTAGCTTCCAGAACCTCGCTACCACATTTTCCTATGTCATTGGTACCGACATGTACCAAGATAGCAGACTCCTCCCCAGCACTATCTAAGACCTTATCTAGGTGGCGCGTGAGGTCTGCTACCTTCACACCAGGCAGGCATGTTACCAGGCAATCCTCACATCCACCAGCCACCCAGCTATCTACATGCCTAAGGATCGAATCACCAACTATAACTTCTGTCCTAACTCTTCCCTCATGGGCACATGGCCCTGGAGAAACTTCCTCAGTGCGAGAGGGTTTTACATCACCTGGAGGACAGGTCCTAGCTACAGGATCACGTCCTGCCACACCAGAGTGATGCTCTCCTGTCACGTGACCTCTCTCCTCCATGGAAACAGGGATGCTACCAGACTGGAGGTGGGACTTCAGGACTATATCCCTGTAGATCTCGTCTATGTACCTCTCTGTCTTTCTTATGTTTTCCAAGACTGCTACTCTAGCCTCTAGAGAACGGACTCGTTCCCTGAGAGCAAAGAGCTCCTTGCACCTAGTGCATACGTAAGACCTCTCACCATCTAGGAGAAAATCATACATGTGACACTCAATGCAAAAGACTGGAAAGCCCCCATCTCGCTGCTGGACTGCTGTCTGCATCTTAGTTTTAAGTTTGTGTTTAGATCTTTAAGTTCTTTACTTACTAAGGGTTGCTATGGATATTTATACTAATAAAACTGTACCTAATACGTTTAATATACCTTGTTCACCTGAAGCTTAATTAATCTCAGGTCCTTAGTGTATGACTGATTTGGACAACGAGCTTCACCTGAGAGCACCTCCTGTCTTTTAAGATGTGTAAGTACCTATAAAGCTACGATTATCCCAGGGGTGGGTGGGTGTTGGGGAGGGAGGGAGGCAATTACACTTATTAAAAGAGGGTTGCTACACAGTACCCTGTCTTGTGCTGCTAAGGTAAGCTATATTCTGATTTGATTTAAATTATAGCTCTTTGCTGCTGCTAGGCTCTAACTTATTATGAAATTTAAACTACAAGCTCTCTGCTGGGTTCTAAATTTAACCAGAAAGCTCTCTTCTGTGTTTTAAATTTAAATAAAAGTACTTTGCTGATGCTAGGCCCTGAGTGACTATTACATTTAAACTACAAGCTCTCTGCTGGGTATGAAATGTAACCAGAAAGTTCTCTTCTGTGTTTTAAATTTAAACTTAAACTGCTGCTACTAGGCCCTGACTGATTTAACAAAAAATAGTGGGTTCACAGATTAATTAGCTTTGATACAAAGAATTCCTTTCAGAAAATTCCCAGAAGTATATACTCACAATTGCAGATCTGTCTCCAGAAGTAAAAGTCCCCTCTTCTATTCCTTCAAGAAAAAGTATTTTCAGACCCAAATGGGTTACACTGTAGCCACATTGCAGGTCCCCTAGTCTGTCCACAGTCTGATGACATAAAAAAGTGAATTATGCTTACCTGTTGCACTCCAGTCAATAATCTATAGACCACTATAATATCTCACCCAGCCGTCTCTTCCCCAGGCTAATAAGTCCCAACCTTTTTAGCCTCTCCACAAAGGGGTATTCTGCCATCCGCAGAACCATCTGTGATATTCATCATGATCCCACAGTGAAGTGGCAGCACACAGTCCTGCTACTGCTGCGGAAAGGCAATGTGCCACATAAGGTGGTCCAAGGGTCCTGGCACCGCAGGCATAGATCTAGGCTGCCTCCCCCCTCCCCCGCTGCCGCAGAACCCAGCTATGGGGGAAGAGGCTAATAGTACCAGATGCTGTGGCCCTCCAGGTAGCTGGAAAATGCAGTTGCCTGGGGAAATACTACAGCAGTGGCTGCCATCCTCCCCCCCGAGACGTATCGGTGGCAGCTGGTGGGAGGGCAGCATGGCCGTCCATGTGTGCCCCTACCCCCCCATCTGGACCATTTGCCCAAGGTGCCCGCCAAACCCACATGTTTAAAATGCATGTGCATGGACATGTCTGCTTAGTGGGGTGTTGATGGTGGCATGGGAAGTGGCACCAGTCTTCAGCAGATAGAAGCCTTGTCCTGGTCATGTGCACCATCTGCATTGTAGTATGTGCTGAAGGTCAGCTGAAGAGAAGTATGTCAGCAACAGGAGCTGCTATTGCTATAAGGTAGCACTGTGGTGTAACAGACAGTTGGTGTACATATGTGCAGAAAGTCACAGGTTCAGGTCCCTACTGAGGTTTCTGTATTGCATATTCCTGTGGACAAAGTTTAGCTGATAATGTAAGTACAGCTCCAGAATGTGCAACCCCCAAGGAGATGGCCAGCAAGGGTGGAAACACCCACCAGCAGCACTGACAGGCTCCACTATCCACAGCTGGTTGGAGGCTGATATGACATGCAAACATTACACACGTTATCAATCTGTGGTGAGAATAAGACACAGTAATATAACACATGCAAACATTACATACGTTATCAGTTTGTGGTGAGGGTAAGGAACGGTAATATAGCACGTGCAAACATAGCACATGTTATCAATCCTTAAGCTGACATTGAGACAGGAGTGTCAAGCAGGAATGCCAATCATCTCCACTTTTGCTCAGTGCGCCAATGAGAGTGTGTGTGTCTCCTCTTTGTCCTGTGGCTTTCTGCGCTGCACTGCACTTTGGCTCTCATTGATCAGGTTTTTCCCAGCCTGTTTGGAAAATGTGCATAAGGTGAGGCAGAGGATTGTGGGTATTGCCTGAAACAGCACAGATTGGCCTGAATGTGTCTGCCACAATGGTAGGGTCACTGGCTGAGATGCCATTTTGCCCTTCTGCCACCTGCATTGCCTGGGTGGCCATTGTATGACATGCTGAGATGGCACTCTCACTATGACCAAAAAGTGACCATGGCATGGCTATGTTCCCACATAGTGTTGTTGTAGTGCTTGTTTCCAGTGATATTTGTGTGCTCCCTGTTCTGGGACCCAATCACCGAGGCATCTGCTAGATGAACATAGTTTCTCTGTGAAAATGCAATATGGACTGGCTAGCGGATTTTCTGCAGTTAGTATGTGCATGGCTGGAACACCTGGTGGGTTGCAGCAGGTACAGTCTGACTGTGCCTTCTACTGGTGAATGTCAGACTTTGGTGGGTGGCAGCTGTGTTTTTGCAGGCCTTTTCGCAGCATTACTGCTGGTCTAGCCTGCTGGTCCAATCCTTCCCTCCCCCCTTCTCTATAAGACAGCCTTTGGGCAGGGGGACTGGGGTTCCTGGTCCCACAGCTCTTCTTCATGGCCTTGCCTCTATTGCCACAATTACAAAAATGCTGATTGCAGGCACTTTGGGGACAAGGGGGCATATATTGTAAACCACTTTGCCCTGGAGCAGGCGGCATATTGGCCATTGCTACATGAACCTCAAGCAAGTCTCGACACCCCTCTGCCCTGATAATAGGTGGCCATGGCAGTCGCATTGTAACACTGGGTATGCACTATTCTGGGTGGGTCCTGGTCCACCAGGGCAAGATGTGACTGGGACATACAGATGGACACAGAATGACTTTAAGTTCCACTGTAAGGAACACTTACCACACACTGGTAGTGATGGGGACCTGCAGCAGAGCATATCTCTAGCACCCCAGGTACTGCGAACCTGGTGCTGGGCGCCCATCGTCACCATCAGAGTGAACACAGAACCTGCGCATAAATATTTGCATAATGTTACTATACACTAACTTTTAGTAAACACACCTCTTAATGAGTGTATGGATAAAGAAAGACTAAACAATTTCTACATTACTATAATCCAGTGCCAACCACCAGGCACATTAGGAACTACTACAAACACTGCCCATTTAGAACCCATAGCAAACCCGCCGTATCCTAACAGCACTACCAGGACACACAAAGTACCATGCTCTACCTATCAAAAGGCAACACTGCAAATATTAAACCAATACTTTTCCGAGAATAACAATACATGACCTACTGGGGAACGAGAACAAATGGCAATGTCAAATAGAAATTACATAAACAGAATACCTCAGCTCAGTTACACATGCAGAACATAGACCATCACCAAACAAGGAGTCACAATTTAGAAACAGGAAGACAATAATTAAACTGGGAACCCCAAAAGCCCAACTTGGAATGTACAATAACACTGTAAATTAATATCCTCTTGTACAATGTACAACAAAACTATAAATTAATTTCCTCTTGTACTAAACAAAGCGCAGATATTAATGATGCACATTTCCCAGAGCTGACATATTCCAGTTAATAAATTCAAAATAAAGAGATATTTTTCTACCTTTTGTGCATTTTATTTTCAATTGCAGTTGCTCCAGCCACTTTCTTCTGGTTTCTTCGTGTCTTCTGCTAACTCTCCATTGTCTGCTGTCCATTTGTCCTTTCTTCTCTCTTCTAGTTTTTTTCCATTCTCTCTCTACATCTGCTTTAACATACTAATCTTTCTCTTTTTGCTCTTTCCTCATTCCTATTTCATCCACTCAAATTTTACCCCTCCATCCTCAATCCCCACTTACTCCCCCAATACCCAGCCAATTGTAGATTTCGCTTCCATCCCACACAAAATATTTTTCCCCTTTCCATTTCACTCTCCCAGCTCTATCCCATTCTAATCCTCCCCCAACATCAGCTCCATTCTAGTTCCAGCCCCACCCAGCATCCACTCCCTTCTAGTCCCTGTATCAGCCCATTTCCAGTCCTAGCCCTCATCAGCCCATTTCCAATCCTATCCTAGCCCCCCATCAGCCCATTTCCAGTCCTAGCTCCCCCATCCATTTCTAGTCCTATCCGAGTCCCTCCATCAGCTCATTTCCAATGCCAGCCCCCCCATCAGCCCATTTCTATTCCTTTCCTAGTCCCACCATCAGCCCATGTCCAATCCTAGCTCCCCTCCACTCAGCTCATTTCCAATCCAAGCCCCCCATGAGCCTACTTCCTTGTTCTAGCCCCTCCATGAATCCATTTCAATCCAAGCCCCCACCACAGCCCATTTTCAATCTTAGCACCCCCCATCAGCCCATTTCCAGTCCCATCCTAGCCCCTCCATCAGCCCATTTCCAGTCCTAGCTCCCTCCCCTCACAGCCCATTTCCATTCCAAGCCCCTGTCCCCATCAGCTATTTGCAGTTCAAGCCCCCCTCCCACTCAGCCCATTTCCAGTCCTAGCAACCCCCGAGCCCATAACCACTCCTAGCCCCCATAAACCATTACAATTCCTAAGCCCCCATCAGCCCATTTTCAGTCATAGCCCCCCCATAGCTCATTACCTGTCCTAACCCACAATCAGCCTAGTTCCAGTCCTAACCCCCCATCAGCCCATTTCCAGTCTTAGCCTCCCCATAGCCCATTACCAGTCCTAACCCTCCCATCAGCCCACCTCCAGTCCTAACTCCCCCATCAGCCCATTTCCAGTCCTAGCCCCCCCCCCATCAGCCCATTACCAGTCCTAACCACCCCATCAGCCCACTTCCAGTCCTAACCCCATCACCCCATTTTCAGTCTTAGCCCCCCCCGTCAGCCCACCTCCAGTCCTACCCCCCCCCATCAGCCCATTACCAGTCCTAATCCCCCTCCCCCATCAGCCCAGGGAAATTTAAAAAAAAGAAAAAATCTGGCTGCTGCTGCTGTTTCCCATCAGCGCCGGTGGGCTTAACAGAGCCGCGAGAGAGAAACTCTCCCTTCTCGGCTCTGAAAGCTGGCGCTGAGGGGACTGATTCAGGGAGGGCTCTGCTGGGCGGGGGGGGGAAGGCGGCGGGGGACACTTGATTCTGCCGCTGCTTTCTTTTTTAAATTTACCTGGGCTGATGCAGAATGTTGTTTGCGTGGGACCCCCCTAAACACAGGGCCCTTTGCAAACAACATTCTTGCTCAATGGACGGGCCGGCCCTGGTCTGACCCAGTATGGCATATCTTATGTTCTTATGTTCACATGGCATTGATGGACAACGCCAAGTCCAGTCGCTTCTTCAGCAGATGCAGAGAGAGGTTGTCGGAGGGGCTGGATGCCCTAGCACAACCATGGCCACGGGAAGGTCTTCTCTATATCTTCCTACCATGGGCTATGATCAGTCGGCTCCTTCATAGAATCGCGTGACACGATGGTCACATGATCTTAGTGGCCCCAGATTGGCCTCGTCGTCCATGGTATGCGGCTCTGATCAGATTGTTAGTGGACAGGCAATAGCATATGCCTGTGACGGATAATCTACTTGCGCAGGGATCAATACTAATGCCACAAGTGGATTGATTCTCGCTTATGACCTGGCCCTTGTGTGGGTGAGGTTTTTAAAATGGGGCTTTGCGCCTGGAGTTGTTGAAGGCGAAGAAGAAGTCTACCTCTTTGTCATATGTCCGCATTTGGTGGGTCTTTGAAGGTTGGTGTGAGAACCGCAATATCCAACCTTTGGGAACATCGGTGGTAGATGTCCTGGCGTTCTTGCAGGTGGGGCTGGACAAGGGCCTCGCCTTGAATTCCCTAAAGGTCCAGGTGGACACCTTATCCTGTTACCGGGGCAAGGTACAAAAAATTTCATTGGCGGGCCACTCAGATATTTTGTGTTTTTTGCAAGCGGTCAAGCAGATTCGACTGCCAGGGAGAATTGTACTTCCACCCTGGGATCTTAATATCATGCTATCAATTCTAACATGCCCTCCATTCGAGCCTCTCGGCCATTCCACACTAAAGTATTTGACATTGAAGGTGGTATTTTTGGTGGCCATCTGCTCGGCTCGACATATCTCGGATTTGCAGGCTTTGTCCTGCTGGGAACCGTTCCTCGTTCTTGCTAAGGAGAGAGTGATTTTGCATATAGTTCCATCTTTCTTGCCAAAAGTGGTTTCCTCTTTTCATGTAAATCAGGTGGTGGCATTGCCAGTATTTACCTTGGCAGATGGGGGAGCCACTGACAGGCAGCTACATAACTTGGATATTCGCAGGGCATTAAAGTGCGACCTGAAGCACACTCAGTCCTTCCGCAAATCGGAGCATCTGTTCATGCTGTCTGGAGGGCCGCATAAAGGGGAGATAGCCTCAAAGGTGTCCATCTCGCATTGGGTGAAAGAGGCTATCACCTTGGCTTACCTTCTTGGGAGACTGGTGCTGGTGGGGCTATGCGCACATTCCATTTAGGGCCCAGGCGGTGTCCTGGGCAGAATTGAGTCTGGTGCCGCCGGTAGACAATTGCTGTACTGTGACGTGGTTATCATTACATACCTTTGCCAGACACTACCGTCTAGATGTACAGGCAGTGCAGGAGGTACGGTTTGGTGCTCAGGTGTTGAAGGCAGGGCTCATGGGTCCCTCCCATCGATAGGTACTGCTGTGGTACATCCCATTTGTCTGGACTGGACCAGAGGGATGTGGATAAAGGGAAAATTAGAGTTTACCTGCTAATGTAATTTCATGGAGTCCCTGCGGTCCAGTCCAGGACCCACCCTTGTGTGTTCTTTGCTGTTTTCGCACAAGCCTGCAAGTCTGTGGTGTAGCTTGAGCAGTTTTTCAATTCTGATCAAGAAGGGCTGCCTCTTGGATATGGCTTTTCTCAGCCTATTTGTTGGGGGCTTGGAGTTAGCCAGCTTTGTCAAACAGTATTAAAAAAATTAAAATAAATGAAGACACGGGAGTTGGGAGAGAACACGTACATATGTTTTAGGCTATACATGAATTCCAGGTGTAGTATTAAGTCGCAAGACATTTTTTTTTTGGTCTGAATCGATTGTTAGAGGAATGAGGAAGGGTTCTGTTCTCCGAGTTCCAATAGTTGTTAGTTGAATAGTCTGACTAGGGAGGTTTCTTGCTGCTTTGTCAATGATATACTGAGGAATAGGAGAGCATAATCAGTCTCCAACTGCTGGTGGACAGACACAACCCATTTGTCTGGACTGGACCAGAGGGACTCCATTAAAGTAAATTAGCAAGTAAATTCTAATTTCCCTTTTGGTAGCTTTGATATCCTCCATTTACATTCCAACTTCCTTAATTTTGTCTTTAAGGCTCTAAGCTCCTGAGTCGGATCGCCTATAGCCTTTGTTGTAACTAGTTGTGGGGGCAGATGCAGCTTTATTAAGTACGGAATTCCAGTTGTCTAGTAGGGTATCTATATTAATAGTGTCTGGGTTAAGTTGAGAAAAGGTTTCTTTTAAAAACAAGTCTTTGTCTGTTTAAAGCGGACTGTATGTCGGGGTTGGTGGTCTGCCTGAGTGTGATATATTTCTCTGTGATCATAAAAATGATGAGGTAATGGTCTGACCAGGGAACAGCTTATAAGAACATAAGAACATCAGATAACATAAGATATGCCATACTGGGTCAGACCAAGGTCCATCAAGCCCAGTATCCTGTTTCCAACAGTGGCCAATCTAGGTCACAAGTACCTAGCAGTTTCCCCAAAAGACACAGATTCCACAATGCTTGTACTGGGTCAAGCATTGATATCCTGGGTCCCTTCTTAATGGACCTTTCCTCCAGGAACTTGTCCAAACCTTTTTTAAACCCAGCTACACTAACAGCCTTTACTACATTCTCCGGTAACAAATTCCAGAGTTTGATTACACGTTGAGTGAAAAAATATTTTCTTTTATTAGTCTTAAATAGTTTACCCTGTAGCTTCATTGAATGTCCCCTAGTCTTTCTATATTCTGATAAGGTAAACAATCGATCTACGTTTACCCGTTCCACTCCGTTCATTAATTTATAGACTTCTATCATATCTCCCCTCAGCCGTCTCTTTCCAGGTTAAAGAGCCCTAACCTTTTTAGCCTTTCTTCATAGGAGTATCCTTCCATCCCCTTTACCATTTTGGTGGCTCTTCTCTGAACCTTTTCTAAAATCGCTATATCCTATACGGCGACCAGAATTGCACACAATATTCAAGGTGCGGTCTCACCATGGAACGATATAGAGGCATTATAATTTATTTATTTATTTATTTATTAACATCTTTTATATACCGCACTATTCGTTATCAGCGCGGTTTACAGAGAACAAGAAAACTTCAGACAAGTTACATTTATCTGGTTTTTACATATAACAGGAACAATAACTTGGATAACCGGGGTAGTATTTACAACAAATAGCAGTCAGAGAAATTATAATATATAATATAATAATATAATATAATAATAATTATAATTATAATACAGTCAAACCTCGGTTTTCATGATTAATCCGTTCAAAAAAGTCTGACTAAAACTGAAACGTATGAAAACTGAAGCAATATTTCCCATAAGAAATAATGTAAATCCAATTAATCCGTTCCCGACACCCAAAAATATTCACAAAAAATACATTTTATAGAGAATAACTATATTTTTACATACAGAAAACAATGAGAAATAAATATAAATGACTAATGAAATGGATAAATGAACATTTAACATCACTGAAAGCAAGCTAAGTACAGTACGTTAACATCTGGCCTTAGCCACCCCTGACAAGCTGCTGTGCCCAGCTCTCTTCGGAATCACATTGGATTCAGCCCATTAAAATACCTTTACATTATCTGCTCAATGCTTCAGAATGGCAGAAAATCTTAATGATATAGCTTCAGACGTACCCTGCAAGAGAAAGAACTGCCTCCCACATTCATGCAACATCTCCTGCTTACGTTGACAGCTTTTCTTCCCTGCTACCTCTGAGCCTGAGGGGGCGCTCCAGAGAACGGGCAGGCGGTGGACGAGATCAGGGCCTTCCTCTCTGCGCAATCCTTGCCTCTCTGACTCTGACCAGGCTCGAGGATGTGTTTCATTTACGTGCTCAGCTGGCTTTCGCTTCTCATCACGCTGGCGATCGGTGAGTCCGGGGGGCAGTGCTGCCGGGACAGGGCGGGCGTTCCGGCAGTGTTATTTACAGTACTGTAATTTACGAAAACCAAGGCGATGTACGAGAACCAGGCCAAAATCTCAGTCAAAAAAGACGTTGAAAACCGAAGCGATGTATGAGAACCGGGACAAAATCTCAGTCAAAAAAGACGTTGAAAACCGAAGCGTATGAAAACCGGGGCAAATGAAAACCGAGGTTTGACTGTATAATAATAATAATATCTTTTGTTTTATTTTCCATTCCTTTCCTTATCATACCTAGCATTCTATTTGCTCTCTTGGCCACCGCTGCACACTGGGCGGAGGGTTTTAACATGGTATCCACAATGACGCCTAAATCTTTTTCCTGGGTGGTGGTTCCTAATGTGGAACCTTGCATCGTGTAACCATAGTTTGGGTTGTTCTTCCCTAGGAGCATAACCTTGCACTTGTCCACATTAAATTTCATCTGCCATTTTGATGCCCAGTCTTCTAATTTATCAAGATCCTCTTGCAATTTTCCACAATCCTCTTGGGTTTTAACAACTTTAAATAGTTTTGTGTCATCTGCAAATTTGATAACCTCACTCCTTATTCCACTTTCCAGGTCATTTATGAATATGTCAAAAAGCAGCGGACCCAGCACAGATCCCTGGGGTACACCACTATTCACCTTTCTCCATTGGGAAAATTGGCCATTTAGCCCTACCCTCTGCTTTCTATCTTTTAACCAGTTCCTGATCCACAATAGTACACTGCCTCCAATCCCATGACTCTTTAGTTTTGCCAAAAGTCTCTCATGAGGGACCTTGTCAAAGGCTTTCTGAAAGTCCAGATACACAATATCAACCGACTCACCTTTGTCCACCTGATTATTCACTCCTTCAAAAAAACATTACAGATTAGTAAGACAAGATCTTCCTTGTCTAAAGCCATGTTGGCTGTCTCTCATTAGTTCATGACTATCTACATGCTGAGTAATTTTATTCTTTATGATGGTTTCTATCATTTTTCCCGGTATTGACGTCAGGCTCACCGGTCTGTAGTTTCCCGGATCACCCCTGGAACCCTTTTTAAAAATTGGTGTTACATTGGCGATCCTCCAATCTTCAGGTATTAGAGATGATTTTAATGATAGTTCACAGATTACTAATAGCAGGTCTGTAATCTCATATTTCAGTTCTTTCAACACCCTTGGATGTATACCATCCGGCCCAGGTGATTTGCTACTCTTCAGTTTATTTAATAGTTGTAATACATCTTCCCGATGTATCGATATTTCCTTTAATTCTTCCGCACCTTTAAATACCACTTCAGTCATGGGTAAGTCTTGAGTTCAGAGTGAAGGGACACTAGATTCCTTAAGTAAATCATAAGGGAGGAATATTAGGTCCAGTATATTTCCTTTATTATGGGTTGGTGAGTTTACAATTTGGTAAAAGTCCATGTCACTCATAGGAAGGAGTATGCTTGACCATAATGAAGTGAGGCCAGATTGAAATCACCTAGGAGAATTAGTAGTTTGATAATAGGTATGTATGAGCATACAGTTTCCAATATTTTACTTAAACTATTGGTGTCAGATGTAGGAGATCTATATAGGAGGCTAAATATAAACTGCTTGGTTTCCACCAAAAATATATCCAGACTTTCTATATTAATGGTAGATGATAGGATGAGAACACCTTCTCCATGCTTGTCTTTTCCGGGAGTATGGAAAATGTCAAAGCTTAGTTGCTGAAGTTGATTAAGAAGCACTGTATCAGTGTCTGAAAGCCATGACTCAGTGATAAACATAATGTCTGGGTCATTGTCATGGATGTAGTCTTTTATAGGAATTTTATTCTTGATCAATCTTGTGTTAATTAAACAGCTACTTAGAATTTTAGAGCTAGGTTCTTCAGTTATCTTAATACCTAGAGCCTGCCAGTTCAGCGTGATATGGATAAGCCTGTCGCTTATATGCTGCGTTGCCCCAGAACATTTAGGTCTGGCTGTAGACACTTTAGGATGGTATTGATATTGAATTATTGGGATGTCATAATATTATTGGGAGAAGGCATGAGAAGGTGTACTATCGACCGCCTGTCCAGAATGAACAAATGGATGATGAAATGCTCTAAGAAATCAGGGAATCTAACAATATTTACAGCACAGTAATAATAATGGGTGATTTCAATTACCCCGGTATCAACTGGGTCCGTGTTACATGCTAGGGAGATAAGTTTTGATGAAATAAATGACTGCTTCTTGGAGCAGCTGGTTCATGAACTCACAAGAGGGGAAGTCATCTTGGACCTAGTCCTTAGTGGAACACAAGATCTAAGAACATAAGATATGCCATACTGGGCCAGACCAAGGTCCATCAAGCCCAGTATCCTGTTTCCAACAGTGGCCAATCTAGGTCATACATACCTAGCAGTTTCCCCAAAAGAAACAGGTTTCACAGTGCTTGTATTGGGTCAAGCATTGATATCCTGGGTCCCTTCGTAATAATGGTTTATGGACCTTTCCTCCAGGAACTTGTCCAAACCTTTTATAAACCCAGCTACACTAACAGCCTTTACTACATCCTCCGGTAACAAATTCCAGAGTTTGATTACACGTTGAGTGAAAAAATATTTTCTTTTATTAGTCTTAAATAGTTTACCCTGTAGCTTCATTGCATGTCCCCTAGTCTTTCTATATTCTGAAAACGTAAACAATCAATCAACATTTACCCGATCCACTCCGTTCATTAATTTATAGACTTTATAGACTGGTGCAAGAGATAAGGGTGTTCGGGCCTCTTGGCAATAGTGATCATAGCATGATCTTGTTTGATTTAATAAATGGAGGAAGGACAGCAAGGAAATCTACAGTACTACCTTTTAATTTTCAAAAGACAGACTATGATAAAATGAGGAAAACAGTTAAGGAAAACTAAAGGAGCAGCTGCAAAGGTTAAAGCACGGGTGTTGTTTAAAAATACTATCTTGGAAGCCCAGATCAGCTGTTTTAAGAAAAGTGGAAGGAGGTCCAAAAAACTGCCAGCATGGTTTAAAGACGAGGTCAGAGAGGCTGTTGTAGCCAAAAAAGCATCTTTCAGGAAATATAGTAACATAGTAACAAAGTAAATGGCGGCAGATAAAGACCAGTATGGTCCATCTATTCTGCCCAGTAAGAAGGCCGGAGTAAGATGGCAGGAGTAGGTGCCACTCTGTACAGGCCGCCCCTCAGGCCACCCCTCCCCATGTCTTTGTTTAGGGGTGAACCCACCACTCCATGCAGGACACCCCTATTTGTTGAGAAGTTAGATGGTTCAGTTTATTTTGATTTTATTCTGTTGCTATAAATGGATCCATTGTGTCTATCCCATGCCATTTTGAATTATGTCACCGTATTTGCCCCCACCACCTCCACTGGGAGGGCATTCCAAGCATCCATCACCCTCTCAGTGAAAAAGTATTTCCTGATATTGCCTTTCAATTTTCCACCTTGCAGCTTCATGTTATGCCCTCTCGTTTTACAGCTTCCCCCTCTTTGGAAGAGGTTTGTTTGTTCATTATTTCTCTTTAAGAAATGGAAAAAGGAGCCAAATGACAAAAACTGGAAACAACATATGCAATGGCAAGTTAGATGCAAGGCATTGACAAGGCAGGTAAAGAGAGAATTTGAAAAAAAGCCTATTGTGGAAGTAAAAACACATAATAAAAACTTTTTCAAGTACATTCGTAGCAAAAAATCTGTGAGAGAGTCAGTTGGACCACTGGATGATAGAGGGGTTAAGGGGGCACTAAGAGGGGACAAGACCATAGCAGAGAGACTGAATGAATTCTTTGCATCGGTCTTTACTGAAAAAGATGTAGGAAAGTTACCCATGCCTTAAATGGTATTTAAAGCTGATGCAGCAGAAGAATTGAAAGAAATATCGATAAACTGGGAAGATGTATTACAATTATTTGATAAACTGGAGTAGCAAATCACCTGGACTGGATGGTAAACATCCAAGGGTGTTGAACGAACTGAAATATGAGATTGCAGACCTAATTAATCTGTTAACTATCATTTTTATATTCTCTTATATACCACACTATTCTGCATCAGTACGGTTTACATTGAACAAACTGAAATTACATTGAACAGGGCATTATAACTTGGAGATAACTATTTTACAGGGAACATGGGCTATGGAGGGTTAAGTGGCTTGCCCAAGACCACAAGGAGCACCTGTGGGACTAGAAACCCCAGTCCTTCCGGCCCAAGGTTGCTGTCCTCTAGTGGGATTTGAACCCCCAACCTTCCGGCCTGATGTACCTTGCCCCAACCACTAGGCCACTCCTCCACTCCAATCATCTGTAATACCTGAAGATTGGAGGATGGCCAATGTAATGCCAATTTTTAAAAAGCGTTCCAGGGGTGATCTGGGAAACTACAGACTGGTGTGCCTGACGTCAGTACTGGGAAAAATGGTAGAAACCATTATTAAGAACAAAATTTCTGAACATGTAATAGTCATGGTTTAATATGGCTTTAGTAGGGAAGGTCTTGTCTTACTAATCTGTAATATTTTTTTGAAGGTGTAAATAAACAACCAATACTACAATAGGAAATTAGAAGTGTGAAAAAACAGTTGACCCATTTTGCTCAAACAGCGGCAGAGGGGGAAGCATCTATAACCCTATGATGTCGGGCATTTATAAAGTCCAGCAATTGGGAAGGCTCATAAAATATAAAAGACTCAGACTGATACTTGATCAGGCACTTACACGGAAATTTTAGGAAAAAGAGCCCTCCCAATTGCTGAACTCCAGGTCGGAGAAGGAGAAAATCCCGCCGCCGCCGCTGAGTTTCCCTAGAGAGATCCGGAAACATACGGACAGACAACCCCTTAAATAAAAGATTGTGCTTCTTGAAGAATAACTTCATGAACCATTCCTTATCAGGGAGCAAGGCTAATGTAATCAATAAAGTGGAGGGCACTACCTGCCCCTCCTGCGATGATTCCAACATTGCAGTCACATTTAATACATCCTATTGTAGTATTGGTTGTATCTTTTTCACTATTGGTATCCTCTCTGTTTTGAGGGCTAGAGTGGGTCGGGCGTTTTGATTTTTTTCCTTTTTGTTGGATTGCATGGGTCTGCTATGTTTTGCTTCGCCCTTCTCAGTTTCTGTTTCAAGATGTATTCTTGATATGTATTGTAGAAATTCATAAATAAAAAAAAAATTTAAAAAAAAAAAAGGTGTAAATAAACAAGCGAGTGGAAGAGTAGCTTAGTGGTTACTGGCACTACTTGTGACCTTGGGCAAGTCACTTTACGCTCCGTTGCCTCGGAAGAAAAGGCCTCGCAATCTACGTTTGGTGATATATTGCCAAGAAAACCCAGGGGCAGTTGGATCGCCAGGACTGACATGACAACACTAAAAAAAAATAAACAGGTAGACAAAGGTGGGTTGGTAAATGTAGTGTATCTGGATTTTCAGAAAGCCTTTGACAAGATCCCTCATAAGAGACTTTTGGCAAACTTAAAAAGTCATAGGAGGCAGTGTACTATTGTGGATCAGGAACTGGTTAAAAGATAGAAAGCAGAGGGTAGGGATAAATGGCCAATTTTTCCATGGAGAAAGGTGAACAGTGGAGTAGCTCAGGAATCTGTGCTGGGTCTGCTGCTTTTTAACATAGTCGTAAATGACCTGGAGTGAGGTAATCAAATTTGGAGATGACAGAAAATTATTCAAAGTTGTTAAAACCCAAGAGGATTGACAAAAATTGCAAGAGAACCTTAATAAATTGGAAGAATGGACATTCAAATGGCAGATCAAATTTAATGTTGACAAGTGCAGAGTTATGCACCTAGGAAAGAACAACCCAAACAATGGTTACACAATGCAAGGTTCCACATTAGGAACCACCACCCAGGAAAAAGATTTAGGCGTCATCATGGATAACACCTTGAAACCCTCCGCTCAGTGGGCCAAGAAAGCAAATAGAATTTTAGGAATCCTAAGGAAAGGAATGGAGAATAAAACAAAGGATATTATAATGACTCTGTATTGTTCCATGGTGCGACCGCACCTCGAATATTGTGTGCAATTCTGGTCACCGTATCTTAAAAAGCATATAGCAGAATTAGAAAAGATACAGAGAAGAGCCACCAAAATGGTAAAGGGGATGGAAGAATACCCTATGAGGAGAGGCTAAAAAAGGTTAGGGCTCTTTAACCTGGAAAAGAGATGGTGAGGGGAAAGATGATAGAGGTCTATAAATTAATGAATGGAGTGGATTTTTTACACCACCAAAATGTAGAAAGACTAGGGGGACATGCAAATGTAAAAAGACTAGTGGACATGCAATGAAGCTACAATGTAACCCATATAAGACTAATAATTATAGAAAATATTTTTTCACTCAACGCATAATCAAACTCTGGAATTCATTATCAGAGAATGTAGTAAAAGCTGTTAGTGTAGCTGGGTTTAAAAAAGGTTTGGCTTGATGGACCTTGGTCTGACCCAGTATGCCATATCTTATGTTCTTATTTAAAACAAGGGCACTGCAGGCAGAGAGCCCTTAGGCATGGCCCTTGAGTATAGACCTAAGCTTATTTTGCAAGAGGCATATTAACTTCTTAATCCAAAAATTCCAAAATGGATATGAAACTATTTGTGACCATTCATTGTATACTTATGTTATTTATCTTATATTCTCTTTCATTATCTCATGAAAAATTTTATGAAATTTTATGAAAAGGTTATGAAATTTGCAGATGACACAAAACTATTTAAAGTTGTTAAAACCCATGAGGATTGTGGAAAATTGCAAGAGGATCTTGATAAATTGGAAGACTGGGCATCAAAATGGCAGATGAAATTTAATGTGGACAAGTGCAAAGTTATGCACCTAGGAGAGAACAACCCAAACTATGGTTACACAATGCAAGGTTCCACATTAGGAACTACCACCCAGGAAAAAGATTTAGGCGTCATTGTGGATAACATGTTGAAACCCTCCACCCAGCGTGCAGTGGCAGCCAAGAGAGCAAATAGAATGCTAGGTTTCATAAGGAAAGGAATGGAAAATAAAACAAAGGATATTATAATGCCTCTGTATCGTTCCATGGTGCGACTGCACCTTGAATATTGTGTGCAATTCTGGCCATTGTATCTTAAAAAGGATATAGCATTATTAGAAAAGATCCAGAGAAGAGCCACCAAAATGGTAAAGAGGATGGAAGCATACCCCTATGAAGAAAGTTTAAAAAGGTTTGAGCTCTTCAACCTGGAAAAGAGACGGCTGAGGGGAGATATGATAGAGGTCTATAAATTAATGAATGGAGTGGAACGGGTAAACGTAGATTGATTGTTTACATCATCAGAATATAGAAAGACTAGGGGATATGCAATGAAGCTACAGGGTAACCTATTTAAGACTAATAAGAGAAAATATTTTTTCACTCAGCTTGTAATCAGACTCTAGAATTTGTTACCGGAGGATGTAGTGAAAGCTGTTAGTGTAGCTGGGTTTAAAAGAGGTTTGGACAAGTTCCTGGAGGAAAGGTCCATAAACCATTATTAAAAGGGACCCGGTATATCAGTGCTTGACCCAATACAAGCATTGTGGAACCTGTGTCTTTTGGGGAAACTGCTAGGTATTTATGACCTAGATTGGCCACTGTTGGAAACAGGATACTGGGCTTGATGGACCTTGGTCTGACCCAGTATGGCATGTTCTTATGTTCTTATGAATGGGGTGGAGCGTACCACCGCATGTAGTAGTCTCTGCCGGTGCAATAGTCAGGTCCGGAATGCCGAAATAGTGTGCTGTTGCTGGAGAGTGTCCACAGTCAGCCGATGTGTGCAGTAGTAGTGGTAAAGGCAATCTATACTGCAGCCCCCTTGTTTTAAATGCTACAGATCACCTGAGGTGATGACGAAGGGAATGAGGTGGAGCTTACTACCGCATGTAATAGTCCCTGCCGGTGCAATCGTCAGGTCCAGGATGCTGAGATAGTGTGGCTGTTGCTGGACAGTGTCTGCGATTCCCTTATGTGTGCAGCAGTAGCTGTAAAGGGGATAATTTTATAAGGAGGGGATAGCGTAGTTACTCACCTGTAACAGGTGATCTCTGGGAACAGCAGGAATTTAGTCTTCACATATGGGTATTGTCGGTACCGACGGAGCCTGCGCGGGAACGCTCCCCAGCATCCAATAGGAAAGCTTTTGGGAGCATCCCACAGTGCCTGCATGCTGCCTTCCCGCCTTTCCAACTGTCCCTCTCCAGTTGAGTTTATAACTGAGACAAAAGAGAGAGGGAGAGAGAGAGAGAGTGAGAGAGATACAACTCCTAGTGGAGATGGGCGGTTTGTGAAGACTAAATTCCCGCTGTTCCCGGAGATCACCTGTTACAGGTGAGTAACTACGCTATCTCCAGGAACAAGCAGGAATGTAGTCTTCACATATGGGGACTCCCTAGCTGCAGATGGCAGGGAGATGGTCCCAGGAAGTTGTTAGCCCTTGTGAAAGGGCCATACTTTCCCCCATGGATTTCTGGCATCCTACCAGGGACGGTGGGTAGGAGTTGATTAAGTCTGAAAAAGTTGTTGAAGAACAGCCTGGCCATACAAGGCATCCCAGCGGGAGTCCTTGTCTAAGCAGTAGTGGGCTGTGAAGGTATGTACCGAAGCCCAAGTAGCTGCTCGACAGATGTCGTCGATAGACACAGAGTGAAGATGAGCCATTGAGGCTGCCATGGCTCTCACATTGTAAGCTGTGACATGGCCTTCAAGAGGACGGTTCTTACTCTCATAGGCAAAGGATATGCACTGAGCAATCCAGTTAGATAGAGTTCTTTTGGAAACTGGAAGTCCCAAATGATTAGGATCAAAAGCAACAAAGAGTTGAGAAGATTTTCTATGTTGCTGTGTCCTTTGCAAGTAAAAGGCCAAAGCTCTTTTACAGTCCAAGGTATGAAGGTTCCTTTCTGCACTGGAGGCATGAGGCCTTGGAAAGAATACAGGAAGGTAAACGCTTGGTTTAACTGGAAAGGCGAAACCACCTTTGGCATAAAGTATGGATGAGTCCTAAGAACTACCTTATCATGGTGGAATCTTGTATAAGGAGGATCAGCCACTAACGCTTGCAATTCACTGATGCGATGTGCTGATGTGATTGCAATGAGGAAGATGACTTTCCAGGAAAGGAATTTTAAAGATGCAGTGGCTAATGGTTCAAAGGGCAGTTTCATGAGCTGCCCGAGCACCAGATTTAAGTCCCATGTCACTGGTGGTGGCTTAATGGAAGGCTTTGTTAAAAGAAGGCCTCTCATAAATGTCGCTATGAGAGGATGAGAGGAAATAGGTTGTCCACTTAGAGGCTTGTAAGAAGCTGCAATAGCACTAAGATGGACTCTTACTGAATTTGTCTTGAGACCCGCATTTGACAAATGAAGGAGATACTCCAGTATCGCAAGAGGGTTAAGACCCTTCTGCGAGCACCATATGGTTAACCTTTTCCACTTAAAGGCATACGAGCATCTTGTGGAGGGTTTCCTAGAAGGATGAAGGATATCCTTTACCTGTTGGGAAAGGTTAAGATCCTGAAGTTCTAGGCTTTCAGCAACCAGGCCCTGAGATGCATAGACTGGGGATTCGGATGCCAGAGCATCCCGTCCTCTTCGGAGAAAAGATCTGGAGCGGATCCCAACTCCAGAGGCAGAGCTTGAGAGAGTTGTAGGAGCAGAGGGTACCGCGTTTGCCGTGGCCAACGTGGAGCTATGAGGATCATATGACCTCTGTCTCTCTGAAGCTTGAATAGGGTTTTGGGGATGAGGGGAATGGGTGGGAAGGCATATAGGAAGTCCTGACCCCAGTGAAGGAGGAAGGCGTCCCTTGCCTGACAACATCGAGCCAGAATTCTGGAACAGAACCGGGGAAGTTTGGCATTCAGCGGATTTGCAAAGAGGTCTATGTCCGGGGTTCCCCAAATCTGAAATATTTGGGCAACCTGGTCTGCATGGAGAGACCGTTTGTGTGGAAGCCAAACTCGACTGAGTTTGTCTGCCCAAGAATTTTGAATGCCTGGAAGATACACCGCAAGGAGATGAATCTGATGCTCTCTGGTGAGGGCCCATAGTCGCAAAGCTTTGTTGGCTAGCAACAGAGCCTGTTCCACCCTGCTTGTTCACATAGAACATGGCTACCTGATTTCCGTTTGAACTAGGACTGTCTTGTAGCTGAGCTGGGTGTGAAATACTCGAAGAGCAAAAAAGATTGCTCTGAGCTCCAGGAGGCTGATGTGAAGACAGGCCTCCTGTGGAGTCCAGGTACCCTGGGTTGCATCTGTTGTTAGGGTGGCTTGGGATAGGGGTTGCTGGAAAGGAGACCCCACCAGAAGGTTTCTGGGTGATTGCTACCATTGGAGGGACGAAATAAGACAGTTTGAGTTTGTTATTTTGTCCGACAGGCAGCCTGAGGCCTGTGTCCACTGAGTGGATAAAGTCCACTGGGCTGCTCGCATATGGAGGCGAGCATAAGGAACCACATGCACGGTGGATGCCATGTGGCCTAGCAATTGTAGCATTTCCCGAGCAGTGAGACAAGGTTTGAGCACTGCTTGGGAAGCTAGTTGTACTATGCGAAGACAGCGGGGCTGTGGAAGGAAAGTCCTTGTCTGTCTGGTATCCAGATGAGCTCCTATGAACTCTAGGGACTGAGTGGGAGCAAGATTGGATTTTGGGAGGTTTAGGACCAGTCCCAAATACTAAAGGATTCGCATTGTGCGAATCAGTGCAGAGCTGGCTTCTGGCACTGTAGGGGCTCGAATGAGCCAGTCGTCTAAGTAAGGGAAGACGAATATTCCCAGAGTGCGGAGAAATGCTGCTACCACAGCCATGCATTTTGTGTACAGTCTTGGTGCAGAAGCCAGGCCAAAGGGAAGAACCTTGTATTGGTAGTGCTTTTCCTGAAACAGGAATCGGAGGAATCTCCTGTGATTTGGATGGATGAGAATATGAGTATACGCATCCTTGAGATCTAGAGAACAAAGCCAATCTTGACTTTGAAGGTATGGAAGCAGAGTTCCTAGAGAGACCATTTTGAACTTCTCTCAGAACAAATATTTGTTCAATTCTCTGAGGTCTAAAATGGGTCTGTGTCCTCCTGTTTTCTTTGGAATAAGGAAATAGGGGGAGTAGAGCCCTTTACCCTGATGGGGAATGGGTACTTCCTCTATTGCTCCTTGGGCAAGGAACATTGTGACTTCTTGACCTAAGAGACTGTCGAGAGAAGTCTGAGAATTGAACTGTCTTACAATTGTAGGAGGGGGCATGCTGTGAAAATGAAGCTTGTACCCCTCCCGTACAATGGACAGAGTCCAATTTTCTGCTGTTACTTGGTACCATCTGTGGGCAAAATGACATAACCTGCCTGGGATGGTCGAGGGTTCTGGACCGTTCAGGGGCAGGAAGGCAAAGTTCTCTAGAAAGGAGTCAAAGCCCCTGAGGAGGCTGAGCCTGCTGAGCTGACTGAGGTTTTGCCGCTTTAGGCTTCTTTTGTTGTCTAGGTTGTTGCTGTTGTCCCTTTGGGCAGTCTGACTTGGACGGTGTCCCTGTTGGGTATAGGAAGGATAAAACTTGTTTTTCTTATTGAAAAATGGTTTCCTAGAGGATTTTTTCCTTGCAGGATTGGCTGTAGATTTGGATAATCTATCCAAAGTGATATTGTCAGCATCTATCTCATTAGCCTTCTCCTGCCAATTCTTGCCAAAGAGATTTTCTCCTGTGCAAGGAATGTTTCCTAATTTATCCTGTACCCAAATTTCCAAGTCAGATGCCTGAAGCCAGGCAATCCAACATGCACCAATGGCAATAGCAGAGGTTCTGCTCATGCACTCAAAACAGTCAAAGGCTGCACGATTTACAAACTTGGAAACATCCTGAGCATGTTTGACTAGAGTAAGATAGTCTTGCCTTTTGTCATCATGAAGGAGGGGGCTCATAAGCTCCAAGTCTCCTGTGACCTCTTTAAGGAACATTCCCATATTCAAGATATAGGAACTGATCCTAGCTGAGAGCATGGAAGCATCGAGAGTCCTACATTCGCGACCTGGAGGATTGGATGCATGTCTCTTTGCACTTTTCATCCTTCTCATGGCTGATTCCACCACCATTGAATGGTGTGGTAATTGAGTTTTTTTGAAAGCCGGGACAAGGTGGAACTCGATACATGGTATCAAGTCTTCGAGAATGAGGAGATGTGGTTAAAGGTGTTTCCTACATCCTTAGCATAAGATCATGTAAGATCTCATGAATAGGCAGAGTAGCTGCCTCTTTGGGAGCCTTAGGGTATTGGAGAATTTCCAACTCCTTTGCCCTAGGCTCTTTTTCAGGAGCTACTGTGATGGAAAGGCCTCAGGCCACATCACGGATAAAGTCCTGAAAGGACATATCCTCTGGCGGAGACATTCTGCGCTGAGGAGAAGAGGAATCCTCGGGGAGAAGTACTCTTGTATTGGCAGAGTCTTCGGAGTCTTCAGACTCATCAGAGGATTCAAAATACCTCCGATCCCGGTGATCGTGCAAAGCACGGTACCGGTACCAATCGAAGTCAGTATCGGGTTGTTCCGGTACCGATCTGTCGATGCCAGAGACAGACGCATGACTCGGTATGGGTGGCATAACCGCTGATGTTAATGCAGTCGGTACTGATGTTAATGCAGTCGGTACCGGTATTGGTTGAGGTGTCTGAAGTGGTTTCAACGGTACCGAAGCCGTGAGAAGAGCCGCTAGACTGCGTTCGATAGCAAGGAATCTCTGGTCTATCGACGCTGCCGATGCTTGGGTGTCAGTACCAGTAGAAGCGACCAGAACCGCAGAGCATGGCGCCAGTAGTTCTGCCGAGGTTGAGGCCTCGAGAACATCCTGGAGCCCCGTTAGTGCTTTGGAAGCTGAAGCCTCCCGCCAGGGCAGTTTTGCCGGTGAAAATTCCTCGGCAACGCCAGGGGCATCACGATACTTAGAAGGAGATCTACCTTTTGAGGACTGGCTCGATTTATGTTTAGTTACCTGAGATCCATGAGAGGAAGATGAGGCCCTGGAGGACGTCGATGCGACTGAGGGAAAAAGGGTGCTAAGTTTAGCAGCTCGGTTCTGCCGGCACCTTTTTGACATCATTCCACAAGGAGAGGCACTCTGAAATAGAGTGGTCAGGACCTAAACATTTGAGACACCAATCATGGGTGTCGGTGACTGAAATGGTACCGCCACATTTAGAACATTTCTTAAAACCTGAAGTAGGTTTTTCTATTTTTAAGGAAAAAATTGGGCCTAGTGCCCAAAATGTCGCCTAGCACCAAGGAAAAAAAGTTTCTAAAGTAAAACACCTCAGAAACTATAATTTTTTTTGTTTGTTTTAAGAAGAAAGAACCGGCGGTACCGGTATGGCGTCGAAGGAAGGCAGACGCGACCACAAAAACAAAGATTAAAGACAAAATTTTCTGTGGTGACAGGGTATGTGACCTGTCGGCTCCGCGGAAAACGAAGAACTGGAGAGGGACAGTTGGAAAGGCGGGAAGGCAGCACGCAGGCACTGTGGGATGCTCCCAAAAACTTTCCTATTGGACGCTGGGGAGCATTCCCACGCAGGCTCCGTCAGTACCGACGATACCCATATGTGAAGACTACATTCCTGCTTGTTCCTGGAGATAATTTTATAAGGAGTCATGTAAAGTTACATGCCATCTATGCCAGTATTTTAGTGTGTTATGGATGTTAATGGACAGTTATGCACATACTTCAGCCAGTCATCATTTTATAAGTATGAGCATCAACTTGATGGCGCATACTTTCACTGTGGGCATATGCATTGGTGGAGTTTGGATGGAGCATGGGCAGCGTGCACACAAACTCATCGTAAAGTATAAAGTACTATAATTTACACACATTCTTGAAAAATCTAAGCAGAAGTATTTACATCAGCTATATGTAAATGCTGATATAATGCCCTATGGCTGATATAAGTGATCCTGCCTTCATTAACACGCCCATGTTTTACAAAGTACACATGTACTTGACCTTATAAAATAGTCATGCAATGCATGCAGATAAATGCATTGCATGACTATTTTATAAGGCATTACACTTTCAATGTAAAAGAATAATTAGAGAAATATTCAAAAAGTAATTAGGATATAGGATGGAGAGACAATGGGAGGGTGTCTGAAAGTAGATGAGGGAAAGGGGGAATGCTTTGATGAGAGGATGAGCATGAAGTGATTGGTAGCAGGGGAAGGTCCCTCTGAAGGGAGAGGAGGGAAAGGGGGACGGGGGGTTATGCTTTTTTGGGGGTTGAAAAAGAATCTATATAAATTTAAATGGGAAAAAAATTAATTAAGATCAGGAACCAAAAAGTCTTGATTGCATAAGTCTTTACACCCTTTGTCCTAGCAAACCAAAAATAGCTCTATTTCCAAAATTGCTTCCACATAATAAGTTAAATAGACCCCACCAATATTCAATAACAGTAGCTGAACTTGTTTTAATACTCCTGAATGAAGATTCAAGCTCTTTCTGTTGTATGAAGTGAATATAAAGAAAAGGTGTAAACAGCCTGCACATGGAGCTGCCAAAAGAACTTTAGTTAAATTAGGCCTTATGTGCTAATTGGCGTTCCTTGAGTAACTCCAGTCCAGTCCCGCACCTCTGGGTAGTCAACACCCTCCAGCAGCTTGGAGACTGAGTATGTCATCTTTTGATGGCATCAGTGTACTAAGGTAGCTGGCACCACCTACCAGCCCTAGTAACCTATTGACAAAGCAGACTCACGGGAGAAACAAATAAGTAGACAAACAATCGAAAACTCAACACTGTATAACTGTGACTCCACAACCTAAAAAGGGACCCATTCTCCCTCCCCCTCACAAACAAGGAGGAGACTTACCTGTTGCCTGCATAGCAGAGAGACCCCGCAGGGCCCAGACAAAAAACTGCCATCCAAATGGCTACTGAAATTCATAGAATGCAAGGCAAAAAGGACAGGCAAACCCCTGTCAGTACCTACATGCCTCAACGCCAAGACTCGCAGAACATTCCCAGGCCCCAAATTCACCAATACTTTCTTCAAACCCAGGATCACATCACTGTATACTACCCCGAAAAACAGGGCGAGTTCCGGGACTGGACTGGAGTTACTCAAGGAACACCAATTAGCAGGTAAGGCCTAAATTAACTTTACATATGCCTCCAGTTCAGTCCCACACCTCTGGGATGCAACAGAGCAGTTCTACCAAAGGGAGGGGCCCACAATTCAGTCTGAATTACTGCCATTCTGAATCTGGCATCCCTTGTCTCCTGCACATCCAGCTGATAATGTTTTGCAAAAGTGTGAAGGGAAGACCAAGTGGCCGCCCTACAAATCTCTACAGGCAGAACCATAGCATACTCCGCCCACGAAGCCGCCTTCACCCTGGTCAAATGATCCCGCAGCCCCGCAGACACCATCTTTCCCTTCAACACGTAGGCCGACGCAATAGCTTCTCTAATCCACCTGGAGATTGAGGCCTTGGCCACTGCCTCCCCCTTGCGTGGACCCCCAAACAGTATAAATAAATGATCCGATTTGTGAAACAGAGACAAACCTCTTCAATTAACATCACAATACTCTTCACATCCAACAGACGCAACTGCGGATCTACGTCCCTACCAAGAGAACAGGCAGAGAGGCTGATTCAGATGAAAAACCGACACGACTTTAGGTGAAAAGGAAGGCATTGGTTGGAGCACCACCTTCTCCCTAGATAGGGACAGGAAAGGCTCCCTGCACAAGAGAACTTGAAGTTCCAACACTCTCCATGCCAAGCAAATCGCCACCAGAAACACTGTCTTAAGAGTCAAATCTTTCAGCGAGGAACTGCTCAACGGCTCAAAGGGCGCCTTTGTCAGTGCTCCCAACACCAGATTGAGATCCCAAGGAGGAACAATTGACTGCCTCGCCCCCCTTCCATGTGCTTATTCACATTAAAATCACCTCAAATTCATCATTGCATTTCTGAGTTTAGAGTTAAAGACTGCAGAGTATAAGAGGTGAAGTACTTCTTGGCATGAAAGAAGAATGGGACTGGGGGGGTGATCATATCTGATGATCTTATGATGGCCAAACAAGTAGAAAAGACAATGACAAATACCAGTATGTTTATGTTTATTATGTTTGATATATCGTCTTTCAAACAACAATCAAGGCGGTTTACAATTAGTAATGAAAAAGTTGGCCACTGGCCCAGAAAAGGAAAGGAAATTACAATCTCAAAACAGGACAGCAAAAGATAAAAGCCAAGGATAGGCAGACAAGACAGACAAAAACACAACAGAGGGAAAGAGAGGGATACCAGGATAGACATAGATAGGTGGGGGTTACATGGCTAAGCGAGACAGATAGAGGACATGCTACATAACGGACAAAGGACAATGACGCAAATAAATAACATATGTGAGAATGGTGTTGAGGCAGGAATGCTATCAGGTGGGGAGGGGGAGGTCAAAAGCAGTAGAGAAGAGGTATGTTTTCAGAAGGGCTTTGAATGTCAGTAGGATGATTGGATGCATAGGGAGAGAAATGGCCAGCAGGAAAAGGAGGTAATAGTGTCTCTGCATAAGTCTCTGGTGAGAACTTATTTGGAGCACTGTATACAATTCTGGAAAATGCACCTTCAAAAAAATATGAAAAGGATGGAGTCAGTCCAGAGGGTGTTTGCTAAAATGTTAAGTGGTTTTCATCATTAAACATGGGGACAGACTCAAACATCTCAAATGTATACTTTGAAAGACAGGAAGGAGAAGGGAGATCTGATAAAGACATTTCAAAATTTCCATGGCATCACTGAACAGGAGAAGCGCCTCTTTACTACTACTACTACTACTACAGTGTAGTTATTCACCTGTAAAAGGTGTTCTCCAGGGACAGCAGGAATCAGTCCTCACATATGGGTGACGTCAGCGCCAACGGAGCCCGCACGGTGCATTTCCCCAGCTTTCACAGAAAGCCTTTGGGAATGCTACCACGAATGCGTGGTTTCTTTCCCACCCAAGGGTGCCATCTTGCTCAGTCAGAACACATAGCGAAAAAGGACTTAAAACAATGTAGGGAGGCAATTCCAAGAGGAGGAGGGAGGGATTCTGAGGACTGATTTCTGCTGTCCCTGGAGAACACCTTTACAGAAAAAAGAAGAAAGTCAGTCCTCACATATGGGACTCCCTCGCTCCAGGCTGCCGAGAACTGAACCACGACAGCACTACCAGCAACCAATCAGACAGCCATAAGTTGCAGAAGGTGAGTCCTGATAGAAAGACTCTGCAAGACCCGCACGTGCAGTGACAAACTCACTCCAGTAGCCTGAACACAGACGGGGTCAGAGGGCAGGAGTTGCCTACACCTCGAAAATATTATGGAGTATTGCGTGCCCAAAGGCACTGTCCATGCGGGACTTGCTCTCCAGGCAGTAATGAACTACAAATGTGGCCCTGTAGATTTCCATCACTGGCACTGAATGGAGGTTGGCCACCAACATGGCCATAGCCCGCACGCGATGTGCAGTGATCCATTGCTCAAGGGAGAGGCTTGCTTGCTCATAGGCGAGGGCAATGTAGTTTGCCACCCAAGTGCACAGAGTTCGCTTCGTAACCAGGAGCCCCAGTCTAATGGGGTCAAATGACACAAAGAGCTGAGGAGTTTTACAATGGGCCTGGGCAGGTAGAAGGACAGGGCCCGCTTACAGTCTAGTATATGCAATACGAGTTCCTCCCTGCCGGCATGGGGCCATGGGAAAAAGGTGGGAAGGGCCACCTCCTGGTTGAGATGAAAGGGAGACCACCTTGGGGAGGAATTTGGGGTGTGTGCGGAGCACTACCCTGTTCTTGTAGAACCTTGTATATGGTGGATCTGCCACCAAGGCCTGAAGTTCGCTTATTCTCCAAGCCAACGTGATGGCTACCAGAAAAAACACTTTCCAGATAGGTATCACAAATGGCAGGTGGCCAGGAGCTTGAACGGCGATCTGGTGAGTTGAGAGAGCACCACATTAAGGTCCCATTCTGCCACAGGAGAGCAGAGAGGAGGCTTTGATAACAAGAGGCCCCGGAGTAATCTGTAGATCACGAGTTGGTTTGAGAGGGATTTCCCCTCTATAGTGTGATGGTGAGTGGCTATGGCACTCAGGTGTACTCTCATCGAGTTCGACATCAGGCAGGCGTGCGAGAAATGCAGTAAGTAATGTAGCACTATTTGCATGAGGCAGGAGAAAGGGTTCTCATCTCTTTCTGCACACCAGACGAAGAATCTTCTCCATTTAAAGGTGTTTGCTTGCCTAGTAGAGCATTTTCAGGAGGCCATCAGGATCTCCTCGACTTCCCCCGGGAGATCCTGGGGTTCAGATGCCATTCGTGTGGGCGTAGGACTCTGCTGAGTTTGTCCACAAAGTAATTGTCCTGACCTAGAAGGTATACTGCCCATAGGAACATTCCGTGGCACACTGTGAAGGAAAGGAGAACCACCACCTCCTGGCAGAGGGAGTATGAACCCGTGCCCCCTCATTGTTTAAATAAAACATGGCAACCTGGTTGTCCATCTGGATCAGCACAGGACGATTGCACAGGAGGTGGCAGAACGCCCGCAAGGCCAGGAAGATGGCCCCGAGTTCCAGTAAGATGATCTGTAAGAGCGGCTCCTCCTGCAACCCTTGAGTGCGAAAGATACCACAGTGTGCCCCCCAACCCAGGAGGGAGGCATCTGTGGTCAAGACCCTCTGTGGCACAGGCACCTGGCATGGCATCTCTGCTCGGAGATGGCATATTGACTGCCACCACTTGAGGGAGTCCACCAATTGGCAGGTGACCCTTACCTTGACCCGCAACCTGACAGTGGCCTGAGTCCACTAGGAGTGGAGGCACCACTGGGCTGCCCGCATGTGCAAGAGGGCTAGGGGCGTGATGTGAACCATTGAGGCCATGGTCCAGTAGGCAGAGGAGGGGAAAGCCGGTACTGACCAGTGCCTCAGCACCTCTCCTGCCAGCTGTACGAGGAAAAGTGCCCTTTCCTTTGGGAGGCAGGCCTTGACCTTCAACGTATCCAGCTGGGCATCTATGAACTCCAGGTTTTGGGCTGGAGAGAGGTGGGATTTGGGGTAGTTGATAACAAACCCTAGGTGCTGCAGGAGGCAGATTTTTCGCCCTGCACCCTGGCTGGCCTCGGGGGGCCGTGCTGCCTCTGATGAGCCAGTCATCTAGAGAGGCGAAGACGAAAGCCCCTTGTAGGCGCACTTAGGTGGCCATGACCGCCAGGCACTTTGTAAAGACTCTTGGCGAGGAGCCCAGGCTGAATGGAAGTACCCTGTATTGGTAGTGCTCTCCTCCCACCACAAACCTTAGGTACTATCTATGGGAGCGGTGGATCAGGATGTGGGTGTATGCATCCTTTAGGTCTAAGCAGCACAACCAATCTGTCCTTGAGCAAGCCTGAGAGCTCTGAGAGGAGCAAGATCTGGTGAAGAAGAGGCAGTACCAGCTCTCCTGGGAAGAACCCTGGGTATGTTTGCTGGAACCTGAGGAGACAGCCTTCCTTCACCACTTGTAGGACCCAATGGTCCATGGTGACCCCAGTCTAACGGTGGGCGAAGAACGCCAGGTGGCACCCTGTCGGCTGGAGAGAGTCTCCCAGGGAAGAGGAGGCCCTGCCCGGGGAGTCAAAAGCTCCCACTAGGCTGGGT